>CM075819.1:39659946-40392457 GCA_037975025.1 Excoecaria agallocha | reverse complement strand
AGCTCCACTGTTATCAATAGCTACGGATAATAGACAAAACGCATTTCTAGCTCTCTGAACTTTTATATATACAAAAAAAAATTACATATTAGATCCTTTTATTTATGATTTATTGCACTAGAATGTATTATTCACGCTTATCAGCTCTGTCCCATAAGGACTGAATGTGCAATAAATCATAAGTAAAAAAATCTAATATGTGATTTTTTTATAAGAACTTAATGTAGAAAAGTATAAAAGTTCAGACATTCAAGAATGTGTTAATCTGTAAAAAAAATACAAAAAATGCATTTTTAGATCCTTGAACTTTCATATTTTTTTTATATTAAGTGCTTATACAAAAAAAAAATTACATATTGAATTCTTTTACTTATGATTTATTGCATTAAGTTTTTATGAGTCTCACGATTAGAGGGTGTTATTCACACTTATCAGCTCCGCTCCGTAAAGATTGGATGTGCAACAAATCATAAGTAAAAGGACTTAATGTGTGATCTTTTTTGTATAAGGATTTAATGCAGAAAAATATAAAGTTTAGGGATCTAAAAATGTGTTTTTTCAAATGAAATTTTGCAAATAATGGAAGGAATACAAAACGACAAAAGAAGTCAACATCAAGAAGAAAATACTCTATAATATAACTATCATATTACTTTCCAAAGTTAATCATAAATAGGTACACCAAATTATGAGTAGTCTTTCAAATCAACAGTCTATCTTTACAATTCTAAGACTGTTGTGATAATTATGAAGTGTATGGATGACTATCAAACTTATCTATCTCCATATTTTAATAGAATTTTGCTACTTTTATGTTGTACCTATAAATACTACATTATAGTTATTCAGTATATACAATCAATAAGAGAAAATTTTTTGTTCATACTATATCTGTTTTTGCTTTAATTAGTTTTATAACACGTTATCAACATGATAGTTTCTATTAATTATTAAAAGTCGGTGATTTACGACAACCCGACTCGAAGGAATCAAGAATTTTAATTTACAAAATTTAACGGTAAATTATCTTAAAATTATTTTTATATTATTTTATAAATGCATACATTATAAATCTCTTGGTTCTTTTATTTTTCATTCATATTTCACGAGTGAAATATAAATTATAACACCAGCATTTGTTATTTCATATTGATCACAGTAAAAATATATATATGACTATTTTACTTTTCATAGCATAAACTTAATATCTCTACTTTTTCTCAATTCTTCCATTATTTTATTTATTTCAGTTAAACTGAATGCTTACATATTATTTTTCCTTCAATTCCGTGATGTAAGCTTGAGTAATGTACATTCTTTTAGTTCCATTCCACAAGTACATAAATACATAAAATATGACTTTACATAAAATATTCTGTTAAATTAAGCGATTATTCTGTTATTATATTTTGGTCCATATATATATAGTGGAAGTACATATTTTAATTTTTAATCTACTATATATATTATTTTGTTAATTTATTATTTTAATGGGTAATACAAAATTATTCAAAGGTTCCGGAAGAGCGCTTTGCAAAGTCATTACCTAAATACAATTTATTATATGGATGTTTGTCTATTATGTCTCAAGAAACTTATTATTTATGGAGATATTCGCTGAAATAAATATTATTTTGAGACTAAATAAGAAATACCGAAAATCCATATATGAAAATTGTTGTATAAAACAAGTAATATATTTTTTAAAAATGATTTGACTTTATTTTGATATAAATATTAACAAACTCAAAGTTTACTAATAAATATAAATATTAGTAATCTGAAGTTTACTAATTGTTGTACAAATATTAATAACATATTATTTACCAATTATACAAATATCAGTAAACATAAAGTTTATTGATTAATTGATACTAATATCAGGAAACTTGAAGTTTATTGATTATAGTAAAATTGAAAATTAAAACAAATACTAATAAATACGAAGTTTATTAACTGTCATAAATATTAGTAAATACAAAGTTTACTAACTATTTGATATTAATATTAAGAAACTTGATATTTATCAATTAATATAAATATTAATATAATAAAAATAGTAAACCTAAAGTTTACTAATTAAAATTTGATTATTTGACATGATCGGTTTGATCAAATTTGGATCAATTATAATGCATAAATTATTTAGAATTCATATACATATATATTTATTAAAGAACCAGAAGTTTCTTTAATTAAATTTAAGGAATTCTCGTAATTTATTTGTTCTCATGAAATATTACTAAAGTATCACTAGTTAATAAAGGGACTGAATTTACTTCATTATAGAATGAATAAAGATAATATATGTGGGCCCAATATCCATCACGTGAACCATTCAAATGATTTATAATTTTTGAAAGATACATTAATAAAATGGTTACATGTGTGTTTATTATCAACTCACAACTTGCAGTTTGTGAGATTATTCAAATTAAGTGCATAATTTTCAGAATATGCAATCAAGATATTTTCTTGATAATACTAGCAGTCATATATCACGGGTAAATTATTGTTATAAGCTCGTTGGACATATTCATACTTAAAAGTCTAGCAAAAATATTTATTAAATGCCTTCGAATAATTGATAGATATTTTTTTAGAACAATAGTGCTATTTTTATATATGGATATATAATATTACATGCATTAATAAAAATCATAAAATTTTTCAATTGTAATTTTAGTTAAAAATTACATTTTGATTAATAACTTTCTTAATATGATGGGAAGAAAATAGCTAAAATAAATAAATAAATGCATTATGTATATTTTACATCCTCATATTGTGAACTTGAAGTTCAAAAGATCAATTAATTATGATGCTAATGTATTTGTTAGTGTGCAGAGATTTATTAAATCTCATTTATATTAGCTGTAAATGCTCCAGTTCAAAATAATATCTCAGTAGGATAATTTGCCTTGTAAAGTAAATTATTCGGTTCCAAATAAGAATAAAATTTTTGAATGACAAAGAGCAAATAAATTCATATAGTCATATTATGGAGGCGGGTACCTATGAAAAGAATTATGATATAACTAATTTTTTAAACCCCAGAAGTGGTTCAGGTATCTGAAATTAATAAGAGATCTCAATATATCATTTATCTTAAGAAATGAACCGAAAAGGATAAAGTTGTCGACAATATTTCTGTATAAAAATATTGATATTGATATTTTCAATATAGTAAGGATCTTAAAATAAAATCTGTTAAAAAATACAGATATTAATTATATACAATATGAATTTTTGGACCTGTTAAAAATATTGAAAAATCTGATGCCAAAATAGTACAATTGATATTCATACAATAAACAATGAAGTCGTAAAATATGATTTATTTTATGACATTTATTGCAATGGATTGACATCAATTATAAAAATACATATTTTCTTATAATGAATGCAATAAATTTTTACTATTTGTCAATTTGGTAACATATAAGTGTGTAACTAATTGATACTATTTGCCTATTTGATAATAAAATTACATATAGTTCCTAAAGAATTTATCATGCCTAAAACATATAAATATTTCTGCAAATTTTTATTTAATACAAATATATGCATTGAATTTTATGTGTATGATTTTAAAGTATTATAATTTATATATTGTCATGATTTATTTATGATTTTAATTACTAAAACTTTTGAAAAGTTCAAAATGCTTTAACGAATTTTGAAAACTAATTTTTGTCTCTACTTAAAAATCGAGTTCTATTTGATTGAGAGAATAAATTTTTATAATGTGATTATATGTTTATAAATTATATTTCATTGAGTACTCTAATGATTGTCAAGTTACTAGATACAACATATTTCATGATCATATATTTGCTATTGATGCATTATGTAATCATGCATTACATGGTAATTATCAAATTATTACTTAAAATTACATATTCTTTTAAAGATTTTAATTCTCTGTATAATCATATATATTTTTTTGGGATAATTTTATTATCTTTAAATAATTTTTTTTAAAAATATTTTAATTAAGTTACTAAATGCATTCATTTGTTATAGCTATTATATGATTATGTTATATACATGTTATGAAATTATTTATCTATTTCATTCCTTGAAGTGAATGAAACATTATAGAATCATGGCCATAAAAATGGTGTTCAAAAATTGATATTACTATTGTATGATTAATTTTCACCACCACAAGTGGTTGATAATTAAGAAAAACAATAGAAATGGTTAAGAAAACCATTTGAGAATGGATAATTTATTTCTGATATGTTATAAAAGTATATTAGTCATGTACCTATTGTACGTACCACTATACTATTAGATTTTAAAAAATTTCTTATCTTAAAGCAATGAAAGATGTGTAGATGAATTTGTACATGCTTGAAAATGTACATGTAATTTTATGAAATAAGTTTTAGTTGTTATTTTTCAGTTCATGTATAATATATCCAGAAAATATATATAGTAAACATATTCAGAAGATATGTGGCTCATTTTTATAAAAAAAAAATTTATAATATTACGTATCGGAACTCTACATGCACAAATTTAAAGTTGTGTATCAATATTTTTATAAAGGAAAGAAAAATACACGTTGTACTCTTTTTTCCTTAACTAAGGTTTTTTCTCACTGGGTTTTTCTATTAAGATTTTTAATGAGGCAACTTATAATGTGTATTAAAATATTATGTACTCTTTTTTCCTCGACTGGATTTTTATTCCATAGGGTTTTTTTCAGTTAGATTTTAATGAGGCACAATACGTATTAATGGACATTCAAGGGGAAGTATGTACTATAAATTCCATGATTATGAATGTCCATAACCCTTTTAAGATCGATAGCATGACTTATCAAATAAAAAAAAGGCAAAATAATTATTGTCCAAGTATGATATTTTGTAATATTGTCAATAATTTTAAAAATCTGCCAGAAACGTGACAGATCTTTTAATGGAAAAGATATCAATATTTGAAAGAAAATAAAATGAAAATTTCTAAAGTGATACTCTTGAAGAGGTAAAAAGCAGCATAAATCAACAACTTCATGTTTCTAGAAAAACACCCCCAGAAGTGATTCTTGTAATGATAAATTATATGAGTTGTGAAAATAGATGATAAATATTGTTGATAATGTTGATAATTATCGAATTACTCAATATTAGTTATTCATGAAGTTAATTGAAAACTTATGTGGTTAGAAGACATAACTCAATACAAGAAAGCAATGTATAGATTATTGTTCAAAAACAACGACCAACAATATTAAAGTCTGAATAAATCACAAAATTTTCTCTAGCAGCAAATCAGTTGATCTTTTCATCAAGATTCTACCTACTTCGATTTTTAGAAAGTATGTAAACAATATTGGAAATGTTTCAATTTAAGAAAATGTTGTAATTATTATATTTTTAAGGGAAAGTATATAGTTTATGAATACTATATTCTTTTTCCTTTGCTAAGTTTTTATCCCACTGAGTTTTTCTTAGCAAGGTTTTAACGAGGTATATTCATATTGCATAGTTATTCAAGGGAAAATATTGTGATAATTATGAAGTGTATGGATGACTATCAAATTCATTCCTCTTCATGTTCTAGTAAAATTCTACTACTTCTATATTGTACCTATAAATACTCCATTATGGTTATTCAGTATATACAATTAATAAGAAAAAATTCTCTATTTATATTATATCTATTTTTACTTTAATTAGGTTTATAACAAGGACAACATTTTGTCTCCTTATGCTAAATGAAAATGCCCAGTAACTTCAACAATGTGGTGAACAACGTCGCCACATTGATGCCTAAAAATAACAGAGATGTATGGGCTCCAATATTTAAATAGAATAAAATTTTAATAAAATCGAAATGAACCACCTGAAATAATTTAAATTACTTATATTTGTTATTTAATTATCGACATATTTAGCAATTTTTAAAAAGTGTTAATAGGTTGCACGCTATTAAGCATATAATCCTCATGGTACTAACTAGGGCTGTTCATCGTAAACAAAAGCTTATCTTATTAACCGATGTAGATCAAACGAAAATTTTAGCCTCTTTTTCCCTCTATCTTTCATAAAAAAAAAATTAGCTTCTTTTTTTTTCTCAAATTCAAAAGTTTTTTTTATTTTTTATTTAATTTTAGAACTATTGTCAGTTCATTTACGGACGGTACTTTCTTTCTTCTTTCATTTTACTATTTTATTAAATTTATATTTGTATTTTTTCATTTTACTATTTTATTAAATTTATATTTATATTTTTTAATTTTTTGTGTATTTTTTATTTTTTTTTCAAAATTTTCTATAATAATTTTTAGATCAGCATAAATTTAAAATTTTAATTTTATTTGTTGTTTTTTATATTTTGGTTTTAATAAACCCAGATCTGAAATACTTTATTTTAGATTTAATTTTCGTATTTGTCCAAATTTTATTTATATTTTTATCAACCTGATTCGTTTAGCTAATATTGAGTAAAATTTTAATGAGTTTTTATTTGGACAATAAATAAACTAAATTTTTCGTTGAAAATCAAATTATCCGCAGCATATTACCATTATTTATTGTTTTCGTCGAAAAAAATTAGAAATATATTTCAATAATTTCATTAGTTTCGTATATCTTGTATACTTTTAAATTTTATAAATTAATTTGTACTTTTCAAATGTATTTTCTATATTATTAATAAATATTTATTTTGCATTTTAAAAAAGGTAGGGTTGTTTATTTGATTGGTTTTGTACCAAACTGAATAGATTGAAAATTAAATGATAAAAATCGAATCTCAAATCGAATTTTATAAAACCAAAATTGAATAAATCAAATAAATTTTGATCAATCAATTCGGTTTTAAATTTTATGGATTTTTTATTGGGTTTTAAATCTTTATTGGTCCATAATTAAAATTACATATTTTTACTGAAATAAAATTATTTAAATTAACTAAAAGATAAATAATAGACATAAATTCATTGTATATTATTCTTAATAAATATTAATTAAAATCACATATAGTACAAAATATTAAAGTAGTAATCAAACATAAATTCAAATCAATAATGCAGCACCGGGTTCAAAATACAATTCAAAAAAAGCAAACCAAATAAATAAAATTTTTAATTTGATTCAAAACTGAATGGATAAAAAATCAAATTAAATTAATCAAAATCTATTCAATTCGTTTTTTAGTTGCGGTTGGGTTGTGCTTATCCTGCTACTAAGCATACAGTATTCATGTGCTTGGGTTCGGTAAGCTCGGTGAGCACTTGCTTACCCAATTATTACCCCTAGTTAACAGAGATGAAAAAAAACAAAAAATTAAAAGCAAAAGGTCCCGTCGCCTTGTTCTGACCGAAAGTACACTTGATACGGGGTCGCCTGGTAGCAACGGCCACTTTATCTTCTGCTTCTCTCGAAACTTGCAGAAACCAAACAATGTCGGGGGAGGAGAGGTGGTGCGTCGTCACTGGAGGCAGGGGCTTTGCGGCCAGGCACATGGTGGAAATGCTGATTAGGTACGATATGTTTTCAGTTAAGATTGCTGATCTGGAGCCTTCGATTCAGCTCAGTGCCGAGGAGGAAACCGAAGTCGTCGGGCAAGCCCTGAAATCTGGTCGCGCTAAGTACGTATCTGCTGATCTTCGCGACAAAGCTCAAGTTCTCAAAGGTGATATTCTTTCTTCTTAAACAAAATTAATTGCGACATTGATAGCTGATTTTATTTTTACTTCTATTTTTATAGTGATTGAAGGAGCTGAAGTTGTGTTTCACATGGCGGCTCCTAATTCTTCTATTAATAACTACCAGCTTCACTATTCAGTCAACGTGCAAGGTGAATTGTTTTACGTTTTGTCTTTGGATTTTCATGATTGATTACCAGCTAAGTTGACTTCTAATTTATTATTGTTTTTGTTTTGTCTTTCTATTTAACTATTATTGACAGGGACGAAGAATGTTATTGATGCCTGTGTTGAATTAAATGTGAAGAGGCTTATTTACACGAGCTCTGCTAGCGTTGTGTTTGATGGGAGAAGTGGAATTTTTAATGGAGATGAATCTTTGCCTTATCCAGCAAAGGTATTGACATGGTGTATGCTTGTGTCTTTTTTGTTAAAAGTTAACATGGGGTTTAATAGAATCCGGAGATAGAGATGAGTTGTTGTCTTCAACTGTTTCAGCCTCTGGATTCATATACAGCAACTAAAGCTGAAGGTGAGGCTGCAATTCTTAAGGCAAATGGCACCAATGGGCTTCTCACATGTAGTTTACGTCCTAGCGGTATATTTGGCCCTGGAGATAGGTTGTTCGTTCCATCTCTTGCTGCTGCAGCAAAGGCTGGAAAATCTAAGGTAATTGTTGCTGTGTCACTCAATGCATAGTTTATATGTCTTGGGATTGTCAAGACTCTGCAATGTAATGTTTCTATGTAGAATCTAGAGTGCTTAATTCAAAATCTCTAGCTGTATCTAAGCATCTCTTCCGTGATTGTGTGGATAATCCCAGTATTAGCAAATGGAAAAAGACTAATTATTGGCTTATGTGAACATGAAATTTCCATTTTTAGTTCGGGGTCTAATGGTGCGGTCAACGTGTTTTACTTTGGAATTGTTGCATTGCTCAAGATTTGTAGTCCAGATATAATAGGGTCCTAATCATACCGGCTCATTATGTAAACAATGACATGAAAATGGATCCAGACTCTGTTTAGAAGCTAAGGAATAGAAGATATTTGCACCTTGCAATGTTAGTTCCCCTCAGTGTGCCTCAATGTTTTGATGCCTAACTAGGTCTCTTCAGTTGATTTGGGAATTTTTATTAATATCTAAGATTTAAGAGCAGAATTTATTGTACACCAAAAATTGTTTTCTGTACTCATGGAGCCGTATTTTCTACTCTTTTTTTTGCACGGGCCATTTCATGTTGTTTAAAATTTTGCAGTTTTTCTTCCGGTTTGCTGATGTGTGTTAGTGGCATGCTTCTTTATCAATAAAAATATAATAGTCTTCTTTTCTGTTTCATTGATCGAGCAGTTCATGATTGGTGATGGGAATAATATTTATGATTTCACATATGTTGAAAATGTGGCACATGCTCATATATGTGCTGACAGAGCTCTAGCATCTGGAGGGGAGTCTGCAAAGAATGCTGCTGGACAGGTTCCAACCCTTTATGCTTTCGTAATTGTGCTTCAATAATGACATTATTATTTTTTGAGAGATTGTATCTTATATTATAATTTTCTTAACAGATTCTCAAAAAGTTCTGAAAAGTTGATTTATTTATGTTATTTGTCTTTAGTTTAAGTAATTTAAACTAAAATATCAAATTTGAATCTCCTTATACAGTAAAACCTTAGGCATAAAGACGCTATGAACTTGGTAGTATTTTCTGCATAATAATGACATTTATATCCATATCATTTAGTTTAAGAAAGTAAAAAGTCATAGGCCAATGTTAGTTTTTTGGAGATGCATTGATTAATGTTATTAGCTGGCAGATTGATGTTAGCTTGAATTATGGATGACATTGAGAGAGAGATCAAGAAATTTCTTTGATACTTATTACACAGTGCCATATACTTGGTGGGAAGTCTTCTTGGACAATTAAACCAAAAATGTTGAACATTTGTGGGATACAGTTGCGTTTTAGTGAAGGAGTCTTTCAGAGGTTTTGGTGAATCTGGATACATGCAGTATTATTATCAAAGAAAGCAGCCTTTGACCTTTGTGTAAGATGCATTTTTGATGGTACAAGTTTATTTGGGACTCTACTTTTCACTGTTAGAAGTGGAAATTGCCAAAGTTCGTTGAAATTCTTCAAATCTGGTAGTAAGTTGATATGTATGGCTTTGTTCAAAGCTGTGTAAAAGCATTTGGCAAGTCTGTTGCCATTTGTTTAAGTGGAATTGTTTTTCTAATATTATTTCAGAGTGATGATTAGAATTCAAAGCAAAAATGTTAAATTATTCAACCTTTATCCTTTCCTGTGTCACCTTGTTAGAAGAGTCGTTGCTTCGTGCTTCATGCTAATTAAATTCCAAAGTTTCTAACAAATGCTGGTTAGTTATAAATGGAAGATCTGAAAGGTGCTTGCGGCTTGGGTTAAACTATAAAATGACTTAATCATGCCTAATTGTGTTAAATGCATGTGGAATAGAAATATCCTGGTGACAGGCTCATCCCTATATTCTTGTTCTCCAGTATATATATATATATATATATATATATATATATATATATATATATATATATATATATATATATTTTTTTTTTTTTTTTTTTTTTTTTTGCTATATCATGGAAACTCTTGCTTTGAGGTAAGAGACAATTGAATTTGCAGGCATATTTCATAACAAATATGGAGCCTATTAAGTTCTGGGACTTTACTTCACGTGTGGTGGGAGGTCTTGGCTATGAGAGGTTGGTAGTCTTCTTTGATTGATTGGATCCAAGTGTCTGAATATTTCTCTGAAAAAGGAACTATTTTCTGGTTGACTCTTTCTATGCCTGCCCCTGCCCAAGTGATGTTGTTGCATTGACTGTTGACCATTATTATGGAATCTCTATTGCCACCTAGATTTTTATTGTTAGTCTTTTTGTTTCTTAAGATGAATACAGTCTTGTGTTATTGTTGCCATTCTTTTACTGCTGATGTTGCTTCATGGAATCTTAAGTAATAACATGCAGTTATATGATTATCTGTGCCCAATATCTTTTCAACTGAAGCAATGTAGTTTGCAGGCCAAGGATAAAGATTCCCGCTTCGGTTATGATGCCAGTTGCACATTTGGTGGAGCTGATGTATAAACTGTTGGCCCCATATGGAATGAAGGTCCCACAGTTGATACCTTCAAGAATTATACTCCTCTCTCATAGTAGATCTTTTAATTGTTCAAAAGCAAAGGATCGACTTGGCTACACTCCCATTGTATCACTTGAGGTTTATGAACATTTTTACATTTTTTTTCTTTCAAGATGTCATGTTATGAGTTTCTTCTGACAAACTTATACTCAATTTCTTCTTATTTATGTATGTATTGTATGCATGCATGCACCGGTTGCTTGAGTTTAGTAGCAGTTGCCATATGAGTTGCATATCTGCTTTACAAATTAGCTTCTATTGGGTGTGGCCCATCCCCATTTTTCATATGCATTAACAATTTTTTTTCTTGGATATTTTAAAGTCTAGATGATTATTTTGAGATAGTTTTTGGTAGACTAGTAGGGTTTTTTTTTTTTGGATTTTGTTGCTGCTTCATGTCTCTAATGTGCGCTTTCTAGATGATGAGCATTTTCAAGAACACCAATCCAAACACAATTTGTGAAGTTATTATGGTACATTTAGTTCAAGGTCCAAGATCAGTTGCTTACTAGTGATGCTGTGACTCTCTGAACTATCTGCAGGAAGGTTTGAAAAGGACCCTTGAGTCATTTTCACACTTGAGGGCTGATCGAGCTAATAAGAGAGAAGGACCATCTAAGGCTTACAGATATCTTGGAGGTGGAAAAGGTATGAACGTTTACTTCCTTTGTATAGCACCTCTTATTAGATGTACGTTCTATGTAGGACTTAAATCAAGCTTGACCTTGCATTTTAATTGCCCATACCAACCTCTTCTACGTCACACCCCTGTCACGGTTAACTAACAGTATAAAACTAAATCACAAAGACAATTGTGAACTCAAGAAACTTCGTGAACTTAATACGGCTGACTTCCACATAGATTTTCCCCTTAACAAGTTCTATGGTATTTACTGAATCAAAACAATTGATGGGCTTAATGAGGGGCCTGAAAAGGGTAAAACTGACAGCAGGATTTTGTTTCATGTTTCAAGATGGCAAAAGAGGTTGGCTGTTGGTTGAAGAAATAGTTAGGGTACCCTGCCATGCATTATTGTGAGCTTTTTTTACATGGACATCTTATTGTTGTTTCATGTGCTACACGCCAATGTGGACTCTTATTGGAGAGGCCTTTTACACAGACCTAAGTTGGTCCTTCCTTTTTATGCAGGCATTATTTAGTTGTGTGCCTTTGTCAAAGTAAATAAATAAATAATTGAACAAATAAGAATAAGAATAAACGAATGCATAACCCTCATAGCCTGTTGTTCTTGGAGATGGTTCGTGCAAAAGTGACTGTATGTGATTGATGATGCCACCTAATCTGTTAAAGGTCACTAATGTGCTGCTACTGTCATATGCAGTTGCTGATACATTACTTTGGAAGGATAAAAAGGAGACGCTGATTACCTTGTTAATTCTTATTTCAATTTACTACAACTTAGTTGCATCTCATTCTACCTTCATTACTGCACTTTCAAAGGTTCTCCTGGTGGCATCATTATTCTTGTTCATCCACGGAAATTTACCAGAGAGAATGTAAGTGCTTGCCCTTCTTCTTCTTTTTTTTTTTTTGGTAACCTCTAAATTTAGTAAATGGTCTTATTGATTTTAAATATTATGCTAACTTCTGATGTTATGGGAGTTATATAGAAGCTATCTAACTTGCTTTTTCATTTGATGCAGATTTGGGTATACAATTGAAAAAATTCCTGCTTCAAGTTTTCATTTGTCAGAGGAGAAGTCTCGCCAGTTTGCTGTTTCAATGGCTTCTCCATGGAATAATGCTGTTAACGTTTTAAAATCTCTTTGCAAGGGACATGACTGGACCTTGTTCTTTAAGGTTTTTAACATCTCTGCAACTATTTCCTTGTTTATATATTGTCCTTTGCTGAAATGGCACATTAAACAACTTCGGTATGACAACAAAGGTTGCTGTGTAATATAAGCAGTCAAAAAGGCATTTGGTTTCAACTTTTCAGTGTGCTTAATTGATTAGAATTTTGTACATAGCACTTTAGCCAGTCTTGCCTTTTGAACTTTGGGTGCTCCTTCATCTCATTCTCTCTGTGGTAATTAAACAGGTTATTCTTTTCCTATCGATTCTTAGCTTTCTTGGAGCCATTTCACTTCAGAGTTTATTTGTCATTGGTATGTACTCTTTCTTTCTCTCTCTCCTTCTCTCTATCTCTGTTTCACTCATTTATACAGATGCATATACGGGTTCACACCAATGCCTGTGTATTTTCTTCTACTTGTATACAAATAAATGGATGGGCTTAACGGTCAGAGTTGATCCAATTTAGGAAACTACTATTTGTAACTGCTTACAAATTAATATTTGGAAATGTTATGCTGTTAGAGAAGTTCAAACTTTGATTATCCTGCACTTTTCATCAGTGTGTGTCAAAATAGTAAATGCTTGTCGTTCTAATTGAAAATATAATCAGAGTGTTGCTTCCTCCATGGAACAGTCAATTTCATGCGGTTTGGTGCTTATATTATTGCAGGACTTCCAGTTGCTTTTGCTATGTTCGTAGTCTACGAGTTAAAAGAAGAAGCAATTGATGCTGTGTTTTCAGAAGCTCTCTCTTATGGTCTTAAATTAAAATCTGATATATCCAAAAAACTTATTGGCGTGAGAAAGAATGATTGAAAGCTGGAGCCTCAAAATCTTTGTGCTAAAAGAGCTGTTGGTGTCTTTCCAGTATTAGCTGAATCATTACTGGAAGTGCAGGTGTATTACATTTAGTTTCATTGTTTGAATTTTGTTTCTATATAGCCTACTGTACCAAACTATAGAAAATCCCTTCTGTAAAAATTTAGTTACCCAGCGTTTGTTTTGCTAGTTTGAATGAAGGGTTTTGAAATTATATTCCCCAATTTCATTACTTTCTTTTGGATAACTGCCACGCCCAACTTCCTCATTTGAAATTCAATTGTGATTCCATATTTTTTGTTTTTCCACAATTTGGTTTACACAATTTGCATTTATGCTTCTATTGGAGATGGGTTTTCTTTCAAAAGACAAGAAATTTTAAACCAAAAAAATAATGACTGTCTTGTTGCCCCAGTGGCTGCAGATCATTGGGTCAACAAATCAAGGTTAGTTGAATTCTTTCTTTAATTTGTCGTGGATGAGTGATTAGGCTCTGAGAGATTTGTTGCTTTAACAGTAATCATGTGACTTACTTGTTTACTGGTAGTTGTATGACTGCAGATTTTGCTTGTAACTATGTACTTTCTTTTATTGAAGGCTCATAGTGTTCATATTGATTCCCAATTCAGTTTTGAATTGATTGTTTTTCTAGTTTAGTTGATGATGTTTGCTTGTTAAACAAGAATTTCGTTTTAATTTGAAGATACGCTCTCCTTACTTTTTGTCAAATCATTAAGATGATATTTTGAGATTTTAATCCTCAATTCAGGATCAGCTGGAAAATTATCTAAATCTCATTACTAGTTTTTTTTGAACTACTTTTTTGATTTTTATTTTCAATTCTTTAGTCAATTGGTTGCTCAAAGGTGATTTTCTCTTAATTACAAAGTTATCCATGACTGTTTCAAAAAATAAAAAATGTCAATTTTAACTACAATGCTCACTATATCATATCTTAAAAATTTTGAACCCAACTCTAATTAAAAATGAACCTAATTTTTATTTACACGATATCACACTAAAATAAAATTAATTATTCATCTATATAATCTATTTTTATAAAGTATATTCAATTTTGATTTCTTTCATATTAAAGAATCGCAAATAATTAAGATTTTCATGCATTGATATTTGAGAATAAAACTATAATAAAAAGAGAGAAAATATTATATTATTGTGTATCTTTATAAAATTGAAGAGAAGAACTTACAACTAAATTTTGTCTTGTCCCTTTTGAATCTTTAAGTGGACCTCTACCACACTTTAATGGCGTTCAGTATTTATTTTGTTTGGCCTCTTTTAAAGAAAAGAGTAAATTTGATTTTTATTTGTTGTTTTTTCGCTTTTTTCCAACAGGCCGCAACTATTTATTTTCTTTTTTCTTTTTATATTTATGTTAAGTGTTTGGCTTGTTCCTCACTTCTTATCTTAATATCCATCTATTTGTTTTTCTTATATATATATATATATATATAACTCCAAACTTTATGATCAATTATTATCTCATTTATTTCTATTATTATTGTTGTAAAGCAAAAATAATAATTTTAAAATTTTTAATAAAAATATTTAAATATATTAATGGAATTAATTTTTTAATAGGATTAATTGTTAATGGAATTATTTAAAAATTTTAGTGGGGTTACTTTTAAAAAAAAAAAATTACCAAAGATATTTTAAAATATTTTATAAATTAAGTGGGGTCAATTGACCCCATCCATTACAAGGTGGCTATGCCCCTGACTTCATTCTTCATTCCTTTTATCAACTCTGTTAGAATCTAAAAGTTAGTACATGACCTCCTTTCTTGATTGTGGCCTAACAAAGCATGTCGTTTCTTTCATCATTAACAGTTCAATTGCTGACTGTGAAAACGGGTATCTGTAAACTCATATCCACAAGTGTAACTCCATGATGGCCATCACAAGCAACCCCTTGCTTACCAGTCCATCTCTACCTTTTCGTCTTAGTCACCTCCCTGAGCTGAAGTGAAGCTAAGCATTGGGAAAAAAAAACCTGCATTGCAGTTATTTCTGGAAAAGCTCAGCAAAGACTGTCATTGACAAGAGTGAAACTAAACCGACGTTGTTCTCTTCTATTTTATTACGTTTGGCTGGCAATAGCACTAGCCAGCAAGCAAGGCTGCGTCGAATGCTGTCAAGAGTTTAGTTAGCAGTTCCTTCCATAGTTCTGCTGCCAAACTTCCTTTTATATCATCCCATACCTTCCTGTGCCAATTTTACATACGAGAGAAACTTTTAGATGAGACAGATATTCCACCTATCCATAATTTAAAATTGATATAACACAAAATTAGAATGTTTTTGCTTAAGCATAAATACAATTGTGGAATTTATAAATTTGACCATTTAAATTGAAAATTTTGAATTCCACCTATCCATAATTTAAAGTATACTTGTAATATCAAACGCATAAATTATATACGTTCGAAATTTTTTGTTATATTATTGATTTTAGGGTAACTCAATAAATTTATTGTTATTTTTATTTTTTTATAATATTAATTTATTAAGTATTATAAAATAAAAAATATATAAAATATTATAAAAACAAATTATAAGATTAAAGATAATAAAATGGAGTGAGTTTAGAAAGAGATGGAGAGAAAGCATTTTCATTCTTATTTTTTTATTTTCACTTGTCAGTATTTTATGCAAGAAGCCTATATTTAAAGTAAGTACATTCTTATTTTTTCTTCTCACTTGTCTATATTTCATGGAAAAAGCTTATATTTATAGACTTATAAATATAGGTTATATAAGTAAACATAAATATATGAGTTATAATATTAAAAAAGTGGGAGTTCTGAAGTATAATTTAAAAGTTTAAACTTCTTTAACTTATGGACATTAATAAATCCTTTTATTTATGACATTCCCCCTTGGATGTTCATAAAAATATTGTGGCTCATTAAAATCTTACTAGAAAAAATCCAATGGAATAAAGACCTAGTGAAGAAAAAAAAAGAGTATAAAATATTTATAAAACACATAGTAAGTTGTCTCATTAAAAATCTTGCTAGAAAAATCCAGTAAGATAAAACTTTGGCTAAGTAAAAAGAATACAGTGTGCATTTTACTTCCTCTCATAAAGAAAAAAAAATAATATACATTTTTAAGTTTAAACATTCCAATACTGTATCTCAACTTTTCAAATGTTGTAGTGGTAATATTTTGGTAAATAAATATTTTAAACTCTCACTTGAATACATTTGTTGAACATTTATTTTACCTTTCTTTTGAAGATCATGACTGAAGAAAAATTTTGGTAAATGCATTTCGTTTTACAACATTAAAAAAGTGGGAGTTCTAAAGTATAATTTAAAAGTTTAAACTTCTTTAACTTATGGACATTCATAAATCCTTTTATTTATGACATTCCCCCTTGGTTTTCATAAAATTATTGTGGCTCATTATATATTAGGGATAATCTAGAACAAAATTTTTAAAATGAGTATAATAAAAAATTTTGGAAAATATTTAAGTTTATTAGATCCAAGTAGTAAAGAAAATATTAAAGAAATAATAACTGAAATGAATGGACAATTAAGAGCTCTCTACGAAAATGAATTAATAGATGGAACTCCATAAACCTTAGGAGATAATACAAAGAAAAGAGATATTAATGAAAAATATCATATTTACATTAATTAAAATAAAAAATAGATTTAACAATTAAAAAAAGGATAAAATTGATAGGAAGGAAACTTCAGGTACTTAAAAGGACATCTAAAATCTAAAAAGTCAAAATAGGGGCAACACCAAAAAACTATAATTCAAGGGCATAAATTCAAAAATTTAAAGGTTAAGACCATTTTTACAACATTTTCAGAAAAGAGTGTAAAAATACACCATATCCCTTAAAAAGGATATATTTTTTAAAAAAAAAAAACCCAGAAAATTAGGGGTGAATAAAAAAAATCAAAAATATAATTAACCACAAAATTTATGTGAAATTGAATCGATTTTTACAGTTAATCGATCATATACATTCGGTTACGATTTTTAATTTTTATATTTTTTTTAATTACGGTTTCAACTTTTAATTATTAATTAACTGTTAGTTCACAGTTATATATATATATCATAAATTTTTGTATTTCTCTCTAAAATTTAAATAAAATAATTTTTTAAAATATATTTAAAATATATTTTTATTTTATAACTTAATTTTTTATATTTTTCTATTAAATTTATATAATGCTTTAAACTAAATTTATATTATTTCATTTTCTTTAATTATATAGTAATATTTATATGTCTTATCTGATTAACTTTTGTATATGTTATTTTTTATAATATATTGGTATTCATATTTTACTTAATAGCATTCAATTATATTTTCTTATATTTTAGAGTTTATATTATAACATTTAATATTATCCAAAATTTTATTTTACTTAAAATCAAATATATTAATTTTTAATAAATATCAAATATATTTTATAATATTAGTTATTAATTTATAAAATATAAATTTTGGCTAGTAAATTATGTTTGTTTTATAATTTTAATTTTAAATTATTTTTCACATTTAAAATTGAATTGAATTTTGTCTTTTTTATATAATTTTATATTATAAATTTTAATAGTTAACCAAATCAAAAAATCGAAATCGATAAACTGATTAACCGAATATAACGAACTAATTATTAATTATTATTTTTAAAAAATTGATATTAATGTACTGATTAATTTTTTTTACTCGATTGCTCACCCCTACAGAAAACCTTGTATTTTGAGTAATTTCCCCTTCAATTAATAGGCAAATCCTCTAAAACGCGCAAGCTATAGTTAGGGATGAGCATAGATCGGTTAACCGGTCCATTAACAATTTTTTTAAACCAGTCCATTACTATCGGTTAACTGCTATATCGGTTTCAGTTTTTAACTTGGCTTTTCAGATCAGTTTATCAGTTAACCATTAAAAAATTTTAATATATAAATTTAATAAATTATACAATTTATAATATTATTTTTAATAGTTAAAAATACTTTAAAAATAAAAAAAATACTAATTAAATACAATATTCATTAAAATAATCAAAATAAAAATACAATTTCCATAATTAATTATAAAAATTAAAAATATTTAATATAAAACTAACAATAGAATGCTAATTATGCATATAATTTTAATATTTATTTACTAAAAATATATATTTTATAAAATTATATATCATAATATTTATAAATTACACAAAAATTAAAAAATATAAGTTTAAATTTAAAATATAATTCATATATATATATATATATATATATATATATATATATTCGGTTTCGGATCGGATAACCACTTATTTTTAAAGTAAAAATCATAAATCTAAAATTTTAATTTGATTAACTTAAAAATCGATTCGATTTCGAATTAATTTTTCATAAAACCTAAATTTTGGTGCACTCCCTCCAGTCTTGCACTCTACTACTGTGCTTCTGGGCTTCAACGACGTAGTTTCATTGTGAAACCTATACCCACATTTTCTTTTTCTTTTAGTTTCATCAACTATGCCGGCCGCCCCACCCTCTGCTCACGGTCAGCTATCCCTGCAGTTCTTTCAGCGATAACGCATCATCCTCGCACAGTCGCTGTATGCTATCTGGACAATTTGGGAAGGCGATTTCATTTTTCTGCAGTCCTTAGATTTACTTCGAATTGGTCGCTGCTTTCTTCCCTTAGTTAATAAGGTGAATCTCTCATAGTTTCGTTTTCCCTTCCGTTTGATGATTTTTCATTTTATTTTGATTTTGTTAAATTTATAGATTCTGAATTTGAAGTTGCCTTTTAATGCACATCCTGTTCGCAGTAGATGAATCTGAAATCTGTGTAAATTCACAAATGGATTAATCATTGTTAGACTGTTGCTCTCTTGGTTATTTTTGTGTTAGGTTGTTAATTCTGACTTTGAAGGGATGAAAAGCTTAATAATTGGTGGATTGAATGAAGAAGAAAACAATATGAGAAGAGTATATTTCTTCTGGTTATTTTCTTTAATCTATCGTATCCGAAAGGCTAAATTTGTTGTCTTTCGTCCGTAAACAATTGAAGAGTTTGAGTTTTATATCTTAGTGGCACTGAGTAATTGGGTGAAAGTTTCAGGTTTATTAAAAATGCCCAGAAAGAGATCCTCAAAGCCTATTGTAGAGGCTCAAGAAGCCCCTGTTTTAGAACTGCCTGGCAATGAGATTGATGACATCTTCGCAGGAAAGAAGAGGAAGAAACCTGAAAAGCAAAAGAATGAGAATGAATCTGAGAAACCAAAATCTTTGAAGAAGAAGAGTAAAGAAGATAAAGAAGGAAGATTTACTGAGCCAGCTTCTAGACCTCGAAAGAGAACAGAGGATGGCTTCAATATTTATACAGAAGAGGAATTGGGTATTAACTCCTCCAATGCTGGATGCACACCGCTCTGCCCATTTGATTGTGATTGTTGTTTTTGACTGTTTCTATTGACTGGTGCTGAAAAATTAACTACCATGTGAAAAATGGTTTGATATTTCCTATATTCCATCAAATTGTAACTTAGCATATAAATTAGAAAAATGGATTTTGTCTACTTTTTGCATATGTGCTTGTTGTATATTGTAAATGTATTTCAATATACCATGTGTGTATTTTGATGTATATTATACATGTACTTTTAGCATACTATGCATATACTTGCGGTATATGCAAAATATTATATATCAAGAATGTTATCATCTATATAAAGTTGGTTAAAAAATGAGGGAATTGTTGATTAATATGTATAAATAGCACTGCACTATAAATTTGGTTCATACAATTTGCCTAAATTGGATTTAGATGAGAAATCTATAATTAAATTTTGATTTTTAATAATACTGATTTGGTGATCAATTGTGCATTGGCTATATATAAGGGCTGTAAATTAATAATTTATAAGTTTTGATTTAATAGCACTGATTTAGTGATCGATTCTACAAGGTCTTCCGCTCGAGGCTCAATTGCATAAAAACAATATATACACATTATAATCTATATAAAAGAATACTCTCTCCATCCTCTTTTATTTGTTACTTTTGAGTAAAATTCAAATTTTATTTATTTGTTATTTTTAAATTTTTAATATAATTTAATTTATTTTTTCAATTTATTTTTCTTTTTCAATAAAATTATAACTAATTAGATTTGATAATTTAGTTTTAATTATATACTTTAATACTAAATTTAAGTCTATTTATTATTTTTTAATTATAGTGAAAACTATAAAAATTATGGTTTAAATTATGAACCATTTAACTGAACTTTACCGTTACCGTTATAGTAAGCGTTATTAAACTCCTAACTGAAATTCAAACAGGCGCATTCTTTGTGTTTGAAAAATATGCCGTTATCCACCTCCACATTTGCATCCTCTGTTTCATTCTTCCTCTCTTCTCTTCCAAATACTAAGGTAACTCAAAATCCCAATTTTCTCTTAACCTTGTGCAATTTCTTGTATTTTCCTTCTTTTGATTAGCTTTCTTGGTAACTTGTAGGTTGAAAACAAGCTTGCATTTTCTTTAACTAATTATAAACATCTTAAGATTGAGAAAATCAGAACCACTCACTCATTTTCAAGAAATGGCAGTTCCTCTATTGAATTTGATGTCCCATTCCCTCGTGATTATGAGGAGCTTCTTGATCAGGTAAGATCGTTGATTTAGATGAACCTTAAGATCTATTTACCTAATTTTTGGGGGATTTTTTGTTTTGGTAATGAGTATTGCAGTAGAAAAATTGCTCATATTTGGGTTTGTAACAGGCCAAAACAGCAACCCAATTGGCTTTGGAGGATGGGAAACAATTAATGGTTAGCATTCGCTAGTTTAATTATTCAGAACTCACAAAGTTTAAAACCCTAATTGTCAGTGATTTGAAATTCTCGCATAGGAGATTGAATTCCCAACAGTTGGACTTGAATCAGTTCCAGGTTCTTTTTCTGTTGGCTTTGTGATGTTGTTTATGTTTGATTGTGATTTTAATTTTATGTGCATTTGTGATGGTGAAGGGGGCATAGAAATGACCAGAAGTATGCAGTTAATTCGGGAATTTTGTGACCGTTTTGTAAGTCCAGAACAAGCCACAAAAACTAGAGTTGTAAGTACTTAGTTTCTATTTGCCTTTGTTATGTTGATGGCCCTTTGATAAGGGGAAATAGTTTTTGGCTTAGAGCTTAGATAGCTTAATTTGAAGGTTTGAAGGGTTTATATAGCGACGATAGAGTTGCATTAACTGAACTGAGCCATTAATACTGGTTAACGGCTTGTAAGTTATAATAGACTCTTCAGTGATCGTAACATCCAGACATAAACTCGGACCCTATCTGAATTTAGGGTATCATAAATAAGTCTTACTTTTCGCTTAATGTCTGGATCACCAGTTCATAGTTGCCATCTTTCTGGGATGCTATTGTGTTATTTATACAAATTTAGTTGACCTCTCTTTAATTAATTATGAATCTTTTTCCCCAGTTCTTTCCAGAGGCAAATGAAGTTAAATTTGCAAGAGAATCAGCTTTTGGAGGATGTTCACTCAAGTTGGATTATTTGACAAAGCCATCAGTTTTTGAGGATTTTGGTTTTGTTGAGAAAGTGAGAATGAGAGACCGTGTGAAGGCAGAAGACGAATTATTCCTGGTCGCCTATCCTTATTTCAATGTCAACGGTACCTTCAAACTTGCCATCTTTAGGCCTTAGCTCCTCTGGACTTACACTTTGGGTATTCTTTTGCCAATTCAGAAATGCTTGTGGTGGAAGACCTTTACAAAGAAGCTGTTGCTGATGCACTATTGCATCATATTCTATGTATGCATGAAAAGATGCAAGAGTGTATTTGGGCTGATGGCCTGGACCAAGGATGTGTTGATAGGATCTGGTTTAAGGTGATGAAAGACTCTTTTGATTGCCATCCAAATATGAGAAACTGGTTGGTTGATGCCTCGATCAAGGAAAATGGAATTTATAAGAAAATCATTATCCAGTTTTTATATTTAGTGACCAAAAGAGGACTATTGAGAAGCAACATTAAATCTGAGATGGTACTCAGAAGCGGACGTTGTGTGCATCGTCCATAGTTTCATCATCGATTTAATGGCATACCTCTTGATTTGTTCGAAAGGGTCGAGAAATCATTTCCAGTGACAAAACTAGTTTTGTCACATTCTAGGTTCACTGAGTTATTGACATAAGTGTCAAGTTATTAATGGTTAACGGATTTTTGGTTAGGATTTATATTTCCTATTACTAGATTAAAAATAATTGTGTTTTTATCTTATTTTAAATGTTTCATCTTTTTTTTTTTAGATTGTTGGATATTTAATTATTGATTAAATAAATGAATTTATTTATCTTTTGGATATTTTATTGGCATTTAACATGTATTATGAATATGTTTATTTTATTATTAATTGCTTTGTAATATTTTATGAGTAAAATGATTGCATAATATTTGAGTTAAGACTTAAATTATCTTATTTATAATATCCTAAATTAAGTTTAAGAACTTAATGCCTAACAATCGACATTAACTATGCATGAAATTTTAACTGGTAAGGTTAGACATTAGGACTTAGAGGGTAACTAGAACCTTTAAGTAACATTTTCGAATTTGGACCTAATATACAGTTTTATTAGGTTAATTTTTTAGATGCATAGTAAATAGCATGTATTGCTTGATCTCCTTAATATTGTGCAACAATTACTCCATTAGTGATCAGAAGATCCAAATGAAATATGTACATCCAATATATGCTTGAAGAGCAAGAGGTTTTAGAAACCTTAAGTTTGATTATGATTGAATCTAAGCATGGCACCATAGTCTAGAATAATCAGGACCGAGATGCCTATGTGGCTTTAAAAAAAGATGTTCCATTGCTCGTACCATATTGCTAAGTGCAAATGAATGATGATATCGCTAAACGAATTTCACAAGTGTCAAAATACAATGGATATGTGGATCGCTTTGCAAAAAAATTCGAGGATATGTTTTTGACTCAGTTTCGATCATTAGGGATCAAATTTTGATACTAATCAGAAAAGTCTGATCATATAATGTGGAAACATCTAAGAGAGATGGATAAGATAATATGTGATCTTAGTGAACCTGATTATAAGATAATCAATGAGCAATAGGTCCAAGTTTTTATCCGTTCTTTATCCTAGAGTTTGGAGCATATGAAGATGCAACTAACTTATATGGACAAGATTAAGATATTTAGGAATGTTACTTGTCATTTTGAGCTTGAAAAGGACTGTACGGCAGTGATTAAGATCAATGTCATAGTACATATGGCACAGTTCTATTCTGGTAGAATAAGTTTTAACCAGAACAAGAATAGAAGCTTTAATGGTAAGGATAAAGAAAAGGCTCGAGAGTCTAAAAGGAAAAAGATAAAATAGAATTATATAAGGTCCAAAGATAATAAAAGGATAAATATTTCAAGAGTGAAATATTTCTTCAACTGCCAATAAAAGGATCACTGTGTAAGAGACTTCAATGTGTCCCAATAGGTACACCATCTTGACTCATGAGTGAGCAAAATTTGTGTGTTTAGTTATGTCTTTTTACTAAATTTCATCATTTGCGGGTGATAGATCCAGAAGTAATGGACCTTGTGACAAAAAGGATCAAGATTTTTTTGTTTGGTTAGTTTCTATTTTTGCTTTAATAAAACTAGGTTTCATTTACATTTTAAGGATAATAACGCATGCTTATGTTTAGATGATGTTGAATGTGGTTCTAGTTTTATTTTTGAACATTTTCATTATCATGGATATTGATCCTGATTATTAAAATACTACTAGTTTTTTGTTAATTTCTTCTTTTGTTTCACATTGTTATGAGCATAATATGAAATTATGGCATGCTAGATAATACCACATTGGCCAAGACTGAATGAGTCGGTTAGCCAAAGTAGGATTGATTGGTGATTTGAATAAGCTTGAATTAACTACTTATGAGCATTGCCCGAAAAGAAAACTAGTTAAGAAACCATTCAGAAAAAGGGAACTAGAATCAAAACTACATTGCAATTGATCCATTCAGATGTATGTGATTTAATGAATGTTAGGACAAGGTATGGGGCATATTATTATTCATCACTAATATAAATGAATATATTAGGTATGGCCATGTCCATTTGATTTCTCACAAGTTTGAAGCATTTAGTTGCTTTAAAACTTTTATAAATCTAGTTGAAAATCAATTAGACAAGAAAATTAAAGTTTTAAGAACCGACCATGGTTCAAGGATATCTTTCTAATAAATTTAAAGCTTTATGTGATGAAAAATGGAGTGGACATCAGTTGTCTATTCCTTGAACTCCATAACAAAATGGTGTTCTAAACTATGTGCCCTCCAAGTTTGTTGCTTTCACTTCTTATAACTTATGGACTGATCGGTAATTCAACCTGAGATATTGATAACCTTAGGGTTGTGTTGCTTATATCCATAATATCTCAAATAAATTTGGTAAATACGGACCATGCAATTAAAAAAAGTATCTTTGTGTGATATTTTGATATATCAAAAGGATACATATTTATGGGTGAACAAGCAAATGGCTTAGAAACAAAATATGAATCACGAGATATTATATTTTTGGAAAATAAGTTTTCTAAGTTGAGCGAAGTAAGTTGAGACTTTACTTTTATGAAACTCAAAAAAATGAACTAACCGGATCTCTCCATCCGGTGGGAGGAAAATTGAAGAAGAAGGTCAATACTCTCTTCTCAAAGGTTCGGATGTTTGGAATCCATTCTCCAGTGAGAGGATGAGCATGCTTAGCTCCAGTGAAAGTATGGATATTCAGGATCTTTATTTGAGTGGGAGAGTAGAGCTTAATTCCAGTGGGAGTATTCTAAACTATGATGAATATATGAGACATATTTATCAAGAGTCAGAATTACAAAAAAATCTAAAAGGAAAAGTGTTCCGCGTCGATGATTTGTGATTGAAGGTATGAACAAAGTTTTTTTAATTATCCCACAAAAATGTCCAGCAAAAGATAAATGGATTAAGGTAATGAAAGAAGTAATGGCTTTTATAAGATCAAACCATGTTTGGAAACTGGTTAATCTACCTAAAGGACACAAACTAATTGGGAATAAATGGTTCTCAAAATAAAGCAAAAGGTTAATGGTAATATCGAAAGATGCAAGGCTCGGCTAGTTGCTAAGGAATTTACACAATAGGAAGGAATTGACTATGAGAAGACTTTTTTACCTGTTGTTAGATTTGCATCGATAAGGCTAATTTTAACCTTAACAGCTAGTTTAGACCTAGAACTACATCAAATGGATGTAAAGATTGCTTTTCTCATTAAAAAAAAAGGAAGTGAACATAAGGTTTGCCGATTGATGAGATTGATCTATAGCCTAAAGTAGTCTTCAAGACAATGGTATTTGAGATTTCATAAAGCAATTATGTCAAATGAGTTCAACATGATTGATGAAGATCATTGTATTTATCACAAAAGCTCTAAAGATAAATTTATCATTTTGACTTGGTATGTAGACGACATACTAATACTAAAAAATGACATAAAGTATGTAAATCTTGTCAAAGATTGGTTGTGATCCAACTTTGAGCTCAAAGATATGGGTCAAGTAGATTATATCCTTGGAGTTAAGATTTCAAGGGATCGCTCGAGAAGATTTTTGTCATTATATTAAGAGACATACATTAACAAAGTTCTTAAACGATTTAATATGTAAAATTGTATACCCATTGACAACCCCATTACTAAAAATCAGTTTCTTAGCAAAAGTATGTGTTCTAAGACAAATGAGAAGATTGAACATATGAAAAATGTTCAGTATGTCAGTGCCATAGGTAGTCTGATGTACACAATATTGTATACCAAACTTGATATATGATATGTTGTGGGCATAGTAAATAGATATCAGTCTGACCCAGATAAAGCACATTGAAAAAAGAATACGTAGATACCTTAAAGGTACTACAGCTTATTTTCTTTATTTTTTAATGAAATGATCTGCAATTGAGAGAATATTCAGATGTTGATTGGGAAAGTGATATGGATGAGTGAAAATTCACTTTAGGTTATGTATTCTTGCTTGGCAAGGGTTCCATTTAGTGGAGTAGCAAGAAACAAGTCTTTGTAGCCCATCAACATTAAAAGCTGAATTTGTTGCTTTCTCAACTGCAGTACAAGAGGTAGTTTTTGGTTGAAACAGTTTGTGAACCATTTGACATTAATTGCCTTAGAGGAACCAGTGACAGTCTATGGTGACAGTCAGTCGTTGGTGGATGTATCAATATTAAGTATCAATAAATCGAATATATTATTGTACTAAGAGAACTGAACTTACAGTACATTTACTCGCTAGATGTGAATGCAAATCTATGAACAAAACTTATATTGAGAAATATATTTTGAGAGACATATTAGATCTCAGAGGTTGCATAGGATTTGATTTGTACTATTTATGTCATCCCTTAATATTATTATTTATGAATAATAATAATAAAGTTCATTATTTGGTAATACATGAGTGTGAATGTTTATATGTAAATATTTACTGTTATTTATTATATGATTGAGCATATCGGACAGAGAAGTAGCCTACTCACATGGGTGTTTACCTTAGTTTTGATAATAAGTTGACAAAGACTAAAATGAGGCGATTTTTGAATACGAAGTGAATTTCGAGAACCTGTTCAAAATAAAAGTACCGTCTTGTAGAAATTACAAGATGAGTCTTGTTAGGGTGCAAAATAAAGACATACATGAGGTTGTATTCTTTAGATTGAGATCTAAATTGGATTAAGTGTAATCTTATGATAAATTAAACGTAACTATCATGTTCTGTCTTAAAAGCCAGAAATAGTTCTAAAGTGGGAGAACTAAAGTTGAATGCTTCGGTGCATTGCAACCTTATGCTTCTATATGGTATTAAATAATGATAAGATATGCATTCCTTTAAGGGAAAGAAAAGAACACCATAACACATGCATCATACCATGTGTGCTTGAGTTGAACATGGAAAGGAAATCTTATGTGAATGATCTCAAATTTTTTCTAGTGTGAGATCCTAATTTTTTCAACCCTCAGGACTCTTAACATATACCTGAAGTATAGTTCAGTGTGGCTAGCATAGTTAGTCTCCAAAGGGTTATGAAAAAATTTTGACCCGATAGATCTAACTAGAAAAGCAAGTTGGACTATGATGGAAGGTATATAAAAAAAGGAAAAGATGTTTTTCGATCACATTCGGTAGTTTCATGGTTCACTGGTATACCTATTGTAGTCTTTATAAGTAGAGACATAATAGTGAACACGAAAGTTATTTTTATGAGATCATGAGATAAAACAACGAATGTGAGAAAACTATCTAGGGTTTAGCATACAGTTGTGAGAAGATCTTGTTTCTCGAGATGCTATATATCCCTAACAGGTATATAACATTAGTGTTCTCGACGTATGCCGGTCACACGAACTATTTGCATATATGATAAGAGAGAATGACTGAAAATCATTTCGTCATGTGCGAGTAGAAGATGAAAGAGTTTGGGATACGTCCATGACTCACGAGATGATAAATTGGCCCCAATATAATAGAGACAATATCGAAACAGGAAATAATTTATATGAAATTAGTTTCATATTGGTTTTTCCCTTAATTAGGAAATCTACCATTTATGTGTGCATTAATATGGACAGTTACATATTAATTTCGTAACTTTCATATTTATTATTTCCTTTATTAATATTGTAACTGCCAATGTAATTCATTATTATTAAGAAAATTAAGTATTCCTTAATTGGAACCCTATATAAGGACTTAGTTTCTTCATTTGGAAAAGGGAAGAAGAAAATTAGAGATACCGAAACTCTATCGGTTTGTCTCCTCGCATATTCTCTTTATCTAAAGGGGCTTTTAGTTCGTGGATCTATACTTTTATCACGTAGTTCGTGACACGTGGCTAATAGGCTTTGCCGGTAACGTGAAACAATCGATTTCTGCTTCCGTTTCAATGATCTACGTTTCGAAAGGTATTTATGTCTACTTCTCGCAATATATCGTGATATATATTTCTTTCAATTAGTAACTATTAAAAAAAGGGGTTAGTTATAATATGTTAATTATTACGAAATGATTAATAAAAGAATTTATAAAGTTGGGAAACAAATTTAAGTTAAATGGCTATGATAATATAAAAACAAAATTATGCATTGAAATATTTATTCCATCATTATTGTCCTTATTGAAAGGTTAAGTTTGTGAAAAAAAATCCATCAGTTACATATAGATTTTTTTGGTAGAAAATTAGAGATAGATTTTTAAATATTGATCCATGCGAGTATACTTCACTTCTGGATAGAGACTTGAAGCTTCTTCTCCACCTTCGCCAATTTCAAAATTGGTCAAACAACCTTCATAAAATATGTGGTAGAAATGACCCATTCCTGCCCGACCAACATAATCCATATCTACAATTCCATAAAAATTAAATTGTTAACTTGCATTAAAAAATTTCCAATTGATTAGCTGGATTTTTAAATCCGTTAAGAGAGTAAGACCATTCCAACCTTTTTAGCGATGGAAAATAAATTCATAGCTAAAAATGGCAGGAATTGATGGCCATATATTTTTTTTCTTGTTAAATCATGAGGTATCTTAAGCAGATTCATATAAACGGAAGACACTTTTAAGCCATACTATAATCAAACTAACTCCCCACTCAAGCTGGGAAGGACCACAAAAGCTGCAAGCCTCTATTACAAAGTATTTAACACAACTGTATTTTCAAAACTCGAACTCGAAAATACTGATTAAACTAGCAGATACTTTTTTACAACGAAAAATTCCACCGATAAGATATTTTAACGACGGATTTTGGTTTTTCAATCCATCGGCAACTGCCTTCCTATTAATAATAATAACATATATTTTTCTGTTAAAAAAATTGCTTTGTAATTTTTCAATAAAAATGGAATATTTCAATGACTATAAATGAAATTGACCCGATATTCAAAATGGTTTAATTTTTATTTTTTCTTAAAAAAAGCAATTAATAAAATAGAGGTAAATAGGCAACCAAATTGGAACAACAATGAATTAAACAATGTTTAAAAATCACTTACCCTTCATGGAATTTAAGAAATCTTGGGCAGAAATAAAAGTCTTGTGGAGTTTGTTGGCACTGAGTTTCTCCCAAATCTCAACAAGCTGGTTTTGGGAAAGAATATTTTCAGGTGGCCTTAGATACAATGTCTTGTTCAAAGTTCTTGGATCATCTATTGTTTTTATTGTATATGTTGCCACGTCATCTTCATCCATAAAAACAACTACCAAAAAAATAAATATATATTTGTATATTAGAAGGCATTATAGAAATTCATACAGCACCAAGTACTTTAGTCCATTTTTTTTTACGACAAACGAACTAAAAATTTGAATTTAAAATTTTTCAATACAATAATACCATATTTATAATTGAAATTGCTATTTAAAGACTTTGTTATATATATATATATATATATATGGCTTAAATGTACAATCTTCTTTTTTCTTATTAAATTACCAAATTGATCCAACATAGATTTGATATATTTGAATTATTGGAGCTACTTGTATTAAAATAAAAAAAATAAAAAAACAAGTAGAGTGGGTATTTTAAACATAATAATAATAATAATATAATGTAAATATTAAGTAAAATTATAGTCATATAATTGTATACATAAAGGATGTATACAACTCTCAAAAGTTAAGGGATGTAAATGATTTAATGATGATAATTCTATTCATAATTACTGGATTTATATTTTAATAATAATTTGATTAGAATTTTTTTTTGTATCATATAAATATTTCAACTTTTGATACATTATCACTAAAATTATTTTAATCGAAAAATCATAAATCTAATGCTGGAGCGCTAATATTGTAAGTCATGTCATTTTAAAATATCTACATAACATGCTATAAAAAATTGTGACAATTTTTGCAACATTTTAAGTTGACGTGCCTTGCCACATAAGTATTCCGATAAATAATTTATAACTTTCTGGCCAAAATGATTTTAATGTTGATATTTCAAAAATTAAAGTAACTTTTTAAATTAAGAAAAATTATAACTAAATTATTATTATTATTATTATTATTATTATTATTATTATTATTATTATTATTATTGTATAGTACAAGTTGAGCCGCCATATATGAAATTAACTCCCATTTACCATGTTAAATTTCGATAGTTTGTGGCTATATTAAAATCCAATTTTAAACTTCAGTTCATTAAGTTCAAAATATTATTATTATTATCAAAAAAAAAAAAAAGGAAGAAGAAGAACAAAAACTTACCTTTGGCATTGCCATCCCCGAAAATGTGGAGTTGGTGGGAGGGAGGAGTGAGAGTGTCAGGCTGAGAGAGGTTGCCGACGAAGTAACCGGCGAAGCAGTTAGCAGAGACATAAGTGAAAGGGATATGAGCATCTTCTATTGCTTTTCTTACTATCATTTTCTCATCAAAAGTCTCTCTTCCTGGTTCTAAAGCTTCCCCCATTCTTGCTGGATCCATTCCAAATTCTGATGGCAAGAACCTCTCTGCAACAATTTTCATAATTCTATATCATCAGTACTTTTTACTTAATTTCACACTTCTTCACTAATTATAATAAATAAAGGTTTTAATGACTCTACGGAATTAAGCCTTTTAACCCATCAGTTCTAATCAGTTTTCCTTTTTCCTAATTATCATATGATTTTTATTAAGCCCCATTGCTTCTTATTTTCTTTTCAGATCGTTTTGTGGTCCGAACAACAGTATGCACTAACCATATAATATAAGTAAAATTTCTTTTTATAATAACAAAATCTTCTAACCACAGTATTCTATTTTATCTTTCAACATTAAAACCTATATTAGATATTAAGTCTCTTTTAATGAAGAAATATTTTCCTCATTCACATAACATATTATATATATATATATATATATATATATATATATATATATATATATATAATATGTCAAACTCTCGGTATTCTATCTTATTTTCTTTAAATTATTAGAACCAACTATTTTAGAGTTAGATACTATTGAATCTATAATTAGGTACGATTTTTCCAGCGGCGTACACTTTATGCACAAAACAAAAACTAAACTTAAAATCTCGTTTAAATAAATCCCAACTACTTACTATTCAAACCAAATTTTTTTAATTTAGCTATACGAAACTCTTTTGTAATAAAAAGAAAATAAATAAATAAATAAAAAGATAATGGAAAAGGAAATATAGAATAAATGAGTACCTTAACATTTCCAGCTTCTTTGATGGCATCAACAAGTTTGAGCTGCAAGAGAAGATTGTGGGATCTAAAATGAACACCAGACATAGTGCAAATCACAACATCAACCAATTTAACAGCTTCAACTAAGCTTTTATGATCAGAAAAAGATGCTTTAACTAAGTGAGCTCCTTGCTTCTTGAACTCCAACAAAATTTGAAGCTTTTCAATGTCAAGCCCCAACTCTGGTCTTTGAACAACATATGTTTCATGTCCATGCCCTAAGCTTGCTTTCACTATTCTCCTCCCAATGTACCCTGTTCCTCCTACTACAAGAACTTTGCTTTTCCCCATTTTATCTAATTGCATTCTTGGATTTTCAAGCTACCATTAATATGGCTTCTGTGTTCACTTATTAATTATACATAAACAAAGTTTGGTAATGGTTCTATTTCTCTTGCTGTAGAAGTTACTCTTGAGTTGGTGCATTACAATTGGCTGAAACATTAAAACAGTCATAAGTATTGAAAAATAATGAGAAGGGTTCATTTCATCAATTATCAACAGACTTATATTATAATAATGACGTACACATAAAAAAATATTTCATAAAAATAACTCAATTTTTAAATATTATTATTAAAATTATTTTAGCCAAAAAAAATTATAAATTCAATATAAAAACTGATGTAATATGTCACATCAATTTAAAATATTTCAAAAAATATCATATGAAATCTTTAAAATATATCCTGTAAATATTTTAAATTTACAAAATCAAATCAGCATTTTAAAATTAAATTTATAATTTTTTGCTAAATTTAATGATAATATTTTAAAATTTGAATTATTTTTATGAAATTAAATTTTTTTTATGACGAATTTTTTATTATTCCATAAAAAAAAAAAAAAAACCGGCAGCAGCAGCTCTAATTCAACCCTATAAATTCTTAAATTTTGAGTTTGAGTCACATCCGAAATGGTAGAAAATAAAAGCTAATTTGTCAGCATTGATTTTGGGGTAATATGGCGTCGAAAGATTTTCATTGACCTAACTTTGCATTCACTTTTAGTTTGTCAAAAAAAATTGCCACCCCTTGCTTGACCATTCAGCTATGCAATAATTAAATCTTGGAAAGTCTAACGAACTTGCTAACCTCCCAAGTGATGACGACATATATAGACTATATATAAGGAAAAAAGGAAAGCAATCAATTTTATTCTCATTCTTTCACCAACCAATATATTCTAGTTTTAGAATAAACCAAAGAGTGAATTAATTAAGATATCAACTTATTCTCATTGTGATTACCTTACCCGTGAACCTAGATTAAATGAAATCTTTAATATCTTGAAATTTGATGAATTTAAATTGCAATTTGATCTTCAAATTTCACTGTGCAACTTGAATTGAGTGAAAAATGAAAATCTGTATTATTAGCAGAGGTTGATTGCCAATATGAACGCGTTATGTTTTATCTTTGTTAAGTACATTTTCATTTGACTCGGTTAGTGATAACAGTTCGATTTTACTGAACTGTCACTTAAGTCCGACTCGAACGATAACACTCTTTACAACTTCTGCAATACCTAAAAACAAAGAATTCCGATAAAATTTTTAATGAAAAAAATTTATGACGGTCAAGTCAATAAAAAGTTTTTAAGAACGTTTAATAATAGTCAAATTGGCTAAAAGAGAAAAAAAAATACCTGATATCCCTCCTATTTATAATTGATAACTACAGAAAATATATTCTCCAAGGCCCAATTAGCATGGCCCAACAATACTTGGAAAAGCCCAAAGAACAAAGCGTAAGCTGAAAGATAATACTAGAAGTGAGATGTTCGATCGGACTGATGGGATAGCTCGTCCCATCAGTCCACTGACACAAGCAAGCACCCCCACTCTCTACCTATCTCTTGTCACATCGCCGTTCACCTACTTTGACTATTGGTTGTCACCCTCTAAGGCACTCAAGTGCCCCTCCAAAGATCTCCTATAAGTAGCCAAAACACAATGGCACCAGGTATGAAATATCTGAGACTCTCCCTCTAAGCATTCTTTCTCTAAAAGCTATTGACTTAAGCTTCGGAGTGCTGAAGCCCGATTCTGACTGGTCGCTCCCTTTTCTTGCAGGCTTAATTCGACTGTCAGACCGGCCCAATGGTCCGCCTGCTCTCCGTAGGTAACCTATTCAATCTTGTGGCTGCTGGCTCTTCTCCCTGCAGGATAAAGTTATTTTTAGCTTTATCAATAATGATAATGGTTTTGTTTTATTTAGAATTTCTAGCGTTTATAGAACTCCCATTGAGGAAGATGCATAATCTAATAAGAAAATTAAGCCAAGTTTCTGAAATAAGAGTCCCGTCTTCTTTAGGTAGTTACTAGTCATCCAAGTAGTATTTCTCAAAATAACATCGCTAAGTAACCTGTTCGAATCTGGGACTAATCGAGTGTCAGCCAAACCGAGCTACTCGAGGGAGCCTGGGTACACAGTCTGGTTATTAGTTAGTTTGAAAAATACTTATAAGATTTGAAAATTTTCAATCTGATGTATGGTTTGAACCTTCATATTCATCAGTGTTTTATATATATATATATATATATATATATATATATATATATAATTTAGCTTTTTTTATTTTATTTTTATAAGTTCAAATGTGAAAATATTTATTCTGCCTTTATATATCCTTGAGAATCCTTTAAAACAATCTACTATTCACATCAGCCTACAAAGATATACAAATATACATTTTTTTTGGGTCATTAGAGTCAATTTTCAAAATATATATAACAAATCACAATCACAACTCACTCAGTTCATTCTATACTTGTCATTAACTATAAAAGAATGGGATAAACAATAATCGTCAACAATCCAAATTCCCAGAACAATGATATGAATTGTAAAGTCTTCTAAGTCCGACTTCACTAGCTTGAGCTTAATACTTGAGTCTTTATCAAACTTGCTACATACTGAGCAATACATATCGAACCGACCTTGGTGCAATAGAAACTATGACTCATAGTATTTGACTAATGATTCAGCTAATGTCGTTATTTTAAGTAGTCAACTCTTCGATGATATGAATGTAGTCGATTCTGAAAAGGATCAAGTCATTATTGTTCAACATAAATACTCTAGGCGTAGGAAACAAAAAGAAAATTTAGAGAGTAACTCGGAGGTTGTAAAGTATTTAGCTGAAACTTGTAAAAAAAATCATGAAAATTTTGATATCCTAGGATGGTGTAAGATTAATGCCTCTAAATATCCCTATCTTTCTCTATTTGCGAGAGATGCCCTAGTTATTCCCATGTGAAGTCGGCATTCAGTACTGGAGGCAAAGATCATTTTAGAAATTCATTGTCACCTTTAATGGTAGAAGCACTTGTCTACTGCCAAAATTGGTTGGATTCAGCTCCAATTGATCTTTGAGAAGCAATAAACAATTTGAAAACATATGAAGAGATTGAATCAGGTGCCGTTCATTTTTGAAATTATAGTTTTTACGTTATTGTTTCAAATGGAATCAACTCTTCTAACTCATTTTGTCTGACAGATTTTCCAAATTTGCATGCACTTTCAATTCGAGAGTGATCATGCATGTTGGAGGTTTATTTTGCTATTTGAGGTAAGTCTAAAGTTGATTTAGTTACATTTTGGTTGATGTTATTTTTGTTTTCCTTTGGCATTTCACATCTCGAACATTCTTGAAACAAGACTTGATCGGAATCCAGAGGCATTAGCACCTGTCAGTATTCTTGTGCTAAATATATTCCATCATATCTTGTAATTGATTAAGTAAACATCTATTATTCTTCCATTGTTATTTTGGACATTTGACTGATAATATTATATTTCAGTACAATACTTGATTGTAAATAAAGTTTAGTATTTATTAGTTTTAAATTTATTGTATAAAGTTTTAAATTTAGTAATAAATTTACTTCAACCCGTTTCAAACCATTTTGAAACTATACAAACCATTATAAATTATAATAAAAAACTGTTCCAAACCACCCTAAACTGCCTATTTTTGTATACATTGGTTTGGGTTGGGTTTATTTTATTTTTGACCCAACTCAACCCATGAACATCCCTAACTATGAGGATGGCCTTCCCTTTCTATTGTTAGAGCCATTCCGGGGATCTGCTTTGCAATCTGTAAGCATCCAAAGTGAGTTAAGCACAAGCCTCAATTGTTAAACTGAAGAAAATTGGTGGAGAATAACAAATTTCAGGACAAGCTCCTTCATCATAGGAAAAAATTTTAGTCAAATATCGTTAATTTCTTGTATCAATTTTTTCCCACTTATTTTATGTGTGATTGTGGGTTTGCTTAACCCCGATTTATTAACAGAAATTAAGTTCCAAGTTTGTGTATATGTTCTTTTTTCTCATCATTACAAATTGGTGCATTACTGTGCGTGGCTCTTGGTGTGTTGGGCTTTGAGTGCTTAGTTCCTCGTAGTTGGACTTTAAGCATACTTGGGCCTTGTGTTATGCTTTGATGGAGATGGAGAAAGAAATAGTCAGTGAAACTCTGGTGAGATTTGGATATTGAAGGGAATTTAATGAGTGTTTATTAGTAGCAATTTTTAGCAAACTGAGATGTTAAATTTGAATTTCAAAAGATTTTAAAAGCCGATTTAACAAAATAAATTAAGGGAGACATTTTGTTTAACTCTTTGAGTTAATTATAAACATTTTTGTATCAATCAACTGCACTAAAAATATTTGGTAAATATTTTCAATCAACTGCGTTACTTGATTTTCTCAATGATCAGCTGTTTTTTCAAATGCTATTAGATCATATTTGGTATGAGATAATGTACTGTAATGTAATTGATAATATATTAATTAATTTATTTGTTAACTCAATTTTTTTACAATATATTGTAATCATAAATGCATGTGTAATCTTCAATACATCAATAGATGTATTGCTTAATTCATAATATTTTGTGATATTTTTCATTATATTTCTTACGATTTTTTTCTAAATGTAAATTGTATCTCATATTGGTGCTCATATTCGTCTTTATCGCCGCTGGCACAACCCCTATTGACAATGTAATGCCTCCAAAATTATAATTTGTATGAGTAGCACTTTCTGACAATGAACGGTAACAGCTGGGTGAATAATACCTCCCTAGGGTCACCGAAATCTATAAAATTTTTATTGCACCACTAAAAATTACTATTCATGATGAGTTAGGTGATATAATTTGAGGTAAAAATGAAGTCTTTTAGGTCATCAAAAATAAAAATAAGTAACAAAACCATAAATGTTAACCAAAACTTATTCGTATGTGTACATGCACATATAATTTTATATACAAGAATATATATATATATACACTCACATCAATAATTAAATTATACTTTTAATGGCAATTTAATATAAAAACAACTAATAAATTTTTACCAAACAATTGTAATATTATTCGTATCAACAATTAGTATTAATTATGGACAAATTTATCAGCAATCGATATTAATTATCGGCAACTGCTATCAGTCAGTACGATCCATTTAACTAAACGGACCTTAAATTTTTTTCTTTAAATAACAAAATAAATTTTCTATTTAAGTAGCACACAAATATCACTTACCTTGCACAACCAACAAAACCTATTTCTATGTATTTTCTTCCTTTCTTTTTTTTTTTCAATAATAAGAGATGGACCGATCTTCAAAATTAACTTTTACAACTTTAAAATAAAAATAAATCAGCATAACTAAATTAAAACTTATTATTATGCCTGTGTTATGTTATCAATGAAATCTCTAAAAGCATGTAAAGAATGGATCGAACTGGAAGGAAACCCTTGCCCGAACTGAGCCCTAAGAATTGCAGCTTCTTTCTTCACATCTTCATCTCCAAATAGTCTTTCAATGCCATTGATTATATCATCTCTGCTAATGTTTTGCGAAAAATCATTGCAGATTTTGAATCCAACTTTCAAATGCTTTGTAATCAATGCAGCATTATAATACTGATCACCTCTAATTGGCCATGCCAAAATTGGGACCCCACCTCCAATTGCTTCCACACTTGAATTCCATCCACAATGCGATAAAAATCCACCCGTTGACGGATGGCTCAGTATCAACAGCTGTGGTGCCCATCCACATATTATCAAACCTCTTTCCCCTACTCTTTTATCCAAACCCTCAGGATAATATGCTTCACCAAATCTGGGCCGTTGGATTACCCATATGAATGGCCTCTTTGATGCTTCTAATGCATCTGCTAACACTGGATACTCCTCATTTGTGGGACCAACTTCACTTCCAAAGCACACGTATAATGTTGACCCACGTGGCTTTGAATCCAACCATTGGTTCACCTCCTCCTCGGTTATCGCTGACCGTCGATTTGCCCGGGACTCATGATCGTGGATGACTCCTCTGCTGGATTCCCAGTACTTCTCCGGCAACAATGGACCCACGCCCCAAACTGGTTTTCCAGTTTCGTTATTCAGGTATTCAATAAAAGGTTTCTCTAAAAAATCACAAGTGTTGATCATCAACGCAATCGAGTCTCCGGTTTCTTCCAGCCACGGTGGCTGACCGCCGGCCTTCGGTGGACCACCGAATCTTCGAGGTCCGAAACCACCTGGCCGGCCTCGGAATGGAGGAGGTGGTGCGCCGCCAGCAGGTCCACCTGGAGGAGGTGGTGCTCCACCGTCAGGTCCACCAGGAGGAGGTGGTGCGCCGCCGTCAGGTCCACCTGGAGGATGTGGTGCGCCACCGTTAGGCCCCCCTGGAGGAGGTGGTGCGCCGCCGGCAGGTCCACCCGGAGGAGGACCATGAGGCCTTGTTTTAAGATCTGAATCCGTAACACCCATATAATCGGGTAACCCGGGAAGCAAACGGATCTCTCCAGGTTTTAGATTTTCTATAGAAGCCTTCCACATGGCAAACTCCATGGCAGCAGAGCAAGCACCAGAGGTGAAGAAACCCACCATTGGAATCTGATAACTTTTGAAAATTTCACTTGTCCAAGACATCATAACATCAACAATGGCGCAAAGAGGTAGTTTTGAATCCGAATCATTATTGGATCGGCTAAAGATGAGATTTTTAAGAGCTTCAGCTAATTGATTATGGTGGGCATGGTGATGGTGGAGTGGATCGGTTGATGGGTGTTGGGTGAGGTCGGGTTTGGCTTCAGGTATTTCGAGCAATTGAACAAGTGGGTATTGAAGAAAAGAAGAAGGGATCGAAGAAGAAAAATTAGAAGAAATGATAAGTGTAGTATTGAAGTTCACTGAAGAAAGATGTTTGCAGAGTTCCATGGAGGGAAGAAGATGACCCTGTCCGAAAAATGGAATTACCCATATTTCATTACTCATTTTGGTTTGGATTAAATTCAAATTCGAAAGTGGGGTTTATAGAGGGAGAAGAAGGTGAGAAATTTATAGTTTTGTTGCTTAGGCAAGAAGAGTTTGACGATCGGTTGAAGAAGAAGAGCTTTGACTGTTTGTTAGTGTGTGAATTTGGCATAAAAGTGGTTTTTCTTGAGGATCATAGAAGTTATTCCTTTTCTTAAGGAGGATGTCAAATTTGCTTTTAAGATAATCTTACAAACAATTTGATACTTAAGTGACATTCCCACGGTACCCGTGAATTCAAATGGTAAGGAACGCTCTAACGATAAATATGATTTCCATGTATTGATGTAGATACACGTTTATGGACGGTCTAATTGAATAAAAAAATATAAATAAATAAATAAATAAAAACTTATTTTATGGGGATTGAATTCATCATTGCACGCGGATACTCCACCGGCATTTCATCCCCGACATAATTGTTTTTCCTGGCAAAAATCATGCCGACTTTTTCATGAATCATACCGAGAAGGACTATATCTTCTTATCAAAAGGAAACACAAACACCTAATGGTCAGCACTGTTGAAAGTTTACTCTCTTCTTTTCCTATAAAACTCTCCACTTCTTCTTCTATGTCTTCTCAACAATTCTATTATTACTTAAAAGTCCCCAAATATGGCAGCTGAAGTTTTTGTGATTCCAGCTTTTGGGCAAGGCCATCTGTTACCGTGTATGGAGCTCTGCAAGCTCATTGCTTCACATAATTACAAAGCTACCCTTGTCATTTTCCCTCATCTTTCTTCTTCTGTTCCTTCCTCTTTCTGTCAACACCCACTTATCCAGGTAATCGACGTTACATCCCCATCCGGATCCGTATTGACTCCTATGCATGCGGATACCCGTCACCATTTTATTTCCTTCCTTAAAAATCTGCTTTCTACCCGACCCTATGATTCCAAACGACCCGTTTGTGCAATCGTCGATGTTCTCCTTATTTTGAGTTGGTCTGTTGATATTTTCAACCAATTTCAAGTTCCCACGGTTGGGTTCTTCACCTCCGGTGCTTGCTCCGCCGCCTTGGAGTATGCTACCTGGAAAGCCCATCCGCTAGATGTTGAACCGGGCGAGATCCGTTTGCTTCCCGGGTTACCCGAAGAAATCGGAATAAACGGTTTCGGATCTGAAACGCCGGCTTCATGGTCACGGTCCTCCACGTGGAAATGGTGGCCCACCAGGAAGCACATCGGGTGGTCCAAAGCGGTTCGTTTTACCTGCGCCCGGTGATGAACCTCCATGGATTTACGACACAGAAGGTTCCATCGCCTTGATGATCAACACGTGTGACGATATTGAGCGTCCATTTCTTGATTATCTCTCCATCGAAGCGAAGAAGCCAGTTTTGGGCGTGGGGCCACTTTTTCCGGAGCAGTACTGGAAATCCACTGGCGCAATAATTCATGATAGAGAAATCAGAGCCAATAAATCGGCTAACGTTACGGAGGAAAGTGTGATCCAATGGCTAGATTCAAAACCGCGTGGCTCAGTAATATACGTCTCATTCGGTAGTTCCGTGGACCTAAGTAAAGAGGAGTATCCACCGTTAGCTGAAGCATTAGAGGAATCAACCCATCCATTCATATGGGTGCTCCGACCCGATGCAGGGAGGTCGGGTCCTCCGAATCCAAATGGAGAAGGACAAGAAGGGTACTATCCACATGGAATGAGTGAGAAAGTGGGAGATAGGGGTTTGATAATACGCGGGTGGGCGCCCCAATTGCTAATACTGAGTCATCCGTCAACGGGTGGATTTTTATCACACATGGGATGGAATTCAACAGTGGAAGGAATAGGACGTGGGGTCCCATTCTTGGCATGGCCATTAAGGGGTGACCAATACTATGATGCCAAGTTGGTGGTGAGTCATCTAAAGGTGGGGTATAATGTATCAGATGATTTGTCAGAAATGGTGAAAAAGGATGATATAATTAAAGGAATTGAGAAGCTAATGGGAGATAAAGAAATGAAGAAAAGAGCTGAACAACTTGGTGCTAAGTTTGCGAATGGATTTCCAGATAGTTCAATGGCTGCTTTAGTTGCCTTTATTGATCTTATTAAATAAATTTAAATTCCATGATTTTTAAGTTACAAGCTGTGTTCTCTTGTCAAAAGAGCAGTATACCATTTTCGAGCATAAATTTTACTAGAATAAATTCACGACAAAAAGGCATTTATGAATTACTGTGCAATATTCAAGACAAAAAAGCAATTATGACAAAAAAGCGTAAATTTTACATAGAAACTTATTATGGCACCTAAATAATACCTAAAGCTTATGGAAAAAGAAGCAATGATGACCAACAGAAAGAGACAAAAAGCAAATAAAATTCTTCCAACTAATTGTTGTGCAAAATTCCAATTGGAAACCATTCACCTCTACTAAATGGTACAAGTAATGCAATCGACAAAGGCAATAACTAAACAAATGATTTTGGGTAAAATCAGTGAAGGTCAAATATTTATATTTGTGTCAGTTACCATGAGGGATTTTGTTCCAGTTTTGGAACTATAGCTGATGAGAGCTCTATATGAGAAACTCGGACCGCCCCAATCAATCGCTCTGGCAATTCCTCTGTAGTATTTGCCTGAACACAGATGTGAAGAAATTTTGAGGGATGGAGAACAACTGTAACATTCTATAATTAAAGGGTTGACTATATGCCAGCAACACTAAAAGATTGTACCGGAGATCAAATTGGCAAGTGCAACACAAAACCATCCATTTTTCTTTTAATTCATCATGAAACGATCGAAATTAAGATTATGCCAGTAATACTAAAAGCTATTATTCTGTAGCTATAAGCTCCTAAACACTTAAAGCAATTATTCTGTAGCTATAAGCTCCTTAACACTTTTCCTTAACAAAACCAAACAGAAATGCAACATCCTTGTGATCGAACTTTCACTCATCAAATATCAAGATCTAACAAACTCATTAATCTCTTTCACCAGAAGGAGCGTACCTGTACAAGGAAAGCCATATCTACCACCAATGTAGTAATTACACCAATTACAAGTCCCAGAACTCCATTTGCAACAGTTGAAGAACCAATATCCACATCAACCTACACATTGCATCATACCATGATAAACCCCTTTAACACTGCCACAACAACTGCAGACAATAACAGGTACCAAAGAAACTTAACTAGTCCTTACTTCTAAGTACTTGGGACCGCGGATGTAATTACAATCAACTGCTTTTCCCAGTAAACAAGGAGTGCTTCCTACACTCTGGCGCACAATCCACGAACCCTGCATGATTTCATGAAAGGAGCAAGGATTAGCTCTTCAATGGTCAAAAAATTAACTCTGCCATACATACTTCAGTAGCTCTTATTAGAAATCCCGCAAAAGCATCTTTTGTACAAAAATAAAGCAATAACCAAATACCTTGGGGACTGATGGAATAAGCTTAAGCCTGCTATTCCGGAATTCATCGTCACCATCAACAAACCGTTGCAAGAGAGACCCAGGTATTATTTCTTTTGTTACAAAGTAAAATACCATACTGTAATGTGTTGAACCCGGAACCTGCGAGGAGTACAAAGCTTAATATTAAACCAACCATCAAATGCAATAAAATTCCATGCCTTTTTTATATCTTTCAAAAAAAAAGGTGCAGAAGACCTTACTTGTAAATTAAAGACAATGGAGAAAAGTCCTTTCTCTGAAGCGACCTACAGACAATTATAAACACAAGGATGATAGAGATTCACAAAATTCTTCAATCAACAATAATCTTATAAATCACAAGAAAAATTAACATCATTGTCAGGGTCCTACTATTTCTAAAGTAAAAAGCTCTAAAAGAGTTGTTAATAACCATAAACTACCATATCTAACTTGCTAAATAATCATAAGATTATCCACCAATTACTTGAAACAAAATTAAATTTAGGATCTTGCTAAAGGACACATGATTACATCAAGAGTAGTATGATTTTGATATGTGCCATCAAGCAGATGAAAAAAAAAAAAAAAAAAAGGAAAAACAAAATGCAGATTCATGTACTTCAACATAAATAGAAGGCTGTAATAGAAATGAGGATTTGATATTTTCAAGATTTAACAGTTGGAAAGAGGCAAATGTTTGACCTTGACCTAATCCAGGAAAAATTAAAGTTTTTCTTCAAAAAGAGTCACAAGAATGACAGAGGAAAAGATTGAATTTTCTTACTTGTGCGGCACAACCTTGTTGCCTAGAAACATGATCCATTCTTTTTGAATCTTTGAACCAATCAACGGCAACAAGATCCATCAAATGTTTCCCTGCAGGGATCTTCATATACATTTCCATAGAACGGAAAAAGAATAAGCTTTACAGTGTTTAAGGTTTAAGATGCATATGCTCAAAAGGTAACAGGAAGAAAACAATTAGACAACCTTTGATTTGTCAAAACAAAAGTTCTTGCTACGAACTCTGAAGTTGTTCCCATCAGAAATTCGCCAGCAGTCACGAGAATTATCACGGTCATCACGACGTAAATTACCGGAAAAACAGGATAAGTCAATTTGTTCAACTGGTTCTTCTTCCAATGCTGCGTGCAAAAAGACTTTTGAATACATGCTACAGGCAGTCCCATGAAGCTAGAACCATATCTGAATCATGCAGAAATATTTACCTATTTTCTTTGCATCATTCTCACGTTTAGATTGATAAGCCTGAAAATAAAAGTTAAGAAATCAATGAGGGACAAAAGCATGTTTAGAATGTCTAGAACATCTATGTGATGCACAAAGGCATAAACTAAAACCAAACCTCTTGTTCTTCCTCAGCTATTTGAAACTCTTCATCGTCATCAGAGTATTCGTCCATGATGGTGGAGTGTCTGCTGGCAGCATTTTGATCATTAGGTGCAGGATGAACAGAAGACTCTTGCAGCTTAAAACTTTTCCTTGAAGAAACAGATGCTGAGGCCATATTGACCATAACTGGAATTCTTGGGGGAGCACCTCTTTCATCTGTTTGGGAAAACCATTCACGCAATCCTGTCACAGAAAAGAGCAGAAAGATTACATAAACAAGAAACAGGATGGATTTATATAACCAAGTGTTTTACACATTCATATTGGAACCACCAGATTTTTGTTTTTGAGGAGAAAAAGGGTAAAAATAAAGAAAAATAAAAGATTGCTACAAGATGCCCCCTCTTCTCAATTAACTACTTTTCTTACATCAACACTATTCCTTTTTCCTGGATCAGAATACTAATTAATTATGTTTGAAATAAACATTTATTCAGAATCAGTAAATTCCGCAAGACAACATATTGACAAACAAGACAAATACTCAGAAAACAAATAAAAGTAAATCAACATTTTTCCCACCCATTGTCCCTCACTTGGCCTTTCTGCTACAGGATAGTTTGAACAATTATAAGAGAGAAAAATGATTCATTGATATACTTGAATAATTAAACAATTTACGATTAATAAACTATAAGCATAAAGTGAAGAGCACAAAGAAATATTAGCTACAAAATAGTTGACATAAACCATCTTTGCTGAGTTTTTCAGGTAAAGTTGCACCAAAATATGAGCATTTTTCTAATTAAGATTTTCTCAAAATATTGCCTGCCTGTATCAGTTCTTTTAACAATGTAACAAACAGAACAAGTTACTTTAGGGAGAAAAAAGAAGAGTGAGAGAGAGACGGCATTTTAACCTAGGCAAATCTGCCCAACATATTGATATTGTTAAGAAGAAGTAACATGAAATGAAGCTTTATAAATTTATCTACATCAAAGTAATACTTAAGTAGAACAAGTAAAAGAGCTATTAAGTCTAAAAAGGTAGAAAAACTGGAACCACAACACACACACAAAAACACACTTCTCACCTTCCTAACAAAAGTGAAGGAAAGCAAGATGTGCAAGACAAGATATATCATATCTACATATGACAGCAAACAACGGTATCATAGATATCCAACACTAATACTAATTTTAGTGAAACATATGTATTGAAAATGTAACTTACCAGCGACACTATTTAACATCTGTAGAAGACAATGTTGCTGAAATGATGAAATATAGCCCACACCCCATCCCTTCAAATCAATCTGCATAAGATGTTGCACCTGTGTTCTATGTCTCCCATTCCGGGGTTTTAGAGGGGAAATGTTGAATCCTCCACCTTAAGAAATTAGAATACAGAAGAATTGAATCTCTACTGCTCATACTATAAGTTCAACAGACAAATATATCAATATGAAACTTACTCTCAACATGAGCTCGCACGCAACCTGGTTGTGGTCCACAGTTCTCATGCTCCCTAGAGCGAAATAACACAACTGCACAATAACATGAATACTTCTAAAGCTTCAAACAAGTAAAATATCAAAAAACCATTCATTTTAAAAGGAATTTACCATAGCTTCCATCATCATTTCGCCGCCAATAGCGCACATAACAAAGGTCACGAGGCCACACAAACCTGCACCCAATTGATATGCGGATGATGATAATACAACACCAACCAAAATAATGACAGAAACAGAGTAAATCATGTTGGAAGCTTATGATTTGTGCAACGAGAAAAAGGAGCAAGCTTCTTGAAATTTGAACAAATAACAGTTTTTAGAAATAGTGCCTCACATGGAATGGATAATGACTTCATCATCCCTTAGAAACATACACACAGCTGTAACAATCTAAGTTCTTGCCATTAGAACATAAATTACATAGGGATTGCTATGTAGCACTAGATTAAATTTTCACTATATTTTGAAATATCAAGGGGATGAACAAATAATTTCTACCAACCAAATCATTATTTTGTGTTTCTTATCAGATAATTATCATAAGAATTCTATTGAAGAAATTAAGAATAAATTGATGTTCTTTTTAATATAGAAATTCTATTAAGAAATTAAGAATAAAAATCCTTAAAATTTTGATATAACATCTTAAATGATAGCTTTTTATGTTTTTAGTTTCCATAGTGGAACCTGCAAAAAAAAAAAAAAAAAAAAGGGTTGTCATAGTGGATACAGATTACTTCAGGTCTACCATTATATTAGTTATTGGGCTTGAGAAAGTGTAGTAGGAAAGCATTAACAGAAGTTGACAACACTATATTATGTAGATTATAACTACATCCAGATGCCTTTTGGATACCCTGAAAATTTACGAGTTTCTGTTTCTCACTCCAAAACCCTGCCCAGAAGTGTCTATATCTTTAAGGTCAAAATGCAAATTCCATTATAGGATAATTAAAACAAAGAATAACTCCAACATTCACTCCTTTCCTCTCCCTGCTCTCTTTATCTTTTCTTTATCTGAGGCAGTGGCAACAACTAGCCCAGAATTAATTAGACCAGAAATGCACAGCAAATTCAATGTATAGATCGGAGGAGCATAAGATAAATGTATATTATCAGTCCAGCTATTATACTTATAAAGAACTTTCGTGACAAAAATGATATTGGTAACATTTCAATATCAGCAGCATTCATCTGATCTAGATAAACTACAGAAAAAAGTGTTTCAATTGAGAGAGAATTACATTGGAAACCAATCAAGCTGAAGTCTATGATAGAGTATTGCTGTATGGCCATCTACCTCTTCAACTAAACTCCCATACTGGAAACTGCAATCCCACCTGCACTAGGAATACATGTAACGCAGCAAGAACTCTTTAAATGCATGCATCCAGTACAAATGCCAATGAAAAAAGATATTGAGATCCAAATAAGATAAATATATGTTTTACCAATAATGCATAACTCTATAGCATTAGCAAACCTAAAGAACACATTATGAGGATGGAATAATGCCACTGGATATAAATGGTCAGCAGCCAATAAACTAATAGGTACCATAATCAAGCAATAAAATGTTAGTTAAACTATGATAATTGTTTCAGGTTGGATTCTGCCCAGAGGAGTTCCAAAGACTAGATTTACTTGAAAAGAACGGATTTCAATTATTGGCTCATTACCTGCAATTTCAGATCACTACAGTTGATAAATGGCGACCCAAAGTAGTTTTAGATAAAACAGACATGGATCTTTTAAAGAAAAATTCTGATTCGAGATAAAATAATTCAGAGAGATGTGTAGCCAGGATGTGTAGTGAAGGGGTAAAATTTTGAGTCGAAAAGAAAAAACACCTATTCAAGCCACCATGCACAACATTCTTAGGGATATGAAGACATTTTAGCGCCAACCATGCCGTAAAATTTAAGTTGAAAAGAAAAAACACCTACTCAAACCGTTTTCCATCCATGCTCATAACCAGTTCAAATATTTCTTCGCAGGTAGCCTCAACAACACCCACCGCCTTCATTGCTCTGCTACAGCTTCTTGGCTGCAGTAACAAGATAATAAATAACTGTACACTAGTACCTAGCAAAACGAACTCATGCAGGTGAATTGAAAGATTCAAGAAGTTCAATACAAGGTAATCAACTTCAACAAGCTCTTCAAAAATGCGGAGTCCTGCCAAAACAACCAAAAAAGAATAGGTTACAATCACTGTGATTTGCATGGCCACTAGCATATAAACAATAGTTACTTTCTTCCTGACAATTTCTCAGTTTCCATCCTTGTATGTCATTTGCGTAGATAACTATTAAGCTTTACAAAAAGTTATGAAGAATATATCACCATTTTGGCACTGAAGGAGACGCCAATGCTTTCTGGAAAATGCTTGATTATCGGTGTTCTGGTTTGACAATTCAGAACCCAATTCACGTGTCCAGTCCAATATTGATTCAGGAGGACCTGCCAAATAAGGAGAGAATGAGAACTGGAATGGCATTGCATAAAAAATTTCTGTCAACAAAAAATTATAAAAAAAAAAATTAATAATAACCATTTCCTATGGTTGTTCTCCGCAACAAATTTGAATTAGCATCATCTTCATCCTCCTGTGCACTGAATCTGAAAATGTTCAGAAATTAGGAGAGTTATGTGGGAAAGTCATCAAAGGCTTCCGCAATAATTGAAACAGTCTTAGCTCCAATAGGAGTTCAAATAATAATTGAAAACAATTAGTAACTCTCAGACCAATACAAATTTCCAGCCTAAAGCATAATGAGAACTTAAACACTGCAAAAGATAAAATACAGTACATATTTGAAAGCTGAAAATTTCCAAAATGATAGAATATGGTAGAACAGACACTCACTGACTTTCATGGTCTGATGACGAAGCAGTCCTCCCATTATCCATCCCAGATTTATATTCAAATGAGATATATTTGTTACCATTTACAACTTGAGACTCTTGATGCTGCACACATTACCAAGCAAATAAATTTATATACATTACACAATGCAAGATAAAACCATACCTAAAGAATGGACGAATACAAACAAACTAAAAGAAAATAACAGGTTCAGGCATCCAGTCCCTTATTCGTGCTCCTTTTTCTATTTATTTGGAGAGCAGTGGTTGATAAAATGATATATTAAAAAACAGGAGAAAGAAACATAAAATAGAAAAGGAGGAAAAACTTTTCTCCCAGCTCCTTAACACTGAAGAGAATGACAATTAATACAAATGATAAAACATGGGAACAACCCCTCCAAGAGGAAAATATAGAGCACATATGCTAACACAGCTTTTAACTAAAATAAGTGAAAAGATAGGAAGGGAGAAGCAAAGTATGAGATGTCACAGTGTGAAGAACACAAACCTGATCAATTACTAGCTCAATTTTTTCCTTCCAGACCAGTGCCTCCTGAATGTTAAATGCTGCCATCTGGAAAAAGGAAACCATCTCAAAAAGATTAAAAAATAAAAATAAAGGAAAAACAAACAGATGACACAAAATACAACAGACCAATGAAGTACAAGAAACAAGCCATTAAATAGAACAAAAATGACAGTTCTTCTGTTTCATACATTACTAAGGCAGTAAAACTAGTGCCATCATGCCAAAAAAGGATAAACTAAAATCTACTGAAAGTACCATTGCCAATCTGAAAGAACAATACTCAAATGAAATAATTCAAAGGTAAAAGATACCAAATCCTTGATGAAAATTCTCTAAGAACAAGTAAATTTGCAAAGCTAAGGAGAGCCGGGAAAAGAAAAAAAAAATCAAAAGACTAATAAAAGGGGAGGCTGAGAAAAAAGAGAAAGTAACTTCATTCACCATCCATGAAATAAAAGCAGAGACTGCTCACCGTGATCCTATGACTCTTTTCTTTCTTGTTGTATACCGACAAGACATACACCATCTGCAAGATAAGAATAATAATAATTAAAAATATATATATACTGAGTTAACATGATATTTCACTTGGATCATACTACTGCATGCCATTATCAGGGGAAAAAAATCACTGTTTACCAATGTAACTAAACTTTTAGCCTGTCAAGCAAATTCTCAAGGATTCTCACATAGACAAAATATCTAGTTAGGACTAAAAAAGGCCAATGGAAGCAGGCTTCTTAGTCATCAACTAGGTAGGCTTGGGAGTGAGTTTATGGTGGCAAGGTTCACTGAGAAAGCAATGGGCTAAGATTCTACATCACCTAGCTGCTAATAAGATCTTGAAGCAATTACCTCCATTTTTCACTCAAGGTAAGCCACAACATTGAGCAAGAAGTGGCTATCATATAGGCAGGAAAAAAGTTATGCCTAGAAAATGGTTCAGCAATTGCCAAGGCTATGTTTGATGAAACTAGATTTATGTTAACATATCAATGCTCATTTAAGGAATAGATAGCAATCCCCACCCCCAATTTATTATACATAACAATCAATATGTCTTGCACCTAACATTGACCACAATTAGGTTCAATGTTGCCACTTATGATCCACTAATATCAAAGAAATCCCTCTTCAAAGTACTACTGATTAAATTCATGAATGTGCATGAAATGAAAAATGAGGTAAGTGCATCTGGGTAATATTTGCTTAGATCTAGGTATTGGGTTACAGTGTTTCTTTTCTCAAACCAACTGGACTTGTCTATGTTAGTGTTGATGAAAAATGAAATTCACAACAGGGAGAAGCAGCTAAAAGATGATAATGCCTTGTATCAGCCTTACCAGGATAGAAAAAGAGAACTGTTCAACTAGACTTTTCAATAAATCAAATTTCCTACAAGTCTCGTCAAAGAAAAGATTGATCCACCATTCCCGCCCCCCCCCCCCCCCCCCTAAGCCAACTTTGTAAGAGTGAAACTAAGCACAATGTCCAATAAAACTTTCAAACAGCAAAGACATCATCTTTCTCACAAAACATTCTGAGAAAAAAAAAGGTTCTTATTAATTTGGAAAAAAGAGATTATGAGAGCTTTGTCGATTGTCAAAGCAGGAAGCTCCAATCATCTTTTAAACGAAAGTATAACTGTAAATTTGAAACCTATATGACCATCACTATATTAACAAACATCATTATCATCACAAAACAAATTAAAAAGTTCATGTAGTTCCAGTATTCCTTATTCCCCCACAATAAAACTCAACATAAGATTAAGAAATTTTCATATGGTTAAAAGAAGATAAACAAAATGAGAACTCACATGTCCATGGTGGGTCTTCAAGCCTCTATCCTCTACTCTGCAATTGCCATCAATCAGCATGGTCTTTATTGGAACCTAATTAACAACCATAAACACTTTCAACGCCAATAATTCCAGTAAAAAAAAAAGGAAAAAAAAAAATACCAAGCCTGTGAAATGAAACAAAACATAGCACAATAAAATTCCTTGCAAATCAAATTCCGGTGTTAGATACTTCACACAAATACCTGATTATCTTGCGGTTTCTTCTTGTAATAAGCAAGAAGCCTGGATTCAAGCACAAAATACCTCATGTGAATAAACGACCGCCCGATCTTTCTCCGCCCATACCTCACCATCCATCCTTCGTATATCACCTTCGACATTTTCGCCTCCTTCCTCCGGAGATTACACTATGAAATGAATTTAATATAAAAATAAATAAATAAATAACAAAAAGCAAAACAATCTCGCAGATGCTGAAGCTCAGATGAGAAATCTTTGCTTCCTGCGAGATCAGAGTGAAACCTAAGTAATTTGATCGCTCATCGCTAGAATTGAGAATCCAGAATTTGAATTCTCGTGTCTTCCATACTAAAAATCGGAAAGCACATTTAAATTCTGAATCTCTTCCTGTATAAAAGTCCGATGATTCCAAGATTCCAAACACGGAAAATTGACTTTAAACCAAGGAAAAAAAAAAAGGAAAAGTTATAAAGAGTTTTATTTTTTTTCCCTTTTCTTTCTTCAAAAGCTACGATATAACAGAATTATTTGTCTTTCTGAATAAAAAAATATGCAGAGCCGAGCACAGGTATGTGCTTCGCCGGGATCGGAGAAGATGGTTCTGGTCAAACGACAACGTATTAAAAGCGGAGATGTCAGGAAATGGCGAACAGACGGTGGGATTCGCGAAGGGAGATTCTCAATGACGGGTAAGAAGATCCCACGTAAGTGAAAGAAAGAGAAAGATTGCCACGTGGAGGATTTTAATTGACGGTTAGGTTATATTCGTATCTTAGCGCCGTGACGCTTTCAAAAAATTTTGAAAAAAGAGCTCCGGGCTGGATTTTAAGTCAACTTTCTTATAATATAATAGCCCGGGAGCACTCATAACTAACTGTTGTAGAATATATAGCTCTTATTATAATTATGAATTTTGATGCAATTCCAACTTTCTATATTTTATTTTAGAATTATATATATATATATATTGAATTTCACTTCAATAATCCTAATTACAATAGCATAAACTATATTCAAATACATGAAATTTGTAAATAAAATGCAGAAAACTTACACAACAAAAGTTTATGACAGAACTGTCATCTTCTTTCATCGATTTAACAAAAATTATTAAACTTGCAATCTTTTAAATTTGTATGGCTCCATAAAATATATATTTCAATTAAAAAACAGAACTATCATCAATCTGCTTATTTACTATATAAAAAGGACAATAGTAATTATACTACTAACTAAAATTTATGTTGCAATACAAAAAGAGAATTTACTAAAAGATGTAAATCTTAAAATTTATCAATAAAAAAATGATAACTACTAAAATTAGAATAAACTAAAATTAGATAAAAATTAAGGTTAAGTGGACGCTTTTTTTTTCAATCAAACAATTTATTTTTACATGACATATTTAATTTATATTTAAATTTTGATTGTTTATAAAATAATTCAAAAATTTTACATATTTGCCAAATAATTAATTATGATATTTAAATTCAATATAGTTTTATTATTTACCACTATTTAAACAAACTAAAATAATTGTTACAAATTTCTAATACCTAATATTATCATAATTGGGATCGGCCCAACAATTACAGGTCAGTTTAGGTTCAAGCCCAATTGTTGCATATCAACCCATAAGCCTACTAACCAGTTGTACTGACAAAAGTAACCTGACAGTTTGATCAGACATTTATCTGCACCATCCCGCCCATCATATTAAGCGAGCTATACCCTACAAACTGTCACATCAAAACGTCCTAAATTGAACATACATAATGCAACCTACCCCATCTGGATTGAATTTCAATCCAGTCGGATACCTCCTCTGTTTCAGCATATTAACAAGTTTTATACCCTGAAAGGATATTGAACCTTACCTGGACTTATTGAACACTTTCTAAACATTATAAACATATCCTTAAGGTTATAACATGACATCGTATGCATGAATTATATGATTTCACTTTAAATTAAAAGTAAAGACTAAACATGGATATAGAACATTACACATTGATTAAGCCTAGAAACAATTTCATACATCTATAATAATCCAATTAGGCTATAAGAGTACAATTAAAAAAGGCACATATGTATAGACATGTATATTCCCATAATCAATGTTATATTATAATAATTACATGTGGATGCTTATATTTACATAAGTGTACAATGGGATGAAATGAACATGACAAGTGAAGTAATATGAAAGATGATTTAATGTTTACATGTAGAGTTTGGTTGTGAATAGATATGCATGCCTATATGGTAAAAATCCAGCTGCCACAGTTTTGATCACATTTAGGTCCACAATTTAGTCCCATTTGGGATCGCAGTCTTGACCCTATTTGAATCCATAGGTTTGACCATTCAGGTATCCCCAAGATTGATACCTTTGGGTATCTATATGATTGATATCTTCAGGTATCTATAGCACCCATTATCCATACCCACAGAACATAGGCATGTAATTACAAGAATATGTGAAGGGAAAACAAAATGTTTTGTGTGTGTGTGTGTGTGTGTGTGTATCTATGTGCGTGCGTGTGTGTGTATATACACGCATACACGCACGCACGCACACACACACACATATATATTGATTGCTAGTTATCATTTTATTTACTTGTCAAATTATTTATATATATGCTTGTGTGCTTGGGAACAAACACTGTGAGTGGTTGTTCGAAATTAATGTTACCCACTACCCTTTATAGTTTAACACAGGTATCTATCCATGTAGTCACTCAAGATAGGAATTTAATACAAGAACAAGATTTGCAAAAGAAAGGCAAACACAAGGAATGGAAGATGTCTTGTTCTTGTTTTTGTATTTGCACATAATATTTTGTTAAAAAGTATTCTAATTTAACTATTTTATAAACATTGAATTTTGTGAACATGATGATACTAATATTGTAAATAATATGTATATGGAAATGTAGCTATGTCATGAATTTGTATGGATTTTCAAATTAACACATGAAGATATATTAGGCTAGCTACTCTCAGACATTTTAAAGTATGATCTAAAACATGTATGTATGATAATGAATATAGTTTATTATTAGCATAAATATAGTTCTTAGACATTTCAAATTATTTTGAAAATATTCGAAGGCAAAAAACACATTTTCTACAATTTCTCAAAAAATATTTATTTTGGAAAAAATCCAAAACTTTTTTTTTCTGGTGATCAAAATATATATTAAAATTCACCAAAAAAATCAGAAAAGTTATGAAAAATTTATCTGCAAAAAAATGGAGCTAATTTGGTGGTTGAAGGTAGCCTTACACACCCCCATACACCAATGGAAAACTTTTAAATAAACTCACGTGCCCTCACGCTCCACCATGCACCATTGATGAATTTCTGCCATATAGCAATAACCCATAAAGCCATGTGTCTATACATATTTTGCCATGTCAGACCTCAATCTTGATATATGGCAACTTCTAGTTGGTCCACTTGGTACCCATGTGGCATCTAAGTAGTTACATTGCACATGGCATAACCACAGTCATCCATGTGTCCTCCCTCAATTTGGCCACATTATTTGACATGTGTTTGCAGATGTGTAGGCCACTGCCCACTTATATACGCCTTACGTATGCTAGCATGTGCATTCCACGCGCCTCATTGTGGATTCTAATGATCGAGCTCTAACCAGTAAGGGGTTTTTATGGTTTGTGATTCTAATAATGAGGTCAAAAATGTCAAATTCCAACTTTCAACTTAGTATTTGGGCACTTATATCCTTCCCTTCAAAAACATAGTATACATATACACAATTTTGTTAATAAAATATAGGTTATAAACACTTTAAAACAATATTTTATAGTGTTTCATGCATCCTAGTTTATAAATCTTCCATTTTATAAATATAAATTAGATCCATTTTAGCCACATGCTAAGACGTAAATTATAAAAGCTCTGATACCAATGTTGGATTATGTATACACAATAAATCAGAATTTGGTATAACATATTATATCAATAAAGAAAAAAATTATGTTTACGTTTTATAACGAAGTAAACTTGAATAATGAAAGCGAGGATCTACATAAGTTTTGAATAATAAAAGATTGGATATACATTCTAACTCATAAGTTTAGTGATTGAAAAAAAAATTGTCTTGTTAATGAAATAATTTTTATATAGGCTTAATATATATGCAGTGCTTGAATTTGACTTTATAATTCATTTAAACACTTAAACTTTAATAATAATCTATTGAATACCTACACTTGTTAATTTCGTAAATAATAAACACGTAGTTACACTATTTTTGAAAAATTAGACCACATCACACCCAGTTGCACTAATATAGCATTTGACAATTATAATAAAGACAAATGTCCTGCATACACACCAAAACTAGCGAATATTGAAAATGGAATGGATTTATTTTCTTATTTATTTTGATTGATTTCTTATTGATTTTTTTTTTATTATGAATGTCAATCAGCATATTTGAATGTCACGCGTTTTAATTTTTCAAATTCAGTGTGCATATGTATTTGTTATTTGTAAAAAAAAGCATACTTGTTTAAACAATATGATATGTCGCTGTGCTCTTTGTAGCTTTGTGTGATCTCTGTGGCTTTTGTCTATCTTTGTGATATGTCTTTTCTTTTTTTTATTCTTTTCCACCTTGAATTTCTCCATGGAGGATAATTTGGCTCAGTTGAATATTCACGAGAATGAAGAAGAAAGGTGGCATATCGAAGAGTTTGAAGGGGATATAGCCAAAAATAGAACGGGATCAATGTAGTAGGAAGATTTCTCACTGAAGCAGTTATTAACTTTGAACATATGCGGAACACCATGGCTAATTTGTGGCATCTATTGGGTGGAGTCCATATTTCTTAGATACGTGAGGGAAGATTTTTGTTTTGATTTTTCTATGAGTGTGATGTCCTTCGTATCATTTTGAGATCTCTTTGGACGTTTAATAGGCATCTCTTATTACTTCATAGAATTCATGAAAGGGAGAACCCAAAATCAATCCCATTACATCATTGTGCATTTTGGGTTCAAGTCCATAATTTACCTTCTAGGTTCATGCATGATAAAATGGCATAGAGATTTGGCAACTTAATCGGTTCCTTTATAAAGTACGACTTAAAAATAATTATTGGAAAAATGAATCAATTTATGAGGTTGTGAGTCATGATGGATGTCCATAAGCCTTTGATGAGATTTAAGAAAATTATTATAGCAGATGGTGATGAACATTATGTCAATTTTAAGTATAAAAGATTAACAATTTTTTGTTATCTTTGTGGTAGATTGGGCCATGTTGACAGCTGCTGCTTGATGAGAACTAAACTTGGGGGCATGAATTTACCGTTGCAATGGAGTGATGCCATCAAAGTTCAACCCACATGAACAATCCTATGGTTAGCCATTGGTTAAGGGATAAGGGTGGATCCTTGTGTGACGTGCGCCAAACCCCGTAGACATTCGGCATGCTTTCGAAAGCTCGCTTTTAGGGCTCAAGACCGAATGAGGTTCATTAGACTCATGAAAGTCAATCACTTTGTAATGGATAGGGATTCAATCCAACACGCAATGCACTCGGATCTCCAAAAGGCATGAGACAACGCATTGGAGTATCCCTATTCATTTACTAACGACTAACTTATGGGGCACCTGCTGAGCATCACAAGGTGTATATTTAGGAGTCGCCACCCAATAGAACATTGGAAGAGTGATTTTTTAATACCTTGTGATACCAAAACCAGAGAGAGTTTGGATTTCACTCCTATTTATTCCCTTGGTTAATATTATATAAACAAGTTTTAGTGATTAATATATTCCATCTCTTTTCACACACGAGTTATTATATTAGAAAATAAAAAGCGCACTTAAACACGTTGGAAAGCCGTAAAGCATGCATAGAAAAGTTGTAAAGCAAAGTATGAAAAGCATTGAAGAATAAAAGAATAGATGTAAAAGTAAATTCATACATAAATCGGGCAATTAATTGAGTTTATTTGGACGAGAACATTGTCCTCGCATGCACATTTACAAAAGGTAGCATTTTAAGTGTATTTTGGACAAAAATGGGATAATTGATCCCCCAAGGTTTTGAAAAAAAAGGAATCGTGTTAGTCAATTTTAAATAGAAAAGCTTTTGTATTTATAAAGAGAAATTTCTTTAATTTACACGTTATTTTGTGGGTGAAAATCGGGATATTGATCCTTTTTATTATAGAAAAATCCCACTCAAATTTATATAAAATCATTTAATGGGTTTTTTATCGTATCTCCCAAAAAACCATTTATTTACAAATAAATAAAGACATGAAAAAATAATAATACAAGTAAAACATACATAAATCGAGTCATTAATCGAATTGGGAACTTTGGCCCTCTCGTGCATATTTATAAAATTATTTTATGTGATTTTGGAATAAAATAGGACATTGGTCCATTTAATAAGAAAAATCTAATTAATTAGATAAAAAATATTTTAAGTGAGTTTTTAATTATTATGCAAAAACTTTTATTACTAAGCTATTACAAGCGATAAAATGGAAAGCGCTAAATAATTATGCATGCCCGAAAAATAAATAAATGAACCAAAACAAAGAAAATCCTAAACTAGACTGCTTTGATTATCCAACTCGGCCCGAAAAATAGTTACAAATATAGAAATGACAAGAAAATGTAATTAGTCAGTAATTAAATGCAAAATTAAATACAATAACTAAATTGATAAATTAAATGAATATAATAATATATGAAATAGTGATAGCAATAATAGTAAAAACATTAATGATAATATTAATAATTATAAATATTGTCATTAAAGTGAGAATAAAAATATGACTTGAATTAAATAATTTAAATATTATACAAATTTATAAATAAGCAATTTGACAATTAAATTAGAAATATTAATCAGTTGGACTAATAAAATAAATAATAATTAAAATATATTATAAATTAAAGGAAATGAATAAATTAATTAAGTCAATTTACCACAAATATTAATTAATTAAATTAATTAACAAATACAAATATAAAATATAATATTAACATTAAAAGAATATTAACAATTTAATATCAGCAAATTAAACAAGTACCACAAATAATTATGACAACATAAAAAATAATATAATAACATATGCCAAAAACAATAATAAAAGAAATGATAATGTAAATTAATAAACTAATATATATATGTGTGTGTGTGAAACTGTGAGGAAAGGAGCCAAAAGGCCAAAGAAAAGGTGAAACAAAAGAGGTAGAAGACAAAAAGAATAAAAAGGGGCGTGAATGAAGTGAGTGATGGAAGGGGAGTGGCACTGGGACTTTTTTACTGTCGCCAACACTCTTGTCGCTAAAGGTCCACAGCAGCAAGAAGGGAATTTAAAGGAAAACTTTTTAACGACGGGTAAGGTGTCGCTAAAGGACCTGACAAAACAAACTCCGCACGAACCAAGGAAAAAAAATCATTTTTGGCTTAAAAAACCTACTAAAAACCTTAAATAACATACAATAAAACACTAATTAAAATATATTATAAAAAAGATAATCAAATAAACAAATAATTTAATTAAACTGATGTAACTAATATAGGTAACAAATTAACAAACTAATCAATTAAATAGTAAACAATGAAATTAAACAAATAATTTACATATTAACATAAAACAATTAAATAACAATTAATAGAACTAGGATTAATTAACATAATAAAACAATTAATTTATCAACTAAAATAATAAATTCACACAATTAAGTTAACAAATTTACATATTTTACAATTAATTAACAAATATGTGAAATTGACAATACATTAAGGTAGATCTACAAAATGAACAAGAAAATAAACTAAAAGATGTTATTTACACAATTAATTGAAAATTAGTTATTTAAATTATTTGGGTTTTAGGGCTCGAGAATATTACCTTCAATGTCGGTTTGTCAAAGGACGAGGATTCGGTGCTTTACGGTTTTTTTCCAATTTTATATGATTTTTTTGGAATTTTTTAAAGTTAAAAATACTTATTTTTCATGGGAGAGGAAAGAAGAAAAGAAAGAAAATAGAAGAAGAAGTTGAGATTAGGGAGGAGAGAGGAGATTAGCCTTAAAAATACCTTTTAAGTGGTTACAAAACCCACTTAAATATCCCAAACGGGATAAGCTTCTAAGGGGATTTTTTCACCGGGAGTTTTTCCCTAAATTCAGGTGTAATTTTAGTTTTAGAGTGAGTCATAGACCTAGTATGTGAGTCAAACAAATATCATTGACTTTGACTTTTTTCTCTTTTTCTCAGCTGACTGACTTTTAATTTGAAATACTTTTTTCATTTTTAGGCCAAAAAAAAATTTTTTCAACAAGATGTCTCTAGACATTTGTTCCCTTATGTCTTAGCTTTCAAATGAATCAAAAATTACTCAATTTGGATGTGTAGATTGGAATTTACGGCCAAAATACTGACGACTGCTCCTAGAAAATTTTCAAGGACAAAATTGGTGTTATGACTTTGAAAAATTACTGGAAACAATGGGTTTAGAATTAAGTCATGATCTCTTCATGAAAGTTTCTCAACAATGAGTTTAGTTTATATTAAAATTAGATTCATCTCAATATAAACTCTACATATGGATTTATGGACCAAATTCTATAGACTGGTTCAGGTACTGTGACATATTCAAGTCATTTAGGTTCAAACCTAATTTTGAGAATTTTAAGGGCTGAACTGGATTTAGGTGTCTTCATCAAAGTTTTATATCTATGTCATAAGATTCTAACGGCTTTAAAATCACCTAATTATAAGGTTTATAGACTAAGATAAACCTAAAACACTCTAAACTGTTCAAAGTTTTAAAACCTGATTTTCTCGTTTTGCATTGTTTGAAAGAGATAAAGAGGGAAAAGATCCCAAAAAGAATTTTTAAACACTTAAACCCCGTAAGAGAGATAAAAAAAATGTTTTGAAAATATGAAATTCGGGGAGAAAGCCTGGCACCTTTTCTTCTTATCCATTTATGAGAAACCATTTTCTCATCAGGTGACTCTGATCAGGAGTCGTCTCAGGACCTAGTATCTACACCTTGCTAATAAGACAAAAGGCAAAATTGGTCGGTGAAATCAAACTTTTGGGTATATCTTTTTTGAATTTAGATACGGCTAAGTTAGTGAAAGGGGATAAAGGGGGTGATTTGAGGAATTCAATTAAAGAAGTTACAGCTAATGACATAGAACATGATCTGAAAAGTAGTGGTGATAGGCACATGGGCTTGCAAGTTGAAGTTTCTCCATTGGGCTTTGAGGAGGGAAAGAAAAGGCTTAGAAAAAACAACACTTCATCTATTTCATTGGACATTGATTCAAATATAGTATCCACCATGCAAATTCAATCATATAGGTTTTCAATATCAGTGGGCACTGCAAAGCAAGCTGGACATCCGCAATGAAAATTCTAAGCTGAAACTATCAAGGCTTGGGCGATCCTTGCATAGTTTGATATTTAAAAGATTTGATCTTTCGCAATAAGCCTATTGTTATTTTTCTTATGGAAACTCTAGTTCAAAAAAGCAGAATTGAGGAGATTAAAAGGGGTCTTAGTTTTACAAGCTATTTTATGGTGGATAGAATGGGTAAATGAGGTGGCATGGCAGTCTTATGAGCTGATACATTGGAGGTCCAACTAATAAACTTCAACCAAAATTTTATTGATATATTTATTTGTGGGCTTGTTGGGATTAAATGTAATTTTACCTGTTTCTATGGCTTCTAAGAAAGATCTAGGAGAGCATATTCATAAAGACTTCTAAGACAGATACGTAGTAGCAAGAACTCAATAGCCCCATGGTTAATTTTTTGTGATTTCAACGATCTCCTTCACTCATCTGAGGAAATGGGTGGTGATGTGCATCCTCAATACTTGATCGATGGGTTTAGAGTAGTAGTAAATGATAGTGGATCAACCAATCTTCCATCTGCAAAGCCAGTGTTTACTTGGAAGCGATTTAGAGCTCCAAATTCTTGGGTATATGAAAAACTGGATAAAGGGATGTGGAACACATGTTTTTTTTCTTGCTTCCCAAATTTTTTTTTACATGTTGATTTTACTCCTACTTTGGACCATTCTCCCTTAATTGTTGATCTGCAAAAAAAACTTTAATTTGTGAGTCAAAAATGGTTCCATTTTGAGAATGTTTAGTTATTTGAATCTGAAGTGATTGATGTGGTTAAAGAGAGTTAGGTTAATTTTGGCAACGTGTAAGTGATGGATCATAATTCGCATTACTATCAAAATCTGAAAAAATAGGGGCAATTGTGTTTTAATATGGAGAGACATAAGAAGCAGGAGATTGAGATGAGGATTGAATGGCATAGAATTAATGGGATGGTACATGACTCTTAGCAGATTAAAAATTTAATGGCAGAGTATAATGTGATCCTAGAAAAAGAAGAAATCAGGTGGCGTTAAAGGGCTAAAGTGTTTTGGCTGAAACATGGTGACCAAAATTCCAAATTCTTCCACATATAAGCAAATGTTAAGAGACGAAAAAACCTCATTGCTGCACTCAAGAATAATTAAAGAGAGTGGCTTATAGAAGTTACAGGAATTAGTGGGCTGATTTCCAATTATTACTCTGATTTATTTAAGAGTTTCCCTGCTGACTGCTCATGGGTAACAAACTTGGCGGATAAAAAGGTAACTGAGTTAGACAAAGTGGCTCTTATTCGGCCATTCACAGAGATAAAAGTCAAAGAAGTTTTATTTCAAATGAACCCTAAAAAATCCCCTGGACCTGATGGTTGTAATGCCGTTTTCTTTAAAAAATTTTGGAGCATTGTTGGGTAAGATGTAGTGGAGGGATGTCAACAATGGCTCACAATGGGTACTTTTCCTGAAACTATTACCGATACTCATATAGTTTTAATTCCTAAAGTAGACAAACCAAAATATGTTAAGGATTTTAGACCTATTGCCTTATGTAACATTCTTTATAAGATTGTCTCTAAAATGCTTGCAAATAGACTAAAGTGTGTACTAGCTAGAATTATTTCTGAGTATTAGTTTGCATTTGTACCTGGTAGATTAATTACAAATAATGTATTAGTAGCCTTTGAATTGATTCATAGCATGAAAAATTATAAGATAGGCAGATTAGATTTAACAGCCCTTAAGATCGATATTAGCAAAGCATATGATAGAGTCAGCTGGGCTTTTTTGGAAACTATTTTATTGAGGTTGGGTTTTGCTAGGAGGAAGGTGGATTTAATGATGATGTGTGTCTGAGAAGTTAAATATACTATCCTTTTTAATGGCATGGAGGTTAGTCCTATCATTCCTGAGAGAGGCCTTTAACAGGGTGACCCAATATCACCTTATCTCTTTATCATTTATGCAGAAGGCCTGTCATGTCTGTTTAGAGATGCTGAGAGAAAAAAGTCTTATTCAAGGGCATAGAGTGAGTGTGTAACACCCAATACCCAATTAGTTAAAAACCCGGATACCGGTGTCACACTCGGGTTTAGGTTTCTTATGTGCATACAAAAAGAATTTTACTTAAAGTACTATTCAAATGACAAGAATTTTGGCAGAATTTTTCCTATTTTTCATTAAAACCCGAGTTAAATGCAGGATCGAGTTTTCGGAACCATGCGATCCATCAACATCATTTTCACAAAATCGATATTTAAATATTCGTACATTTAAAAATACACGCGCACACACACACACGTGTGGACTGAGTTCTCGGAACCATGTAGCCCACTAATTTAATCAATTATACTCGTCGGACGAGCTTTCAGAGCCATGCATCTGATAACCACATCAAAATACAATACTGTTAAATTTTTCCCTAATTGGCATGCCAATCTTATCCTATTACTCCAATTTCTATCTAGTTTTTACTAAGGGCAATTAAGTATTTTCTAATCTCCATTAATTAAATTTATAACGTTATTTCTAATTAATACTTACCCCCCTTTTATTTAACTAAATTCTTTTTTCCAAACTCTGCGTTACATACACTTAACATTATCCATTTAACTATCTTGTAGGGCCATAATTTATCATGACATATTTATGGCTTACTAATTAATTACACATCATTCACAAGTATAGGCCTAAGTATTTAGCCATACACATCTCATTATTAATTGCGCACACACATGTGTTCTATTATATATACCTCTTTAATTGGCGACAATACTTTAGCTTATAATCACTTACTTATGTAATTTAATCACCCATTACTAATTGGGTTCAAACTTATTTCATCCATAAGGCATATATTTAACCAAAAATTTTAATTTTTCACGAAGCTATAAAACACGATGATTTTACATAATCATAATAGCTCACTTATAGTTTTATGATACTTGCATTAACTAATTCAAGTTATACTTAACTTATTTTATTTATAATGTGCCCTATTAACTCTTAATTCCAAAACTAAATACATATGTAGTTCTTAATTGACCTAAAGCATATTACCTAACATTCAATTAAATAATTGTGACACTACTACTACCAATTACTATCAAGAACTAATTCTCACTTCATAATTTCAACTAAAATAATATATATATAAAATTAGAAAAATAGATTTGCTTAAACACATACCCAATTTAGTGTAAAATCTTTCAATTTTTCACCTCCATAAGCTTTATTTCACTCTCCTTCTTGAACTTCTTTGCCTTTTTTGCTCACCCTTCCATCTTTGTCTTTAATGTCCCATAAAATCAATACAAATCCACCATTAATTTCATAACTTATAGTAGCCTCCAAATAACAAATTCTTAATCCACCAATTAACTAAAAAAAATAGATCTTTAGCTTTAATTTTTTCAAAAACCAGAAACCCCAAAAACTGAAGTTTTATTCTCCTCCTTTAATTATTCCCTATAATTTGCTAGTTAGCTACTTAAAGGAGCTTACCTATCAGTTGGTGGAGGAAGAAGTAGCAAATGGGGGCCGAATTCCTTATAAAATTGAGCAAAAGAAGGAAGGGCGGAGAGAGAGGGGTGTTGTCCTCGACGTGGCGAGGAGGAGGGGAGAAAAGATGGAAATGGTGGCGATGTTGGCGGGTTGTAGCAATGACGTCGCCGAATTTGGTGGCGGCAAAGAACGACGGGAAAGAAAAAGTTGAATCTAAGAAAAGGGGAAGAGGAGGACGGCGGGCTGTGTTGGAGAGGAAGGGAACCTAATGGTTCCATCAAGTAAGGGAAATTAAGGGCCAAGCCAAAATGACATAGTTTTGACAAGTTTCCTTTTTGTCCCTCCAATTTATGAAATCTTTCATTCATGCCCCAAAGCTCTTCTTTTTAATACATTTTGGTCCCCAACTACTATTTATTATCTCTTCCTTTTTTTTACACTTATTACACTATACTTATTTATTTATTTATTTATTTATTATTATTATTATTATTATTATCATGTCTATATATTTATTATCTGGGTAACTCAAATAGGGATGCTACAGAGTGTTAGAGGGCCCAGAGTTTCTCACTTATTCTTTGTTGATGAATTTTTTTCTTTAGAGCTACTAGTGGGGAATGTACTATGGTTAAGGAGATTCTTCAAAAATATGAAAAAGTATTTGGATAGTCTATTAACTTTTAGAAGTCTGGCATATTTTTTAGTCCTAGTGTTTTCCATGAGGATAGGAGTATTCTGTTAGATAACTTAGGGGTCAATACACCTTTTAATCATGGGCATTATTTAGGCCTTCTTTCTTTAACTGGACTTAGTAAAAGGGTAATTTTTTGCCTTTTGAAAACTAAATTAACTACTAGAATTACTGCCTGGAATAATAAATTCCACTTTAGAGTGGGTAAAGAAATACTATTGAAATCTATAGCTCAGGCTATTCCTACTTATTGTATGAGTGTGTTTATGATCCTCGTTTCTATGTGTGAGGAGCTACAGAAATTGATGAACTCGTTTTGGTGGGGTAAAAAAAATGAAAAAAATAATCTTAATTGGTTATCATGGGAAAATATGTATCAAGGTAAAGAAGCTGGAGGGATGGGTTTTCAGGACTTATACTACTTTAATTTAGCTATGCTTCCTAAGCAGGGATGAAGGTTACTCTCAAACAACAATACTCTTGCTTATCGAATTTTCAAAGCTAGATACTTTCCTAGTGGGAACTTTTTTTATGCTCAACTAAGGTCTAATCCTAGTTTTACTTGGTAGAGTATTATGCAGGCTAAGTTTTCGTTAGAAGAAGGTGTAAGATGGAGTGTGAGGGATGGAAAATCAATTCTTTTCAAAATGGAACCTTAGATACATAGGAGTGATAACTCTTACATGGGTGAGGGCACTAATTTTGTTGAAAATAAGGTCAAAGTTAGTGCATTTTTGAAAAATGATGGGAAGAATTGGGACATTGATAAGCCTGTGGAATTCTATAATACTAAGGATGTTCATGAATTTTAAAAATTTCACTACATGTGTTTAACAGACGGAACATATTAATATGGCATTATAATAAATAAGGGCATTATACCATGAAGAGAGGTTATCACATAGCTAGTAAGAGAGTGAGGAATGTTGTTCTCCAATCCCACAACTTTTGGAAAACTATTTAGAAGTTAAGAGTGCCACCAAAAGTGCAAAATTTTCTTTGACGAGCGGTTAGAAATGTTTTACCGGTTCAATCTAGGTTGGCACAAAGAGGGATAGCCATTAATTCTTTATGTTTACTTTGTAATCAATTGGAAGATGCCTCTTATATTTTTTTCGGTTGCCATCTTAGTAAAGATGTTTGGAATTGTTTTGAGTTGTCTGTCCAGGATGTTTTTGTGCCTCTTTTAGATATACTTACTTTGCTATTAAGTTTGTTAAGTAGAGAAAAGTTTGAGGAGGTGTGTATGATAATGTGGCAACTGTGGAATGTCAGAAATAAACTAGAGTGGGATAATATTTTGATGGCTTCCTATGCTATTGTTCACTCTACCTTATCTTTTTTTGGAGCTTAAAAAGCAGCTAAGGAGATTTTTAATGGTTTTTTTACTTTTTTGGGTAGAAATCTGATGATGGTCATGTCACCTAATGTCAGAACAAATAGGGGTTGGGTCTGCAATGTGGATGCAGCTATATTCTCCAATAAGGATAGAAGTGGTTTCGGAGCTATTATTCGAGATATGGATAGAGATTTTATCAAGGCCCTCTCGGGTCATTGGCCAGGTGTCTTCTTTCCTCACATTGCTGAAGGTTTAGCTCTCCAAACAGTTTTATTTTGGATAGTTCATTTAAATTTAACTTACTATACTTTTTATATTGTTGCAGCATAATATTGATGCAATAGGATAAAGAGGAAAACACTTTCCTATATTTGATCGCTATGCTAATATATTGGGAAAGAAAGAGCAACTAGTAGAGGAGAAAAAATACTAGCTGATATGGCAACTGCAGTTGATTGTGAAGATGAAAATTTAAATAACATTAATGATTATATTATACAAGGGACTGATATTGATGAGATTTCACCAATGTCAAATCCAAACATATCTACCAATGTATCTCGAACATGAAAAAGAAATAAAAATAAGGTAGGTGATGAATTTGATGCTAACAGTATGGAATTATTTAGAGAAATGTTCAAATAAAGTATTAAGCAAATTGATACAGTTACTAAAAGGTTTGTTAGAGCAAATGTGATTACCGTTCTAACATTTCTAAAGAGCTGAATGCAATTGGTCTTTCTTCCAAGAATCTTCTTAATATTTTTCAAGAAAAAATGGCCAAATGTGCAATTCACCCTCTGAAGTTTGAGAAAAAGAGCAATTAACCCCTTAATGTTTGTTATGATGTAATGTTCCCCCTAAAGTTTACAAATTGGGGCAATATCATCCTAAAACTGATGGGTCTGTTATTTTAACTATTTTCATCAGTTGACTGTTGATGTGACATCAAAATTATACCAAAGAGAGTGTTGCGTGGCAAGGCTGAAGGTGCAAAAAAGCTTCTAAAAAATTCCAAAAATAGCAGTTTATCCTCTAAAGTTTGCAAATTGGGACAATTTAGCCCCTGCTGATGTGTCACACTTATGCCACGTTAGCAATAAACTGACAAAAAATAATCAAAATAATAGATTCGTCAATTTTAGGATGACATTATCCTAATTTGTAAAGTTTAGGGGAAACATTGCACCAAAACAAACATTATGGTGTTAATTGCTCTTTTTGTCAAATCAACCAGAAAAAATACATAAAACCTCAACATGTGGCATCATTCAGGTTACTAAAATCCAAAATTAGGGATATGTTTGTTCAAAGGTTATTCAGACAAATAAAAGGTAATCGAGGGAATTTTGAATGTATTAGTTACATGGTTGAAAGTGCAAAAAAACCTCTAAAGTTTTTGATAACTACCTAAAAAACATTCTCTAAGGCCCGATCGGTCCGGCCCTGACGACACTTAAAACGGCTCAGAGATATGACATATAGATTGGAAAGTAGCATTGGAAGTCGCGATGCCCGACCGGACTGATGGGACAGCTCATCCCATCAGCCCACTGACACAAGCAAGCGCCCATGCTTTCCATCCTCTCCTTATTACATCGCTGCTCACCTACTCAGATTGCCAGCTATATCCCCCCAAAGCACTCAAGTGCCCCTCCAAAACTCTCATATAAATAGCCAAAAGCACAATCGCACCAGGTACTGAATATCTGAAACTTCTTCTCCAAACATCCTTTATTAAAAAGGTCACTGACTTAAGCTTCAGAGTGCTAAGGCTCAGTTTTGACCGGGCCCTCCTTTTCTCTTGCAGGCTTGATCCATTGAACTAATCGGCTCCTTCTTATAATAACTTCAACTGCTTGGGTGGAATTCCCTAATCCCACGGTTGGTACCTCCTCACTTTACAAGATAAAGCCATTTTGAGCTTTATCATTTGGTGCTTTCATTGAGAGCCATTGTTATCTCCAACTCACGAAGAGCATAGTCACCACGAGTGAAGCGGATCTAAACCTCTGGAGGAAAGAAAGAAGTTTTTCAGATCACCATTTGAAGGCAACTCCTCATTGGGTTCAGATCTAGGCCCTTTCACTAAAAATAGGGCATGTAAAAAAGATCGCGACACGAGCCTTGGGAGGTGAGCAGGAAATGGATTTGACGGACAAAGATGTAGAAGAAAAAGGGTCAGGAAACGCGCGTTCACATCAATAGTGTGCCGGCGTGATAAAGGCGATCATTGAAGGATTATTTTGGAAAACAGATCCTGTCGATCTAATGCGGGGCAAAAGCATTCATGTTGCCCGCATACTTAAGCAGCCAATCGCCATCACCGCATCCGATGAAGAGGAACAGGACGTGTTACTTCCTCATAAGGACACCCACGTTATCAAAGCGCGGGCCAATAACCTGGCAAAAGAAGGATATCAGTGAATGGCGGAAGCGCGGAAAGGACGCCTACCCTACGAGCCGACGAAGCAGTAATCCTTCCAAACGCGGGACACAAATCAAGCCTCCTCAACAATATGGCCACTCCAAAGGAAAGGTCAGTTGAGTTCTCAGGCAAACCCGACCCGAAGGCTCCAATCTGCGCCAGTGAGGTAACCTTTGTAACCGCCATTATAACTCCTGCCCACCGTACCTTATTTGGCAAGTCTTTACTCTGTCAAATTAGAGCTATCATCGGCATACGATGTATGACAACAAAGATCCCATTTAGGAAAGAAATTGTTATCCCAAAGGGAACCGGAGAATTATATGTTCCCACAATTAAGGGTCACGTGGAAGCCATGATGGTAGGACGGCCCGTACCAGACGCCCGACTCAACACAAGGGGAGGCTCATCAGGCTTCCATTCAAGCTTTGAAAGCTAGTTGGGCACTCTATATCCGAACAAAAGAGTGTGCCACCCTGCTCAACCCAAACACAAAGACTTGACTCTTATGTTGATCCGGCAGGCGCCGGTATCCGAGCGTGACATTAACGCATCAGGTAGGGCTACCTGCAAATAGTAGATCACTGGCTATAACGACTCCTGTACCAAGGGCGGCTAACCTTAACATCTCGACGGCATTAAGCCCCTTGAGGGGACGGATATCACTAGAAGCCGAAACACTGGCATACTCAAAAAGTGTCAATCATATATCATGTTTATCTCCAATAAAGAATGTTCTCCATTTTTCTCCGTCTGATCCATTCCTCTTCATCCTCATAGAAGGTATGCTTTCTTTTCTTTGCTTGCTAGGTTTAAATGTGTGTTTTCAGGATATCTATTTGGCTCATTCGATGAAATACGCTACTCCCGATTTGAATAAACTCGATAAGAGTAAATAATGGCTATTTGTCGTAATTCGACGTCTATTTTAAAGCCAAAGTATAACTATTTGCTTTGCATCATTCGCCGGGCTCGAAGTCCATCCCCGAGCGCATAAAATTCATCCTTATTAAATCTATCCAGAATGACTAACTCACTTGCTAAGCTCGATGTCCATTCCGAGCCTAAAAAGCAAGGAAACAACAAACGGATTAATCGCTTCCTCGCGATTATGAAATCGCCGATTTTCCATAAAGAGTTAAAGGCCATGCGCCTTCTCCATTTAAAAAAGCTCCTCGAAATCATAAAATCGCCGATTCTCCATAAAGAGTTAAAGGCCATGCGCCTTCTCCATTCAGAAAAGCTCCTCGAAATCATGAAATCGCCAATTCTCCATAATTAGCCGAAAGGCCATGAGCCTTCTCCATCAGGCAAAAGCTCCATTACTAAGCTCGAAGTCCATCCCGAGCATGAGATAAGAAAAATCTCCATACAAAGACTCCCTCGAAGAGAGGAACAAATCCTCAAGGGTAACTCCCCATCTGCAGGTAACTCCCAAAGAGGACAATGTGATCGAAAAGATCCTTGTCGAAAGCAATCTTATTCAGCCGATCGGCTAGTATGACAGTTGAAAATCAACAAAATCATCTATTACGTTCGACACAACGAATTTGAGCAATAATTTACGCTCGATTGACAGATTTGATCTGATCGGATCAAACACCCTTAATAAAGTTATGACCCTTAAATAACAGGGAAAGTATGCCTGCATTTAGGAAGTATACTCCTTTACGTATTCTCCACGACTGGATCCCCAAAATCTTAAGTGATTAATAACTGTTATCCTTCATAGATGATCTTTTTTATAGATTACGACACGAAGATAATACACGAAAAATGTTTGGGAATACTAAACCAATGATGGCCTCTATAGTGGCCGATCAAGGAAGTTTTATCCCTAATTATTGCGATCAAAATGATCGTTCGCCATGAGCGACATTTTTGACAGCCCAGCGACTAGTATGATATTTGAAATCATCTGTCTCATTCGGTATAATAATCCTGAGCGATGATTTGTGCTTGTCAAACAAGCTTTCTCCGACCGGATAAAAAACCATGGTAAATGGTGCTGCTTGCGTGCATTCAGGAAGTAATCTCCTCGTTTGAATTTTAGGTGACCTCCATACTTAAAATCTCCATTAGTAAACGTTATTCTCCACTAACGATTTTCATGATAGATTATACATAAGTTGAAGCCACGATGTAAAGGTCATATAAGGAAAATGCCCTGACTAATCAAATGTCACAAATATGAAGATCGTCCTTACCAAAATACAATCATAAAAAAAACAGAGAGAGAAAGATCAAGCATCTATATCTACAATCTCCACAATGATGGGAGGAACATCCAGGTCGGCCGCAGGCTGCGAAGATCCTGGAACATTCGCAGGGCTAGGGTTTGATGGTGCCAGAACAATCGCACCAGGCTGGGTCGCTTCTGATGGAGCAGCTGGTAGCGACTCAGGATCTAGAGGGTTATCATCCTCACTATCGCTAAAAGGGTGATCAAGCAAGACTCCCGGATCTTCCATCCAGCTAAGGTCAGCTTCAGGAAAGCGTTGCTCGGCTGCATAAATCAACCGAGTCAATAGTCGCCCCTACGCTTCTCCCAGCCGCTCCATCAGCTCTTCCTTTTGGACAGTAAGATCGTCAGGAAGTTCCTCAGGAAAAACATCAAGAAACTCATTAATCACAGGAATATCTTGAAGATTGACTGTCTCCCTCTTAGAATCAAGGACCAGAGCCAAATATGCTTCACATCCTTTTCTAAGGAATCTTTTCGCTTTCATAGCAGAGATAACATTGGTTAAGGGTTTTGACTTAATACCCTGAATCAACGTCTCTACTTCCCCATCATTCTTAACCAATACTGTTTTAGCTTTACAGTCCACTATGGCATGATATCTAGACATACCTCTCTGCTTAAGATTCAGAAACTGCTTCAACCTTTCATCTTTATAAGCTTCTATTACATATCTCCTTTTAAAATCGACTATAAAGAATTCCCAAGAGAGGAAATCAGGTAGCTGAGGTTGAGTCAGAACTAATTTCCACCAGTCATAGGCTGCTCCCTGAAGCAAGGACACAGTACAAGTCACCTTTTGACTAGCGGGGCATTGAACCTCTGCAAAAACCCGCTCCAATCTTTCAAGCCATAACTCAGCTTTCTCAGACTCTTCCCAAGTAGAGCCTAGAAACTCTTCTGCACCATGTTTTCTAATCTCAAAAATTGAAGCCTTTGGTGCAGTCATCCTTTGCAAAATCTGAGCCATATCATGGAAAATCTTCAATAAGGCTTCCCCAGACTCAACAGCAGCTGCACCACCTCTAGTAGATGCAGAAGATTCCGGCTGAGAAGGATTCCATTGACCCGGTAAATTACTCTCAGCCGACTCATCTACCACTTCACAATGCCTATCCATCTCTAACTATATCAAAGAAACACAGGGACAACCACAATCAGCCAACAACGACAAAATTCTATATCTATGACACTTGAAATTCCTATCGGCCAGAACCGCCTAAACCAAGGCGCTCTGATACCAAAAATGTAATGACTATACTAGATAATCCTGATTACTGTTACTAATTACATTCATTAATTCCATTAATGCTATGACTTATCTGTTTATGATGCATATATGGGCATGCATACATTCATTCTATTTTATGCATATCATGCATGATCATAGACTTATACTTCCACCTGCTGATGAGTATTCCTTACTTAACTTTATAATTACATGACTTTATATAAACAAACACATTAGATGTAACCAAAAGAGATACAAAAACCAATCTCATACATTTTCAAGCTACTTCTAATCTGGTGTTGGCTTTGAAGATTGTTGGTTTTGTCCCTGAACAAAAGTTATACCCTGCGAACCTACACGGATGAACGCCCGTGCTAAGCTATAAAGCTTAGTGGGGAACAACTAATAACATACTGATAACCACCCATAGTAGTTATTACTAAGCATTCATTACAATAAATAGCATGCATTTAACTACAAATATAGCATTATTCATTAATCAGAATAGTAACAAGATTTTAAACGGTGTATGCATATCATTATTTGCATTAATGGCCTGTGTAAATTCCTATGGGTGTGGATAACGGGTGCAATGGATACCCGGAGGTATCAAAATAGAAGGATACCCGTAGGTATCTAAACAGAAGTCTCACGTAGAGATAAACAGAAGACTCATATGAGTCAAACAGAAGCAGCTGCGATAAAACCCTATAGGCATGCCTATCTATCCACAACCAAGTCTCTAAGTACAGGCCTAACATATCATATTTCATATATTGTGCAATTTCATCACAATTATTCTATATAGCATTAACAAATGCTAATCCTTATAATAATATGCATTTTTCCTTTTTCATAGCGTAATTGATAATCATATACTGTAATTTCTTTAAAATAAACTCATGTATGTTTCTATTTGAGTAATAGAAACTCACCTTTTAATCAATAAGCAACCTTGCATTAGAGAACACATTTTGCTACATAACTCCATCAAAATCACATATTTGTCCCAACTCCCGGGAAAATCTAAAACACAGCCTCTTAACATATCCTCTAACACCTGTATGATTCTCTCTGACTGGCCATCAGTTTGAGGATGGAAAGCAGTACTAAGAAGAAGCTTTGTGCTTAAGGCTTGTTGTAGACTTTTCTAAAATCTGGAAGTGAACCTCGGATCCCGATCTGAAACGATTGAGATTGGTACCCCATGCAGTCTAATAATCTGATCTATATACAATTCAGCCAACTTGTCCATTGAGTAATTAATTCGAATCGGTATAAAATGAGCTACCTTTGTCAATCTGTCTACTATGACCTACACTGCATCATATTTCCTTTGAGTTGTGGGTAGACCTGTAACAAAGTCCATAGTGACATTTTCCCACTTCCACTGAGGAATGGGAAGAGGATTCAGCAATCCCGAAGGAAGTTGATGCTCTGCTTTTACTTGCTGACATGTTAGACACTTGGAAACATACTCAGTCACATCTCTCTTCATTCATGGCCACCAATAGAACTGTTTCAAATCTCTATACATTTTGTTGCTACCAGGATGCATGGTAAATACTATACTATGGGCTTCTTGCAATAATGCCTCTTTCAGTTCTTTAACATCTGGCACACACAAACGATTCCGATAATAAAGACCACCATCAATTCCAATTGAATATTCTATCAGACCTCCTACATGAACTGATTGAGCCAATTGCTGTAACTTTAAATCATCAGATTGTGCATCAAGAACTGTCTGCCTGAGATTAGGGCGAGCTCGCAATTGAGCTAACAAAGCCCCATCAGATGCCAATCTCCATTTATAATCTTGTAATAGCATAGTTGCCATCATTTTTTCGCTCAAAGCATCAGCTACCACATTAGCCTTTCCTGGGTAGTAGTCGATTATACAATCGTAGTCTTTGAATAATTCTAGCCATCTGCGCTGTCTTAAATTGAGATCTCGCTGAGTAAGCAAGTATTTAAGACTCTTGTGATCTGTATAGATTCTGCACTTCTCACCATATAAGTAATGCCGCCAAATCTTTAAAGCAAACACAACTGCGTCCAATTCCAAATCATGAGTCGGATAATTCTGTTCATGAGGCTTCAACTGTCTGGATGCATAAGCTACTACTTTACCCTCTTGTATCAGCACGCATCCCAATCCACTTTTCGATGCATCACTATACATAGCATATTCTTTACCCGTTATTGGTTGGGTAAGGACTGGAGCTTCCGTTAACATCTTCTTTAACTGATCAAAACTGGCTTGGTAACGGTCTATCCACTCGAATCTAGCTTCTTTCCGAAGTAACTTAGTGAGCGGAGAGGCAATGACTGAAAAACCTTTCACAAACCGCCTATAATAGCCAGCTAAGCCCAAGAAACTTCGGACTTCTGGCACATTTCTAGGCGGTCTCCAATTTACTATAGCCTCAACCTTTCTAGGGTCCACCCTGATACCTTCTGAAGACACCACGTGCCCAAGGAAAGGAACTTCTTTAAGCCAGAACTCACATTTGCTTAACTTGGCATAAAGTTGTTGTTCTCTCAAAATCTGTAACACTAATCTTAAATGCTCTGCATGATCCGATTCATCACGAGAATAAACCAGAATGTCATCTATAAACACCACGACAAACTGATCTAAATAGGGTCTAAACACCCTATTCATCAAATCCATGAAAGCTACAGGCGCATTAGTCAACCCGAAAGGCATTACTAAGAATTCGTAATGACCATATCGAGTTCTAAAGGCAGTCTTCTGCACATCCATGTCTTTGACCCGAAGTTGGTAGTATCCCGACCTCAGGTCAATTTTAGAAAACACTCCTGCACCCCGTAACTGATCAAAGAGATCCTCAATCCGAGGTAAAGGATACTTGTTCTTTACTGTCACTTTATTAAGTTGTCTGTAGTCGATGCACATTCTCAAAGTACCATCCTTCATTTTAACAAATAACACAGGTGCGCCCCAAGGTGACACACTGGGCTTAATGAAGCCTTTATCTAATAATTCTTGTAACTGAACCTTTAACTATTTCAGTTCTGTTGGTGCCATTCTATAGGGTGTTCTCGAGACAGGAGCAGTTCCAGGCAAAGTCTCAATAGATAACTCGACTTCTCTCTCAGGTGGTAAACCTGGAAGTTCCTCAGGAAAAACATCAGGAAACTCATTAATCACAGGAATATCTTGAAGATTGACTGTCTCCCTCTTAAAATCAAGGACCAAAGCCAAATATGCTTCACATCCTTTTCTAAGGAATCTTTTCGCTTTCATAGCAGAGATAACATTGGTTAAGGGTTTTGACTTAATACCCTGAATCAATGTCTCTACTTCCCCATCGTTCTTAACCAATATTGTTTTAGCTTTACAGTCCACTATGGCATGATATCTAGACAACCAATCCATACCCAGGATTACATCAAATTCATGGAAAGGTAAAACAATTAGGTCAGCTGGGAACTCTCTCTCTTGAATTCTAATTGGGCAATTTCTATAAACTTTATTTACATGAATACTGTGGCCCAAAGGACTGATTACACATATATCATAATTCATATGATCAACAACAGATACATTTCTACCCAGCTCCCCATTACAAATATAGGAATGTGTAGATCCTGGATCTATAAGCACATGCACATCACTATCAAAGAGGGAGAATGTACCAGCTATGACTTTAGGAGCATCAGCATCTTCTCGACCTTTCATAGCATAAGCTCGAATAGGAGGTGTCGGAGCAAAAGGTCGATCCACAGTCTCAGAAACATTCCGGGGCTGGGCTCTAAACGGGCCTGATCCACCTCTGCCTCTACCACGACCTCTACCAGAAGAGGGTGCATTAGAAGCTCCTCGGTTACTCTATTGACTCGAGACTTGATCCTGCGGCATAGGACAATTGGCTATAAAATGCTCCGTGCTGCCACATCTGAAGCAACCACCTGTGAGCATTCTACAAGTGCCCCAATGTCGCCTAAAACAATAGGTACATTCTGGAGCTTGGCCTCTGCCTTGTCCTGATGCAGTACCTCTACCTGAACCGGCTGAAGAAAAAGCCCCCTGCTATCTACCTCTAGATGCAGGGCGATTGCTAGATGACATTGGTTGATCTCCTTGAGTCAACCTCGATCTTTTCCCGGATGAGGAACCACACAAACTTCTTCTTCTTTGCTCTCTTTCTCTTTTAACATTCTCTTCTTTCTCAACCCGGATAGCTGCTTGAACCAGCTGATGATAATCCACAGGATGCAAAGAAAGAGGCCCTATCAAATGATCCCGAATCTGATCATTTAATCCATCTTCGAACTGACGACACTTGAAAGTCCCAATCAGCATTAGTTTTGGTGCATACTTGCTCAAGCGACTGAATTCTGCCTCATATTCAGCCACTGACATACCTCTCTGCTTAAGATTCAGAAACTGCTTCAACCTTTCATCTTTATAAGCTTTTGTTACATACCTCTTTTTAAACTCAACTACAAAGAATTTCCAAGAGAGGAAATCAGGTAGCTGAGGTTGAGTCAGAACTAATTTCCACCAGTCATAGGCTGCTCCCTGAAGCAAGGACACAGCACAAGTCACCTTTTGACTGGCGGGGCATTGAACCTCTGCAAAAACCCACTCCAATCTTTCAAGCCATAACTCAGCTTTCTCAGACTCTTCCCAAGTAGAGCCTAGAAACTCTTCTGCACCATGTTTTCTAATCTCAGAAATTGGAGCCTTTGGTGCAGTCATCCTTTGCAAAATCTGAGCCATATCATGGGAAATCTTCAATAGGGCTTCCCCAGACTCAACAGCAGCTGCACCACCTCTAGTAGATGCAGAAGATTCCGGCTGAGAAGGATTCGATTGATCCGGTAAATTACTCTCAGCCGACTCATCTACCACTTCACGATGCCTATCCATCTCTAACTATATCAAAGAAACACAGGGACAACCACAATCAGCCAACAACGACAAAATTCTATATCTATGACACTTGAAATTCCTATCGGCCAGAACCGCCTAAACCAAGGCGCTCTGATACCAAAAATGTAATGACTATACTAGATAATCCTGATTACTGTTACTAATTACATTCATTAATTCCATTAATGCTATGACTTATCTGTTTATGATGCATATATGGGCATACATACATTCATTCTATGCATATCATGCATGATCATAGACTTATACTTCCACCTGCTGATGAGTATTCCTTACTTAACTTTATAATTACATGCCTTTATATAAACAAACACATTAGATGTAACCAAAAGAGATACAAAAACCAATCTCATACATTTTCAAGCTACTTCTAATCTGGTGTTGGCTTTGAAGATTGTTGGCTTTGTCCCTGAACAAAAGTTATACCCTACGAACCTACACGGATGAACGCCCGTGCTAAGCTATAAAGCTTAGTGGGGAACAACTAATAACATACTGATAACCACCCATAGTAGTTATTACTAAGCATTCATTACAATAAATAACATGCATTTAACTACAAATATAGCATTATTCATTAATCAGCATAGTAACAAGATTTTAAACGGTGTATGCATATCATTATTTGCATTAATGGCCTGTGTAAATTCCTATGGGTGTGGATAATGGGTGCAATGGATACTCGGAGGTATCAAAACAGAAGGATACCCGTAGGTATCTAAACAGAAGTCTCACGTAGAGACAAACAGAAGACTCATATGAGTCAAACAGAAGTAGCTATGATAAAACCCTATAGGCATGCCTATCTATCCACAACCAAGTCTCTAAGTACAGGCCTAACATATCATATTTCATATATTGTGCAATTTCATCACAATTATTCTATATAGCATTAACAAATGCTAATCCTTATAATAATATGCATTTTTCCTTTTTCATAGCGTAATTGATAATCATATACTGTAATTTCTTTAAAATAAACTCATGTATGTTTCTATTTGAGTAATAGAAGCTCACATTTTAATCAATAAACAACCTTGCATTTATAGAGAACACATTTTGCTACATAACTGTAATTTAGGATGATTTATAAGCTTAGGAACGGCTTAGACAAGTCTGTACCTTAAAGGAATCCAAGAAAATACAGTTTTCAAAATACAGGGGAGGGTCACGGTTACTAACAATTCCTAGTAACCTTGAGACCCAACTTGCATTAAGGGTCACGGTTACTACAAATTTCCTAGTAACCGTGAGCCATATTGCTCTAGGTCTCTGGACTAAAACAAACTACCTCACGGTTACCAACATACTTGTAGTAACCGTGAAGTAGGGTGATGAACTCAGGTCACGGTTACTAAGAATTTATTAGTAACCGTAAGATAGTTCGGGTTTTGTTTCTGGACCAAAAGCTCATTACCTCACGGTTACTAAGCTCAGGGTAGTAACCGTGAAGTAATGCCACGAGACTGGGTCACGGTTACTATGAAACTTTATTAACCGTGGTCCAGTAAATACTTTTGGTCTGAACTAAAAATTTAGGTACCTCACGGTTACTATGAAATTCATGGTAACTGTGAGCCCTAAACCGCCTCGAGACCGATTTCTAGTCTCGACTTCTATACCATTTCTGACCTGTAAAACGACAGTTTTAGCTAAAACGGCCTTCAACAAAGTTGTAGGCCTAAGTTTCTAGTTTTCAAAACACCAAAAATCATTCCAATAGGACCTGTAAAACTCCAGTTATTCAAGAAAAACCACAGACTGTTCATGAAGGCAAAAGTAACAACCACAATCACGTTTCAATACTGATTTTCACTATCATGCAGTGAAAATCAGATTTCGGTCTCTTCTAACAAAATCAAGGCATGCAAGTCTAGTTTCTATAGCAACTGGAATTTCATCATTTGAACAACTATAGATCAAAATATGAGCAAAAGTGTACAGACTAGTCAAATAATTTTTTTAAAATAGATTTTCATATTGTCAACCAAAACTCACATGCTTTCAATTCTAAACCCTTCTAAGCTTCAAATCATCCATAAAACACACGAGAGAGGCACTCAAGATCTCTCTCATGACAAGTCAATGCATATATATATATATATAAACACATACAAAATCCTAAGTTCTCATACCTTACTAAGCTCCAAGTCTTCTTCAACCTTGGACAGCCTCTTTCCCTTTCCTTTTGCTTGATTCTCCTTCTAACAAAACATAAGACACTTCTATGAAAACCCATCTAGCTATACCATGAAACATACATATCAAAGGAGAAACAAGTTACCTTAATCCCAAAATCCAAGTAAATCTTTATTCCTTTATATCAAAATTCCAAGAAATCTAGAGAGAGAGAGGATGAGAGAGAGTTTAGGGTTTAGGAGATAGAGAAGATGAAGATGGAGAGTGAAGACCATGAGTTGGCCGGCCCTCCTTCATCAAAATATCTACCTCCCCTTAGATTTCAATTGGTCCAAATGTCATGTTTAAGCCAAATTTGCCATTTAGTCCCTCAACTTTCCTTTATTTCAAATAATACCCCACATCTTACTCTTCTACTTTTCAATTAGCTCCTTCTACATGCATTTATACTTAATTAAACATAGACACTAATAATTAATTAGTGATAATTCTTCTAGGGTATACTGAGGTGCATTACACCATCACAAAGGTTCTCATAGGAAGATTGTTCAACAAAGATAAATCTTGATCAGCATCTCTCCTGCTGGCCCGAAATACTATAATCTCATAAAGGCTGAATGAAGACTCTTGTTTATGGGTTGGTGGTCATTCAAAATCACTTCTTTGGGAAAGAAAAAATTGGATATGTCGTTTCAGTTTCAATAAAAAAAAAGAAAGAAAGAAGAAAAAAGAGAAAAAAACACTAAAAATCAATCAAGCGTTGACTACTTACCTGAATACTCCTGTAAAATCTTCGAAAATGCTGAAAGAGCAAAGTTTAGGTTACTAAAATGATAGAATTTGTGCAAAAAATTCGATAGAGCTTCGCCAAGAATTCCAGAAATCGAAAAAAGAAAATCGCCACAAGGGCGCCTATTTATAAGTGAAGCGATTCTAGAAAGCTCCGATAACTGTCCCTTGGATGATCGCCACGTATGGCAGTTATAGAATACGAAGCGGCGCCTCTAGAATGCACATCTGCAATGAATGCACAACGGTAGTCCCAAAAGGCACAAGGCGCAAATTTGAAAAATCCGCTTGAAAATCCCGTCAAGATTCGGGTAATCTCCTGGTCGGATCCGTTGGAGGGGGAACAAGTGATAACTACCTAAAAAACATTCTCTAAGGCCCGATCTGCTCGGCCCGGACGATACTTAAAGCGGCTCATAGATATGACATATAGATTGGAAAGTAGCATTGGAAGTCGCAACGCCCGACCGGACTGATGGGACAGCTCATCCCATCAGCCCACTGACACAAGCAAGCGCCCATGCTTTCCATCCTCTCCCTGTCACATCGCCGCTCGCCTACTCAGATTGCCAGCTATATCCCCCCAAGGCACTCAAGTGTCCCTCCAAAGCTCTCCTATAAATAGCCAAAAGCACAATGGCACTAGGTACTGAATATCCGAAACTTCTTCTCCAAACATCCTTTATTAAAAAGGTCACTGACTTAAGCTTCGGAGTGCTAAGGCCCGATTTCGATCGGGCCCTCTTTTTCTCTTGCAGGCTTGATCCATTGAACCAATCGGCTCCTTCTTATAATAACTTCAACTGCTTGGGTGGAATTCCCTAATCCCGCGGTTGGTACCTCCTCACTTTACAAGATAAAGCCATTTTGAGCTTTATCAGTTTTCAAAAGGAGCACTTTACTTCCTAAAATTTGCAAATTTGGACAATTTAACCCCTGCTGACATGTCACACTTATGTCACGTTAGCAGTAAACTGACGAAAAATAGTCAAAATAATGGATTCGTTAGTTTTAGGGTAACATTATCCCAATTTGTAAATTTTAGGAGGGCAATTACACCAAAACAAATATTAGGATGTTAATTGCTCTTTTTATCAAATTTCAGGAGGTGAATTGTACTTTCAGCTAGAAAAAATACATAAAACCTCAACATGTGGCATCATTCAAGTTACTGAAACCCGAAATTAGAGATATATTTGTTCAAAGGTTATTCGGACAAATAAAGGGTAGTTGAGGAAATTTTGAATGTATTAGTTATATTTTTAATTATATTGCATCTTACACAAAGATATATGAAATTTTTGTATTTATCGATTATTTGGATTATATCTAAAATAATAATGATAAAGTTTATTTATTTTGAATTGTTATTGGAACATGTAGAAAATATTAATTATAGCACATTTGTTAATATATTTCAATTATTTAATTGAATGTTATTAATTAAACTGTTTATTTGATTGTTAATGTATCTGTAACGTCTCCGGATGGTCGCTTGCAGAAATTGTCCACTTTCGACCTTAGCCCTCACGGTTTTAAAATGTTTCTGCAAGGGAGAGGTGTCCATAGCCTTATAAGAACTACTTCATTTTTCTCTCCAACCGATGTGGGATATTACAATCCATCCCACCTAAATAGGCCCAGCGTCCTCGCTAACTCGGAGGCCCAGTATTATGCTGGCACATGGTTTGACCCCTGGTTTTAATACCAACTGTAACGTTCCTGGATGGTCGCTTGCAAAAATTGTTCGCTTTGGGCCTTGGCCCTCACGGTTTTAAAAGGCATCTGCAAAGGAGAGGTGTCTATAGCCTTATAAGGACTAATTTGTTCTCTTTTCCAACCGATGTGGGATATTACAGTATCTACTAATATATATTCATGTTTCAAGAAATTTGTGCACTTTCTTTTAAAAAAAATATAATGTATGTATGGAAAATTATATTTTACAATCAATTTTTTTGTCTAAATCGGTAATATTAAAAATAATTTTGCATGTTTTTTAATTTGTTTAAAAATAATATAGTACATTATTGTATATCAAATACAATATAAAATATTATAAGCTAATACAATGTTATACTAAACACTATATACTATAATACAAACTAATATTGTACAGACTAATTTTATATAAATTAACATTGTACAAGTTAATATTATAAGAGTTAATATAATATAGCGAACCAAATGTAAGTGTATTATGTTGTCTCTATCCCACTTTCTAAAAAATATACCAAACACTGGATTTGTATTATTTTTTATAATATTACGCTATCTTATGTGGTAATTAGTAAACAAAACGAGCCCTTTCGGCATTACTTTATTATGTTAGAATCAAAGTAAATAAATTGAAAGAGAGATATATATTATTTAAAGGGAAAAGCTTTGTAACTCAAATTGAGTGAGTTAAATATACCATTGGAAAAAATATACTTTTAGCTTGACTAACATACCCTCAAACCATTTAGCCATTGATTTAAACAAAGGGTGGTTATTGTTCTTGAATTTCTCAACTTTTTCTTGAAAAAGTAAAAATTTTTTAAGTTTTATTTATTAATTAAGCTTTTATTGGTTGAAAAACAAAAAAAATAGCAGATATCATTTACCATATATTTATATGAGGCGCTAAAGTAAATATAATCTATTTCAATTTTATTTTTTCTCTAATTATTTATTTCTATTTTATTCAAACTAAATATACTGTATTTATTTTTTTTCAAATTAAATACATTTAATTTACTTTTACCCAAATTTAATACATTGAATTCACTTTTACCTAAAAAATGAACTGAATTTATTTTATTAAACTGAATATACTGTATTTACTTTTACCCAAACTTAATACCCCTTCTAAATACATGCACTTTACACTGATTTTTTTTTCCGAAATTTCATTCATATTTAATATAAGAAAAATTAATTGATATTATATTTATGATTAGCAAGCAGAAATGAAATTCTGAAAATTATGAGAAATATATTTTAATGCAAATTGGAATTTCAAATGAAATTCTAGGAAAAAAAATTCAGTATAAAAGCACCATTATTTTGAAAGCACCAATTCATTTACGAAATCAATTTAATTATATTATGTAGATTTAATTCATTTAATATAAATTTAATTGAAATTTGAAATTTCAATTGATGGTGGATTCGTTTAATTAGCAATATCAACTATGTTTTTTTTTTCAAAAGTGATCATAAAATGTCATAAAAATTTACTTTTTTTCCTGCGCTTTTTTGAAAAATTGTTCCATGAATTGATAAGTGTCTTTAAAAACAAAGTTGTTGATGCCTGAACTTTTCCAAATTACGGTGTAATCTCACGAGTAATGGCTAATAAATTCAAAAATAGTGCATAAATTTTTCTTGTCCTCACTTTGTAAACTTAATTTTAACGGGATTTAATCAACTAATTTAATTTTAATTAAATACTATTCAAATTGAAATCAAATTAGATTTTAATCAATTTCAATTGCCAGTGTAATCAATTTAGACCCATTACTATCCCAATTTTATATAATTGAAATTTGATTTAAATATATACAATTGAAATTGAATCAATTGAGTTTCAATTGATTCAATTACCAAAAATTGACTTTTAATTAAAAATACCAATTATTCAAATTAAAATTGAGTTAGCCAGTGTGCTCGAATACCTCAACGTTTTTAAATTCATTAAAACATACTAATGAATTTACCCAATTTGAACCAACACAAAAATTACTAATTTTATACATTTTATTAAGTTTTTAAATAGTTATTTTAGTATAAATTGAGATCAAAATCAAAATTATATGCTCAATAATTTTTTATCAAATTTAATTACTTAATGTAAAATACAAATTTTGCAATATAAATTTAGAGAAAATAAAAAATCATTTTTAGATACACAAAAATTTAAATGTTTCGTTATTTTAAATTTATTTAGAAAATGGTAATAATGAATTGAATGAAAAATTGTGGAGTTTCAAAAAAAAAAAGAATGAAAATTTATTGATGATTAAAAAATTAAATAAAGATATTATAGGTAATTTATAAATTTATCCTAGGATAAAATTATTAAATGGACTATATTTTAAAACAAACCAAAAAGAAAAGTGAGAATGGACGATAAATAAATTATCTTTTTCATCAATCGTGATTATCAAGCTTCAGCAGCAAGAAAAACAATTTAATTAAATTATCACGAGTTCAAATGAGCGGAAAAATAGACGTAAATTTATTGGCATGTAATATAAGCCATGATATTTGCAAAAAAAAAGTCTACTTTTATATCTCTTTAATTATTGCTTTAATTATTCTATTGAATTAATATTGTATCATTAAGTTGCTGCCTTTATTTTATTTTAAACATTGTTTTTGCAGATTTCAATTTGGATAATTGATGTCAATTTAAATTTTAATTGCATTTAAATGAAGCTATATTTGAGTCAATTGATTTTAGATTAATATTTTTGAATTAATGGAAAATTTGAAGGAAATAATCAATATTAAAAGAAGTAAATAAAATAAATTTAAAATTTATAAAAAAATAAAAATAAAAAAATTATTTTTGAAAAGAAGAGGTGCCATTCAATTAAAATAAAATTGAATTTAAATAATTGAACACAATTTATTTAGTTTAGATAAAAGTAAATACATTAAATTCAATTTAGTAAAAGTAAATTCAATTTTTTTGAGACAAATTGAATGCAGTGTATGAAATTTGATAGCGTATTCGCTTTTATCCATAATTTGACAATGTATTCGCTTTTACCTATAATTTGACAGTGTATGTGCTTCTTCACCTCTTTTTTTGAAACATAATTTATGCACCATTTTTTTCAAAAATAAATATTTTTCTTCTAATTCTTTATAAATTTTAAATTTATTTTAATTAGTTCTTTTAATTTATAAATTTATGACTTGGTGCATGACCTTTGTTAAATTTTATTAACTCAAGTTTTGTTAAATTTTATTAACTCAATGTATACCCTTGCTCCACTTAGCATCAAACAATGTATACCCTTACTCTCCTTAGCCCTTACTCCCCTTAGCATCAAAAAATTATATGGTTTGTTAGAATAATAAATCAATTATTTATGAATTTATTGACTTTAATCTCTTTTTAATTGTCATAAAAATAATAAAAAGGTTTATTAATTAATAAGTATATACAGTATACTTTGAAGTTAATGGCATGGATATGCACCTTTTTCCTTTTTTTTTCCCCGTAATGTGGCCATTGACAGTAAAATAATTTCATAATTTATATGTTAATTATTCCATCAAAAACAACTTCGTAATCGCAATCGGATCAAAAGAAAATAAAATATTTAAATGGAAAATATTTTTCTTTCTTTTTTTCCCATAATGTGGCCATTAACGGTAAAGTAATTTCATAATTTATAATTTAATTTGATTTTAATATAAAAATTTTGTTGCTTGGTTTTAGTTTGATTCTTAAAGTTGAAAAACTAAATAGACTACTCATTTAATACACACATGGTTAAAATTTCTGATTCCATATTTATATTATATTATACAGTGAGTTATTTACAATTACTTAAAATTAAATTGCAAGATTTTAGTTTACTTAATTTGATAATTTGCGGTTATTTGATAATTTTTTAGAAATATTTTTGTTTTTCTTCTATTTCAATATTCGTAATACATGCTTATAATTAATCTTTAATATTGCAGTAATGATATATGCTTAAAAAAAAAAAAATCAGCATGAAAGATTGAGGAAAAGACGGACAAAAAACATGCAGGCTTATACAAGATACAAGCAGAGGTGGATACTGCTATTAATTCTTAATTTTTATTTTAATCAAATTTCATCAAGCTTTAATTTATTTCTAATATACACATACGGTTGAATTGTCATATAATTCTTAATTTATTGTAATTTTAGTTTATTCGTAATTTTTAATAATTTTTTGTTTTTTTTATTTTTTTATATCATTACACTTTTTATATGATATTGAAATTCATAGCAAATAAAAAAAAATTAAGAAAATAATTAAGAGTTAATATTATTATTACTTGTTAAATTGATCTACAAATTAGCTAGTACAAGTTAATATTCATAATTTAGTCATTCAAGAATGGAAGGGGGGTCGTGAAAGGCTGAAAAGTATAGCAACAAAATTGATATTTAATTTGTTTTATTTATTGTATTTTTAAGAGCTGTTTCCCTTAGCATAAAAATATAATCAAGTAAATGAAGTGGTTTTTTGTTGATAATTACTACAATTACTAATATTCTTGTTATTGTTGATTTAAATATTTATATACAGTAGCTAGTTCCACCAAAATTGATATTTGATTTCTAATTGAAATTCAATTTTTTTATTTCAATTTGAATAAACGATTTTTGATTGAAATTGAATCAATTGAGTTTCACTAGATCTGAATTTAATTTTTTAAAATTAAATTTGAAACCATTGATTTAATTTTGGATGTGCATTGGATTTCTAATTTTGATGCATCTTGTAATTAACATATATAAATACAAGCATAACCCTAATTAATGTAAGAACATATTAAAAAGAAAACGCATCAGTTTTATTAAAATATGTAAAGAAATTAAACTATTTCCGTAAGATGATCGATGGAATAATGAAAACCATACAATTAACTAATACTCACATATTCTTCAAAAAAAAAAAAAAGAAAAGAAAAGAAGAAAAAATAATTGATTTTGAATAATTAATTTTTATAGGCATGCATTGTATAAGCTTTGTTAAATTTTATTAACTCAATGTATACCCTTACTCCACTTATCATTAAACAATGTATACCCTTGCTTCACTTAACATCAAAAAATTATATGATTTGTTAGAATAATATATCAATTATTTATGAGTTTAATAGACTTTAATCTCTTTTTTTTTTTTTTTTTTGAAATAAAATGGACCTTTTATTAAAGCATCTGTTGAATACAAGGGGGAGGAGAAGTATAAACAACTCCTGAAGAAACAACAAAGGTCCTAGCTAAAATATGAGCAAGATCGTTACCCGATCTTCTAACAAAGGAGAAAACACAGTTGTCAAAACTCAAACTAGTGTCGATACATTCTTTGACAATACTATCGAACGGGGACACATAATTAAAGGGTTTAGTAAGAGCATGAAATAGCTTTAAGCAATCCGTCTCAACAACCACATTACGGAACTTAGCTTCTTTTAGCCATCCCAACGCCTCCTTCACTGACATAGCCTCTGCTAAAAGAGGGTCCAGGGGACAACGAACAGTGCCATGTGCAGCCGCTACAAAATTTCGTTGAGGGTCCCTACATATCCAGCCAAAATCCACCCGATTATTATCTCTAAAGATTGCAGCATCACAATTGCACTTCATGAAATGCTGGGCAGGAGGCGACCATGTATCTAGCACCCCCAATTCAGAAGATGCTTCCAATGCAAACTCTTTTTGATGAACTACTAACCATTGATTCAAACAAACACTAGCCAATCTCAGGACTGCCCCGTTACTCATATGAGAATGTTGCCACATAAATTTGTTTCTTTTATACCATATAGCCCACATCAAGTACACAGCAAAGTACAATTCATCCCGTTGAAGATTAATAAGCCAACCTTTAAAGATGTCAGCCACTGATAGTCCTTCGTCAAAACAAACTCCTATAGAGCTCTCCTCCCAAATCTTTTTAGTCCAATGACAACCAAATAAAGCATGATAAACGGATTCAGCCATTAGTGGTGAGCAAAGGGGGCACGCAGACTGATCAATTGCATGCCTACTGACCAAATTCATTCTAGTGGGTAGTACTTTCAATATGCATCGCCAAAGGAAAATTCGAATCTTAAGTGGAATAGGAAGATTCCACAAAGATTGCCAAGGAAACTCAAAATTAATCAATGGTTGATACGTACCCATACAACATCTATAAGCACTCTTAACTGAATACTGACCATTATTTTCAAAAGGCCAGTAAATAGAGTCCTTTTGCCCAACTCTATTGAGGGGAATCAACAGAATTTGGTTAACATCTCTATTATTAAAGTTTGCTTGAAGTACCTCCAAGTCCCATCTAGTGCCATTATCAGCCAAAAGCGAAGCAACTTTAGTTGTAATAAAAATAATAAGAAGGTTTATTAATTAATAAGTATATATAATTTACTGCATATTACTTTACTTAAACTCAATACATTGTATTTACTTTTGTCCAAACTGAATATGCTGTATTTACTTTTTGTCAAAATTAAATATATTATATTCACTTTTTACCCAAACTGAATAAATTGCATTAACTTTCAATTTGACTTTTATTTTTAATATTGCTTTAAGAATTCTTTTTTTATACGTAAAGTAGATATTGAATCAATTTATTTACTTTTTTTCCGTATTAGATATGATAGTTTGTAAGTAAAATAATGAGTTAATTTATGGTTTCAATATATTTTAATAATTATTCAATGACCTTTTTATGAGTTCAAGATGGCTTAAACAAATATGGCTTAAAATTGACTTAAAATGATTTCAAATATTCTATTTTAGTAAAAGTTACTTTTGTCTCAAAAAAATAAAAAATATATATTTACATTATTGTCGTTATTTGATTCACTCAATTTGAGCAATTTAGCAGGTAACTTATTTCAATAAAAAAAATTTTGAAAGATACATTATTATCGGAATCAAATAAAATGATAGTCACATAAAAATATGTCATCTCAAAGGATCAAGTCATTGGCATCCAAGAATATTAACCATTACCTAGCAACCATTTCTATTTATTTATTTTTAAAATTTTTCAATGGTAACAATATTAATGTTACATATTGTATTTTTATTTTATATTATTATCAGATAACCATTAGTTTCTAATACTTTTATTTTCTTTTCTTAGATAATCACTCGTACAGAAATAATTGCAAGTTTAGTTTATTTTAGCAAATATAAATTATATATTATTATTTACAATATTAAATTTTTATAGCTAAAATGTTCATATAGGTAGAAAAATAAAAATTTATATTTGAAATTTTTTAATATTTTACAACCAATATTGGAATGTAATTTAATTTAATATGTGTATATTAATATATTAATACATACACCACATTGATAAATATAATTTTTTTGGAAGGAAAAGAAAACCTTTCCCCACGTCACGAGTCTCGACCTAACTGAGCTTGCCCATTCTATTTCTCCGTTCTCCTTTCTTAATTCGTCTTCAAGGACTTTTTAACCTAACTCTTCATCTTCCCCAGCTGCAGTTATACTTTCCGACGACATTCCGGTATTATTCCGGTCACGAGCCACCGCCACAGGAAAGGAAGAACCTATTCACTCGTCGAGTCTCTCTCAAAAATTTGTAATGTTCATGCGTTATTGCGCTCTAACTCCTTAAGGCAAAGTTAATGTCATATATTTCTGTCAATGAGTAGAATAGAATTAACTCACCTGGATTGCGCTTTTTTTTCTCTTTTTCTTTCTCTCCGAACTCCTATTTTCCATTTTTCTCATTCTTTGTTTTCTTTTTAGGTTAATGGTTGGATGAACTTGCTGAGATTTGTGTGATTCTGTTTTAGTTTGTATATGGCGAATTCTTAGTGTAAAACAATAAGCTGCTCTCAAATTGATAGCTGCCTCATCGTTCTTATATATTTTTTTTCCATTTCAATATTTCCACATAGGAGATGCTTCACTATTCTACCAGTATGCTGCTTGCTTATGATTTCTGCTGGTTACCTCATTTTTCCTTGATCACTCTTTGCACTTCAATTGTTGAATTTGCTTCACGCTTTCAGGGCTAACTTAGTTGAATGTCTTCATAAATGAAAAATTATATTTTGCTTTGCTGTATTTTTGCAAATTAGGCGTGTGATGCTCAAAGTAAAAATTGATGAAGAATATGGTTTTGGTCGGTTTCTCACTGCCTCTGATAGCCTATTCTATGTGAAATCTCCATCCTTTCTTTTTCTTTTTTTCTTTTTCTTATTTTCTTTCTGATCCAAATATTTTTGACAGGAACCCTCCTAGGGGCACTGTCTGTCTGCTTCTTTCCTTGTATTAGATGTTCTCAAATTTGGATGAACTGTGTGGCTAATAACTAAATGACACTGTTTTGTCTTAAAATATGCTTGTTGAATTGGGCAGTGGACTCATGCGCCCATCCGTCTTGGTCCAAGAGAATGTTGTAGTAGTTTGTTTGGGAGTTCATGGCTTTAAACCATGGATTTTTGCAATGAGGATCTGGCTTCATTAATTCAACCCGCCTCTAGAGGCTACAGTAGACGAATCCTCGTTCACTTTAACATGGCATCTAGGATTTTGATAACCTTTGAACCTAATCTGCTATTTTGATTGTTCTCTTATGCTGTGTGATGCAGAAAAAAATGGGTGATAGTGATTTGAAGACTTGGGTTTCTGATAAGTTAATGTCATTGCTGGGGTATTCTCAGGCCACAGTTGTTCAGTACATTATTGGTTTATGTGAGTTATCTTTGCATTCTTTGTTTTTGATTGTGCATGTCTTTACAGGAGGATGTTCTTTTGCTGATATTATTACTAGATTCCATATTGGGTATGCTCACATACTTGCATACCAATGCAGTTATGTATATATGTATGTACCTTAGCATATGCACGTGTGTACATACATATATTATCTGTGTGCATGTAACTGTGCATATATTTATGCGTTTGCAAGCACATACCTCATTTTTTAGAGGTGTAATTATGCAACGACAGAAAAAAATTAACCATTTTATGGAAATATAATTTAATGTCTGATATGTATAATATGTTGATTAAAGTCCATTATGTGCAGCTAAGCAAGCAAATTCCCTGGCTGATGTGCTGGGCAAGCTAGCAGAGTTTGGATTTCCATCATCACCTGAAACCCGTTCTTTTGCTGAGGAACTTTTTTCTAGGGTACCCCATAAAAAAGCTGGTTTAAATGTGAGTTCAATTTGATAAATTTTAAACTTTCACATTTGACTAGTTTCTTTTAGTTGGTTTTCAATAGCTGTTCATACTTTTTTGGCCAGCTTTATCAAAAACAAGAAAGGGAAGCTGCTGCATTGGTAAGGAAGCAACAGACTTATGCAATTTTAGATGCTGATGATGACTATGATGACAATGGTGGTGGAAGTGCTTTTGAAAACAAATATTCAGCTCCAGCTGACTCTGAGCCCAGAAGAGCTGATGCACACAAGAAGCGGTTTAGGAAGAAGATAGAGAGCGAGGAGGATGGAGACGATGAGGCAGGGTTTCTAAACTTTATTGATTAAACTTGCTTTTGCTGTTTTTACAATCTGCAGCTGGCTGGTGCAATTTCCAAAGAAACTTTTTTCCCTATAACTTTTCTAAAAGTCATTGCCATTTTGCAGCTGGTCCCAAAAATGGAAGAGAGGCAGGTTAAAAGGCGGACTTCCCAAGATGAAGAGGATGGTTCTGAGGTATGCTGTAATTGCAGATAATCAATCTTTCTCTTCATACGATATTGTAGAATTGTTAATAAACAAATCTATTATTTCCTTTTCAATATTGGCATTTCACATTGGGTTATGTCTTTTTGAATCACAATTATAATGGTACTTGAAAGTATGTAATTAACTTTATTTTTTTCGTTTGTTTGATTCATATTTACCTCTGTTCTTTATTATTTGCTGTAAAATCTGAATATGGCAATTATACTGGCTGACAGTCAGAGGAGGAAAGACTGCGTGATCAGAGAGAAAGGGAGCAATTGGAGCGAAATATAAGAGAACGCGATGCTGCTGGGACCCGGAAGGTAAATCTTTATGTGTGATGAATAGATTGGCATATTGTACACATCTATGCTGTTTTCACTGGGATTTGCTGTAAAATTTTTATATGCTTTGTTAAAACATCATGCTTTAAGTGCAACTCAGATTTATTTATCTACGTGTCTGACATCAGTGGGCAAATGGTGGGGAGAATCACTGGCTAAATAGCTGGCCATTAGACTGAAAAATGTTGGTTTGATAACCTGGGTTGTTGAATGGGCTCAGACCTCGTTAACAAATCATGCTTGCAGATATTCATTGCAAAATTTTTCTGTTTTGTAATTTAAATCATCTAATGATGTTAATTTTGTTCTATTTATAACAGCTAGCAGAGCCAAACTTGACGAAAAAGGAGGCAGGTGGGGCATTTTAAGGGTTGTGTAAATCTACATGCTTTAGAACCCACTAAAATTTGTATGGATTATGTCATCTAATCTCTGAAGCCTAGTTCTTTTTTCTTTTCCCTTTTGGATGCAACAGAAGAGGCAGCACGACGATCAAATACTTTTGAGCAAGATGGAATTGAGACTTTAAGGTTGGTGCTTTTGCCCGTTGTTACTTCTGATATTCATATTTATTGGCCATTAAGCAGTGCTAATCAACATATCTTGAATCTGATTCAGAAAAGTTTCAAGACAAGAATATCTGAAGAAAAGGGAGCAAAAGAAATTGGAAGAACTCAGGTAGCTTATCTTTCATGTCACTGAACCAGAATCTGATATTTTTTGCTTGCTTTAGCCATTCGAATCATGAATTATTTTTGCCTCGACATGAGAAAAAAGACACATGCAGATGATTATTTGCAAAATAATCAAAAGGCGCAAAGGGGTATTAGGACCTAATCAGTTACCAGTCCTAGGCATTTCTGGTCTAGGTTCCATGATGGTTTGCAATAGGTTTAAAAGAAAAATAAAATAAATCTCTTCAGAATCAAATTAAAAAAAAATTAAAATGTTAACTGAAATAATTGATAATTGAAGATTTAACTAGCCACTTAGAAAATTGATTTTTCAGACAAAAGCTCAATGAAAGAAATTTAAAGAAAATTGAATAGAGAAAGGCTTGATTGGGGGCTTCATTTAAATTAATTGATTATAGAAAGATTTTAAATAAAAACAATTGAAGATTTGTGTTTGTTGATAAATTCATAAAGAACTAAATAAAGGAAATTAGATCTTTTAATAAATAAAATTTATTTGAAAAATGAACTTTCCATTTTTTCTGGTTTAAAACCGCATCTGAAATGTTGGTTCTGATATTTGGGAGAGAAGGGGAAGGGGGAGTGGAACATAACTATCCCCATGGTTCTGGTTCGGTGAACTGTTGACTGGTCCCAGTCCTGTGTTTGACCAGTCCACTTTGGAACTGGCTGTCGGCATGCATACACTGCAGTGATATGTGCCTGATGCACATGAGATTGCACTAATAAGATATCTACAATATCTGATTAATATTTTCAGAATGCAAGAAATGGTTCAAGGCAAAAATTGTGATGGAGCATTTCCAATAGTAAGAAGATTACAACTTTCGCTAAATCAGTATAATTCATGCCCAAACAGGAGTCCAAAAACTAATAACTGATTTATAATGAATGTACAAATTGAAAAATGGAACACAAGTAAAAAAGGAAAACCGATGCATAACATTAAAAAAGATACTCAAACTGGTAAGTTTGAGGTCTTTATTATAAATCTCAGTCGGACCTTTGGACAAAAATCCATGAGCCTCTAAAGCAAATGCCTTAGTGTGGAACCTCTACCTAGTAGTTACTGCATCCCTTTGGCATGCCTCTATCAACTATGCACAAATTTTACTTGCTTTTTGCTTTTGTTTTTGGTGAAACTTGTGTCATTTTTGTCTCTTTTTGTTTGTGTCAGAGATGATATAGAAGATGAACAATATCTCTTTGATGGTGTGAAGCTTACTGAAGCAGAATATCGGGAGCTAAGGTAATATAATTATTTTATTGACTATAGTCACTATATTCTTTCTAAACTAATTTTTTCTCTATTCCCTGTCTCCATTGTTTTCACCCATGGAATGGTACGGTTAAAAAAGTACTAAGTTATTGAGAGGGATGCAAAGGCTGTTTGAAGAAAGTCATGTCGATATATAAGTTGCTGAGATTATTAGCCATTTCTTATGAATAGCTTTACTCTTATCTGCTATGCTTCTTCTTTTATTACCCTTTTTCTCACTCCACATTGCTATGAATTTGGTTTAGAACCCTAGTTTCTCAAACTCTAATTACTATAAGTCGACTAATAACTAAGTATGATTTCTGCAGCTACAACCTTTTATGAGGAGCTAAAATAGTAAATTGCTGTAGGACCCGATCAGAATATAAAAGTACTTAAACAAGTTTTGCTCTACTGGAATGATGAAACTGAGAATACTAGTTCCAGGATGGGCAAGGTTAAATTAGGACTTGAGCTATGCCAATTAATCCATGTCTCGAGAATGTTATTCCTTACATTTTCTAAGAGAGAAGTAGATTCTTAAGAATGCAAAAATTCCACAGAAAATATGGTAGTGTTCTACACCTTATCATAATTGGACTCTTTAACTAATAGATATGAAAAATGATTTCCTCATTGCCACTGGAAACTTCTTTGAACATTTCTTGCTGTGCTGCATAGCAATTTTTTGGATATAATTATAAGTATGATCATTTTTCTCTATGCAGCACCTACCTTGATGGAAATTTTAGTTCACATGCCATTTTCCTAATTTAGTCGTTCTTTCACTTTGTTTTTTCCTTGTTCCATAGAATAAGTTTCTTCCACATATGTGGAAGGGAACTCATTACCCATTGGATTAATTTGGTTGCACATAGTCAGTGATGCGCTTGTTGACTTTCCTTCTTATACTAAATATCAGTTAGCCTACAGAACTTCAACATATGGTTATCAACATCACTGTTTACTTTTCTCATCAAATGTTAATATGACGCATGGCCAGTAAGGCAGTAAAGTAACATCCACTTGTTGACGAATAGGACATTGCTGTACAAGATTATCACCATATGTACCGACGTATGTGGAGCTCTACAATAATTCAACTTTAAGTCAAATGTTTCCCATTGTTAGAGTGGGCGTGGACTGCAATTTTGATTATCATATCTATTTACTTTCACTATTTAGAACTTTTTTGCATGCTAAATGTTATATCTGTATGCTCTTTGGCAATTCAAGCCTTAGTGCTGATGATGTGGGGCGTGGACTGCAATTTAGATTATCATATCTGTATACCTTAGCTATTTAGAACTTTTTCATGCTAATACTATATCTGCATGCTCTTTGGCAATTCTTCCTAATTGAGCATTAAGCATCCAAGTGTCATATTGCTGGAATGGACCTGGATCACAATTTAGACTTGGGTTATGCCTATTAGTAGGATCATGCTTGCTAATGTGAGCTTGTGCCTGCACATACTCTCTCTGCATTTCATGTTTATGAGCACAGAATGGGCGCGCGCACGCGCACGCACACACACGGCATCAGCATGTAAATAAGCTAATGAATAATATGTAGATTTGTGTATGTAACTGTATGCAACTTCTTATTTAGAGGAATCTTATTCGCTCATGAAAAGAGCGTCAAAGAAGAAACAAGGAATTTCATGGACAGATTCTAGATGAGATATTATTCCCGAATTAGTTGCATTGCAGTGCCAATGTAGATTCACTGTTTTGACTATGCTCATTTCTATTTCATATTTGTGGTTTGTGAGGGTAAGTTCAGTTGCCTAGCATTAATACATTGTGCTTCATGGATTCTTATTTTGGCAGATATAAGAAAGAAATATATGAGCTTGTAAAGAAGAGGTCAGAAGAGGCTGATGACACAAATGAGGTAATTTCTCATTTATTTAGAGTTCTTCTTTTGGTTGTGGATGAAGAGTTTCTAAAATATATATGATTTATGTTCTACATGTCTATTGTCCTGTTGTCATTATTTGTCGAGGATGCTTCTAATTGCATGCTTTGCTATGCTACATTCTGTATGAAGTGCAGTACAGAATGCCAGATGCATATGATCAGGAAGGGGGTGTTAATCAGGAGAAGAGGTTTGCTGTGGCTGTGCAGCGGTACAGGTTAGTTTGAAAATAAAATGTTCTTCCTTGTCACCTATTTATCGCATTGCATAAATGGTTTTTTCCTTCAAAAGGTTCACTGCTAGTAACTGGTTTAATAGTTCCTGTACTTGATTGGTTGCTCCCTCATATTGGGAATATCTTTTTCAACTGTTTCTGTAGGGATCCCAATGCTGGTGACAAAATGAACCCATTTGCAGAACAGGAGGCTTGGGAAGAATATCAAATCGGTAAACTCTTGTGAAAGTTTAAGTATTCTTGTCATCTTTTGTGATGTATAGAGAAGTCTAGGATTGCGGATTAATGCTGAATTTGTGATGGTCTTCTAGGGAAAGCAACACTGAAGTTCGGCTCAAAGAATAAAAAACAAATATCTGATGATTATCAGTAAGTATAAATTTCCCTTGAGTATTACAAGTTCCTGAAAAAATTTTGACAGTCATTTCTTTACTTTTGCCTCGTTAAATTCCTTGAGTTTACAAATTTGATGAAACTTCTGACAAGCATTTCTCTAGTTTTACATCATCTTAAACTCCTGTTGCCTTAATTTTATTTTTTAATTTCTGGTTTTTTCCTGTGAATTTAAACGTTCTCTTATGTCATTGTGATTTTGATTTTTATTTGACATGATGCATAATTTGCGCTCACGGAAAATTTTTAGATATGTGTTCGAGGATCAGATTGAGTTTATTAAGGCATCAGTGATGGATGGTGACGAGGTAGATCACTTCCCAAGCTATAGAATCATGATTGCTTATTTTTTTTTTAAGTTAAATTAAATTGCCTTTTCTTGTTTGCAGGTTGATGAACAATTGGCTGCTGATTCACTGGAGGAGTCAATGGCAAAATCAGCTTTTGACAAGATTCAGGTATGCATTTTAGTCTTCTGATTTTTCCATCCTTTTCCCTAATGGGATCTGCCTCTCTCTCTCTCTCTCTCGAGTTTGCTGAAATTGTGTTCTGCTCTTGAAAAACCATGCATTGTACATCAGTACTAGCATTTAGTTGCCAAATTTAGCTTTCTTGCAAGAAAGTAAACCTTAGGGTTGATCTCTTTTGTGTAATAAAAATTGTTTCATGTAGGTGCTTCCAAGACCTTTTTTCCTTGTACATACTTTCTAGCATATTGCACCTTACTAACAGCCTAAGATTTAAGGATTGACAAAAGTTTCTCATCTCATTTGTAATTATTTTCAGTTCTTGATTTGATATTATCCAATATTGTAATCATAAATACAGATGTGGCTTAATAACTTACCTAAATAACAGTAGCAGTTGTAACAATTGTCTTTAGATGGCACCTAGAGTCTAGAAGTCTGGTACTAGCATTAGATAGCTAGTACATTTTGCACAGCAATGAGAATCAGGTCGCATTCTGATTTGGAACTTTTCTTTGTTTTATGAGGATTTATTGGTAACAAGGAATGCTCAGTTTTGGTAATGGGCATTATATCATGTTCTGTAGTCTATTCAGTAATTATATCATATTCTTTCGAGGGGAATGCTATCTGAATATTCAGCTTTTTACCTTTATAAACACAGGAGGACCGCAAAACTTTGCCTATCTACAAATATCGAGATGAACTACTCGATGCCATTGAGAAATATCAGGTTCTCACTTTTTGTTTATCTCATTTTAAAGTTGATCATAGAGTACCAGTGTCTTGATATATGGCATACATATCCACCTCTTTGGCTTGAGTTCATGTGGCTATGTATTACTTACTGATGCTTGGATGCCTTCATTCATATTGTGGTTGTTTTGATTAATTTCTTTTGCAGGTTCTTGTGATTGTAGGAGAAACTGGTTCGGGAAAAACCACACAAATACCCCAGTATCTTCATGAAGCTGGTTATACAAAGCGTGGAAAGGTAAAGAATTGTTTTGTATGTTCTTATGGACGTTTTTCTCAAGGAATTTGTTTTGTTGTTGCAATTGCTGCTACCTTGATTTGTATTGTTAATCATTTGTGAAAATGATATGAGTGCCATTTTGATGGTCTTGATCAATGCACTCACTAATGCAGGTGATATTTATTTGCCTGCCTATGATGCTATAGTGGTGAAAAAATGCTTTATAAAGTAATTAATTGAAAGAATGAGGTTAAGGTGTAGAATTTGGTTTTTTTTTTGGTTGCCTTGAATAATATTGCAAAACTCAAGAAAGCTGCAGTTTCTGTTGACAGAGAGGAAACAGGAAATATATCTTGCTTAGAGCTATTCTAAAGCCTTAGAGAATAAGTAGATGCATAAATATTTATAACTTATTACTTTTGAGATTTGAAATTCAAAAAATTATAATTCCATCTAAATAGGAATTAAACTTCTAAATAGTTTCTAAACAACAATAAAACCTTATATTCATAAATAAGAAAATCCTAAGTTGGAATAGTTCATACCTAAACTTAATGTTATAACATAAGTTTTCAACTTTTCATAATAATCCTATTTGGTTTTCCTTAACTGCATCACTGATAAAGGTGATTGCTAGTGTTGGTATTTGTTAGGTCCCTATAAGAAGATCACAACCACAGCAAGAACACAAGGAAAATGGAATCAAAATAACAAAAAATATGGTTATGCAGTATTATTGAAATCAAAAGAGAATAACAGCATGGAGAGGAATTCGAGAGCCCCTCTTCTCTCCCCTAACCAAATACCAAATCATTTCCTCCTTTTTCTCACGCTATCCTACCCCTGTTTATAACAGAAACCCAAACCCAAGGCATAACTAACTCCCCAGCAAGTGAATTCGCTATTTGCCCACTACCACATGTAAACATTTGTAATAGGGGCCTAACATTACCCGCCGCTCAAAAATCAACCTTGTTCTCAAGGTTGAAATCGGGGAGCTGAGAGGCGAGGGCGTGATCTTGCTTGAGTTCTGGTGGGAGTCCAGTTGGCAAAGGAAATACATCTTGGAACTGGGCCAGTAATGGGGTGTTGTGCATGCTAACAACTTCTGCAAGTGCTCCCTTCAAAGCAATAAGGGTCAAGTCAAGACTACAACCTTCCAGTGATATACAATTGCCTTCTAGCTTGGTTGTTCGCTTCGTTGCATGCAGCGATATCTGGTGTCTATAGAGGGCAGGATCCCCTTTCAATGTCACTCTCTTTTTGCCCACCGCAAATTCCATTAACATCTCTGCCCAATTCATGTATGATGTCCCGATTGAGAGTAATCGCTGATAGCCAAGAATTAAATCTGTATTGCCTAAGTGGAGAGAGAAGAAATCAGCTATGACCTCCAGTCCAGGGAGTTGGAGGCAGATCTGCCCACATAACCCAGTTGAGCTAACTTGCTTCCTGGGGACCAACGTAACTCCAAATTGCTTAGTGGTGGTGATCGGCAAATTGAGCTCAGAAACTAAGGAAGAAGAGATGAAGTTATGCGAAGCACCTGAATCGATGAGGACAACAACCGCCCTGTTCATTACAATGCCTCGGATTTTCATGATGTAAGGTGCTGCCAGGCCGACCAAAAAGGAAAGGGACAATTCCTGGTTGTTTAATTCTCCCACATCAGTAGGTTCCTCTGCCCTAATTTCCATGTGGTCCTCTACAGCAGCTGATTCACGTTCTTCCATCCACAAAATTTGTAGTTCTTTGTTTGGGCATCGATGACCTGGCTCAAATTTGCCATCTCAACGAAAACAAAGGTTCTTCTCCCTCTTCAACCTCATCTCAGCCTCAGTGAACCACCGGAATTTTGGTGGAGGTTGAGGCGTCGGAGTAGCAATGTTGATCGAGAAAGAAGTGGGGGTAGAAGATGTAGAGGAGGGCGATGATACCCTTGGAGATAACGAACTAGATTTGGTGAGGGGGTTGAGGCCAAGAGTTTTGGCAATGAGAGGCGTACCTGAGAACGAGTGAGATCTAATGTTGAGGTTGCTTAGGGCGGAAGTTGCCCTGAGTTTGGCAGCTGCATTTTTATCTTTTACCATTTGGGTCACTTTCATAATTCGGCCCAATCCATTGGACTCCCAAAATCTCAAATCAGACGTAAGATCCTCCTGAAGCCCATTGATGAATCTATGCTCCATTACTGCTTTTGGAAGGTCGGGGAAAAGTGCAGAGAATAGATCGAATGGTTTCCTATACTCTCCCACCGTAGATGGCTGCCGGAGAGTCAAAAGTTGCTCCGTCAGATTTCCGGCCTGGGTGCTTCGGAAATGCTCTAGCATCAACTTCTTGAACTCGTCCCACCCCTGGAAGGTCCGACGGCTGTTGTCATAGTAATACCAAAACAATGCTTCCCCTTCCAGGCAAATGGCAGCTGACCGGAGTTTGTCATCCTGGGAAGGTCCGTTGAAGTTGAAATAACGTGCAGCTCGTAACATCCAACCATCTGGATTTTGCCCATCAAACACCGGGAGTTCTAGTTGACGTGGCAGGCTCTCTGATTTGGGCCAAACAAACACAGAGTTGGAGTTGTCCCCTGTTTTTGCTTTAGAATCTTGCCCCCCCTTAAGTTCGCCGGTTCTACAATTGCCGAAATTCAGTTGCGAGATCGCCTGGATTGGTTTTGGTGTGACCGGTGCCTCCTTCATTTGATCCATATTGAGCTTGCAGAGAATGGACCTAATTCCTTCTTCTATCACTCGCAATCGCGCCATGGATCTGCTCAATGCTTCCACATCCAAACCCTCCAGTCTGTCTAACCGCACCAGTGCTCGTTGCAAATCTGTTTGGATAGTCCCTACTGTTCCTTCTAGAGCCTCTACCCTATTCTCCATTGTCTGATGCCTAGTTTCCATGTGAGGATCGGTGCTCTGATACCAATTGTTAGGTCCCTGCAAGAAGATCACAACCACAACAAGAACATAAGGAAAATGAAATCAAAATAACCAAAAATATGGTTATGCAGTATTATTGAAATCAAAAGAGAATAACAGCATGGAGAGGAATTCGAGAGTCCCTCTTCTCTCCCTTAACCAAATATCAAATCATTCCCTCATTTTCCTCACGCTATCCTACCCCTATTTATAACAGAAACCCAAACCCAAGGCATAACTAACTCCCCAGCAAGTGAATTCCCTATTTGCCCACTACCACATGTAAACATTTGTAATAGGGGCCTAACAGTGTTTCAAGTAGTTTTAGTTGCTGCCTTTTAGAGGTGGCTCTGGGTTTTGTTTACTTGGATTATGGGCTTGCTCACTTTGGCTAGTTGGTTGGCCTTTTAGATTTGTCCTAGTCAATTTCAGAAAATAATTTCCATTTTCCTTTTCAAAACTAGAGAAGGGATGGGCTTGTGACAGTCATTTTTAATTCAATTTTTAAAATCTTTTGTTGAGAATTTTAGATTTTGGAACTCCTTGGGTTCAAAAATTTTGGGGAATTTCAGTTTTCTACTAATTTAGGTTGAGTTTGACCTTTTTGTCTTGGGTGAGTTGGATTGAGTTTGCTTGGCATTTAAAAAATGTACCTCTGTACTTGCCACACATGTATTTCAGATTTTTGAGTCGTCATTACTATATAGTATGGTCCTTAGGGAATTGATTGATGACAACGCCATGGCTGTGTTACTCTGTCGCATATTCTGTCACAAAGAAAACATGACCTCTGAGGGTTCTTAGAGCTGAATTGCTAAGTTTACCTCTCAAAATCAGCGTGACATCATTTTTGTGAGATTTAAAGAATTGATTATGAAAAGACAAAAAGCAAAAAAATCTGAATAAACTGTATGGTGAGAGATGGCCTACAGCTCAGATGACTGTTATTGTGAACTTTTGTCTATGCAATTTCAATGTTCATGTTTTAAGAAATTGAGGATGAGGCCTATATGGTTTGTATTTACACCTCTCTTTGTTGTAGAAGATCTAGAGTTCAAATTCTCTCCTCAACTGTCATAAAGTAAAAAACTTGTATTAGTTACTTTTTCAAATAAAACTATTTTGATCTGCAATGTTGCAACTCCGACCCCGCAAGATAACCTTGTTGGATATTTTCATGAGCTTTATGAATATATAGTCATTTTCCTATAGGTATTGATGATCATGCTAGCAAATATTATGGAACTGGCCTGTTTACTAAAATTAGACATCTGTATTTGTTGTTTCCAATTGAAAGTTTTGGACAAACTATAATATAAGTAAACAAAATGTTTCCATAATTCATGCTTCAATTAGTTAATGAAATAAATTTGACAAAGGACCTTGAGTTCAATTGGTTTTAATTTTTTAGAAATATAAATTTGCTTCATGGTTCCTTTTGTTTAACCAAAAGCCTGTGCTCTTTAAGAAATGTCTATGATTAAGTAATTCACTTTGCTTGGAAATTGATGCCTTTCTGGTTTAAGCTTACACTTTTTACCCCTTCCTGTTTTGCAATAAGTGAGAGTCATGTTCGTAGGGACATGCAAATGTCTTCTTATTCATTGCTCTAGTTGAAGTATACATCTAACTATGCTTTATGTTCATAGGGCTTTATGCTTTGCTCTTTGATCAAACTTGTCTATGCTTTTAGCAGCCTTGCTCTTATGATAACTAAGATTGCAATCCATGGCTGATTAAAAGAGCAATCATTTGGCACATCAATGTGTCATATGTGGTGCAAGATGAATTGCATAGTTATGCAGGAAAAAAAAGACTGATAAGGACTTAGAATTAACCTGCAATTTCACTAGTTTGTTGATTTGAAAAAGAAAAAGGGAAACTAAAGATTGTGCAGGAGTTACACATAAACTTCTTATTTTATTTTCCCCACAGGTTGGTTGTACACAGCCAAGACGGGTCGCTGCAATGAGCGTTGCTGCAAGGGTTTCTCAAGAAATGGGTGTCAAACTTGGGCATGAGGTAGGCAGTCTGCCTTGGTTGTTCTTGTACCTTTGATTGTTGTGTTGGTTATCATTTTGTGCTCTCTTGATTTTATGATTCTTTTGGAGCATTTTCATTATCCTTTGCTGGTAGTACTACTAGCTCTTGACTTAAGAGGCAGTAAGTAGCTCACCAATTTCAGGTGTATGCATCCATTAGTCTAATGGGTGCTCTCTAATGGATACTCTGGTCTTCTGTAACCGTATGTTTATGTAATGTTGTTGGTTCCAGATTCCTTAGGACTGTCAGGTTTCTAGTCTTTTGATGGTTCCCATTCCCAACCCCTGTTCTCAAAAGTTCCATTTCCTTATTATTATTTTGTTTAAACTATCCATTGAGTCATTTGCAGAAGGAGCTCTTTCAAATGCACAAAAATCTGATGAACTGTGGAATTAGTTGTTTCTTTAATTTGCTGGAAAACAAGGCACCAAAAATAGAATAAAAAAAAGTCTGATGGATCATACATTGCACATGCATCATCCTAAGAATGGAGCCTAGGGCTGCTCTTTCCCTCTCAACCTGAACTGGCTGAAGAGGGATTGTTCCCTGCAGCCAAGGCTGAACTAACATATTTAGATGTGTAAGCGGCATTTGGTCACTCCCTTTTCTACTTGTTCAGCTTTGAAGATTTGAGTTACCTAAGGGATAAAAACAAGTATTCTGCTTGGGATTTTAAATTAGTGTTCATGTAGTAAAGTTATACTGGGATAATTATATGCAACATCTGTTGGGGGCTATTGCAAATTGATCTATTGAGTTAAATTTTAACTCCATTTCTATTTTTTTTAATAAAAATATCTTAACGTATTGAAAGTTATTTTATACCCAAGATTAAGTCTTAATTTAATACATTTACTCGTACAAAAAGCATTAAAGATTATGGATAAGTTTTAAGGCCTAATAGTGAAAACCTAAAAAAAAAAAAAAAAGAAAAACGAACCTCACACCTTAGGCTCATGTGCAAATTTATCCAATGCAAAAAAGTTTGACAATTTTGTTCAATTGACCAAGATAGTCCTTTTATTTCTTTTTAGAATACTTTGTTGCAACTAATTATTGCTAACTGGTGTATAGTTCTCTAAAATAAAATCATTGGATAATTTGCAAATTTGCAAAATGTCTAGTGTCTTTCTTTTCAAAACTATAAAGCCAAGTTTAGGCATAGAATCTGACTATTTAAGTGTAATTGATGGTTGGATTGTTGCTGTATTAAAATGTGTGAAGAAAATGGACTTGGACCAGCTGTAAATAATCTAACAAAAAGCATAAAATTTTTCCTTAGATTTCCCATTTTCAAAATTGTTTGTGGACTTGGATAACAAATTTGGGCAAACGGTACTTCTAAATGGTTCTTAAATTTGGGCAAAGATAATTCTGAATTTTATGAAAAATTCAGGGTTGATATTATAATGTTTAAAGAAATCAAATCAATTATTAATTAATCGTCAAGTCCTTTATGCTGAGTTTATCAAAATAACCTTGTATATTTTCTGTTTCTAGTTTGGATACATTTAGAATGAAAATAGTTAAAGAGGAAATATATTTACAGTTATGTGGTTTCTACTGCATTTAAGAGCTATATACCATTTTTCTTCTGCAAAATGGGCAACAGTAACTCTACCCATCGTTTCTTCAGGTTGGCTACTCCATTCGTTTTGAAGACTGCACATCAGAAAAGACTGTTCTGAAATATATGACGGATGGAATGCTTTTGCGAGAATTTCTGGGTGAGCCGGATTTGGCAAGCTACAGGTGAACATACTGTTCTAGCTTGTTAATGGTGATGTTTCTATGAGTTTCACTGGGTCACTTACTTGATCTGGTAATTTATTAGTGTAGTGATGGTGGATGAGGCCCATGAAAGAACTTTGTCGACTGACATACTATTTGGACTAGTAAAGGCAAGTACTTCAACTTCATGACCATATCACAATAGCAATTGCAAGCACAAACATGTGCATGCACACCTAGATCTGAATTGTTTTTGCATGCATTTCTATTTTATAGTTGGGTTTGCATATATGGTCCTATTTGCATTAATCTTATGTATGTATATGTATGTTTTTAATATGTATGTATGTATGTGTTGTCAGACCTATAAGATACTTAGTATAATCTCGGGATCAGATTGTTTTGATTAAGCTTTTAACATATTATCTGGTGCTTGTGCATGATAGGATATAGCCCGGTTCCGTCCAGATCTAAAGTTGCTAATCTCAAGTGCAACACTTGATGCGGCAAAATTTAGTGATTACTTTGATTCAGCTCCAATTTTCAAAATTCCTGGGCGGAGGTTTCCTGTTGAGATACACTACACAAAAGCACCAGAAGCTGATTATCTAGATGCAGCAGTTGTAACTGCTCTTCAAATTCATGTGACACAGCCACCTGGAGATATTTTAGTTTTCCTCACAGGTCAGGAGGAAATAGAGACAGCTGAGGAAATCTTGAAGCACAGGACAAGAGGCTTGGGGACAAAAATTGCAGAACTTATAATCTGTCCTATATATGCAAATTTACCAACTGAGCTTCAAGCTAAAATATTTGAACCTACTCCAGAGGGGGCCCGCAAGGTTGTTCTTGCAACAAATATTGCTGAAACATCTTTAACAATTGATGGGATCAAGTATGTAATTGATCCTGGCTTTTGCAAGATGAAATCATATAACCCAAGAACAGGGATGGAATCTTTGCTTGTGACACCCATTTCAAAAGCTTCAGCGATGCAACGTGCTGGTCGCTCCGGACGAACGGGTCCAGGAAAGTGTTTTCGGTTGTACACTGCCTATAATTATCTTCATGACTTGGATGACAATACTGTGCCAGAAATACAAAGGACAAATTTGGCCAATGTTGTGCTCTCTTTGAAGAGTCTTGGAATTCATGACTTGCTAAACTTTGATTTTATGGACCCTCCACCTTCTGAGGCATTACTAAAAGCACTGGAACTTCTGTTTGCACTGAGCGCACTGAATAAACATGGTGAACTGACCAAAGTTGGTAGAAGGATGGCTGAGTTCCCTCTTGATCCCATGCTATCTAAAATGATAGTTGCTTCTGACAAGTATAAGTGCTCGGATGAGATCATTTCTATCGCTGCTATGCTTTCTGTTGGGAATTCAATATTTTATCGTCCGAAGGACAAACAGGTTCATGCTGACAATGCCAGGTTGAATTTCCACACTGGAAATGTGGGAGACCATATAGCTCTTCTGAAGGTACTTGATGTTAATAAGTTAGTATTTCATTGACATGGAGATGCATTGCATATCATAGGCGTGATGTTATGATGATTTGCTAGATATGTTTATCAATTTTGATCTCAAATTCATCTATCTCATCTCGCCATACAATCACAAAAACTAACACATACACAAAATGGGAGGTAAAGTTACTGTTAGTAGTATGATGCTGTTGTTTATATCATTAGTTTCTGCTCTTTACAGGTATATACTTCTTGGAAGGAAACAAACTACTCGACACAATGGTGCTATGAAAATTATATCCAGGTATCAATATATTGAGCATGTATATTGATAGTTATTTTGATGTTTGCACTGTGTTATGAGGCATTTCTGGGTATCCTGCGAATTGTGGCGCTTGATGTGCATAATACAATCTGCAAGCTTTGTTGTACGTGAAATACTTCACACTTGGATGTGGCCTGTGGGTTCAGAGATCCACTGCTTCTTATTCCTTCTACTCCATGCAGAAGAGAGTATGAAGAATGGAGAAGAGAATAAATAAGAGGAAAGTTATGGTAGGAACAGAAGATCAGCTAATTAAGGAGAGAAAATAAAAAGATTGAACTAAGCCAGGTGAGAAGAGAGAAACTGAAAGAAGAGAAAGATTGAGAGAGTGAGACAGAGATGGAGAAACTGACACGGGAATAAGGGCACAAGAAGAAGAAGAATGAGAGATAAATAGGGAAAATAAGAGCAATTCACAATCATTGCTTTGCTTTCAATGTGCACTCTACTAAACTCTGTCAGTCCTTAGAGGGGGCCAATGATATGGCAGGAGGAAAACTTGACATACTTTTAGAACTTTTTTGCTAGTGCCCCCTGGAGTCCTTGGCTGCTCCACTTCTGTAAAATAGCATTTTTTAGCAAATTGCTTGTTTTTTTCCTGTCTTAAGACTGTTGATGGTGAACCTTAACTGTGAGGTCTGTTTTTCTCTGTGACTGGGTCTAGGTCTGAGTTATGGAAATAACCTCTTTGGAAAAAAAAAAAGAAAAGAAAACTGAACAAAACAGAAAAAAGCTCATGGAATGCTGCATACAATAAATGTCCTGAGAGTTGCAAACTAAGGCACGTGAGATGCCAGCTTATAGTCATGTTCACTGTCACACATAATTGTTTGAGAGCTGATGTCTCTCTGTGAAAACCAAATGGGGTCAGAGATGGCACTCAATGAAGGAACGATTTATTTTATTTTCATGGGTTGCTGCATGACTTAGTTTGAAATTTGCTTTGACAGCTAAGTTTGAAATTTCTGCTGATTGCTCTACGATGCTGTATAAATTACTGAGTTCAGACAAGTGACTTTTGATACTGTTAGATTGTGCTTTAGAGTTATTTACTGTTTTTGTTTCTTTGTTTTTGTTGTTGTTGTTGTTGGGTTTTTTTTTTTTTGTGTTTTTCCCTTCACTCTTGGTGGAAAGGATATGAACATTGTCTGAAGTGGGTCCATTATAACTCTTTGCTGAATTATCGTTCTCACACGGGAGTTATAATTTTCCTTATTATATGCTAATCACACTTGTTTAGAAGTGATACGTTTTCTTCATATTTAAACTAAAGCTATGCTGGTACATGGTTGTGAATTGTATTTTTGGTTTAGCCGGTGTCAGTTTCTGAACTCTTAATTCTTTTGTGATCCATATTCAAGGTTAGGAGTATGAAACGGGCTAGAGATATACGGGACCAGTTGGAGGGCCTTTTGGAAAGGGTTGAAATTGAGCTAACATCCAATTCAAATGATTTAGATGCCATAAAAAAGTCCATAACATCTGGTAAATTTATGAGTAATTTATGTTTCTGGTTGCTTGAAAGTTGTTTTTTTCTTTTGATGTTCAACAATGATTGCTGTTATCATTCTTCCAGGTTTTTTCCCTCATTCTGCTAGGCTACAAAAGAATGGATCTTACAGAACAGTGAAACATCCACAAACGGTCCATATACACCCTAGCTCAGGGTTGTCTCAGGTAAATTGTTTAGCATTGGTTTTACCTAAGTATTTCTTATGGACAAAGTAGGATTTTTATAATCTTTCTTATCAATGAACTTCTTACACTTTTAGTTGCTATAGATGTTTTCTAAACTGCACTTTGATTAATTTTAATGCATATGATTCAAGATGCGTAAATATACATAATCCGAGTGAATCAAATATATAAGGCTTAAGATTTCCTAAATCAACATGGAGTTAGTACGTGCATATAGTTGAGTGTGATCGGAAAAGATTCTGGGGTAATTTACTTCACTAGAGGTTAGATTTGCTAATTTAAGTATTATTGATCAAATTATTAAGGAATTTGAAATTTTATGATTTACGAAGGTTTTCTTTGAGTTTACTTTCTTTCCTTCTTCACTCTCTCTCTCTCTATTTGGTTTTCGAGAAAGACAATTTGCAATAGTGTAAAAAATGAAGGCATCAAAAATTCTTATCCATTCTTCTACTAGTGGTAAAGTGCTGAAGGATATGCTATTTAGACTATCTGTCAATGCTTAAGTGAGGTGTTGAATATGATTGGGTATGCAGTAGCTGCACTCCTATCGGTTGTGAAAGCCATGTGGCATAAGTATGTTAATAAGTGGGTTTTATGTTATGTACTGAAGACAACAAAACAACCATGCGTTCAGCCGATTTGTGTTATAGAAACCCCTCTTCCGAGACATGCAGAAAGAGATCTTTTATATGTTTCATGTGTGCTATTTGTTTAATTTTAGGTGCTCCCAAGATGGGTCATCTACCATGAGTTGGTTCTTACAACGAAGGAATACATGAGGCAGGCAAGTACTTTTAACATATATTTTCATATGTTTTTCTTCTTCTGCGGGCTGCTTTATTCATATAATTGATATCGTAGCTAAACTTGAGAAGTTGAATATGCAGGTGACTGAGCTAAAGCCAGATTGGCTTGTGGAAATAGCTCCTCACTATTACCAGATGAAGGATGTCGAAGATCGTAAGATCCCTCTCTCTCTCTGTGTGTGTTTGTGCAAATGTTTGTATTATATGTTGTCTGATGCATTCTGAAGTTAAAATCAAATTGAGTTATTATTTGACTTTAACAGAGTTAAATAACTACTGAGGGGTTGCTATCAATAAGCTGTTATTAGCTTGCGCAATGTTGCAACCTTAACAGCTCCTGATAATCAAATTTTAGAACGAAAATTAACTCAGCTAGAGTTCTGGACATTGGAAAAAGGAAGGAAAAAAAAAGATTTTGTTGTGATTTATCATCATGCTATTAGTTGTTTATTCTTAGGAATTTGTTTAGAATTCTTTCTAGACTGGCATTGCTCATTTTCTGCATTTGATCCTTTGTATCAATTGTTACTAATTAGCGAAACAGAAACTAAAATCTTGACTGTTCTGGTTTGGTAATTTGACAAACAGCGGTTGTTATAAATATCTGTGTGCTGTACTTGGATGAAAAGGCTGCATTTAGCAGCTTCACTTTAGCTGTCTTGGAAGTTAAAAATTTTGCTATTAATTGGCTTGGCGGCATTCTAAATTCTACCTAAGTTTCCAGAACCAAAGAATCTTGAGTGCTTGTTTTGGCCTGTATTATTTGTATTAGAGTTTTTAGAATGAGAAGTGATTTTCAAATCTCAATTTACTTGAATGGATGATACCGACAGTGGGTTCAAAGAAAATGCCACGTGGAGAAGGACGAGCACAACAGATGACGGTGCAATAGAGATGTTGACAAATGCTTCAGGACAATGAGAGATTCTTTGGGTAAGGATTGAGAAGAATGTAAATACAGTTTTGTAAATCTAGGGAAAGTCTTTATAGGTAATCAGCATTCTATATTTGTTCATTTTAGGATGCTGTATGTTGCTAACATGTATCATGTTGTATTTGCTGTTATGTAATCCGATAACTGTATTAATAACCAAGTCTAAATTACATAAGGCATAAGCCCTGCAAAGTTCTTTGGTGTTTAAATTTCAAAATTAAGTTAATTTTACTCTATTAGTATTATTTTAAAGTTCAGAACACATTCTCTAGTTACATTTAATGTTACTATGGAACTACAGTTTTCTTTCACTTTTACTATTATTCAAATGTAAATTTTTCTAGTTAGGTCAAGCCTACCCTCTAAATATTGATTTATTCAACCTGTTTTACATTAAGAAGAAAGAAAAAAGAAGAAAAAAAAAGATCTTTGTAGCTTTGTGGCAATTAATTAAACATGGTATATGTTATGTTCTTTGTTTTGTAGAGAGTGTGAGCTTATCTCATTATTTATTTATTTATTCTGATTCAATAATTGCATAAGCTATTACCATGGAACCTAACGACTTTCAAGTTTACGGAAGAAATGGAGACATCTAGTTACAATGCTTCAATATTTCACTTTTCCCTATCAATATTCCAAGGGTTACATTTTGATGCAAAAAAGTTCATATTTTAGCTTTTAATATATTATTGCCTTTATTTTATTTGCAGTAATATGTAACAAAATTATCTCAACCCAAATGGGTTATAAATTTTCAAAATAGATTAGCATGTTATTGTTATTTTATTAGATTAATTTTTACTATTTTTATATTCAATATTTATATATAATTTTATTTTTGAAGTAAAATTAAATTATTAATGAAATGTTTTTTTTGTATTTTTATTAAAAAACATGCATTAAATTTATGGATTGATTCAAAATCGTTCAATTTATTTGGATATTGATCTATTTATTATCATATTTTTTTAATTTATTTATGATCTGTTTATTTATAATTCAATCCAAATCCATATAACGGCTCATTTACCATCCCTATTTATTGCAAAAGAAACCATACATTTGCTATCCCTAGAACAAATATATGTTTTCCTTTGTGATTTTCACCACAGTTCTCACGAAATTCACCCGCTTTCTATCTTCCCCTTGGGCTTTTTTGGTTCCTCTTTTGAATTGGAAATAACCTTTTCTGTGATTTATTCGCAAGTGCCACTTCATTCTAGGATAGGTACCTTAGTATTTTTTTTTTAAATTGGTTAAAGGTAACTACTTTTACAGTTTTACCTCTTTATATGAAGTAGTAAGTGATTAAAAATTAGTATTTTTTTAGGCAGAAGGTCCAAATTAACTCCTATATTTTGCCAAAAAGTGCAATATAGCTCCTTTTTTGTGCAATGTTGCTTATTATGTACTTTACAAAATAGTGCAATATTCCATAATATATACTATTGTTCGTCATTTGATTATACTATTATCCGTCATTTGATCATAACAGATAACCGATGGCATCATTTCATCATAACAAATGGGCTTTGATTTAAATAATCATTGCAAACTAACATTAACTATTGAATGCCATCAAATCAGAGAAAATAAACATAAAATTAATTATTAAATATAACCAAATCAGAGACAAATAAATCAAAGGTTGAAGTATAACTATGGGGAGAATCAACACAAAAAAACAAAAAAATCAAAATCAAAGCTGCGACTTTTCTTAAAAAACATCAAAGTTTTTAACTTAATCAAAATCAACAGAAAAAATAATCAAAATCGAAGCTTCAACTTAATAAAATAACACTCAATAGAAATCCAAAATCTAAAAGAAACAATAATCAAAATCAAAGTTTTATCTTAATCAAAACAGTAAATAGTATAAATCCAAAAACAAAGATTGCATTAAAAAATCAATGGTTGAATTAAAAATCAACAAAAAAAAATCGAAGTTTGTAGTAAAGAATCAAAAATTGAGAATGAAGAACCAACAGAATAAGAACTAAGAAAACCAATGCACAGAAGAGAATGGCAAGCGAACCGATTAAAATACCTTAGCAATCCAATCTAATTTTTAATTTCAAACTGGATATTTTTAGTCTTTTTGTAAGTATTTTATCCACACAATTAGCTTAGATGAAAAAAAAAAAATCTCATGTAATAATTAGCTGAATTAGAAGTTATCTGTTCCAGCCAAATAACGGATAGCGGTTAAAATTAACTTCATTTAACTGAAAGACTACATTGCACCAGAGTAACAAAGCACATGAGCTAATTTTCACCTTTTGCCCCCCTTCCCTTCCTCCTCCACCACCGCCCCCACCAATCTCTCTTTTTTTAATAACTATTCCCATGGCCAATCTCATCTAAATTTGAGAATTTATCATTCTTTATGTATATCATTATTGATGATAGGTCAAATAAGCACCAAATTTCTTACGATCACCTGCAAAAAAAAAAAAAATGACCAATGAATTTCCTATTGGGGAGTCTCCAACGGTCAAGTTAGGATTTCTGTGTAAAAGATAGTGAATTTCTGGTAAAAGATTGTGTAAAAATTTCATACCTGTTTTTTCTCTTTTTATAGGAGAGATTGGCGCATTTGCAGGAGATAATGGGAGGAAGCTCCCGTTCTTTCCAGCCACTAACCTATCTTCTGTTATTCTCGAGGAAGACGTAGGTTAGTGGTAACTGTTTGTCTATCGTGGTAGAGGTGTTTTCAGGACACATTCTTAACCGAACTGTGGGCTGGTTTGAGAGCCTGGATGATTCAGGTCTTTGGTCGATTTGCGAAAGTTTGGGTTAAACGATATGCTCGGTTACTGTGAATCACTTAACCGAGCTTTTGGTTCGGTTGTTATCATAAGTCCACCCCAGTTGTTGACATTTATGTCGACAGTTGGAAGGTGCGTGCTGAATGAGCTTATTCAGCACCATAAGATTGGAGCTCGTGGCGACTGGGCCGAATGAGCTAGTTGTGTCAATTCGAGGTCGGAGTGCCTTCCGAGCTCTTTTTGGAGTTCGGTATCAAAGGCCATGTAAACTCGCCTTGTTTTGGAGCAGGAGAGACCTGCTTTTATAACTATTCGATCGCCTGCGAGTTAACATGATGACATCAGCTTTTATGTGAGTGTATTTATTGGAGGTCATTATGGCTTCCTAATTTACAGTGTGTAACAGCTAGGGGCACTTCGGTTATCGCGTACCGCTTTAAATGCCCTGACTAAGGTCTGGATCTTCTGCCACGTGGATGATCCGAATTCACCCTAGATCCTCTATATAAACCTTCCTTTAGCTTCTTTCAGGCTTTCACTTTCACTTTTACCATTTCCTCTCTTTCCCTTCTTTCTCTTTACAATGATAGTTTTTGTACCTGCTGCCTGCACTTCGAGATTCATTCTTTTTGCCAGTTTTCCTTCCACTACCGCCCCTATTCAGCAGGTTTGTCCTCCCTCCCTTCTTCTTCATCCTCATTTTCTTTGTTCTTTGTTTAATTCCTTCGTCATGAGCTCGACAACCGCTTCTAGTGAAAGGGTGGGGATAATGAGATGCTCCCATAGGTAGCGTTCCTGGTATGAGTAAAAATTCAGCTTCGAAGAAGCAAGCCGACCATTCGAATTTGGTCAATCTGCTACCTCCTCCACCAAACAAAATGCTGCGTCAGTTGCCTGGGGTCGATAGCATCAGTTCAATGATCAAGGAGGAGGAGCTCGGTTCCTTCCTAGCCCAACTAATGTCAAAATTGGGCTATTATGCTAGCAAGCCTAGTTCGTCACAGAGGGCGAATGCGGAGTTTGCCAATAAGAGGAAGACCGTCATTTACGAGGTGCAGATGGAGGAAACTGGCATGGGACAAGTGGGACTTGAGGAATCTATTAGATCCCTACAGCTCGGGATCGCTTCCTCGCCAAAAAAAGGTAACATACAATATTCCTCTATTCAATGATACTGATGCATTATTTTAATTTGTTTTTTTTTTCTTGCAGTCATGAGGAAAATAAACCGAGTGACTGAGATTATGAGGGCAAAAAGGCAAAAACTCGCCGAAGGCTCTCATAGCGCACCTTTCGTTGCTGAGGAAGCAATGCTGGTTCCCCTTTCGAGGTTCAACCTGTGCCTCCCGGTGCTGAGTTCGTGGGTACCCTGACTGTCGAGGTCGAGCTTGCTTCCCTTTTCGCACCTCAAGTCCCGATCGAAAAGGAACCGAAAGATCTCCGCTCGCTGCTCGCGAAGATCTGCTAGTTCTGGGAAGCAAAGGGGGATAAGTATTCCTCCAGTGACCCGAACTTCAGCACCTTTTTGCATGTTGCCTCATACATGTCGAAGGAGGTCAGTCCTCTCACATCGTTGAGCTATGACCACTTGGCCAATTGCTTGAAGAGGCACCAAACTAAAGTAAGTAGTTTGGATTATTACGTGGTTTTGGTTCTCCAATTTTTGCTTGACTTTTCTGTGTTTGGTAGGGGTCCCAGCTGCTTGATGCCACTATTGCTAAGATGAACGATCTTATAGTGAAGCATTGACGTGCTGACTCAAACTTCGGGTCTCTTCGATCGAAGATGGTTGAAACCAAAGAGAAAGCTTGAAAGGCTTTGGAGCAGGCCGAGGAGGCCTCAAGGAAAGCAACTGAACTAGAGGTTGCTCTAAACCAAGAGAAGGAGTCCAATTCAGCTCTCCGAGTTGAAGTCGAGCAGTTAAAGCTTAAAGAGGCCAAATGGGAGAAGAAAGAGGTTGAGCGAGAAGAAAAGGAGGCCGAAATGTTGGTGAAAAAGTGCATGGCCTTTAAAGCCAAAATATCTTCTGTTGTAAAAAGGAAATATCCTAACCTTGATCTGTCCTTCCTGGATGATGTGTATTTGGATGAGGACTAGCCTTTTGTAACAGCCCATTAATTTTAATGAAAAATTCAAACTATTTTCATATCTTCTTGTGTTTAAGTTTGTCATTGTGTTCGGCTTATCCTCCTAAGAATACTTGAATAATCAAAATATTCGTGTGTGGCAAGGTGAGTGCTCTTAAGTTTATCAAAATAGCCTTTGATTACGTAACTGAGCTTAATTTATTGAGAAGAGAAACATCCCAGAAAAGGAGGATGTAAATAATGAGTACGACGTGATGCATACCTTGCATGTGATACACCATTCTAAAGGCTTTGTAAATGCCGAACTTGAATATGCCGTAGAACTGTTTGGTCAAAATACTTAGATAAAGTGAGGGCATAAGCTCGAGGATGATGTATGTCTGCTTTGGGTGAGGTTGTATAATTTACTGGCCACGAATATTTTTCTCATAGACTAAGAGCTGTGTAATAGCATTTGCTGAACTCTTTTTTGGGCGTGAATCTATTGTGGCACGATTAGTTTGTTGTGTTATCAAGTTATGTGGCGATATATGCCAAACTTTATTGACAACATAGGGCGATTTTGGCGATAATGTCGAGCCCTTCATCCGTAGGCATGGTTAACCTACTAAGCAAGTTTTATGGCGATATGTGTTGAACTTACTTATATGGTCAGATGATTTTGCAATAATGCCGAGCCCTTATTCATAGGTGTAGTTAGCCTTTCGAGTTAGCAAGTTTTTTGGCGATGTGTGCCGAACTTACCTAGATGATCGGACTCTTTTGGCGATAATGCCAGGCCCTTATCCATAGGCGTAGTTAGCCTTCTGAGTTAGCAATTTTTTTGGCGATGTGCGCTAAACTTACTTAGATGATCGGGCGCTTTTGGCGACAATGCCGAGCCCTTATCCATAGGCATAGTTAGCCTTCTGAGTTAGCAAGTTTTTTGGCGATGTATGCCGAACTTACTTAGATGATCGGGTGATTTTGGCGATAATACGGAGCCTTTATACACAGACATATTTTGATATAAATTTGCTAAGTACTTTGCATATAATGTGTCATTCATTAAACTCCCGTCCTGCAGTCAAAAACGTCTGAAGTACTTGCATGGCAACAACTTGTAATTGTAAAATGGTAAATAAAGAGACAATGATAATGACGAACAAAAGTTCAGGATAATTAAGTGAGAGTGAGTGCAAGGTTTCTTCTAACACTGAGAATACCGAGCTATTGGTAGTATGGCTTGAGGTTGAGCTCGTTCCAGGAGTGCGGGAGCCGTTTGCCTGCGACATCTTCTAGTCTGTATGCTCCGCCCTGACTTACTTCTCGAATAATGTATGGTCCTTCCCAGTTGGGGTCAAGTTTGCCTACTCCTGCTGCTGTTTGGGCAGACACCACCTTTTTCAGTATCAACTGTCCAACCCGAAAAGACTTCGGCTTGATCATGCGGTCGTGGTAAGCCACCATGAGTTATTTATATGTTGTAGACCGTATCTGTGCGAGCTCCCTGATTTCTTCAAGCCAATCTAAGTTGTATGAGGGACCAATGCTGTTCTCTGTGTTAGGAGAAGATGTTCAATTGCTTGGTACTCCTATTTCACATGGGATAACAACTTTGGTGCCATACGTCAGTGCGAAGGGTGTTAACCTTATTGCTGCATGAGGTGATGTTTGGTATGCCCATAGCACATTGTTGAGTTCTTCTGTCTATAGGCCTTTGGCTCCTTCAAGCTACTTTTTAAGTCTGGATAGGATAGTTCTGTTTGTCACCTCGGTCATTCCATTAGATTGCGGATGGTAGACTGAAGTGAAATTCAATTGGATCTTTAGATTTGAGCAGAAGTTCTTGAAAACCTAACAATCAAACTATTTGCAATTGTCAGATATAACAGAGTGTGGGATACCGAACCTTGTAATGATTTTTTTGTTTAGGAACTTGATGATGTTCGCCGGTGTGATGGTGAAAAGTGGTTCGGCTTCCACATACTTGGTAAAGTGGTCTACTGCCACCACCAAAAATCGCCGCTGTCCCCTCGCTTGGGGAAAAGGGCCCAATATATCAATCCCCCACTGGATAAAAGGCCATGGGCTATGGATCGGCTTTTGCTTTACCGAGATCTGATGTAGAATGTTAGCAGATCTTTGGCATTTGTCGCACTTTTGGACTAGAGCCTTTGCATTAGTCTCTATGGTTGGCCAATAATATCCCTGTAAGAGAGATTTTCAAGCTATGGCCTGTGCACCTTTATGAGCTTCGCAGATTCCTTCATGAATCTCTCTAAGGATATAATCCCCTTCATCATTGCTCACACATAAAGCCCATGGGTTGGAAAAAGATCGCCTGTAAAGCTTGTCATCCATCACGGCATATAAGCTTGATTTCTGAACTACCTTCTAAGCTTGGATTTGGTCTTTGGGCAGGGTCCCTGACATTAGGTACTGGTAAATAGGTAGGTGCTATCCTTCCATTGGCTCCTGCACTTGGATCTGAAAAGTTTCATAAGTTGGCAGTGAAATTATTGTGGAAATGATGTCTGTAGTATCGACCAGACTATTGAGATAAGCTCTCTTAGCTATAGTATTTGCCTCCATATTTTCTGTCCGGGGTATTTGGTTGATTGACCAAGCTCCACCTTTTTCCTCCAACCTGGCTAATAATGTGAAAGTCAGTTCCTTATACCGAATCATGGAGCCGTCCTTGGCTTCAAAGCTTCCTTTCAGCTGACTGACGACTAGAATATCTCTAAGATGTTTGGCTTCACTTTTATAGCCAATTGCAACCCATAACATAGGGTTTCATATTTCACTGTGTTGTTAGAAGCTGGAAAATTCAGACGTGCCATTGCTTGAATATGGACTATCATTGGGCTCATCAGAAATACTCCAGCCTTACGGTCCCATTGACATACAATTTCCATAATATTTTTGCTAGCTTGAGGGCAAGTTCATGTAGCTCAGCCATGAAGTCTGCCAATACCTGCACTTTCATGGATATTCGCAGCTCATACCGAACATCAAACTCCCCTAGGTGAGTAGCCCATTCTATCAATCTTCCCGAATACTTTGGCCTCTATAACACCTTCCTCAAGTTTGAGTTTGTATGCATTACAATCGCATGCGTCTAAAAGTACGGACAGAGTTTTACCGTTGTTGTGATAAGTGCAAGAGCAAGTCTCAAGGATTGGATAATTGAGCTCAACACCCCAAAGTACTTTGCTTGTATAATAAATAGGAAACTGTTAGCCCTCCTAAGCTCTCTGACTAGGATAGCACCTATTGCGCCTGCTGAAACAGATAAGTAAACGTACAAAATCTCACTAGCCAGTGGTCTGCTGAGTAGCGGCAGGATTGAAAGGAACTACTTCAAAGCTTGGAATGCTTGCTGGCATTCTTCTGTCCAAGTGAAGTTCTTGAGGTTCCTGATTGTTCGGTAGAATGGCAAACATCATCTAGCCAAGCAAGATATGAATCTTTCCAAAGCTGTGATTCTTCCATTCAATCTTTGAACTTCCCAAACTATTTTTGGGTGGATCCATAGTCATGATTGCCTTGATTTTCTCTAGATTTGCCTCGATCCCCCGCTTCGATATCATAAAGCCAAGGAAATTTCAAGATTGAACCCCAAAGGTACATTTTTTAGGGTTCAGCTTGAGGCCCGAATCCCTGAGTCTCTGAAAGGTCTCCTTCAGTTTGGCACACATGTTTGCCGAGGTTCGGCTCTTGACTATCATATCATCCATATAAATCTCCATATTCCTCCCTAACTGGTCGGCGAACAACTGATTTATCAACCTTTGGTTAGTGGCCCCTGCATTTTTTAATCCAAAAGGCATGACCTGGTAACAATAAGTTTCTCTGTGAGTGATGAATGCCATTTTCTCTTCATCTGTTGGGGCCATCGAAATCTGATGATAGCTTGCTGAGTCATCGAGGAAGGCGTACTCTTCAAATCCTGTAGTGGAATCCACCAGTGTGTCAATGTTCAGCAGCGAATAGTAGTGTTTTGGGCATACGTTGTTTAGGTCTACGAAGTCAACACACATTCTCCATCTGCCGCTACTTTTCTTAACAAGCACCATGTTGGCTAGCCAGTTTGGATATAATATCTCCCTGATGAACCCGCTCTCCAGCAAAGTGACAATCTCCTGTTCGATGGCCAACTATCTTTCGGGTGTATGGTTTCTCTTCTTTTGTTTTACTGGCTTACATTCTGGCCGAACATTAAATGAGTGAAATATTAAGTCCTTATTTACCCCTTGGATGTCTGAGGTTTGCCAGGTGAAGACATCGACGAACTCACGGAGTGTTGAAAGGAGGGCTTCTTTCTCCACCCTAATCTTGCCAGCTGATATCTGAACTTTTTTTCCCAACTCCAGTTCGACAACCTATAACACCTCTGCTGGCTCTGCTCGTCGTTCCTCTTTCTTGGGTATATCCATTGTGTCTAAGGGCAAGGCTTGATTGGCCTCTCTGAGCATGGTCAAGTATGTCTCCCGAGCTGTCTTCTGATTTCCTCTCAAAATTGCCACTCCATCATCTGTGGGGATTTAAACACAAGATTCTTCATCGAAACATAGACTTTCTCCTCGGCCAATAAAGGTCGGCCGAATATCACATTATAAAACAACGGGATATTGACCACCATAAAATCTGCTCGACAGGCACATACCACCGAATCATCTCCGAACTGTACGGATAGAGTTGCTAGACCATCAACCTGAATAGGCCTTCCAGACAAGCCAATTAAGGGGATGTTGACTTCCTCAAGTCGATGGTTTGACATCCCCAAAGCCCTGTATGCCTGAGCTGTTATGAGATTGACCATACTTTCTGTGTCGACTAATATTCGCTGGACCAAGAAATTCGAAATAATTGCCTCAACCACTAAAGTATCCATGTGTGGGTACCAAACATGTGCCTCGTCCACTGATGAAAATTAAACCATGCATGGGGCTGAGTTCACCCCCCTGTCATATGGATATGACCTCCTTGGCCTTTCTTTTTTGGGACTGGTCCCGTTGCTCGCCACCTGTAATCACATGTATGACTCCTGCTGGTGCCCTCCTGTTGCCATTGACTCTGTTTTTGCTCGGTTAAAGGGAAGGCAATCTTTGCCTTTTTCCTCTTTCATTCGATTTGACAAACCGTGTTAGGGTACCTTTCTGAACCGGGTGCTCAATCTCCCGCTTAAGTTGACTGCATTCTTCCATCTCATGCCCCTTGTCTCTGTGAAAAGCATAGTAAAGGCCTTAGTCTCTGTTCGAGTCTTCTATAAGGTCTTAGCCAATTAACCTATCTGTTCTGCTTTATCTAATCTAGTATCTGTAGGCAGTTAGGGTCGTGAATCTTTTATCTCTTCAGTTATCCGAGTGGGGGGTAGTAATTACGTATGATCGGTTGTGCCAGGTACCACCGCAATACTTTTTCGAATCTATTTTGCTTGGGTTTCCCTCTTCTCGAGATGCTCTTCCATCTTCACCTCCCTCATTTTTAGATGTCCAGGATCTATGTGATGTGTGGTGAAGATTTTGAGCCTCATCCATGCGGATGTACTTGTGTGCTCTACACATTAGCTTTGTAAAGTCGTTTGGGGGCTTCTTACTCAAGGAGTCACTAAAGTCCTCGCACCTTGTGTTTTGGATAAGGGCATTGATGGTGCCCTCTAGGTTTAGATTTTGTATATCCATGGCCACATCATTAAATCTCTCCATATAGGCCTGCAACGGTTCACACTTTTCTTGCTGCACCAGGTTTAAATCTGCGGACACCTTGTTCAGGCGGATGGCTGCCACGAATTTTGTGACAAACATGTCGCTGAACTGCTCGAAATTATCAATACAATGCGCTGATAGATTACGACACTGGATCTGAGCTGAGTCTGCCAAGGTCTGTGAAAATATCTTGCACAAGGTGGAGTCGTCTACTGTGAGCACCAGCATTGTGTGCTGGAACTGGTCAATATGAGCTCGGGGATCGGTATTGCCACTTTAGATTTTGAGGTGAGAAAGTCGAATGTTGAAAAATGGGGCAGCTAAGATTTCCTGAGAGAGGGGTGATCGAAAACTGCCTTGGTATTGTAGTATAGTTCGGTTTTGTTGCCTTTGGATTCGGTCGTCCAAGAGGCGGTTAAATTGCTCGGTAGTTAGGGTAATTATGGAGTTAGGATTTTGGGATAGGGCTGGTGAGAAGGGTTCTCGAGCATGAGGTTGTGAAGCTCGAGGTAGGTTGGTGTTTTGTGTGGGTAGGGGCTGAGGTTGCGCCTGAGTGACATGGAGGTCAAAGCAGGGAAAAGAAGAGTTGACTGAAATTGAGTGTAAATGTGAGAGTTTAAGTATCTATATGGATGAGAAACAGTATAAAGAAGGATAAAATAAAGAATGTGTCGAAAAGTTAAAAAAGGGACTATAAATATTGGGTACAGATAAATTGTGCAGGACGAAGTGATACCTTGACTGGATTATCATCATTTAATAATGTTATTGTCCGAATTGTTACGATTATAAGTGAGGTTATTTAAGATGCTCTATATACCTGTCAGTGATTCCTTTATTGGCGTGGAAATCTGATTGTACATACATAGTATTAGGATGGGCTATGCATTTGCATCATATGAGAATACGAGATGGTATTCTATCTGCATAAATGAAATCATACATTCATGCATAACATTTCACATTGTTTGATAGCATCTGATAGCTTTACTTATGCATAACATTTCACATTGTTCTTGGATTTATTCGGGTACTATAGGAAAGTTAATGAAATGGTTGAAATCCTCAACATAAGAATTTGTATGAATGATTAATGGTAAGGTTTTCAATTCTTCGAGCTATGGTTTCTAGTTAAAGTTTGGCTTAGATGGACATTGCTAGTTAAAGTATAAGTAAAGCTGATATTGTACATCGAGTGAGAAAATGGTTCGAAAAGAAAATGTTTATGTGATAGTCATTGTGAATAAGTTAAAAGATTAGTTCTCCAGCCGCAAAGATAGTAATACTTTGCATCCGACTGGAAATGGGACAATGTAATTAGAGATTCTGTTATCGAATTGTCCGAGTGTCAAAGAGGAAAGATGCTATATAGGAGATTAGTAATAATCTCAATATTAACATGATGATCTACCCTAGAACTAATGGTCAGTCGGAGTGGATAATTCAGATATTGAAAGAACGATTATAGTAAAGTGTATGTGAATGTGATAATGGTTATGAAAAGTGTTTATCTACAGTAGAAACTGATAAAGATTTTGATACCGAGATTGGTTAGCTATAAACGTAAGTGGGTTCCATTGCTAAAGATGCTTCGGAACCATCGAATGTGAGTGAAGGTTTGATAAAATAATAGTATTGTATCTACTTTTTGATATAAGTAAATTTTCAGGACGAAATTTCTTTTAGTAGGGGAGAAATGTAATGGCCTCAATATTGGATTAGCCGTGAACAGTATTTATCGATGGTGAATAGTATTTTTTAAGTCTGAAAGGATACTCGAAAGTCAAAAATATTTTATTGGATCATCGAAAAATATTGGTCATGTAACGTCCCCAGATAGCCGCTAGTGAATATTGTCCGCTTTGGGCCGAGACCCTCACGATTTTGTTTCTGGGCGAATTACCCAAAATGCATCCACGAGGGTAAGGTATCCATAGCATTATAAGGACTACTTCGTTCACCTTACCAATCGATGTGGGATATTACAATCCACCCCACCTAAATAGGCCCAGCGTCCTCGCTGGCTTGGGGGCCCAGTATTACGCTGACACATCGATCCGGCACCGGCTCTGATATCATCTGTAATATCCCCAGATAGCCACTCATGAATATTGTCCGCTTTGGGCCGAGGCCCTCATGGTTTTGTTCCTGGGCGAATTACCCAAAACGCGTCCAAAAGGGTAAGGTATCTATAGCCTTATAAGGACTACTTCGTTCACCTTACCAACCGATGTGGGATATTACAGGTCATGGCGAGTCCGGGGTTGAAATTTAAAGTGAAACTGGGGTCAAATACACATCCAAAAGTCAAAAATACGTAAAAAACAGAGAGTCAATTTTCCTGGTTGGGAAGGAGATTTGATTTTGCATAAATTTTTAAAAATAGCAAATCAACTCCGAAAATTGCCAGATTTTGTATGTCTACATAAATTTTTATGTAGAATATTTTGGTGATGAGAATTGAATTTTTCAGTGATACTGGCGGTTGTCGAATCGAATAGATAAGTTTGTATCGGACCAATAACTAACTCCGATTGAGCCAAAAATTTGTGTACTTGCTAATTTTGATGTGATAAGAGTGATGGAATTATTTTTGGAGTGATTTGAAGTAAGAAAGAGAGAGAAGTTGGATTGGGCCTTAAATGGCCTAAAATGGGCCTTAATTTTAAATTGGGATAAGCCTGTTAATCAAAACCACTTTTGGTCCCATTAAGGAGAGTATAAGAGGCTGGAAAATCTAAGATTTCTCCAGATTTTTCTAGCTCTCTCTTCTCCTTTCTATGGTGGCCGAACCATGCCTCTTCACTCTCTCCCTTTGATTCTTCTTCATCCACTCCAAATCTCCCATAAATTTCAACATACAAGATGAAGTTCCATGTCTCTAGGTCACCATAGTGGCCTCAATTAAGTGATTTGAGCAAAGAAAGGTAAGAAATCAAGTTGAGAAAGAGAAAGGGGTAAGATAGAATTTAAGAAATTAATTGATTTTAATTGGTTCTTTAGTATTTTCTTATAGATTTTGAGGTGTAGAAGCTAATTATGAGCTTAAATTTTGCATATGATGACAAAAAAATAAGGTTTGGAGAGCTTTGTTGGCCGGCCATGGATGATGAGGAAGAGGAAAGAAAGTTTGTAATTGGAAGAGCAAGGGAAAAGAGATTTTAGGCACCCTTAAGCATGGAAAAATTGTAATTGGCTACAAAATCCTTTTATTTTCCATTATTATGAATTTAATTCTTTTATGTATTTAGGGTAAAAATTTTTAAAGTTCTTAAATAATGAAATTTGTTTGTGGTAAATAAAATTAAACCATAAAAGAGATGAAATGAAAGCTAAAACGGAAGAAAGAAAATTTCTAGGAGGGTTAAAGGTTGGTGGCCGAAATGCTTACAAAAGGAAAATGATGAAATTTTATCATAAAAATAATATATGTTAGCCTAAATTAATTATAGAAATGATAATTTGTGTTCATGAATTTTAATTGAATATTTGAAATTTATTTTGGAATTTTTAAGATGATGTAACGTGTATGTATATAGTAGAAGTTGTGAAATATTGAGAATTAATTGATGATTATTGATGGGTGAGTGTTGATAAAAGTATTTGCATGAATTTTATTAGTGTATGTTTAATTGTTTTAAATGTTATCGAGTGAATAGAAAATTTTGAAGTAAAGGTGTTAAAGTGTATTGAAATTGATCGATAGTAAACAAAAATTTTTATCGTTATTGCTATCTTTACTTCGGTAAAGACTATTTCGTGAAGGGTGTGACATTTAGTGGTATCAGAGTAAATATTTAAGTGGTTCTAAGATTGGAGTGGGATAAGGTTAAGCGATAGGTTTGTCCGTATATACATGACAATCATATGTGGATAAATGATAAGTAGTCTGATGTGTACGTGCTCCCTTACCTGTTTTAAAGTGAAAAGTTGATATTTGACTGAGGTTGTCATGTGTGAAAGGATTGATTCTGTACAGTATAGATGACAGTGAGTGAGAATGGAAGTATTGCTGCTCGAGATCTCATGGAGGTCAAAGCAGGGAAAAGAAGAGTTGACTGAAATTGAGTGTAAATGTGAGAGTTTAAGTGTCTATATGGATGAGAAACAGTCTAAAAAAGGATAAAATAAAGAATATGTCGGAAAGTTTAAAAGGGACTATATATATTGGGTACAGATAAATTGTGCAGGACGAAGTGATACCTTGATTGGATTATCATGATTTAAGAATGCTATTGACCAAATTGTTACGATTATAAGTAAGGTTGTTTAAGATGCTCTATATACCTATCAGTGATTCCTTTACTGGCGTGGGAATCTAATTGTACATACATAGTATTAGGATGGGCTATGTATTTGCATCATATGAGAATACGAGACAATATTCTATCTGCATACATGAAATAATACATTCATTACATAGCATTTCACATTATTTGACAGCATCTGATATGCGTCATACCATATGTATAGGCCCCACTTGATAGGATGGAACTGACAGGAGATATGATGAGTATAGGGACGACCTGAGAAAGTGACGAGGAATAGTGTGCTTTAGATTGTTTTTCGTATTTGATGTGGCCATTATGAGTTATTGGTTATGTCAATTTGATTTGTTAGTGTATCGACTCCTTGATGAATCAATAGCCAGGGGCATCCATCTTTACTTAGATTCATGTTAGAGGATTTAAGTAGTTACCGTCTAATATGTTTTGAGAAATTGAAAGAGTATGATAGGTATTTTAGATTTGCTTTGTAAGTATTTAAAGGTAAGTAACTATTTGCTCAATTTGGTGAATGTGACTTATGGTTAAATGTGAAGTTCCTGGATTTATCCGGGTACTATAGGAAAGTTAATGAAATGGTTGAAATCCTCAGCATAAGAATTTGTATGAGCTATTATTGCCAGTTTAAGTTTGTCTTAGATGGACATTGCTAGTTAAAGTATAAGTAAAGCCGACATTGTATATCAGGTGAGAAAATGGTTCGAAAAGAAAATGTTTATGTGATAGTCATTGTAAATAAGTTAAAAGATTAGTTCTCCAGCCGCTAAAATAGTAATACTTTGCATCCGACTAGAAATGGGACAATGTGATTAGACATTATGTTTTCTAATTGTCTGAGTGTCAAAGAGGAAAGATACTATATAGGAGATTAGTAATAATCTCAATATTAACATGATGATCCACCCTCTAACTGATGGTCAGTCGGAGTGGATACTTCATATATTAAAAGAACGGTTATAGTAAAGTGTATGTGAATGTGATAATGGTTGTGAAAAGTATTTATCTACAGTAGAAACTGATAAATATTTTGATACCGAGATTGGTTAGCTTTAAACGTAAGTGGGTTCCATTGTCAAAGAAGCTTCGGAACCATCGAATGTGCGTGAAGGTTCGATAAAATAACAATCTTGTATCTAGTTTTTGATATAAGTAAATTTCAAGGATGAAATTTCTTTTAATAGGAGAGAAATGTAATGGCCTCAATACTAGGTTAGCCGTGAACAGTATTTCCCGATGGTGAATAGTATTTTTCGGGTCCGAAAGGATACCCAGAAGTCAAAAATATTTTATTGGATCATCAGAAAGTATTGGTCATGGTGAGTTTGTGGTTGAAATTTAAAGTGAAACTGGGGTCAAATAGACCTTCAAATGTCAAAAATGCGAAAAAGGTAGTGAGTCAATTTCTCTAGTAGCGAAAGAGATTTGATTTTGCATAAATTTTTAAAAATAGCAAATCAACTCCGAAAATTACCAGATTTTGCATGTCTACATGAATTTTTATGTAGAATATTTTGGTGATGAGAATTGAATTTTTCGGTGATACTGGCAATTGTCGAATCGGATCGATAAGTTTGAATCGGACCGATAAGGACTCTGATTGAGCCAAAAATTTGTATACTAGCTATTTTTGATGTGATAAGAGTGATGAAATTATTTTTGGAGTGATTTGAAGTGAGAAAGAGAGAGAAATTGGATTGGGCCTTAAATGGCCTAAAATAGGCCTTAATTTTAAATTGGGCTAAGCCAGTTAATCAAGCCCACTATTGGGCCCATTAAGGAGAGTATAAGAGGATGGAAAATCTAAGGTTTCTCCAGATTTTTCTAGCTCTCTCTTCTCCTTTCTATGGTGGCCGAACCATGCCTCTTCACTCTCTCCCTTTGATTCTTCTTCATCCACTCCAAATATCCCATAAATTCCAACATACAAGATGAAGTTCCATCTCTCTAGGTCACCTTAGTGGCCTCAATTAAGTGATTTGAGCAAAGAAAGGCAAGAAATCAAGTTGAGAAAGAGAAAGGGGTAAGATAGAATTTAAGAAATTAATTGATTTTAATTGGTTCTTTAGTATTTTCTTATAGATTTTGAGGTGTAGAAGCTAATTATAAGCTTAAATTTTGCATATGAGGACAAAAAAAAGGTTTAGAGAGCTTTGTTGGCCGGCCATGGATGATAAGGAAGAGGCAAGTTGGCCATCTTTTGGAGTGTACAGCCGTGCAAACCAAAGGCACGACTGTACATTTAAAAAGTGGTAAGTTTCCCTATGAGGCAAGTGGGCAAGTGGGAGGCACTGCTAGAGTGTACAGTCGTGCATACCCATGGCACGCTCGTACACTCTACCTTTATAAGCCCCCTCCGAGCCCTTTTCTCGAGGTTGGCTTCTTTGGTTGGTTAATGAACTTCAGTGCAATTAGAATTTTAGAAACAAGCTTCTAAAAAGCTTTCTAAGCCAAAAGTGAACTTTTGGCTCTTGTTTTTAAAGTCTTTAGTTACCTTTCTGTGTATTTGAATACTACAAAGGGTCCACGAATTCGAAATTTGATAGTCTAATCGAGTAAGTACACTGAAGGTAATATAAAATGACTTTCTCAGTATTTTCATGATTATAATAAAATTTTTGTCATTCTTTTGATATGTTAGTTTTATTATACATTTATTTCTATTAGATTTTGGTTGTGAAACCCTTTAAAAGAGGTATGTTACTGTGTGATAGAAATTATTAGGTCATCTTTTTTGATTTCTGTTTTGTCCTTTTCTTTTAAAATCATTTTTTTATCAAAATAAAACCCAGTTTAAAACTCTTCTTCTTATTTAAATTTTCCTTTTTGCTCCCTTTTAGATCTACTGTTGACAAGGACTTTGTCTTAAAAGGAAAGAAAACTCGTTGTTATCAGGTTGATATGGTCGTTTATTGTTTGTTGAACGCTCGCGTGTCTAATGGTGCATGGTCCACAATGTGCTTTCTTATTTTTAGGGTAAGTGAATCGATCGCATGTCGTCAAATGTGCCCTGGTGCATTTTTCGACATGCTTGTTTGGTCTTTATTTTTATTTTATTTTGTTTTTATCTTTTTTATACCTTTTGGTTCAAATTAATTTTATGTACGTTTCTTTTTCGCTTTCTATTATCATTATTATTTTTATTTCCATTATTAATGTTATTATTATTGCTTTGGATGAATATAACTTTTCACAAATATGATCAGGAAAGCACTCCAGGTAAGTCCATCATCCTTTCCCTTTACTGTAAAAATACTTTTTTCGACCGCAAATGAAGAATGTCACGAAAAATATTCATAGTTAACAATTGGGGTATTTTGTTAATAAAACTAGACCAATGTCCGCCTTTTTGCCTAGGAAATTTACACGTAAAAAAATAGCTTTTAATAATGTAAATGATTTTTATATATAATTAAATAACAAGGGACATTTCTTAAATAAAACTTAGACTGGCAAGTCTCTGTCTTCAAGATCTCGCTGTGAAATGCTTCTTAAATAATCAGCATGCGAGGACCAAAGTCCTTACCTAAAGGGATCATGATGAACAATCCAATTTATGAATACCTTTACAGCTTTATTTAATCCTATGATTTACCGCTTTCTTATGTGATTGGGTGCGCCTTTAATTTCTATATTTGCTCTATTCTTGCATGAAAGAAAAGGGATAACACGATTAATTTGAAAGCTGTTATATCACATCTGTCAAGGGTAAAAATAAGAGTGAAATTTCAAACCCTTTTTGGGTTTTTTTGGCCTCACAAGGTCGAAACACCCTTCTTTCCCAATGTTCTATTGGGTGGCAACTCCTTACTATTTAACCTTATTGTGCCTAACTAGATGCCTCCCAGTCATCGATCGTTAGCAATGAGATAGGGACACCTTGACATGCCCCGTCATACCTTTCGAGGTTCATGATTAAGACAAGTTGAGTTGAGTCTCTTTCCTATCACGAAATGACCGTCGGCTTAGACGAAAAACTTTATCCTAGTTTTGACCCTAAAAGTGGGATCGAACCACTAAAAGTCAGAGGTTTCCTCATTCGAACTTGATAATCTCTTGGTTTCGGGGGTGACATCAGGTATCAGTAACTCGAAAAAAAAAAGAAAAGCCATAGAGCTACTCGGGCGAAGGGCGTGCATCACAGTGGCTACTCCACTAGGGAGGTTGGAGATTTCACTTTGAAACCATTCTTGACTTATGTGACATAAAAGGAATTCAGTTAAGAAATTTTATCTCTTTTCAAAACTGCATTAAAATCATATTAAAGCCTTAGAATAAGTTAGGTGTCCTAATTTTTTGACCTCGATGCATTCCTGAAGCACTCTTTTATTGTTCACTCAACCGAGAGTAGTGTTAGGGATAATCACCAGCCCAAGTTTAGTACTTGATGGTATATTAAATGTTGATCCGATTGGTCATTATATTTGTGATGAGTTAGACCCATTGGCAGGGACCATGTTTGGGTAGCCTTGTAATTGAGTACCTAAACTAAAAGCCCATCTAATGACATAGAAATCTCCTTTAGGACATCTGTAATAATTTTACATTGCTTGTGATATGGACCCTTGTGTATTATGCATGTCCAGACAAACTTGGGTGTTCACTTATCAAAGGCTGCCATGCCTCAGTAAGCTTATTTTGATTGGTTTAGGTCCCTCGAATATGCGTTAATCAACACCTTTCTGTGTGCCTTCGCGAGATACGTTGTGCTGTCGAATTTGTGCAATGCAACAAATGAATTCATCAGGGTCCCCTGTTGACCCATGAATTAAGCTCACTTAGGAAAAAAGGACTTTGACCATATGTGTGGGAGAAATAAGGTGAAGAGGATCCTTGTGTGTGGCTATCAATGTTGCATCTCATGATCATGCATCTGTATCTGCTCATGCATCACACTGAGAGCCCCCGTTTTGATAGCCATAATAGAGTCATTATTTCCCAGGTGGTTTCGAGTTCGGACGGCCGTCTGGTTAAGAAATGATTTATAAATCTGACAGAGGAGTTGGTATCAGGGCAGAGTTCAGAGTTGGGATTTGAGTCAGGGTTAGATAGTGTCTAGAAAGGATTTTTGGATGGATTTTTAGAACAATCAGAAAAGGAAGTTATGGTTGAGCCCACTCCTCCGGTTGGTTCTTCTAGTTCCTAAGATGCAGAAAAGAGAATGGATGATCTTGAGAGAAAAATGATGTCGCCATTTACCAGTCTCACAGCTAGTTTGGCCTCTCTTATAGCTGCTCAGCCTATAACGGCGACCGCTGCTCGAGTTAAACCAACCCCTATTGGGGAGACTCTAGTAGCTCCTGTCATGATGCCCCTACCTACAACAGATGTCATGAATATTACTTTGCGAGGAACAGAGAAGGATATCGGGCCTAAATGTGATTTCATAACTGATGAGGAGGATAAATTGTGGGCCCCTCAAATGTTGAAGAACCTCGGCCCTAAGGAATAAAGTCTTCTTATGAAAAAGATGGAAGAAAAGTTAGAGGCTTTGACTAGGATGTTGTCTGTAAGAATGGGAGTCAGTCCTGAGGATATTGACTTGGATGGCGAAGATGCTTTACCTAGTAAATTTAAAATACCTGACTTGATGAAATTTGATGGAACCTCTGATTCCCTGGCACATATAAAGTAGTATGTCCTACTTATGAAAATGGATAGCCTTACTAAGAGGCAAAAGGTGGATCTTTTTAGCCTTAGCCTAGTGGGCCCTGCTATTGACTGGTATTATAGTTTATATAGGAAGACAAGAGAGGATTGGGAGAGATTGATGGAGGAATTCTTTAGGAAATATGATTGTAACGCACATATGAAACTCACCGTGAAGGATTTGGAGTTATCGCAACAAAAACCTGGAGAATCCTTCCATGAGTACCTTACTCGATGGAGGAATAGAGTAATGGAGATGAAAAGAAAGCCTAACATGTAGGATTAGATCTGCCTGTTCATTCGAAATGCCAATCCTTATTTGAAGAAAGGTCTCAAGATGAAAGGATTGAAGGATTGGGAGTCTTTGAAAGACATAACAATTGAAGTCGAGGGGAAATACTTAGCAAAGAAGGCCAATGCTGCGAGTTTAAATAGTGAGGGATTGATCGGTGTCTAGCAAGTGTACTAGATTGGCTAGTAATATAGGAAAATATAGATTAAAATCCTAAATATCGTACCCAAGGAAAACTGTGATGAATGCAACTTGTTTCAGATTTTAAAGTGAAAAATGTGTGTAAAGAATAGAAGAAATCCCCAGTTTTATGATGGTGATGAAAGATTCAATAAATAAAACTTAAACAAATTAAATAAAGCAATCAATTAAAGTCGATAAAATTCAATACTAAAGGTAGCTTCTGCTAAAGAACCATCTACCTATACTGATATTGCAATGACTTAGCTAAAAGAATACAAGTGACTATGGAAAACTAGAGAAAATAAAGCCAGATAGCTTATACAGACTATCGTTCTAAATATTAAATCCCCTTATTCAGAACATTTTAACATTTAGCATAAAGATCTAGTTTTGACTCCTAAACTTCCACTAAACTCCTTCTTTAAGTAAATCTAATTTCAATATATTCTTAGTTCAACTCTCCTTAATCTTAATTCACTTTTACTAACGTATAATTATCTCTTATTCAGAATATAACCATACATCAACATTAATGAATTAACCTAAGAACATGCATATCAAAGATTGTAATTGAAGTCAATCATTAACCATTTATTCAATATGTTAATTAATGACTCAACATAACCCAAAGATAAGAAATTGCTCAAGAACTAAGAAATAATCAACTTGTATTAACATGAAAGCATAGCTAAATCATTACAATAAGAGTTAAGGATTCAGATATCCTTTAGCAAAAGTTAAAGAAAACTACTCGCACTTCATATTAAAAGCCAAAAAAAGCAGAATAATGTTGATACAAAATTAAACCTAAGCTAAAGTATTTTGAGGGAAGGAAAATTCGTAAGGTAAAGGTCTCCCTAATCTCGATACCTTTAGCTCTTTATAAAGCCTCCTCGAGAGTAGTCTACGTCTCCTTTTAATTCCTTTCTTGGAAGAATTTGCATTTGATTGAAATAGGAAGACTTTAATCGCCTAAATAGGAGAGTTACTTGGGTGAGTGAGCCTTGCACTCGGGAGAGTGAGGTTGATACTTGGGAGAGTGAGCTTTGCACTTGGGAGAGTGAAATTCTTGCTCGAGAGAGTAGAATTCTACTGCATTTTACGTGAACCTTGTTTGGGTGAGTGAAAATCTCACTTTGGAGAGTGCCAAATCACTTAGTCGAGTAAGGGAATCACTCAGCCGAGTGATTCATGGCTGCTCCCCTTGAGGAAAAGCCATATTTCCCTTTAATTCCACTTTTGCCCCTAATTTTCTCCTTTTTGCACTTTAGGCCCCTTTTTTTTCTTCAATTTGGCCCTAAAACACACCAAAATTATTAATTAGTCCTAAAAACACATAAACTAAATAATTAAACCAAAAACCAACTAATTAAGACTAATTTGACTCAAATAAACACCTAAAAATATACTAAAAACATAGCATAATTCACACTTATTAGGGATACAGTGGTAACAAGAGGGTTTTGGAAACTTAGGGTTTGGTAAGAGTGCTAGTAACAGTAGTGGTAGTGGAGAAAATAGTTGAAAAAATGCCGAGGTATCAGCTACGGGAGTCAATTAGCGTCGTTACTCTGAATTAGGCAAGTCACTATCCTGGTGTCTTAGCCTTTTGATGAAGGAAGGTATGTTGCAACCAATGCCCTTTAAGCCTGCAAGCAGTCAGGGTTAGCCTGGGTATAGATCTGATTGGTATTGTTTCTTTTATCATCATATGAGGCATGAGATTGATTACTGCCACACCTTAAGGGATCGTATTTAAGATTTGATTGATTCTCAATAGATTCCTGATCAAGAAAAGAGAGCTAAAAAGAAAAAAAGCTTAAAATGCAGTGCCACCACGGGTATTCATTGTCAGGTCTGGGTTGCTGGAATGGTGTGTCCTAAAAGATTTGTACGAAAATGAGTATTTGGCAATCACGCATAAGGCTTAAGGAAGTGCTAATTATCTAGACATAAGTGCAGAAGGGTCAGTAGAAATGGGAGAAACAATTCAGCTAGTAGATATCTAGGATACAGATAGTGAAAAGGCTTCAGTTAAAGTTGAAGAAGAGCTGGAGGACCTGTGGAAAACTGATGAAGATGAGAAGGAAGTGATAGATGGAAAGATGATTCAGGTAGTCACCAGAAGTGGGAGAGTTATGCCAGAAGTTGAGAGGTCGCAGGAACCCGCTGCTCCTATGGAGGAAAGAACCACGAAGGATAACTTATTCCTAAAGCAACTTAAGAAAACTCCTGCTCAGATTTCGATCTGGGATTTGCTTAGGTAGTCACCTTCTCACCATCAAAAGTTGGTTGAGACTTTATGTAAATCCACTGTTGCTACCACTATATCTCCTTTCGAGTTGTTAGAAATGGTGAAAGGAGGTTCCGAAAAAAAATTGTGTTCATTAATGTGTATCTCCCATTAGAAGGGACGTGAGAATAACCACCCTTTATACATTAGGGTTGAGGTAAATGACAAACACACTATGTGTGTGATGGTGGATGATGGTTCTTCTATCAATGTGTGTCCCTTTTCAACAATGGCGGCATATGGTATTGATGACCGTGCTCACTCAATCTCGACTTACCATAACGGCCTATAACAACTTGAAGAGGTAGGCTGCTAGTATTTTTAGGGCAGTAGTGAAGATGAAACCTATTGAGACTGAGGCAAAATTTGTAGTGCTACAGATACTGACCAATTTTTCTTTGTTATTGGGACAACGTTGGTTCCACAAGTTAGGAGGGGTTCCTTCTACTCTACACTAAATGGTCTGAGTCCCATATGAAGGAGACATGGTTACTATTAAGGCAGTAAAAAAGAATTATGTCTTTACTTTAAGCATAGCCAATCAACCTTTTAATGGGTTCTATGTGGGTGGAATTGGTATTAGAGGGAAAAGATAGATTCTATAAGCTCACAGGCCGTTAACATGATAAAAAAATAAATTATTTGCCAGGTGCTAGATTGGGGAAGAATTCTCAGGGGATTCCTATGCCTCTTACTCCCATTGGTCATAAGGACAGGAAAGGCTTGGGCTTTTATAAGAACGATGTTAAGAAGCAATGCAAGGTACATTCGGGAAAGATTCCTCATATACTTAAAAGCTTTGTGCCTGTATTCGAGGAATGTGGGTATTATGGCGAAGCTGAACCCATAATAGTTCAAGGGAAGATCGTTCCTGGGTTTGAAATCTTTGATGACATCTTTGACTGGTTAGCTAGAACTATCAAGCCTGTATTGGGATTTGGATTTGGGTTGCCCTGAGGAGGTGTTGACACCAAAGTCATTAGTCACTAAGGCTAGAGGCAAGGAGAAGATTGAAAATAAATCAACAGCCCTTAAGAAGGAAGCACCACTAGAGAAAGGAAAGGCATCTGTTGCTTCATTGGTCGTCCCTAAATTGGAAGATGATTCATTTGATGATGTAATTTATATTCCTAATTTTTTTTGTAATGATGTACCCTTTTCAGCTCAAGTTAATAAGATGAATAACTTTGCTTATTTGTATGATGTCTCATCTAATTGCATCATGCATGATCATAATCATGACTCATTCATATTTTACATTAATTTAACAAACAATACTTCATTTAATCTCGGAATACAAGACGACCTTATGGAAATCTTGATTGCATCCGACATAGCTCCTGAAGAGAGAATAAAATTTGAGAGAATATTGAAAAAAATATGAAAAAGTATTTGCTTGGACCTATAAAGGTATGCTTGGGATTGACAGGAATGTTGTAGAACATGCCATCTAACATATCTAGATAGTAAGCCAGTAAAGCAAAAGCTCCAAAGACTCAGGCCAAAATGGGCAGAAAAGGTGAAAGAAGAAGTGAAAAGGCAGATTGAGGTAAAATTCCTGATTGAAGTCCAATATCCTACCTGGCTAGCCAATGTTGTCCCTTTTGCTAAGAAGGATGGAAAAGTGCGAATGTGTGTGGATTATCGGGATCTAAATAAAGCTTACTCGAAGGATGATTTCCCGCTCCCCCATATAGATCTGTTGGTCGACAGTACGACAAAATGCATGATGTACAATTTTGTTGACGGATACGCAGGGTACAATTAGATCTTAAATAAGATAGTGGATAGAGTAAAGACCGCTTTCATTATTGAATGGGGAATCTACGCGTATAAGGTGATGCCATTTGGGTTAAAGAATACGGGGGCCATCTACCAACGAATGGCTATTAAGATTCTTGGCGATTTGATACATAAAGATGTCTAGGTATATGTCGACGACATGATGATCAAGTCAGCTACAAGGGAAGGACATTTTGAGGCCTTTGAGAAGTTTTTCCAACGGATTGACATGTATGACCTTCACCTCTACCCGAAGAAGTGTGTGTTTAGAGTGACCTCTGGCAAGCTACTCGGGTATGTAGTCAATCAAAAGGGGATAGAGGTGGATCCAGACAAGGTGAAATCCATTTAAGAGATGATAATATCGAAGAAGAAGAAGGAGATTCAAGGGTTCTTAGGGCGAATTCAGTACATCAGCCGATTTATTGCTAGACTCACTTCTATATGTGAGCCAAGTTTTAAGCTTTCAAGGAAGGATTAGCCGGTCAAGTGGAACGATAACTGTCAGAAGTCCTTTGATACCATTAAGTAGTACTTGCTGCATCCTCCGGTCCTCCAGCCTCCTAGGCCGTCGAAGCCTTTAATCTTGTACATCGTAGTGGATCAAAGTTCAGTAGGGGCCATGCTATCTAAAGAAGATGATGCCAAAGCTGAGTTCGCCGTGTACTACCTGAGCAAGAAATTCCTGCCGTAATAAACCAAACATACAGTTGTGAAAAAGATTTGTTTGGCAGTGATATGGGCCTCAAAGAAGCTAAGGCATTATTTTCACTCCTACAAGATCTAAGCAGTGGCTAAGCACAACCCGTTCAGATACCTCAAATCAGCACCCTCTTTACTCGAGAAAATGGAAAGATGGCTATTGCTCTTGCAGGAGTTCGAGGTGGAATATGTAACTAGAAAGATGATTAAAGGAAGGGCGATTGCAAAATTTCTAGCTGATCACCCATTAGAAGGAGACCGAGTTGAGTATGAATTTTTAGACGAAGGCGTCAATGCCATTACGGTGCAAGGCTGGCAAATGTATTTCGATGAGCCCACCAACAATAAAGGAGCTGGAGTAGGGGTCATTCTCATCACACCTGATGGTGGGAAGCTTCCTTTAGCCAAAAAACTTGGATTCAAGGTAACTAATAACAAAGTAGAATACTAAACTTATCTACACAGAGTGGAAGCCTTGATAGCATTGGGGCTAAGGATAGTTGAAATTTTTAGGGATTAATCTTTAGTGATTCATCAAGCAAAAGGTGAATCATCCATTAGGGAGGAGAGACTAGTACCCTATGTGGAATACCTGAGGAGACTGAGCAGACAATTTGAGACCTGTACCTTCCAACATGTGCCCCAAAATGAGAACCAGTTAGCAGATGCCCTGGCAACCTTGGTGTTTGTGGGATAATCCTAAAGGGGCGATCATGAAACCTGTGATAATCACGAGCTCGACCAAGCTCTGCTTTGAAGGTGAAAACCTCATGAGCTTAGATGGATCCGACGGCAAGCCCTAGTATTACGATGTTCAGAACTACTTGAAAAATTTTAAGTTCCTCGAGGAAGCGACGGAGAAAGACCAGAGGATATTTCAAAATTTATCTAGTCAGTACATCAGTGTAGATAGGGTCCTATATAAAAGACAAGTTGACGGTATTTAGCTAAGATGTCTAGATGAGAAGGAGGCAAAAAAAGTCATGGAAGAAATGCATGTAGGAGTATATGGGGCCTATATGAATGGATTGAATGGCCAGGAAGATCATGCGACAGAGATTCTTCTGGTTAACTATGGATGCTGCTTGCTCCAAGTATGTAAAGATGCGTCACCAATGCCAACAGTATACTGATTTAAGTCACCTAACCATCTTAGAATTATGCAACATTTCCTCGCCCTGGCCCTTTTCAGCTTGGAGAATAGACATTATTGGGGAAATTCATCTGATGGCTTCCAATGGTCATAGGTACATAGTAGTCGCTATCGACTATTTCATGAAGTGGGTAAAAGCTGAATCTTTCAAAAGATTGGGAGCGTGGGAAATGACCTGGTTCATCGAAAGGAATCTGGTATGCAGATATGGGGTACCTCATCATATAGTGTTAGACAATAGGTTCCAGTTCCAAGCAGAGACGAGGCATATACTTCAGAAGTATAGAATTAGGCACCACAAATCATCTCCTTACCTTTCACAAGTAAACAGTAGTTGAAGCTGCCAATAAGAACCTGAAAAAAATTCTATCCAAGACTGTGCAAACATATAAGGATTGGGCTGAAAAGTTACCATTTGCACTCTAGGAATACAGAACTATCGTTAGTAGTTCCACTGAAGCCACTCCCTTCTCCCTTATGTATGGCTCAGAGGCAGTGCTACCCGTGAAGATTGAACTACAATCGCTAAGGGTCATTTTAAAGGCTAAGCTACCAAAGACGGAATGGGCCGAACACAGGATGATGCAGCTGAACCTGTTAGACGAGAACTAGATGAAAGCTTACTACCATAATCAACTATATAAAAAAAGATTAGCTTGATCATTTGGGAAGAAGGTCAAAGGATATCATTTGAAGGAAGGAGACTTGGTGTTTAAATAGATGAGGCCTGGCTTACCTGATTATAGAGGAAAGTTCAGACCGAATTAGGAAGGCCCCTTTGCTCTAAAGAAGCTACTTTCTAATGAAGCTGTCATTCTTACAGACAACGAAGGGAATGAGTTCAAGGAGCTGGTTAACATTGATAGGCTAAAGAGGTTCGACGGTTAAAAAAAAAGCCTACAGGTCAAAAACCAAAAAAAGGCGGCCTTGTTAAAATAGGGCACTTTAGACAAAAATTAAGGATTGAGAGAAAATAGCCAATTAAGAAAACCCACGAGGGATAATTGGTGACAAGAGTTGGATGTATTCAAGATACAATTACTTGAGATTTAATGAAATGTGTGTTTTGTATTAATTGTCATGTCGTGATTATCATCATTGCGATAATGTGATCATATGAGCATGCATTAATAATCTAAGTTATACACTGCAATTGACATGAACAAAGGTGTTTTTATTTATTCACATATGCGGCTAGCAGCAGTAGCAACACAAAACATACGATAAAACAAGCCCCCTCACTGAAACAAACACAACTCTCACACCAAGTGCTACACAAGCATACAAGCAAGAAAAAGTAAGCAAATATACTATTCAAGCAGACGATACTGTAATATATTACAGGCCAAAAAAAAAAGATGTGAAGGGACAACAACAACCAACTTGGGGCCCTCTAACCATTATAATCCCTACTAGGGTCTTGCTCGCTCGGGATATCTCAGTAAGAAGGCTCGGGTGTTCGGTGCCTTTATAACCCATGAACGGTATTCCACACTGGTTTCGAAGTCATAGGCATTTACCTGTGAGGACCTTACAGGTAAATGCCTATAACTTTGAAACCAGTGTGGAATACCGTTACAAAGGCATCAGTTAGATCTCCTCTTCTAATGTTTAGCGGTGCTTGTACAAATTCTTATCGAATACCAATTGATGGGTACAACGAGCTGTAATACAAAAGGTTTCCCGATAGAGATCGTAGAGAGGCACACATCCGGAGCTCCAATCATGAGTCACATACTTCACCTAGATCTACAGGCACATGAAGCTTACTCTTCACTCTTCCATATAACTCAACCACATAATACCTTCTTCCACAGAGGCAATCCAGTACTAGTGCATACGTGCTCCAAAGAACCTCAAGGAATATGTATCAATGGCATGAGGAGAAGGTTCAGCCAGCATCCTGAGTTTTTCCTGCAGCCAGATCTAAAAAAAGAGAGAAAGAAAAAAATGATGATAAAAAAATATAAATAATAATAAATGATGATAAAAAAAGAGATAAGCATAAAAACGGTTTGGTGTCCATTTCAGGCAAAAATTGGGCACAGGATCATGTGAAATCTGTAAAAAGACACGTGTTCCACCAAGAAAAGTTAGTTTGAAAACCCACAAGGGATGCATTACCTTCAAATAATAACTATAGATACCTGAAGAAGCAAGGGACTGCTAGTGAGTAGTGCGGTAGGATCAATATGAACAACATCCAGTCTGAGTAACGTCTCCGCCAGGATAAAAGGGAATGGAGTAAGCCCCTCACGAATATCATTTACAACATCGAATAGTCGATAATCTCTAAAAGTACCTCTTTTATTGGTAATGCAAAGATAATAAGCTAGGCACATAAAAGGGTAGTCTCATTCCCATTGAAATAGTACAGATAGTCGAACAAAAAGTCAAGCGACACGGGTCCCGAAGGTTTTATGAATGCCCTGACGTCGTAAGGATAGATGCCCAAAGCCCGAACATCATTGCGAGGGTAATTATGAACACAATTTAGCACACATGGAGGAGTCCTTAGTGTAAAAGGGATGCCTAGGATGGCAACAAATTCCTCATGGAAAGGGTATATCTGCACATTGTTAACACAAAAAATGTGAAACCGAGGATCCCAGTAATGGGTTAATGCCACTAGCAAATATTCGTCTAACTCCACCCTGTGAAGGAACTTCAAATTAGAATAAGGTGACAAAATGGAATTGTCCCAAGTTGAATAATCATCAAGCAGCAAAGTAAGGTGCTTAGTGAAGGGAGTCATTTTGCCAAAGTAAAGGATGCAAGGTAACACGAAATGAGGGCAAAGTGCACAAGTACAAAGGGAATAAGTAGAAAGGGGAATCACTCAAAGTGGGAAATAAGGACAACCAAAAATTTGGAGAGGTTACTTATAAGTTGAATTGTACAGTCGTACACTCAAACAACACACCCATACACAAGGCCTAGTTACCACCTGGTGCAAATAAATAGTAAAAATCATTTTGCATGTCACACACGTCATCTTGTATAAATCTAATCTCCAACATACATGTTTCCAGCACGGCTTTTTGCAGATGTTCATCCACAATTCACAAAACTAAGACAGGATCATATTTCAAAAAAAATAATTCTTATCAAATTGATCATACGAAGTAGGAGATGGGCTCAACACGCGCATAAAGGAAAAGCAAAGGAAAAAGAAAAGGGGTAGCAAGGTAAAAAAAATGGAAAATACTTAGCTAGTATTAATTATGACTCAAATGTATAAAAAATATATAAGGTAATACCGAAGATATTTAAATAAGATGTAAAAATAATTAGTGTGTATGTATATATATGCGGGTTTGTTTAATTAGGTCAGTAAATTGTATTTTGTTTAAAACTTTCATTTGTTTGTTGGATTGATATTGATTGTCATTAGCATATGAGACACCTTGTATCATAAACCGTTGTCATGTGATATTAACAAGTTAAGCATTTCTTGTACTAAATTCACATCACAAGATAAATTGATTGATCATCAATGAAATGCACGCTATCATGTTAGACTTTGTATATCATGCTGCCAAAAGAGAATGAATATAGAAATGATAATACTACAGAGGGAAAGTAGGCACAAGAAAAATGCGCATAAAAAATTGAACATAAGTGAGCGTTTTAATGAATGAGATCGGAGGCAACAAATCTCAATCTAACCTTTTCAACATTGCAAATACAGGACAAGCTAGATTTAGTTAGCTACATAGCATGAACCAATACAGCCTCATGAGTGTCGCATGCGATGACACTCCTTTTGCTGTAGAGGGTAAGTGGTTATGCGAGTTAACTTCAGATCTAAGCCACCCCAACGTGCCTGCATGCACCCACAAAATTTTTGCAAATCAAGGTATAGCCACATAGTGGAATTGCCTTTAAATCAAGGTATAACCACGGAGTGGGATCGCCTTCAAATTAAGGTATAGCCATAGAGTGGGATCGCCTCAAGGTATAGCCACAGAGTGGGATTGCCTCAAGGTCTAGCCACATAGTGGGATCGCCTTCAAATCAAGGTATAGCTACAGAGTGAGATTGCCTTCAAATCAAGCTATAGCCACAGAGTGAAAATGCCTTCAAATTAAGGTATAGCCATATAGTGGGATCGCCTTCAAATCAAGATATAGCCATAGAGTGGGATCGCCTTAAGGTATAGCCATAGAGTGAGATTGTCTCAAGGTATAGCCACAAAGTGGGATTGCCTTAAGGTATAACTACAGATTGGGATTGCCTCAAGGTATAGCCATGAAGTGGGATTGCCTCAAGGTATAGCCACGGAGTGGGATTGCCTCAAGGTATAGCCACATAGTGGGATCGCCTTCAAATTAATGTATAGCCATAGAGTGGAATCGCCTTAAGGTATAGCCACATAGTGGGATCACCTTCAGGTCAGGGGTATAGCCGCAGAAGTGGAATCACCTCTGAACCAAGGAATACACCACAGGCTGGCATTGTTCATCAACCAAGCCTTCTTAAGAAGCAAGCAGAGAGACCACCTCCTCAGGTAAGTCTCTTTGTTCTACTCTGAACTTTGGCTCATCTAGACTCCTGCGTGCACTAGTCTCTTCAAAGTTGTGGGTAACTGTAAGCATTGGGTTCTGAGGAGGCCTTTGTCACGGTTACCTGATGAGGAAAATTGCTCGCCTGAAGACAACAAATCGAGGATGACAGAATCTTGGTGGTATTAAAATTATTTTTCTTAAATCTTTTCTTAAAATGTTTTGAGCCCGGCCTGTGTGGTTGAGTGGCTCTAAGCTGGCAAATGATGAGTATACCCTTAATAGAGAACTTGAATGTTGTGTTGGGAGCATGTAAAAGCCTTGCACGTTGTGCATTTACGGCCCGCGTGTCCGTACAGTCAAAGAATATTCATCATTTAGCTTTAAAGTAAGGATCTTGCCTTTTTTAGAATGCACGGCCTTGCACAAGGGAGTGTATGTTAGTATAAGCCCTAGCTCCAATGCATTGTTATAAAACACTTTAGTTAATAAATGAGGCATTTGTTTTATCTATTGTATTCCCGTGCATATCAATTGATAGAACTATCCAATAATGTTGTTTCAATTTAAGTTATCATGTGTGAGGCACATGGTTGTAAGACCTTGAAACAAATGAGACTTAATTCTAAATATCCCTAGTCAGTCATTGTTATGGGAATAACAAATAAATTAAGACTACTATGCTCTCTCTGATAAGATGAGTTCTGTCTTACAGATCATAAGGACAATAGTGTCAATCAGATATCATAGATACATGTTTAGAACATGGTATCTATATTCGATTTATTCATGAGAATACTACATGGTATAAGTCATAAGTGTTTCTCATGTGCAAGTTTTGCATCGAAGTTCTTAGACCTAAAATTTCTATGAAACTCTTTATGAATTACTGTGTACTTTGACATACACCTAACGTGCTCATAACATGTTAAAGAGCATGAGAGAAGTGAAGGAATTACCCCTCTCAATAAGAGATAAAATATCACCGGCCACTTGATCGGTGAACTGAGAAGTGTATGGCCATATTGAGATAAAATAATGAGTAATCATTATTTATCTGAGAGTTCAGTATCATTGGACTATCAACAAAGGAATTAATAAATATATAAGGATGACTAATTCCATGCCTTTATTAATTCTGATATTTAAAGGTAAGGGACTATGCAAAATTGCATTAGGTCACTAAATGTCATTTGCATTTTTATTTAATTTGGGATGCTATAATATCTTGCTAGAGAGTATATATAGCCTTTGAATTGATTAATTAATTCATTGCCAATATTAAATAGACTTATAAGATCGCACACAAAGCATGGGGCTTAAAACATGTAATTAAAGTATTGGACATTAATTTGGGCTTTTAATTAAAGTCAAATTAATGTATGTAATGGGTATTAAAATTGCTAAATGGACCTTGGTCCATTAGAGAGAGAGATTCGGCCCACAAGGTTTAATTTAAATTAATTAATTATCTTGTAGTAATTAAGTTAATTGAGGATTAAAGCCTAAAAACATTTGAATCAAAATAAAACACTTAAATAGGAGATAAAGTGACCGAAATCCAAAGATAAAAATCAATGTGAATTTCAGCACATGCATATATCCTAATTAAGTGGTAGTTTTTGATTAAATGTCTTATGCCATTTAAATTAATTTGAATTTAAAACCTAAAAGGAATTTAAATTAATTTGAATCACTTAATTAGGAAGTGATGGAAGCTGAATATACTACCTAATTAAAGGGGATTTTGGCATTTTTAAGATTTCCTAAACCTAATGGTATAAATTAATGAAATAAATTTTCCAAGTTAGGTTTTTTCTCTCTCTAAACCACCACTCTCAAGGGGAAAGGACTCTTCCTTCTTCTCTTGGATTTTGGATAGCCATTGGTGAACTTTATGAAGAACAAGATCAGGTCTTGTGTCTTTAGTTCAATACCCATTCCCGGATATACATACATAGAGCTCGCACTCTCGATTTTAAGCATTTCTTGCAAGTGTGTGTGTGAGAATAGAGAGAAGGGGCGCAAAGGTTGTTCCTTTTGGCCTTGGTGATTGAGATCTAAGGTTGATAATTTCATCCAACTTGCTGGTCATCATCAAAATCAAAATTTAAGGTGCATCTAAAATTGTAAGTTTCAAAACCCTAAAATTGCATGTTTTTTATTCTTGTTTATGGATTGCGTGGTATGTATGATCAATTTTATTATTTTTCCACTGCGTGATCATCATATATATGCCATGTCTTATTCCATCAGTGTACAGTCGTGCACTCCAAAGAATCTTGCCTTTTCAGGCAAGTTGGCCATCTTTTGGAGTGTACAGTCGTGCAAACCAAAGGCACGGCCGTACACTCAAAAAGTGGTGAGTTTCCCTATGAGGCAAGTGGATAAGTGGGAGGCACCACTAGAGTGTACAGCCATGTATACCCATGGTATACCCGTACACTCTGCCTTTATAAGCCCCTTTCGAGCCCTTTTCTCGAGGTTGGTTCTTTGGTTGGTTAATGAAATCAGTGCAATCATAATTTTAGAAATAAGCTTCTAAAAAGCTTTCTAAGCCAAAAGTGAACTTTTGGCACTTGTTTTTAAAGTCTTTAGTTACCTTTTTGAGTATTTTAATAGTGCAAAGGGTCCATAAATTCAATATTTGACAATCTAATCGAGTAAGTACACTAAAGGTAATATAAAAGGTCTTTCTCAGTATTTTCATGATTATAATAAAATTTTTATCATTCTTCTCATCTGTTATTTTTATTATACATTAATTTTTGTTAGATTTAGATTGTGAAACCCTTTAAAAGGGGTATGTTACTGTGTGATAGAAATTATTAGGTCATCTTCTTTGATTTTTGTTTTGTCCATTTCTTTTAAAATCATTTTTTTATCAAAATAAAACACAGTTTAAAACTCTTCTTTGTATTGAACTTTTTCTTTTTGCTCCCTTTTGGATCTACTATTGACAAGGACTTTGTCTTGAAAGGAAAGAAAACTTGTTGTTATCAGATTGATACGGCCATGTATTATTTGATGCGTGCTCGTGCATCTAACGGTGCACAGTCCATAATGTGCTTTCCTGCTTTTAGGTCTCGTTCACTTCATTGTTTGCCATTTTTAAACTTATTTCCTAACTGCTTTCTGATAACTAAGTGGAACCCAACTCAGAATTGACTTCTAAACCCAAATCTCATCTCAGTAGAATGGATATGGACCTTTAAACTAGGCACCCATCTGACCCTCTGGACCACCTAGATAAGTCTATAATGGTTGTAAGAATCAGATGTTAGGAATGATGCATGGATAGGGTATATATATGATGCATGAATGTAATGCATGGTTTCGTTAGATGTCAATCACAACCACACACAATCATAGACAAAGCCTTCCAACCTTATTACTCCCACACAGGAGGTTGTGCGGTCTCTTCCCTAGGTGGGCTTAGACCATGGGTCAATAGGGTACCCAATGGACACACATGGTGCACAACTAAAAATCGGCAGCATAACCACTCTAATTGAAAGCGCATGCATATGAGTTTTGACTATTGTGTATTTTGACTAACTCATACAGATCAGGTATGGTCCACTGGGGCATGGCAACCTTTGACTGGTACCCTACTAACTTGTTTGAGTTTGGCCCATACATAAAGATTTACATAGCAAGGAAAAGTTATTATGGTTATACAACCTAGGAAAAATTGCTACTGTCATTACATGAACTTGAGTCAAAGGTGATGAAACTTTAGGGCTACCCAAGCATGGTCTCTGCCAATAGGTCTGACTCATCACGAGCATAATGACTGATGAGACACCATTTTATATACCATTTGGTACTAGACTTGGGCTGGTGGGTCTCCTTGACACCTCTCTATATTGAGTGAACATAGGGTGTGCTATAGGATAACATCGAGGCCAAAAAGGGACACCTAACTTAATTATGAGGCTCTAAGATATATGCAAAAAAATGCAATTTAGAAAGGAGGCATGATTAATGAATAAAACTCAATTATAAATGAGTTAACCAAAATGCTTTTTGAAGTAAGATCTCTTTGTCCCCAGTAGAGTCGCCACTGTGACGCGCTGGAATCCACCCTTCATTTTCGGTTGGGTTCTTAGGGGCCTGCTTTTAGAGCTCGAGATCGGAGAAGGCTTACTTTGTATCATAAACTGGCAACTTTGCAATAAAAAGGATTGATCCCTAATTATTACCGACGGTCAACCCATGAAGACGTCTACTAATGGGCTTAAAGAGGTAGGTATCATGGAGTCGCCACCCAGCAAGACGTTAGAAATTAAATCTGAACCTCATTTTGATGTCCAAACAAAGATTGTTGTTCGAGATATCCCTCTTATTAGGCATTTTGGTTAGGTGTCAATTTATAATTGAGTTTTAGAATTGATCATCTCTCCTCTATCACATAATGCATTTTATGATAAAATTAAGTAAACATTTCATTTAAGTAAACAAAGCAGTAAAACAATAAAATAAACCTACTTAATTATTACAGAAGCAAATTATCCCAAAGAATAATTCAAGGCAAAATCAATTTACATACATAAAACAGGCTATTAATTTAATGTGGAAGTATTGACTTCCTCATGCAGTTTTACAAAAAGGCATTTATTACATCATGGGGTTTTGGATAAAAAATTAGACATTGGTCCGTATTTTGTAAAAAAAAAAAAAACCTAATTTATTTACTAGAAAATGCTTTAAGTGTCTTTGTATTTTAACTTGCTCGAAAAAATCCATTTTTTACTAACTATTAAAATCGCAAAAAAATAATACATTTAAAAAATAAAATAACTAATAATGGAAAAAAATAAACAACGCCACAATAAATAAATAAGATGAAGTGAGATAACTAATGTAACTGGGAAGTGAAGAAGGTGACCAGTGTGGGAGCATGACTTTTCATGCAAAAAAACATAAGCCCTCCATAGCCATAAATATAGCAATTACTTTAAAAAAATCACACAAAACAAATAAATTAGTATTTATGATAAAATGATTATATACTTATCTATACAAACACATTAATTACAGGTTCAATAACATAATGTACAATAGCAAAAATACGTCAAATAATGCATAAATATTGTAGGAAATGAATGAGTGACACAAAAAATATATAGAAGCCTAAAATACATGCAAAATTACCATAAAATACCCCCAAGGATGACCACCACAGGAGCGAGGGATGGACAGGAAGATGGGACAGCTGTCCTTCTGCCCATCTTCCCGTCTGTCACCTCTTAAATAGAATAGAAAATGTAGAAACATGGCAAAAATGCAATAAATCATATTTAAGCACTAAATCATACCAAAAAAAATTAAAAACACCTAAAAATGCATTATACTATGTTAAAATTGCAAAATTACGGCATATAAAACTGAGAAAGAAAGCTTTACATGCACAACAATAAAGGAACCTCAATAACCTTATCATGCCTCTAGAATATTAGATGAATCAGAAATGAATTCTACTTTGATAAAACATGCATATTATTCATATATAACGATTAAAACAAATTAATTAAATTCTAAACAATCATAGGAACATGTGAATGAATTGTAGAGAAAGAAAGTAGAATGAGCTTAGAATGTTACCCCCAAGAGATATTCTGACTCTATAAATTTTGTAGTCCATATCTCTACTCCGGATTATGCTATTCGATTCTAAAAAAAGTATCCAATGTTTTTTGAATGAATATGTATTTGGAGAAAGATTGCTAGGGCAAAAAAATACCTTAGAGACAGAAAGAAATTAAATTTTCTTCTTCTCTAATGGTATAACCTAAACAAATGATTCTTTCCTCTTTTCAAAACCCTAGATTTTTGTTTTTATACCTAAAGAAGAGTTTTAATCTAATTCTAACTCAAAAATTGCCAAATCTAAATATAAAATCCCCCAAATCCGAAACAATTACTTTTCAGATAAACTTTCTCTTTTGAAAATTCAAGAAAACGTAGAAAAATCTAGATTTTGAGCCAATGATGGACATTTGTCAATGAGGGGCAGCCGTCCCTTATCACTAAACCCCAATTTTCCAAAAACACTTTTGGTTTACACTATACAGAAGAGAAAGGCTCACAAATGGCCACCCCTCAGGTGACAAACAGTCGTCCATCATCATTGGAAGTCCAAATCAAGGTTTTTTTTTACATATTTTGTTAAAACACTTGGAAATATTTGAAAATATTTATAATATCATAAAAATCTTTAAGAGAAAATGATAAATTCATGATCAGACCTTCGAGATTCGAACTTGTTGTCAGCAATATACTATTTTCTCATCATCGAGTAACTCTGATCTAGGCTACCTTGGATCATGGTGTCTATAGCTGTATTATTTAGTATCGAAATAATAAAAAAAATCATACCAAATTATACCGAATTTCCAAGATAATACCAATACTTGATTTTTAAAATATCCAAAATTTTAAGATAATACGAAGATTTATAAATTTTTGAATTATACCGTACTATATAGACCCCTCACTCTAAGTGTTTTTAAGGAGAAAAATTGTAAGTTAGAATATTATATATAAAAAAGGACTAGCATAAACTTCCTTCAAAATGGCTTAAAAGTGGAATTCATTAGAGCTTGAAATAAAGCTGGAACATTGATAAGCCCAAAAGGCATTGCCCAAAACTTATAATCCCTTTCATGAGTTCTGAAGGCTATTTTGTAAATATCTTCTAACTTTGTTCTTATATGATGATAGCCAAATCTTAGGTCTATCTTAGAGAAGATGATAGCCCTTTAAAGCTCATTTAAGAGGTCTTTAATAATGGAAATTAGAAATTTATTTTTAACAGTCAACTTGTTCAACTCTCTATAGTCAATACAAAATCTTCATATGCCATCCTTCTTCTTTACTAATAATTAAGGAAAGGCATAAGGGCTATGACTAGCTAAGTTGAATTATATATATGGTTGAAAAGCATTTCTTGAACTAAGGCTTCAATCTAAGTTTTTCGATTGTGTGAGTACCTATATAGTCTTATATTAAATTGCTCAAAATTGTGTTTGAGAGGGATTGTACAATTATAATCCTTAGGTGATGGTAAGGTTTTTGGTGTTTGAAAAATGTGGCTATACTATTGTATTAGTTGCTGTATTGAGGAGCAATAGGAGTTGCTAGAGTTTTATTAGGAGGTTGTTAATTAGGGGATATATGCAATAAGAAATTTTTAAAAGTGATGCCCTTCCACCTATAGTTAACCAGCTTGTTCAAAGATTTAACATACATCATTTTTAGAGAAATATGCTCATCCATTCCCTGTTTTACCTCATTTTTAAATAATTAAAGTGTTGGTAGCAAAATTAAAGGTGATAAGAGAGTAGCACTTTATCCAGTTTACTCCCAATATAGCACCATAGTCCCTAAGTTCAAGTATCTTGCATCAAACTCAAATTGGGTGTCTTGCATGGACCACCTGCACCCATTACATTAAGTAGAAATAAAGAGTTTCCTTCTATATGCCACTATAATAGTTACAGCTTGAACCTAACATAGGGGCAATTCAGGTCCTTAGCCAATCTGCAGTTCACAAAGCTATGTGTGTTTCCATTGTCAATAAGGATCATTCACTTACTGCTTTTAGTGAGAGACCAATATGTTATGCTTATTCATCACTCCCTTATTCTTCCACTTCTTGTCATTCCTCCTCCTCTACTTTTTCATCCTCAGTGACTCGTAAGGCCATAAACTTCTTAACAACACAATGATGTCCTTTAAAGTGTTTATCCCTACATTTATAACAAGTTGCAGGTGTTTTATTGGTTTAAAAAATAAGGCTCTTGGTCAGATAAGTAACAGCAATAGGACCAAAGGTCCTAATATCTCTAGGGCTTTTTATAGTTATTCATGGATATTTGGTGGTGACAATAGAAGGGCTAAGTTGGCTTTAAAAACTAGTGGTGATAGTAACTTGCCAAGGTTTAGTGTTAGTGCCTCCCTTTTAAAATCCTTTAAACCTATTATCCTTTACATGTCTCACTTGCAGCTTAGCTTACTCTATTGCTATGTAAAGAGATGTGGGTTTGAACATTTTTATAGCAGACATTATCTCCTATTTGAATCCTCTAATGGAACAAGGAATGAAATAAGAATCTTTTTGGTTTGGGTATACCATTTCCATCCTTAGTTTAAATAGCTCAAACTTTTCAAGGTAATCCTTTACTTTAGAAGCTTGCCTAAGTCTAAACATCTCCTTAACTACAACATCATCTTATGTGTTCTTGAACATCTTTTCCAATTCTTACATAAAACTCAACATGTATGATGTCTCTCCTGCCCTTACTCTAATTCATAAACCAGGCTTTAACCTCACCCAACAAAAATAGACTAGTTATATCCACTTGTCCCTTTAGGTAAGCTCACAAATTAAGAAGTATGTCCAACATTTAATCAGCATGACTTAACCTCCTTAATTTATACACAAAACTCCTATTTTTCCCCATTAAGTCTATATTATATCTATCCCCAGGTATGGTTAATGAACCGCTATCATGGCTCATAAAGGAAGTGTTCATCATTACAGTTTCCTTGCCTTTAGAATTATTGGTTGTCGAAGAATGATTGCAAGGGAAGAGCTTTACTGGTTGCCTTGGATTAGTTGGGCCAAATACGCAATTGACTTCTACTGCTCCTACTTTATTTCTTTATAAATGACATGAGCCTAGAGTTGCTCAACCCTTAAGCTTGCTTGCTCCCGAATTAAAGCTTTAATCCTCTGATTTTATTCAAAATGCAAAGCTTGGAGATGAGATTCCATAGGTCCCAATTGAGCAAATGTGTTGTCCAATTGCTTAATTACCTTATTGTCTAAAGTTTGGAGCTGATTTTCTAGCTCGTCCATATATGTCGAAGATTCCTCCATCGTGTTTTTGGCCTTTGTAACAATAATTTTAACCATCTTAAAAACATGATAGTCAAGAAAGGATGAACTCTGATACTAGTTGTTAGGTTTAATCTTAAATCTTAATAAATGAAAATATAAGAAATAGAAATCACCCAACTTTCTTCGAACGATAGTTTAATTGGGATTTCAAAGAACAGTAGAAGGAAGCAAATAAGGCAAGGTAGAGATTTTACCTTAAAGAAGAACAATTTAAAGAAATGGGGAAGAAATGGTTGAAGAGAGAAGAACCAAAAAATTCTTTATTTTCTCTTTCATTTTATCGTTAAGCAATAGTCAAAACTCCTCTCACGCGTCAAATAAAGCGTGACATACACCCACTAAAGTCACATCAGCAAACTAGGTCCCACTATGTACGCTAACTCAGCACAAAGTATTTATAGTTATTAAAATCGTCAACATCGGGTGTTAAAATGGTAAACATATGAATACAGGGGGTGGGATGGCAAAAGTTTACAAGTTTGGGGGGTAAATTATATATTAGACCTTTTTAAAAATACAAAATTAAAAAAGTGGTATTTTTAAAACTTTAAAATTAATAAATAAATTTTTAAAAAGTGATATAAAATAAAAGTCTACATTTTTAAAAATAAAAAAATTAAAAAGAGATATTTTTAAAATTTCAAAATTGATGAGTATAATTTTTAAAATTAAAATTAAAAAAAAAAGGGTATTTGGTGTAAGTTGTTCTGACGGTTACTCTTCTAAAACAACACAATTGAGTGAAATTGGACCCCTAAACTAAACAAAAAATCCAACGGTTGTCATTTTGTGGGCTCAATGGATCTACCTTTTTATATAGATTTTATAAATTATAAAATGATTGTTTTATCTGTGCAAAACTTATTATGTAGAGCGAGTCAACGTCCGATGATACAGTTATCTATTCAACACACATGTAAATATTTTCTTTTTGACAAAGGCATATGATTTGTTCATAATTTCTCACTTTTCTCTTCTCAATTATTTTAAAAATAATTTTTTCTATCTTTCGGATCCCCACTCTATTCAACTCTCAGCTGTAGAAACTAAAAAGTGTTCTTTTTCTCTCTCTCTTTTTTTTTTTTTTCATATAATACTGTAAAATTTGGATTTCTCAGTTTACCATAAAAAATTTGGATTTTAATTATGCTGTTTCTCCTTCAAGATCTTTGCTCGAGCCAATCATATCATGTAAGTGCGTCAATCACTTACCCATCTTATTTTTCTTTTATTAAATATTAAAAGTTTGCATTTTTAGCATACCCTTTTGATTTTCACTTTCTTTCCATTCGCTTTCTGGTCTGATTGATTAAGCTTTTTCGTTTTCTTTTTCTGGGTTCTTTTACTTTTCAAGCTTTTTATGATTGTTTTCTTTATTTCTGTAATCGTTTTATTCTAAACCCAACCTACTTTGACTTTTGGAGGTTTGATGCAGAATTGGTTTTCTCCAAGTGAGGCAACTTCTATTTCTTTTTTCTGTTTTAATTCGATGGGTTTCCAAATTCTTTTAGTTTTTGGGTTTCAATCTTATTGATTTTCTCGTCAACCAAGCGCCGCCGGCTTTGAAACCCATTAATTAGTTTATTCTAGAAAATGCTTTCCTTTTGTTTGAAAAGTCTTGGAATATGTTCGAAACACGGAAATGAAAGTCTTTTGCATACAGAAAAGAAAGAATACTCTTTTCTTTCCTTTTTTAATTTTGTTTCTTTTGATAGTCTAAAATTGCTTGTGCTTTGGTACAGACAGAATCAGGAATCCAAACAAGTTGTAGAAATTACAAAGATTTAACCTTGTAGAGATTGAAAGATTAGAAAAAGAAAAATGGGTTCTTTCCAGGGTCATGCTTTACCAGGAACCCTGTTCTTGTTGGTTGGTGTATGGCATACTTGGTGTTCTTTGGTTAGATATGTATCAAATCCAAATGGCTTCCGTGTTCGAGTTTGGAATCCTGTGCCAGGTTTTGATGGAAAACTTAAGTATTTAGAGCTTTATCTTGTAGCTATTGGTGCCTTCATTGATTTGTGTATTGAGCTTTTGTACTCTACTCACCTCAAATTCTTTGTAAATGGAGTCTTGAATCCTTCTCACATGAATGATTTTGAGCATGCGGGGATGCTTCTTATGTTCTTTATATTTGGAGTTGTTTCTCTGCTCTCTGAGAAATCCAGGTTGGTCCTCCTTAATCTTTTATCTTTTTCATTCCTATGTTTACTGCTTGAGAAACAGTTTAGGATTAAGATTTTCAATATTTAAGGTTTCTGCAAGTTGTTGAATCCTCATACTTACACGTTAGAAACTAGAGGAATCAGAAGTGCAATTCTCTAATTTTGCTGTTTTAATCTTCATATTCCACATAGCTAAGCGGTTTTGTATGAAGTGTGCAACTTTTTGTCTTGCATTCAATTTGAACTTTAAACATCAAACTCTTTACTTGACATGGTGAGGAGTGATGTCAAGATTACGCTACACTCTATAAACAGAGGATTTTTAAGTGGCCCTCTTTTTTTTTCTAGAGAAAATTAAGAATTTTCACAATGCAGTGTGGTTGATCTTGATGTGGCTTGTATTTGAATAGTTTCCTAGCAGAGCATCAGTGTTAGTTGATTTTGTGCATATGAACAGCATAATTACTGCCTGATCAAGGCCTTATTGTTTATATTTTGCAATCTTCATTTATTTGTGATTGATTGCTAAGCTCTACTTGATTCTGACTATGCAAGGTTAATGTTTTTTCTTATAATGATGTGATTATGCAAAAGATGTGTTATTTGCCGCAATTGTAGCTGATTTCTACTACCCTTTTGTGGTCTATGTCCTAGCTCAGGATTATACCATTGCCAGAAGGAGCCCTTTGTTTAGTTGCTGCAAGTGCATTTTCCGCAGAGTATTTATTGTTTTACTTTCACTCCACAACCCATAAAGGCCTAGAAGGGTACTATCATCTCCTGCTTGTCCTCCTTATAGGACTCTGCATCTTATCCACTGTGGCCGGTGCTCTTCTCCCTACCAGTTTTCCTGTTGATTTATCTAGTGGCATTGCCATAACTCTTCAAGGCCTCTGGTTCTATCAGACTGCCTTCACTCTTTACGGCCCCATGATGCCCAATGGCTGTCAACTTAAGAATGATGAAATTAAATGTCGAGCAATCAGTAGTCAGGTTCGAGGCGAGTATCTTGCTAACTTTCAGCTCTTTGCCTTGGCCCTTGGTGTCTTTGTGGCAGTTGCAATCTCATATGGTTTTGCAGCATCTAAATATGAAGCTTCCGATGTCAGAAGCTTGCATTTGGTTCAAGATGGATCGGATAAACATTAGTATAGGTATTCCAACTTATTTCTTTTCTTTATTTATTTCATGTGAATTTTGACCAAAGGAGCTTAAGATTTTGACATAGAAGGAGATTATTCTGCCTTGCTTGTGTAGGATTCAATTAGCCATTGTTTGGAACTGAGCAAATAAAAATTAAATTGATGTTGCATTTTCCTGAAATTAGCTGCTACACACATTTGCGAATAAGCTTAAGTTTGATGAATAATTTCGCCTTTTTCTTAGGTGATTTTCCAGGAGTATAATATAATGCTTATGGAACGAGGCACTGTCATGAGTGGGGAACTGTAAAAGCTCATGGATAGCTGAAATGATGTTGTTATATGTGATTATAGTAGAGAACCCAGAAGCAGGCAATTTTAGTGCAAATTCTGTAGATGGATGACTTAAATTATAGTAAAAACCAGGAAAAACATTTAGTGTTGATAGAGAATCAATTGGAAATTCTTTGATTTTCTTCTTTCTATTTTGAACTTTTTCAGACTGATCTCTGTGCACTCTTCTTGCATTAACTGTGGAAAGAATGTTGAATGAAAAAAAAAAAGGAAAAAGAATGGTTTGATCTATCGGTGGCTTGAGTTCTGAATTTTTTTTGTTTTTCCAGCAGTTACTAGTAACACAAAATAATTATAAAATTGCCAAGAGATAATAATTGCAATGCAAAATTCTAGGAGAAAGAGATGTGCAACCCCTAAGAGAGTGCCAGCTCTCCTATTATGCCACCAACCCAAACCTTTTTTTGTTTTTTATTGTTTTTTTTTTTTTTGTTTTTCCCATTAGGAGTGCTTATATATATACATATGTATTGAAGGGCGAATCGGTTAAAGTAATTGTATGTCTTTACCGGTACGAGGCTAAACTTGCCAAATTTAATTGTACTTTTACTTAAATGAGCAAGACTATATTAAAGCAATCTCCTTATTTTATTATACTTAATGTATTATGCGCCAATACATCCAACTTTAGTTCTCTCACTTCAGGATTATTTTTGCCTTTGAGGATATAATATGATAGTTACTTTTAACTTATCATAGGATTACACTTAATCCAATTTGAATCTCAATGCAAAGCATATAATCTCATGTATGTCTTTATCTTGCACCTTGATTAATTTTGTATTTTCTGTAAAACGACACTTTTATTTTAAATAGGCTTTTTAGTTCATCATATGTTCGAAAATCGCCTTATCTTAATCTTTATCAACTCATTGTCAAAATTAAGGTAAATACCCATGTGAGTAGGCTACTTCTCTATTCGACATGCTCAATCATATAATAAATAACAGTAATGTTCACCTATAAACATTCACACTCATGTATTGCCAAATAATAAACTTTATTATTATTCATAAATAATAATATTAAGGGATCACATAAACAATACAAATCAAATTCGATGCAAATCCTGAGATCTAATGTGTCTCTCAAAATATATCCCTCAATATATGTTTTTTTAATGGATCTGTAATCATATCCAGCAAGAAAATATACTGTAAGTGCACTTCTTCTCGTGCAACTATATCTTTCATGTAATGATAGTTAATGTTGATATGTTTAGTCCTACTATCAAACTTTAGATTTTTGATATAAGCTATTAACGATTGACTATCACTATAGATGATCATAGGTTCCTCTAAAGCAGTTACTCTTAAATGATCAATAAACCTTTTTAGCCAAATTATTTTTTGTACTGCAGTTGAGGAAGCGATAAACTCAGCTTCGATTGTTGATGGGGCTTCACAAGTTTGTTTCTTGCTATTCCACAAGATGGAATCCTTACCAATCAAGAATACATAACCTGAGGTGGATTTTCTCTCATCCTCATAACCTCCCCAATCAACATCTGAGTATCCTCTCAATTGCAAATCCTTGCTTTGATAACAGAGAGAATAATTTGCAGTACCTTTAAGGTATCTAAGTATTCTTTTCACTGTTTTCTAATGTGTTTCGCTTGGGTTAGACTGATATCTACTTGCTATGCCCACTGCATAGCATATATCAGGTCTTGTACACAATATTGCATATATTAGACTACCCACAACAGCGGCATATGAAATTTTTCTCATGCATTCCATTTCTTCTGGCATCTTTAGATACAAACTTTTGCTAAAAAACTGATTCTTGGCAATGGAATTATTAATGGATTTGCAATTTTGCATATTGAATCATTTAAGGACTTTATTGATATATGTCTCTTGTGAAAAAGAAAATAACATTCTCAAACAATCTCACTCTTGAAATTTTAATTTCAAGAATGTAATATGCTTGACCCATATATTTCATTTCAAAGTTGGAGGATAACTAACCTTTGATTTTATTTACAAACTCTTTGTCATTTTTTGCTATTAGTATGTCGTCTATATATAAAGTCAAAATGATAAGTTTATCTTTAGAGCTTTTATGATAAATACAATGGTTTTTATCAATCGTGTTGAACCTATTCAATATGGTTGTCTTATGAAATCTCAAATATCGTTGTCTTGAAGATTATTTAAGGCCATAGATTGATCTTTTCAATCGGTAAACCTTATGTTCGCTGCCTTTTCTAATGAAACCTACAAGTTGTTCTGTGTGGATTTCTTCATCTAATCCTCCATTAAAGAAAGCAGTCTTTACATCCATTTGACGTAGCTCTAGGTCTAAACTAGCCATTATGACCACCTTATAGACATAAATCTTACAATAAGTGAGAAAGTTACTCATAGTCAATCCCTTCCTAATGCGTAAACCCCTTAGTGACTAGCCAAGCTTTATATCTTTTGATACTTCCATTAGCTTTTCGCTTTTCTTTGAGAATTCACTTATTCCCAATTGGTTTGCGTCCTTTTGGTAGATCAACCGGTTTCCAAACATTGTTCAATCTCATAGATGTCACTTCTTTTTTCATTGCCTTAATTCATTTTCTTAGCTGGGTATGAAAAGCTTCTTGTATATTTGTAGGCTCTTTTTCATCTTATGGGGTAATTAAAAGGGCTTCGTTCGAGTCTTTGATCTCAAATCGTTGGCGTGGAATACTTTTCTTTTTAGATTTTTGCATTTTCGATTCTTGATAAATATATTTCATATATTCATCGTAATTTGGAATACTCCCACTAGGATTAAAATCTATGCATTTATTAGAGCAAGAAATGCTCTTACTCAAGTAAGGATTTTGAATTTCCATGCTCCTATTGGAGTCAGGAATGCTCCTACTAGAGTTAGGAATACTCCCACTGAAGTAAGGATCAAGAATATCCGGATCATTAGGAAGAGGGTCTTGACCTTCTTCTTCAAATTTCCTCCCATTCGGATAGAGTGATCATGATGGTTCTTCTTCTTGAGTTTCATAGAAAGTGAAGTCTTGACTCACTTCATCCAATTTTGACAACTCATTTTCTAAGAAAATGACTCTCTTGCTCGCCCATGAATATGTATCCTTTCGATACTTCATAATATCACACAAAGATACTTTTTTTTACCTTTTGATCCCTATTTAACAAATTTGTTTAAGGTATCATGGACATAAGCAGTATAACCCCAAGGTTGTAAATGGCTTAGGTCAGGTTGTCGACCAATCCATAACTTATAAGGAGAAGATATGACAGACTTAGAGGGCACTCGATTTAGAATATATATGGCAGTCAATAGTACATATCGCTAATAGGAGATAGGCAAATTTGCCTCGGCCATCATAGATCTTACTATATCTAAGAGAGTCCTATTTCTCCTTTTTGCAACACCATTTTGTTGTGGTGTTCTAAGAATAAACAACCGATACTCAATTTCTTTTTCATCACATAGATTTTAAATTCAACAGAAAGATATTTTCGACCTCTGTCAGTTCTTAAATCTTTGATCTTTCTTTCTAATTGATTTTCAACTAAGTTTATATAACTTTTAAAGTAACTTAACACTTTTGATTTGGGAGAAATCAAGCAGACATGACCATATTTCATGTAGTCATCTATAAATTTGATGAAATAGTAGGCCTCATGCCTTGCCCTTATATTCATTGGACCACAAATATCGGAATGAATTAATTGCAATGGAAATTCAGCCCTAGTTCCTTTTTTGAATTATGTTTTAACTAGTTTTCCTTTTAGGTAATGCTTATAGGTATGCAATTCAACCTTATTCAAGTCACCTATCAATTCCACTTTGGCTAACTGACTCATTCAATCTTAGCTAGTGTGGTTTGATGTAACATGCCATAATTTCATATTATTCTCATAATTATGTGAAGAAGTAGAGATAAAGGAAAAACTAGTTTTGTCTAAATAGTCAAGATCAAAATCCATATCAATAAAACTATTCGAAATAAAACTAAAACCATATTAAGCATCATTTAAACATAAGCATACGTTGTTATTTTTGAAATGTAAATGAAACCAAGTTTCATCAAAGGAAGAACATAAACTAATTAGATAAAATCATCTCAATCCTTTATCACGTGGTCCGTTACTCCTAAATCTGTCACCCACCAAGGATGAAATTCAGTAAAAAGTACAGAACTAGATACACAAATTTCACTCACTCTTGAATTAGAATAGTATACCTAAGCACAGTGCAATCTTTTGCATAATGCCTTTTCTGTTGACAGTTGAAGGAACATTTCACTCTTGAAATGTTTATCCTTTTCTTGCCTTTAGATCTTTTGTAATTATGTTTGATCTTTTTCCTATTAGGCTCTCAAGCCTTTTCCTTACCTTTTCTATTGAAAATTCTTTTCTTGTTCTGGTTAGAACTCATTCTGCTAGAATGGAACTGTGCCATATGCACTTTAGCATTGACCTTAATCGCCACCAAACTATCCTTTTCAAGCTCCAAATGATAAGTGACATCCCCAAATGTCTTTATATAGTTCTTATTATTTAATTGCATCTTAATATGCTCCCAACTCTTAGGTAAAGAACGGATAACAGCTTGGACCTACTGCTTATTAATCAACTTATGACCAACTTCACTAATCTTACATATCATGTTTTCTATCTCTCTTAGATGTTTTCGCATTATATAATCAAACTTTTCTAACAAATATCAAACTGATCGTCAATGATCATAACTTAGCCAGAGACACGGCTCTAAACTTTTTCTGCAAAAAAATCCACAGATCTTTTTCATTTTGATACTTGCAGAATTGCTTAGTGATGTTATCATCCATTTGCACTTAGCAATATGATGCAAGCAGTGAAATATCTCTTTTTCTATGCCACATAGGCATCTCGATCCCGCCTATGCTAGGCTGTGGTGCCATCCTCAAGTTCAACCATAACCAAACTTAAGGTTTATGAAGCCTCTTGCTTTTCTAGTATATATACTAGATTTTCATACTCTAAATTTAGAAGCAGAATCCATTTGGATCATTTGATCACTAATGGAACAATTTGCATAATATTATATGAGATATAAGCAATACATTCTATTTACTATGCATCTGAAAAATAATCTAATAAAGCAATCTATTGGGCCCAAATTTGAAAAAGCTACTTATAGTATCCAATTACCCTCTAAGTTCTAATGTCCAACTTTACAGGTTAAAATTTCATGTATAGTAAATCTTAATTGTTGGATATCAAGTTCTTAAACTTAATTAAAGGATATTATATACTAAATAATCTAAGTCTCAACTAAATTATCATACAATTATTTTACTCATAAAATATTGCAAAGCAATTAGCAATTAAACAAATACATTTATAATAAATGTTAAATGGTAATATAATATTCAAAAATAAATAAACACATTTATTTAATCAATCATAAGCATCCAACAATCTCAAAAGCAAACAAATTAAGATAAGACACATTTGTCTTGAATAATAATAATAATAATAATAATAATAATAATAATAATAATAATAATAATAATAGGAAACATAAATTCTATCTCAAAAATCGGCTAACCAATAATAAATAAGACACTCATGCCATCTACTCAAGAAGAGTAGTATGTCTCGGAACTAGCCTCGTCATGAAAAATGAATTTTTGCCCATCCTATATAACTAATAAGGAATACTATGAACTCGATCGTGTAGCCATAAACGATACACAATACGTCCACTCTTAAGCACCATCTCAGATTTAGTGTCGCTCTTCAATACTCCTCTTGTTTTGTTGCTTTAAATAGAAAATGAATGATTGACTGACTATAATTTTCATTTTCTATAGTCCAAGCTTCAACCATCAAGTTCCTTAGATCTAGATGGTGACCAAAAGAGTTAATCATCACCTCAATTAAGGTCGTATCATCATGTCCTCAATCCAGGCGGCTAGCCTAAATACACTCTTGCATTTGTTCATGCATGTATATAATGTGATGCATTCTTGTATCTATATCGTCAGCTCGGGCCTTCTTATCCATCTTCATTTTGTGAACCTTACGCATTTTTGCATTGGCTTCTACAATGCCTTGAGGTGTCCATGGATAATTGAGAGTCCTTATCATCACCATTTCTATTACACATAACAGAAAATAAATTGTAGATATACTCATATACAAACATATATGATTAAAACTAATTTTAATAAAAAAATAAGGACAAATCCAAGAAGGAAAAATAAAAAAATAATAATTTTCATCAATTTTTATAATAATTTTATTTGAAAAAATAAAAAAAAAATATATATATATATATTTTGTCCTAAAAGAATTCAAAAAATGACCAAAAATCAAATTAAAAAAATTTAGCTGATTTGGTGACCAAAGGAAAGCTTATGCACCCTCATATGTGACAGTGTCATAAGGCATAATGCCATATGGTAGCCACTTATTAGTTTACTTGGATGCCCTGTGGCACCCAAGTTGATTAATAGGTGCCACGTGGCATGACCACAGTCTGCCACATGGTGGTCAACTAATGGTCCAAGTGGAAAATTGGTAGACCCACATGTGCCACGTGGCAAACAAGTATTGGACCATGTGTCAACTGTGACACGCAGACATGACACCTGGTAGCACCACTACATGCCATGTGTCAGCCCCAAAATGGTTCACGTGTAATGTCTCTCTGACACGTGGTGACACGTGACACCACCACAATGATCCACATGTTATTTCCCCATTAGCCCACGTGTCAGAGTGACAAATCATCTTGACACTCTGTAACATGTGGCACCACCATAGTGATCCATGTGTTGTGCCTTTATTGAGCCATGTGTCAAGAGTGAATTATCACTCTAACAGATGACCCATGCGTAAGGTACATGCTCCTTGCGTAGGTGGCATATGGGAAGCTTTTTTTGACATTCCGACTTCGACCAGTGGGAGGTTTTTAGGGTCCAGGAACACGATGGTAAGGCCAAAAATTCAAAAATATCAACTTTTAATTTATGGTTACAGAGTTTTTTGCGCAATTTTTGATGTACACATACATGCACAAAATTTTTTTTTTGAAAATAGCATGAAAAACACACAAAAATTAAAAAAATAAAATAAGTGTTGATGCTACCTATTTAGATCGACCAAATTTCATATAAATCTAAAAATATAACATGCCAGAATACACAAATCGAATACTAATGTTAGCATTTATACACCCAAAAAGTATAAATCCAATAAATAAAGGTAAATATATTTATCTCTTGAAGCACAGATTCCGTTGATACAAGCAAAAATATGAGATCTTTTTTTTTACGTTACTGGTATAGACTTTCAACCACAAGCACGTATGCTAGAAAAAGAAAAAAGCTACTAACCCACAGTCTAAATGCACTCTTGGAATAAAGCCATAGAGAGAGTAACCTTACTTATGTTCTCTAAACCCATATATATAGAGGTTAGTAGAGTTAAAACTCTAGTCTAACTCTTATTTCTATTTCAATTAGAAATTAATTATCCTAAACTAATTATGATAAATACTGGTATAGTCATAGGCACACTCAAATTCTATCAATTATAGTATTTGTAACTGATATAAAACTATTAGAAATATAATTAATTTTGCTCGATGGGGCCTTATCCTTTATTTTATATATGATCTATAATTTTAAGTATTTAAAATATTTTATTTATACTTTCAATTTAATTATTATAAGGACTTTTTTCATCAAATGCGAGTACAAAAACTATAACATATTTAAAATAATAATTAAAAAAAACTGTACACAGATAAATGACTAGAAAGTTAAATATTATAGACGACATAATAATAATAATAATAATAATAATAATAATAATAATAATAATAATAATAACAAAAGAGAGAGAGAGAGAGTCCATCCAATTATTTGTTACAAAAAATACACCAAAATACCAAAAGATAATTATATTACACCACTTTATATCTCTATTTTTATTTTTTTTAACTTATGTCTATTTTTATATTTTTAACTAACATAAGGTATTATTATAACTTATTATCAAATATAATGAAAAAAATTTTAAAAAAAAAAACCTAAAAAATTAAAAAGTAACTAATAAACAGTTCAAGCATGATATAATCTCAAAAAAAAAAAATTGTAAATAAATTTTATTTTGCATTAAACAAAAAAGAGAGAGAGAGAAGAGGCAAAATCATATTTAGCCGATTGTAACCATTTGTGCACGTATAGACTATTTTCATAATCATATGAGGGTTATAATCACATTGAATATCAATGGACACATCCTAAATTCCTGAACATAAAATGAACAATCAAACAAAATTCACATTCCCCCCTTCCAATTCTTGAAAGCCAAACAGATCAAATTTACATTTCATTTCAAGATCTGATGTATTCAAATAGTTTTTAGCATTTCATATAAAAGGAAAAATGCCAGTTTTCAGCAAACAAGTTACATCCAGCAATTTCCTTTCTCGCCTCAAGTTTTACATCATTTTGCCATTGAAGTTCCTATGGGAATAACTTTAGACATATTGCACACTGCTGGTTATAAAGAAGTGTATGGAACACCTGTAACTCTATCATTAATCACAGTACTTATTCAGTTCACTATGCATCTCTAAATTTCATTTATTCAGGATAAACAGATCCCTGTTTAGTAAGGAACGATTATGGACTCTATAAGCTCTTGGAGAGGTGCAAGCTCCTTCTTATCTATCAACCCAAATTCCTGCGCAAAACAAATATAAATAAATACTCTCTCCACGCACGGAGTAATTACAAAACTATCAAGCATTTCATCAAATGAAACACTTGTATTCAAAAACTTAAACTTCAAAGAATTGCATTGCTACAGACAAAATACAGAGAATTAAGTATGATCATTCAAATTCACACGGCCTAATTACTAGTCTGTGTTTAGTTGATCCCTTTTCTGTCACTATTCTGATCTTCTGAAGAAACCTAAGAAAATAGTTCTCATGCAAGAAAGCAGTTGACCAAATGCATCTCAATGCTTCAATTCACTATTCCGGCCTATAGTCCAGTGTGTAACGAGTCCCTGCATTCATTTTTTTACCCCCCTTTTAGGAAGAACCAAAACTTTTGTTCTGGAACAAGTAAAACTCTCCTGCTTAAGTCGCAAAAGCTGGATTTGTGTGCATGAATGAAGTGAAATACAAAATGTAGTTTAACCTTTCAATTAATAAGCAATTTCCTAAATCACTTTGATTCCTCACCTAATAAACAAACATTAGAAATTTCACAAAAAGACTTAAATGTCTCGTCTGGGTCCACATCCCTAGCCATCAAAGTCCATCCTCCAGTCTGGCAACTTACAAGGAGATTCAAAGCCACTGAAAATAATTACCATCAACCCCTCTTTCTTTGACCCATCACTTGAAAGTCAAACTTTTGAAGGGAAATTATTTACACCAAACAAGACTTATTGGCATCTATTATATTGGCAAAGACATTGGTTCTCCAGTATATTTTTTTTTTCTCAAGTTTTCTGGTTTAAAGATTGTTTTCTATTTTTTAATTTTTGAAATATATTGTTGTGAAAGCCTAATTAACAACTGGGGCGCAATGGAGCAGGAGTTAAAATGGCCAGTTGAAGATGAGCATTAGTATAACATATTTTGTTAATGCAAAGTGGGGCTTGTATGTTATACAAGAAAGACAATACTAGTTCCTTAGTAAAGGTTCGGATCAAGAACTCACGTAGGTAAATAGTATGAAATGCTTAAAGCACGTGTTCAGATGGGCTTCCTCTTTGAGGCTCACAATTTTCTGAAAGTGAGAGTGATAGATGTGAGCATATACACGGAACAATCTTTTGAATATTGTCTTAACAACCTCCTTGAAATTTGGGGGAAAGGGTGAACCTGAAAATTCAAAATAAAGAATTTAGCATAACTATTGCCCACTAGCATAACTTAAGACAACTCATGTATATATATCGCCCACTAACACCACTTAAAGGTTGATATTGGTCTAGTTTTCATTATAGTAATTTATAACTAATAACTAAAAGAAACCTCAACCATTTTTTCCAATTCTTATATTAATAAAGATGTGATCTTCAGTCCTAAATCAATCAGTCCAAACATTTTCCTTTAGATGGTAGCAATATTTTGGCCCTATTGATTGAGTTGAGAAAGAAAAGGAGACTGTATGCACAAAAGAAAGCATGAATGACAGAAAGGTATGACATCTAATGATTATTACCAAGCTTTTGAGGAAATATAGATTCATCATCAAGCTGAGCTTCAATCCAATCCATTAAATATTCTACATATTTTGGAGCAGAAACTTCTATTGGTTTCTTGATTTGTACCCCATCTGCCCATCTATATTCATACCTGTAGCATTCAGTCATCAAATCACAAATTCAGAAAAGAAACAAGCATTTTTTTGAAAGACTTCAAATATAATCATTATGAGCTTAATATAGGTGCAATCATGATCATAAATAAAGTGACTCTAATGTGCAAGCAACCTGGCAACATAAAAAGAGAACTCTTATGACAAAGTTTCCTTAAGTGTTACATTCTTTGCAATCTTTAGAATACAAAGACGGTATGCAGCACATGTCAAACTTTTGTATATTATGCCTTAAGGAAAAACAGTTCATAATAGATGAGGCTGAACTTGTGGGCAAACAATAATGAGTTGAACATATGGAAAGCTAATGCAGAGTTTTGTGAAGAACCAAAAATATATACTGGATATTCTCTTAGAAGATAGTAGCACACCATATTAATAACTGTATAGCATTTGGCAGTAGATACCGAACTTGCACTCCTGGAAATGGCCCCCACATGCATAAATGACTTAAACAACAAAACCCTCTTCTATTTGATTTTAATTAGTCTAAGGAAATTATGCAGAAGTTATTATGGAGAATTTATGTTGCAGTTAGCATTAAACTTGTCATATTCAAAAATCTTACATGACTAATCCACCTTTATCCTTCCCACTTTCATTGAACACCCCATTGAAGTCACCTATACCTCCTATAGTCTTATACCTACATCCAAATGAAAGGTCTGAATGAAGAGTCTTCATCCTATTCTTTGTAATTATCTGTTGATATCCTCTGTAAAATTCCTCATTTCATGTAAAAAGAAAAAACTATGGCAGTAAATATTTTTATTATTTTAAATCCAGTTAAAACATAGGCAACTTAGCATCTCAAACAAAGAGCTCTAATCACCCCAAGAAAATTTCAGAAGTAGAGTAAAAAACAGAGGAAAAAAAAAAAAGAAAAGGATGATGTTATGAAGAAATTATGGAATGAGTTACAGTGTACAGTAACAAAATGTCTTTGAGCTAATCGCATAGCAGCATAAAACAGAAAAAGAGCAGTTAATTTGCATGCCATACTTGGGGCCTGCAGACATTGTAGAACAGTTCTCTGGTGTACAGAACTCTGTGAGGGTACCATAGAGAAGATTCACCTGGTTGAAGAAATCTACAGCTGAAATGGGAGAATTCAAAAATCTTCTCTTCAGATTCTAATTTAACAAAGAAGTTTGAAGCAAAGAAAGAAACTAGGGAAAAGATGCATGATAAATTTTTGCCTAAACAATGCACATTAGAATTATCAGTTGCATCATGCCACACTACAGGAACAAATAGATAAACAAAAGGAAAGTTCCAGAAGATTAATGCGAACAACCACACGCACAGAGAGAGAGAAATTACTGTTGACAGCAAGCCACTCATTCAAATCCTCTCCAGGAGGAAGTCTCACTGCTTCCCTCAAGTTTCCACTGCCAAGGGTGGCATCAATATGCTTTCTAAGTTGTGCACCCTGCACAATGACAAGTGAAAATTTCACAAACAAAAAAAGACTACAACAACTGCACATACCTACATGCAATATTATAATTAGAAGCCAGAAACACAAGCCATTAAATTAACCATTGCCTTCAGTTGTCTATTTTTGTCATTTTAATATTTAAAGATGATGCAACTGAAATAAAATGAATCACATGGGTTAATCATTTATTCAAGTAACAGGATATCAAAACTTAAAAAAGGACGTGTCTCAGAATCCTTCCTGCTACTATGCCCTAAGTTTTTTCACAAAATCCTAATTAATTTCCAGCCCAAATATTGGTTTCCATTATCATATGTAGAAAATACATCTCTCTTTCTAAGCAAGCCATCCAATTCGATCCAATATATCAAATACATACCAAATAAAATGTGAAAGCATTAGAAATATTCTTGAGCCATAGGAAGAGACAACTTCATTCATTTATAATTAGCTTTGTTTTCTACATTTGCACAAGATCCCTAAAATGAAATATCCTACCATCTATTCTATACCATCCTTCTGTTCAACCTTTTAGACAATACTAGATTCATCAAAATCATTCACTTAAAATAGCACAAGTCTGAAATATGTAACTCCAAACAATAAAATTTGAGTGTTTTACAAATGTGCCAAACCCAAACCATGCATTTCCAACTCCATGCAGCAGAGAAATAATCCACAAATGTCCACTTCTGGACGAAGACAAATATGAATACTCAAGTACCGCATAATCATTTGAAAAATCAATCACAAGATCACATATCCATCATATTTGAACTTCAAGAAAGCAATTGCCACAATTACTAATTAAAAAGTGAATCCAACCTTACTTCCTGATGGTGCACTCTTTTTGGGGCGGAATGTCCTTTGGTTCCTGTTAACAGGCAAGTATGAGGCAGATTCACTAATAGCACGATCAGATAATAACTAGAACAGTAACTATAAGGGTAAAAATCAGAATGGCATCAAATATCGAACTACTACCCAACTCAGGAGGATGCAAAGCAATATGCAATCAGGATTAATACGTAGTTATTGAATAATTAGACAAGAACAACCAGTTATTTTCTCAAAGTGCTAGCCCCAATCAAATTGTCTACAAACATTCTCAAGTCTTCACAGAAATTAATACATATCTAATCACAGCTTTTCCCTTTTTCTTAGTCACAAAATAACTCTGTTTTACACCAAAAAAAAAATTCCAGGAATCTATCCTCCTATTAATAATCTATAGCCATCAGCTTCCCTAAGGCTAGACCAGCTTTTTTTTAGATTTGTTTTCATACGGCAAGTTACACCAATAAGCTTGCACTCTGTAATGTGTAAGATCCAAATAGGCTACTTAAATGATATCAGCTAGCTAGTCATAGAAGCTCAATCCAAAAGGAAAACATTTTACCTATAATTAATGTGCTTAAGGAAATAGCTTCATTTTTAACATACAATCTTCCTTCTCACCATTTAACACGTGCTTCTTTAATGATAGTTCCTTCATTTTGTGACAAACAAATCGTAACTTTCAGGCCCTCTCCTTTGAAGAACTTTCTTAATCAATGGAGATATTTGCTCTATTTTTAAAATGTCTCCAACAGAGAAAAGCAATCAATAAACAAATAACCTAAAATAGTAATTTCTGAACCATTTCAAGCATGCAAATCTTCAATGTCACTAATTAAATGACGGAAATTAAAAAGCATATCTCGTTCCATCTTCTTACCAACTAGACTATTAAATTTAATGCTTAAAGCCCTTTTAGCCACAGTCCTCTACATTCGCTTCTTAGAACCGCATGCACTCGTATACCAGCAATCTTAAGCAATTTAAGAAGCAAAGCTCAAAAAAACCATAATACGTTTAATTGGAGCATGTAAAATTATCTACATTAACAAAAAGATCCAATCTTTAATTCATATAAATTTGATATGAGCATCAGTTCCGATTCTTTTTTCCAAATTCAGGCAAGTGAATCATACATTTTAGTAAACTGCAGGAGACTAGAATCAATTGAATCAGAAAGAATGATACGAACTAAACCCAGAATCCTAAAATAATTAAAAGGGTAAAAAAAAAATGGTATAATCAGTGGTTTTTGAAATAAAACAGATATGATCAGAATAAAAAATGATAAATTATGAAACGAAAAGCATAATCCTGAACTCAAGTCATTAAGCTCACCTTCCCAGACCAAAAAGACTCATAGCTTCAGAGAGGGGGAGAGAGAGATTGCGTAATTTTTCCTCACTGTGTCGAGAAATCGAAGTCAAATACAGAGGATCTGCGCTTGCTTTTTGGCTTTGTTTTTTTACATTAGTTCGGAAGAACTGTTTAGTGCTAATTATGATATTTTTAGAACTAAAATATATACAAATTTACAAATAAAACTCTTTCAGTTGGGAATGATTTAGTTTTTGTCTTCTTTTGTTTAGATAATTTTATAAAATACTTCTCAAAGAAAAAATTATAATTAAGACAATAAAACATTTTTCTTATTAAAGTTTGTTGGGAAAAAAACTTTAAGGAAGATTAATTTAATTTAAATTTTTTAAACGGTTTGTAACTTTTTAGAAAAAATCCCTTATAATATATATATATATATATATATATAATTGTCATTCTCTCGAACATTGCTTTAATTTGTCAAAAGTTAAATATAATATTTTATCCAAATTCGTATAAGAATAATGCTCATTTTAAGATCTAGATCTAGGATCTATGTGAACAAAGAAAGGCTTCTCTAGCACTAATTCATAATATATATATATATATATCATTACTAATCTAATTAGTAATAACAAATAAAGGGGAAAACATTATAAATGATGAGTTGATCTTTATTTATATTAAAACTGAAACTTCGAGAGTTTTGTGTGATGATGTGCCCTATATAAACGAGGATTAATATTTCCATATCTTCTATTTTTTTCTGCAAATAATTGTTTTTCATTTTTAAATTAAAAAATCTCTCCTATAAATTTCTTTTTTTTTTTTTATATATTGTTACCTTATTAATTTTGATGTCAAGAAACGTATCAATTTAAATGATCATTACTTAATTTTTTATTATAGAATAAATGAACTTGAAAGGAAATTATTTCCTCTTTCATAGACATTATTGAATGTCTAGTCATGAAATAAATGAATTTGAATAGACCCGGCCAACTAATTAAACCCATCTCTCATTTTATAATTCTTTTTTCTTGAGAATTTTTTTGCATTGCATAGCTCTTTTTAATTTTTTGTTCTTTATTTTTATTTTTATGTTAAATTTATATTATGATATTCATAAAGCCTTTTTGCATCTTTTATGGTACAAAAATTTTAGGTCTAATTACAAATTTAGACCTAAATTATAGGGTGTTTTCAATATCAAATCCAATGAATGAATTCTTACAATATCAGTCCTAAATTTCAAGTCTGCTTTTCATTAAGAGACTCCATCTATAAATTCGTTAAGTGCTAACAGAACTTGTTGAATCAGTTAATATGTGAGCCCCACCTTGCCAAATAAGTTGCCATGTCATCCTACTTCTTTTTCTTCCTCATTTTTGCTTAAATCTAGATTTATCAACCAAAGGGTTATCTCTGAAAGCAAAATAAATATTCAACAAGAATTTTGATTAGAGTTGAAACTAAGAAATTTGAAAATTAAAATGCCATCTATAACATCCTATATACGGTCAATTGCAAGACCCAGATATCGAGTGCTACACTTGGATTTGTGTTCCTTTAAGAGGGTCAATTATAGAATTTTACTATTTAAAAACCTAATTATTTTAACAATTACTATTTAGTCTATAAAGTTTTTTACAGAGTTTTCCCTGAAATTTTAGAAAAATCCCTAAAAAGAAAATATCCAAAACACTTCATTTTACATCTATCCTACCATCCATATTCAGTTCAAACTCCAACATAGTTTTCTCGTCTTCCTCAATAATCAGTCAATCTAAATTCTACCTGTCACTTTAACATTACACAGATATCTCTATACTTGACTATATTTATAAATATTTCTTCATATAACTATAACAACTACAAAATTTTCTTTTTCAACACCAATAAGACATCAATAATGTTACAAATTAAACCTTTCCGTGTACATGCCAAAAAGAAAAGCAATAATGACACAATAAGTTTAATTGCCACATTCCAATCCAAGTTCTTGATATGACTAACTATAGTAGAGCCCACAATTTTTTGCATGTAGGTTAAACTCCTTAATCCTCAACCTACGTGGAAAAAGAAAACCATGTGCTAAGTTAAAAGTTTAGTGGTGACTACCAAATTTACCTCTTCAATTGTAGAATTTAAAATACATTATAACACTTCAAATATACACATACAAAATCATAGATATATATAACGGTTGTAAATTCTAAGATCATAGTGCACATAAGGATAAACAATCAATATTGAAACTTTACATGTAACTTGTGTAAATGATTTCTTAAAAGTGTACTTAATTGCTTATAAATTGCATGAAATTAAATGGTTAATGATAATTGGCCTATTTACAGTGAAAATGTTATTATACTAAATTGTTATTTTCATGGTTAGCATCTTAATTCACACAAATTATTCGCTAAATAGTACCAATTGGACATGAACATCAAATCTCAAACATTTACACATAATCGCATGCACACACATACTTGTATATATGTATGTATATTCATAGTTGTATTAGATTATACCAAATTATGTAATGCATAATTAACGATAGTATAAATAAGCTATTTATGATATTCATTAAGGTATTTTTATAAGGGTTTCACCTACTTATTCATTTTTAATATTTGCCCCTAGTATAATCCAAAGGAATTGCACCGAGTTGAATAAGCAGGATTTAAATACTGGATCAAGTTCTTGGAACCATTTAGCCCCTTTGAACAGTTTTCTCATTATTGATATTCATAATATTACCATTAACCATATATGTGTGTGTGTGTGGACTGAGCTCTCGGAGCCATTCAGCCCACAACTCAGATTAATTACATTCACCGGAAGAGCTCGCGGAGCCATTCAATTTGGTAATACATATCAAGATGCAATACTCCTAACTCCTTAATTGGCATACTAACTTTATCCCATTACTCCAATTTCTGTCTAATTTTACTAAGAGCAAATATAAAATCATAATTAAACAAGATAATTAGTATCATTTATATATATTAGCATTACATATTAATGGTACCTTTCATTTTCATCATCTTTAACAACTTCATTATTGCTTCTCTGTTCCACCAACAATGTCATTACTCTTTATATAGAAATCCTTTTTAGTTAAATCCAATTTTGATAGAAACTAAACTCATATTGGAGAAAATCTTCATAAAGAATATATGATCTAATTCTATCTCTATTGTTCCTAGAAATTTTTCAAAGATAAGGTAACAATTTCATCCTTGAAGGGTATCAGGGAGCAGTTAGTAGTATTTTGGCCATCAATCATAGTATACAAATCCAAATTTGTTGATTTTTAATTTTTTGGAAATATAAGACATAGAAGAATAATTATTAAGAGACACATTGGCCTAAAAGCATCATTTTTAGGGACCAAAAGATAGATATATTTTGATTAAAGAGTTTGCCTTAAACCAATAAGTCTTCTACCCACTTGGTTTGAGTCCCATCCGTGACTCGGTTGTGTCTCGCTTGGGACTCACCATTTTGGGTATAAAAACTCCTTTATTTTTTCCTTGAGAGGTAGAAAAAATGGGACAGCAAGAGGGACATCCTAGAGAGAGAAAAAGAGGGAAAATAAAGAAAAGAAAATAAATAAAAATGTATGGTGTTTTAAGTTTTCTTCTCATTTTTTCATCTTCTTTCTTTGAGCTACTCTTTAATCTTAATTTTTTTTTCAAAATATTTCTTGATAAAACTATAAAAGAGAGTTCTAAAAACACTAAGGTTCTCTTGTTATTCTGAGAAAACTACTAAAGGTAATATTATAAAGTCATTTATACTTTTAACATATTGCCTACTTGAACCAGATCTATATTTTTACTATTGGATGTTGTGGATTTGACTCATTTTTTAAACAGTTTGCTTGATATTTGACTGGATCTGAACTGTTTAATATATCATAAGAAGATTTAATAACTTTTATATATTAAAAATGTAATTTTTAACTAAAAAATGTGATTTTTAGTTTGTTTAACTTATTTTCTTTATATATATTATTTAGATCTTGTCTTTTAAAATGTTCTAAATATTTTTGTTATATTTTTTAGGCTTTTAAACGCTAACTTGGTGCGATTTTGATCTAGTGGTTATAAGTTGCACTCGTATTATTTAAATTCATCTTTTAATTTATTTTATATATTATGTTTATAATCTTATATTCATGTTTATTTATTAAATCGGTATTATATGTCAGATCTATTATGTTAAATATTTGTGTGAATATGTTATGTTAAATATATTTTTTGTGTTCTTTATATATTTATTATTATATTATGATATTTATTATGATGTTTATTATTATTATTATTATTATTATTATTATTATTATTATTATTATTATACTTGGAAAAAGTTGGACTATAAGGCCCATGAGCAAAAGGTCTGTAATTAAAAGGCCCATGAAAGACTCTCAAAAGTCGGCCAACCAAACACAAAAAACGAGGCAGTCTGATCGGATGTGACCTCACTCTAATACAGCGGGGCTATCTAACACACACCATCGTCAAATTAATATTACCTATATAATAGGCCATACTTACTTCAGAGTAGATCGATTATTCAAAATACTATTCAAAGCTTTATCGAGGTTTATAAATACCAGGTTGGTTTATAAAAACATACTCCTTCTCTCTCTAAGTAATAGATATTCTCTCTCTCTAAAAGCATTTTCTCCTATTGCTAACTTAAGCATCAGAGTGCTAACGCTCGGAATATCGAAAAGCACCTTTTTGTAGGTTTTTTCCACCTCAGTCCGATCAAAATTTGCCTCCCAAACCATCAAGTCTCTTCTTCTTTCCTATACAGAAATGTCCCCCATCTTTATGAAAAATTATGATTTATCATGGTAGGAAACTGCCTGATCATTCATTCATCTTCCTAAAATAGCAATATCAAAGCAAGCAAAAGGCAATCTGGGGGTTTCATGAAAAAAATAAAAGCAAGCGACAAAGAAGAAAGCAGGCAAAAAAAAGACAAATAATAGACAAGAACGCCAAAGAATCAACTCTATTTATAGAAGTTTGAAGGTATAGGTGGCAATCCCAATAAATGAAGAGTCAAAGAAAATAAATAGCTATAATAAAAGACCATAAAAATTGAAGAAACCATGAAAAGCAATTAATTATCATCACTCCCCAAAAGACGTGGTCAAAGGATGATTCCAAAAGAAACGGTCAAAAGGCAACTCCAAAAGATGTGATCAAATACAAGTACCAAAAGAGTTACAATTGGATATCAAAGCAGATAGTCGACAGCAAAACCTAGCGTAAACAGCATAGGTTATGGAAAGCTAAATCGATCGGAACAAATTTATATCTTCATAAAGATAAATACTGCTAAAATCATATTATTTCCTTCACAGTTTTTAGCAAAATCTCTTCCCTTAATCTTTTAAATATATCAGACAAATATAAAAACAAGAAAAGAGATATTCAAAGGATAAAATTCATTTAAAGCATAGAGTACATGGATAAAAAGCTTTTCGCTCGAAAAAATGGGGGGGCCAATAGATAGGCAATCAATTCACAACCCCGCTTCAACAAGACCACATCTCATTCAAAGTAAGCCTCCTTCTGTCGAATTAGCATCAAGAAAATGAAGAAGAAGAGAAAATTTAAATCTTCCATCACGGCTACGAGAAAATCTAGGGCTGGGAGAAGGAAACTATAGTGAAGAATGAAGGTCATATAACCTGCTATCGCAAGTCATGTTCCTCTAGGAAAAATCTTAGCTTTGCATTCATCTTCTTAAAATGGCAAGTCATGAAAGAAGAGCGAATGAACAAGTCAGGTAGCTTCATAAAAAATGCTTCAAAAAATAAGAACAAAGGGAGGGGTAGAAAAAAAAACTTCGAGAAGAAAATTTCAAAGAACCTCAAAAGGAATAAGGGAGTTTCAGAGAAAAGAAAGAAAAGACGCCCATTTATAGTAATTAAAAAGCACCACGTAGCTCTACTTTTTAATGAAGGAGTAAAGATGCAATAAGTACCATGCAAAAGACAAAGCAACATGACTCAAAGAAGCACCTTTTCAAAATCCCCCTTTTTAAAGTGACGTGACGATTTGAGTACTTGCTATCAGAGGAATAGTCAAAAAATATTCGGCAATGCCTTCAGATAACTTTTCATTTTCTAACAAATATAGTTAGCTTGTGAGAATTGGAAAATGTAATAAGAAAGCAAAATGGTCAAATGCTATAGGCCTAAGTCGGGAAAAGATCATACGATCTCAGAAAGCATCAAATAAACATGTTAATAATGCAAGATTTTGAAAATAATTTATGTTTTATGCAGGATTGAAGTTAAAAATAAAGATCGATGTACATCCCAATCAAAATTATTAAAATCTCAACATTTTCCCGATCAATGTATATCCCGATCGAAATAGTTAAAATACTACTCTTATAGCTAAAGTTCAAAATAAAGATCGATGTACATCTCGATCGAAGTTATAAAAAATTTCAACATTTTCTCAATCGACGTACATCCCGATCGAAACAATTAAAATTTTAGTCTCCCAACTGATGACCCACTTCTCCGATCGACAATCGGTCTAAATAAAAATAAGTCTCAAATATAAGTGACTCCATCACTAGCCACGAAACAATCAAATGGCTACCAAAAACTATCAAAACCCCAAAAATTTGATCTTTTAATTGAACTTATTGGCAGAGAACTAATGATAATACTTGAAAAAAATTGGACTATAAGACTCATGAGCAAAAGGCCTGTAATTAAAAGGCCCACAAAAGACTCTCTAAAGTCGGCCAACCAAACATAAAAAATGAGGTCGTTCGATCGAATGTGACCTCACTCTGATACGGTGGGGCTATCTAACACACGCCATCATCAAATCAACATTACCTATATAATAAGCCATACTTACTTTAGAGTAGATCGACTATTCAAAGCTTTATTGAGCTCTATAAATACCAAGTTGGTATGTAAAAACTCACTCCTTCTCTCTCTAAGTAATAGATACTCTCTCTCTCTAAGAGCCTTTCCTCCTATTGCTAACTTAAGCATTGGAGTGCTAACGTTTGAAACATCGGACAAGCACCTTTTTACAGGTTCTTTCCACCGTAGTCCGATCAGAATTTGCCTCCTAAGCCATCAAGTCTCTTCTTCTTTCCTATATGAAAATATCCCCTATTTTTCTGAAAATTTGTGATTCATAAATAATAATAATAATAATAATAATAATAATAATAATTATTATTATTATTATTATTATTATTATTATTATTATTATTATTGATAAAGCTTAAATTGTCTTTATCTTGTTATAAGAGGAGAAGGCAGTCGTGAGGCTGTTAAGACTGTTGAACCTGCAAGAGGGGGTGCCCGGTCGGACCCAGGCGTTAGCACTCCGAAGCTTAAGTTAGTAACTTGTAGGTAATGCTAAAGAGTGAGGGAGTCTCAGGAGTTCAATACCTGGTGCCATTATGATTTTGGGTATATATAGGAGATCTTGGAGGGGGGTGCTTGAGTACCTTGGGAGGTAATAACCGTCAGTCATAGTGGGTGAGCAGCGACATGATAGGGGGCTGATGTATGGTAGGTGTTGGCTTATACTAGTGGGTCGGCGAGGAAAGCTGTCCCATCAATCCAATCGGACACTTCTTCTGCACGCGTCACCCTCTGATTTGTCTTTCTTTGCTATTAGCGGGCCGCATTATTGGGCCTTTCGGAGATGTATTTTTCCTGGTTATCACTTGTCCCCCCCCCAAACGGGTCCGATCGGGCGTGGCATTATCCTGTTATTTTGGCGGGGCTTTAAAATTTCGAGAGGTGGCCATATGACGCGTTTGTCCATTTTGGATAGTCGTCTTGCTTTTAATGCTGCGCGTGTTTCTAAAACATTGATTCGTTTATTATAACCGCATCGCTAGATCAAGGACGCGTGGCGCCCATTAGGAGGAGAGGCTTCGGAGTATTCTGGAAGCTTTACGCCCATATAAAAGAAAGGAGATTTGAGGCAGGTCTGTTTCGTTTTCCATCGATCCTCAGCGAAGTTCTGCCAAAGTTTTGCCGTTACCTCAGTTCTTCAAATTTTGAAGATTTTTTGGAGTGTCCGTGAGATTTTGATCAAGTAAGTAAGCGGTCCATTCTTTTAATTTTATTTTTCGTTTGTCACATATACACTTTTTACCCTTCCTTCTCCGAAAAGAATGGCTTCAAGCAGTAACCCACAAATAGATAGGAGTTTCCTGGAAAATTACAGAAATGGTGAGCCGCTAGCTCGGCCCTCACGTCTGACAGAAGCAGAGGTGGCAGAAATTCCTTCTCGATATCGTCTTCCGGCCAATGTATTGGTAATGGCCTGCCCTTCTTCTATGGCGATTACGGAAGGGCTATTCGGCCATGAAAGAAACGAATGGTTTATTTGCCCTTTATGGAGCTTGGATGCAGGCTTGAGGCTTCTTTTTGGGTCGTTTGAATTGTCGTTGCTCCGGGGTTATGGGGTCGCCCCAAACCAATTGACTCCAAATGGGTGGAGGATGGTATCCTGCTTTAAGATTTTGTGTCAAGCAGAATCGGTGGCTCCTACTTTGGATCTTTTCACACACTTCTTTTACATTTCCGGTCGGACCAGCGCATTAGAGTATTGTTTTACCAGCCGCCGACGTCGAAAGCTTTTTGGCGTCCCCACTTCTATGAAGCATTTCAGAGAGAGATACCTTTTAGTGGGTATGGCTGGTGGTTTTGGCGTATCGCTAGTCCGATCGAATGAGGCCGTCGCTTTGGATGATTTTGCTGCAGGCCAATTAATGTATGAGGCCGATGTTAGGAAATTGCTGGAGGCCGTGAGGAGAAATAGCGGGCCTTATGATTCCGACTATTTTTTGGGGACTCAATCTGAGCCCGTTGGCTCCAATACTGGTGCGAACACAGAACGTGAGCGTTAGTATTGGAATGCAGGAAAAAATTGATTATATTATTACTTATTTATATCTTTTGTGTGCTGTGTGTTTATATTATCAAACTTTAAACAGGGTACTTATCTTTGTTTTGTTCGTGTAACGTAGCTGCAGACGATATGGTCAGGGTCGAGGAGGTTGTGCAACAGTTAGCCGATCGGGCGAAGGCGAAGAGGGCAGCCGATTGATTGGCTAAAAAGGAGGGGAGAATCAAGAAGCGGAGGATTCTACCTGCTTCCGTAGTGCAGTCTTCAAAAGACGTTGGTAGTGATTCTGTTGCAACGACTACCACTTCCTCAGTTGCTGCGGTCGCTGCCCCTGCGATCCATCTTCTTCAAATGGGCCCCGGTCCCTTACTTGCCTCCCAAATAGTAGCGAAGCAGCGTCCTCTTAGGCGACAGCAGCTGAGAGATGGGTCTGACGAGGAAGGGCCGCAGCCAGCTTCCATTGACCAACCACCGATTCAAGTGTCGGAACGAAGCGAGTCAGGTCGGCGATCTTCAGGAGGAAGCCAGGAGAGTCGGCTACCATCATTGGAAGATATTCTGAAGCAACGATTTGGCGACGATTGGTCTGCGGTTGACAAGGATGTGTCGGCTTTCGTTTGCCAAGGTCTTGCTCAAGAGGGTGATTTTGAAGCAATGACGGAGCTCAGTTTCCTTTCTCGGGAGTATGAGCTGTTTCAACAGCATAACTTGGAGGTACCATTTATATGCTTATTTGTTGTTATTTGTTAGCTTTATGTTACCTTATTGCTTCGTTGCCTTTTCGCAGCTAATAAAAAGGGGGCTTTGCATTCACGGCATGGCGGCCTATGCCCAAGCGAAGTGGGAAGATGCTGCTCGGCAGATGAGAGAGGCTGAAGCTATTAGCGCTGAAGTGAAGGGGGAAGCTTCGTCTTTGAAGTTGGTCGTGGAGAAGCTAGAAAAGGAGAAGGTCCAACTGGCTCAAGACCTTGAGTCTCGGCAAAGCGAAGTGGACCACTTGAGAAGGGATGTGGCGCGCCTTACTGCTGACAAGGATAGAACTTTGTCAGAGCGCGATCTCCTCTTGTCAGAAAAGAACTCCTTAGAGGCGGCCTTGATGGAGAAAAAGGCAGCTTGGGCTGATGAGTTAGCAAAAGCGCTGGCCGCTAAAGAAAAGGAAGTTCTTGACAAATCGGGTGCGGCTTAAGGAAAGCTGCTAACCCGGCTGATTTACGCGGCTAAACAGCGATTTCCTGGAGCTAACTTGGACTGGATGGAGGATGCGGGGGTTCTTCCTGATCCTCATTCTAGTGATGATGACGATGAGGAGGAAGCATATCTAGCTGAAGAAACTAATGATGGTGTGCTAAACGGATCCAAGATTACGCTTCCTCCTGTCATAGAACCTGAGTTTCCCGCATCATTGGAGGCGAAACCCAGTGTCTCTTTGCCGAGAGAGCCAACAGGAGGCCAAGTCACTGATGAGACTGTTGCTAATCCCCCATCCTAGCCGACCGGCTAGGTGTGTATATGTAGGCTTAGATTTCTCGTACTCTGTAAAGAAATTTTATATGTAAGATTCTTTTTGCCTTTTATTTGTAGCTTTGTTGTATAATGTTGACTTCGAAGTGGAATTTTCTATAAATTTCGCTAAACAAAGGGCGACTACGCATAAATCATACGAAATTATCATTCGAAAAGTAAGGGAGCACTTCTTGAATTTCATGAGTCAGCTGGGCGTGATAAATCATTTGCTTATCGATCGGTGGGGGTTCTTGCCCCATATTTCCGATAGTGAAGAATCCGGTCGGCGATTTAGATTAGACATTAGAATCTGTCATTTGATGGGCTTATTTTGCATTTTTCGTGTAAGCCCAAAGGAGATTGTTGCCGGAGATAATGCTGAATCTCGCATTTTGGAGAACAAAATAGATTTAATTGGAGGAAATTTTCCACTTTTAAGATAGATGTCTAGCCATACCTTGTCGTGGGAATCGTAATGGAGAAAATCTAATGAATATTGAGCTTAAAATAAGCCTAACAAATAACTCGTTCTTGAGTTAGTAGAGAGTGGAGTAAAGCCAATGATTAATGGAGGATGGAGCAAATCCGACGATTAATGGAGAATGGAGCAAATCCGACGATTAATGGAGAATGGAGCAAATCCGACGATTAATGGAGAATGGAGTAAATCCAACAATTAATGGAGAATGGAGTAAATCCAACAATTAATGGAGAATGGAGTAAATCCGACGATTAATGGAGAATGGAGCAAATCCGACGATTAATGGAAAATGGAGCAAATCCAACAATCTGCAAACGAAAACAAAGCTAACAAGAAAACAAACAAATAAAACATACCTTTCGTGAAGATGAAGGAAAACTGAAATAGAGGAAATGGAGAAGTCATTCTTTATTGGATATAATACACGTTTACACATGGTACTTCTTGAGTACCTCGACGTTCCAACTCCTGGGGATATTCACTCATTCCGGAGTCCTTAGCCTGTAGGTACTGAGGCTTAAGACCTTAGAGATTTCGTAGGGACCTTCCCAGTTCGGCATGAGCTTCCCAACCCCGGCGTTTCCCGAGCCAATATCAGCTCTTCTGAGCACCAGGTCTCCCACATTAAAGGTTCTCGTCTTTACCTTTGTATTGTGGTATCTTGCGACTCTTTGTTTGTAAGCAGCAATTTTGGCGTAGGTGTCCTCCCTCTTTTCTTCTAGCAGGTCCAGATCTTGGTGTCTATCTAAAGCGTTCGCCCGACTGGAATAGAACGTTGTCCGATAAAAGGGAAGGCCAATTTCTACAGGTATCATCGCCTCAGAGCCGTAGACAAGGGAGAATGGTGTTTGGTGAGTGCCGGCTCGCGGGGAGGTCCTGTAAGACCATAAGACACTCTGCAATTCTTCGATCCAATTACCTTTTGCTTCACTGAGTCGCTTTTTCAAGCCTTCCAAGAGCGTTCGGTTGGAGACTTCCGTCATCCCGTTGCTTTGAGTATGGGTGACTGAAGTGAATCTAAGGTCTATATTGAGGCTTTGACAGAAGGCTCTGAAAATCGAGCTGTCGAATTGCTTGTCGCTATCTGTAATAAAAACATTAGGTAAGCCATACCTGCAGATGATGTTTTTCCAAACGAAGTTTTTGCTCATTTTCGCTGTAATTGTAGCTACAGGCTCAGCTTCAATCCATTTTAAAAAATGATCGACAGCCACAAGGAGGAATTTCATTTGCCTTTTTCCTTGGGGAAAAGGCCCTAGGATATCCAGGCCCTATTGGTCGAATGGCCATGTGGAGCCGATCGGCATATGATCTGCTGCCGGCTGCCTGATCACTCTTCCATGTATTTGGCTTTGCTGGCATTTTTGCACCTTTTCTTGAGCATCTTTGAAAACAGTCGGCTAGTAATAGCCAGCTTGGAACGTTTTCCTCGCTATGGCCCGACTTACTTCGTGTGCTCCGCAAATTCCTTTATGGATTTCCTTTAAGACATAGTCTCCTTCCTCCTCCATTATACATTTGAGCCAGGGGTGACTGAAAGCTTTTTTAAACAATTTACCGTTAATAACAGAGTAATTTAGGGATTTACGGGATACCTTTCGGGCTTCTGCTTTGTCCTCAGGTAATTGCCCCGTTTGCAAGTATCGTTTAATAGAGTCCATCCATGTTCCCCGAATTGGCTCTATCTCCATCATTTTTGACTTCTTTTAAGGAGGAGCTTGCTTGATCGATAATAGTTATGTGTTCTTCCACCGCACCTTGCTCGGCGGCAGACATTTTGGCAAGTCGATCGTCTGCTAAAGTTTGATCTCTTGGCGCCTTTTGCAGGACCCCTTGGGATCCGACTTCGTTCAACATTTTAAGCGCCTCTTTGACCTTTTCCAGGTACCGAATCATATTGGCCTCTCTAGCTTCAAAGGTACCTAAGACCTGGCTCGTCACGAGCTGGGAGTCGCTTTTGATGGTGACGGCTTCCGGTTGGATGGCATGGAGTAATCTCAATCCCTGTAGAAGGGATTCATATTCTGCCATATTATTTGAAACTTTAAAGTTGAGTCTTATTGCGTACCTGATAACAATGCCGAGAGGTCTTGTTATCACAATACCGATGCCTCCTCTGCTGTCATTCGCAGCCCCATCGACCGTCATTTCCCATCTGGCGGGCTGTGTGTGACTAACCGCATTATCACCGGAGAATTCCGCAACAAAATCTGCCAGAGCATGGGCTTTGATCGCCTTTCTAGGTTCATACCTCACATCCCATGACTGAAGTTTGATCGACCATCCCACCATTTTTCCCTCCAAATCGGGGGTCTAGAGGATTTTTCTTATTGGTTGATCTGAGCGGACGACTATTGTATGCGCTTCAAAGTACTGTCTTAGCTTCTTTGCACACATCATGAGGGCGACAATGAGTTGTTCAACAGGGCCTTTCTTTAGTTCTGGACCTCTGATCACTTGGCTCACATAGTAGACCGGCAGCTGTTAGGTTTCTTCCTCCCTGACTAGGACACCTGCAACAGCTTCACCAGAAGTTGATAAGTACAGGTATAGATTTTCACCTGGGAGTGGTCGGCTCAGTAGAGGGGGATTGGCGAGAAATTGCTTTAGCTCGCCAAATGCTTGTTGGCAATCAGCATCCCAATCAAAGGTTTCATTTTTTCTCAATTTTTTGAAGAAGGGGATGCATCGCTTGGCGGAGGAGGACACGAATCGCCCAAGAGCCGTGACTCTGCCATTTAGCTTCTGAATGTCTTTCACACTGTTTGGTGGCTGCATTTCCAATATTGCCTTAATTTTGTCAGGATTGGCTTCAATGCCCCTTTGCGATACCATAAAGCCTAGAAATTTGCCTGAAGGCACCCCGAAAATGCATTTGTCGGGATTGAACTTCATCCGAAATTTGTTCAGTGTATTGAAGACTTTTACCAAATCGGCAGGATGTTGTTCGGGGCTTTTACTTTTAACGATCATGTCGTCTACGTAGACCTCCACATTTTGCCCGATCTGATCCTTGAAGATCTTATTCATCAAGCGCTGATATGTAGCTCCTGCATTTTTTAATCCGAATGGCATAGCTTTGTAGCAAAAAATGCCATCATCCGTGATGAAGCTAGTTTTTTCTTAGTCCAGAAGCCACATCATAATCTGGTGATATCCAGCATATGCGTCGAGGAGAGAATAGATGGCATGGCCGGCAGTGGCATCCGCCAACTGGTCTATGCTGGGTAGGGGGTAGCTGTCTTTGGGACATGCTTTGTTAAGATCCGTGAAGTCGACGCACATTCGCATCTTTCCTGATTTATTTTTGACCAACACAACATTGGCTAGCCAATCGGGGTAGTCGACTTCTCGGATCGTTCCCTCTTTTAGCAGCTTATTAACCTCCTCGGAGATAAATCTTTTTCGCTCGGGACCATGTCTTTGCAATTTCTGCCTGACTGGTGTGCAGGCTGGATCCACATTGAGTTTGTGGGTGATCACATCGGGGTCGATTCCAACGATGTCTTTCGGTTTCCAAGCAAAAGAGGCATGGTTGATCATCAACACCTGCATGACTGCTTCCTCAACCTCCGTACTCATACTGGTGCCAATTTGAACAGCTTTTCCTTTGGCGAGCATTCTATTTTTGATTTCTTCTGCGGGGTCCATTCTTGGCTCTTCCGCTCGTTCAAATCATTCTAAGCCTGGCTCGACCAGCATAGCCTCTTTATGATGCTTGATCATGGCTATATAAGCTTCTCTTGACTTTTTTTGGTCACCTCTCAATATGGCGATGCCGCCTCTGGTTGGAACTTTCATTACCATGTAGCGGATGCTGGTGACTGCCCCTGTCTGGAACAACAAAGGTCTGCCAAATATGGCGTTATAAGCAAAAACCATATCTACAATCATAAATGTTACCTTACAGGCATGGGCGAGAGCTTCCTGACCAAGCTCAACAAATAATTCGACCGACCCTACTACTGGCACCGTGGCGTTACCCAAGCCGATCAACGGCGTGGTGTTTGGCTTAAGCTCCTCAACCGGCAGCCCCATCGCCTTGTAAGCTTGGAGGGTGAGTATGTTCACTGCGCTCCCGTTATCCACCAATATCCTTTTCACATCAAAATTATTGATCCGTGCTCTGACGACAAGGGCATCTTCATGAGGAAACATGACATCTCGTGCATCTTCACAGGATATGGTGACTGGGGCTGGCCGTTCAGAAGTTTGGGAGACATAGACGCCTTTGCCCTTTCTTTTTCGAGAGAGTCCTTCTCCATAAGACGATCCGCCGGTGATCATGTTTATAACACCGGCGTAGGGTCGGCGGGGGTTCGTATTTGTCGGTTTTTGCCTTTCTTCGTCGTCGTCATCAGAGTCGTCTCTCCTGTGATCTGATTGTTTGCAGGGGGTCTCTTCCCGTGCTGGGCCCACAAATCTCTTGAGAGAGCCTCTTTGTACCAGCCGTTCAATTTCTTCTTTCAGCTGATGGCATTCGTCGGTCGTATGACCAACGTCTTTGTGAAATTTGCAGTATTTACCGTTGTTCCGAGTGCGTCTGCTCTTCTCTTCCATCCTTCTGGGCCAATTTATTTTTCGGTGATTCTCTTTAATCCACATAAGCACTTGCGCAGGATTAGTGTTGAGCGGAGTGAAGGGTCGGGAGTGCGAACCAACCCCCCAATCGAATCTTGACCAATCCGCTTCTTTTCTCTTTTCGAGATTCCTTGAAGTGGAGGCCCGTTCCGGGCTTTTAGCGAACCACTCTGAAGTCACTACCCTATTAAATGCCCGTCCATCCGGGTGCTGCAGCCTATCCAATACATTACTCCTCCCGCCTCGATTGGATCTTAGGGCATCATCCAACTGAATATGCTGTCTCGCCCTCTCCATCATGTTGGAGAAACTGACTGGCGGCCTCGTTGTTATTGACTCAAATAACGGCCTATAAGTAGTACCATTGGCCAAGGCGGTAGACGCCATTTCCACGCTCACATTTCTTACTTCTGACATCGTGGCTTGGAATCTATCTATGTAGTCTCTAAGACTTTCATCTGTCCTCTGATAGAGGTTACACAGATCACTCACAGATTTTGGGGTCCTCGTCTGCACAATGAATCGGGTGACGAACAGCTCCCTTAACTGTCTAAAAGAAGTAATCGACCCCTGCGAAAGTTCGTGAAACCATGTGAAGGCGTCTCCTCCCAACGTGGTGGGGAATATTCTGCAGGCGATCCTCTCATCGTAGGTGTATACCTGCACTTTTGTTAAATACTCAGCAAGATGTGTGGAGGGGTCAGTTTTACCTGTATATCGATCCATTATCACGTCCCGCCATCTGGGGGGTAGCTCCAATTTCGTGATTTCCCTGCAAAATGGTGAGGCCGTGTTGCCGTAGGTGTGGTCTTCAAACATTCCTTTCTTGGAGCCTGCCAGCCCGAATTGCTTGAGCTTTTGCTTGAACCACCTATCTTCTTTACTCATGGCGGTTGGGACGAATTCATCCCTCGGTCCCCTCGTGCGGCTACGGTTGGGGGTGCACATGAAAGATAGGTCGTTCCTAATGGACGAAGTGGATCGTCTGCTGGGGATATAGGAGGAATCCCTACTCGAGGATTCTACGCCTTTTCCTTTGTCGTGTCTGCTTGAGGTGCTGGCTCTTATTCTCCTGTTATCGTGAGCTCTCGGTTCGTTAATGGAGATTCCCTTGTTCCTCCTTCTTCCGAGCTCCTCGGTTGCGAGGTCCATCTCGTGACTTCTTTCACAAGTCCTGGGCATCTTTCCCTTTTTTAGGGTTTGGACTATGCTTTTGGTGAAGTCACTGAGAATGGCGCGCATGTCCCTAATGGTGACGGGGGTATCCTCTGGAAGTCGCATGGTCGCGTTGTTAAATTCTGATAAAAGGTCGCCTCTAACGGGAGACCTGGGAGACTCCTCCCTTCTCTCTGAGGGCCTAGATCTGCCCTGGCTATGATGATTGCACTCCCCTGAAGTTCCATGCTCATTAGATCTCGAACTTGCCATTTCGCTCTCAATGAAAGCACCAAATGATAAAGCTTAAATTGTCTTTATCTTGTTATGAGAGGAGAAGGCAGTCGTGAGGCTGTTAAGATTGTTGAACCTGCAAGAGGGGGTGCCCGGTCGGACCCAGGCGTTAGCACTCCGAAGCCTAAGTTAGTAACTTGTAGGTAATGCTAAAGAGTGAGGGAGTCTCAGGAGTTCAATACCTGGTGCCATTATGATTTTGGCTATATATAGGAGATCTTGGAAGGGGTTGCTTGAGTACCTTGGGAGGTAATAACCGTCAGTCATAGTGGGTGAGCAGCGACATGACAGGGGGCTGATGTATGGTAGGTGTTGGCTTATACCAGTGGGTCGGCGAGGAAAGCTGTCCCATCAATCCAATCGGACACTTCTTTCGCACGGGTCACCCTCTGATTTGTCTTCCTTTGCTATTAGCGGGCTGCATTTATTGGGCCTTTCGGAGATGTATTTTTCCTGGTTATCAATTATTATTATTATTATTATTATTATTATTATTATATTATTATTATTATTATTATTATTATTATCACCATTTATATTATTAATTTACTTCACTTATTTATTTATTTTATTATACCACTTCATGTATTTTACGTGTGTTTGTAAGTGTAGTTTGGCAGATATAGCGTAGTAGGCTTTTTACATATTTTACATATCTTCCTTAATATGTAATTAATTATTTTTCTTTTCATTTTTTTGTATTTATTTATTTATTATCCTTGGTCTATAATAAAAAAAAAGAGTTTTTGACCGCTAAGAGAAAAAAATCACATAAAAATATTTATATTAAATAATTAGAATTTTTATTAACAAAACTAGACCAATGCCCTGTTTGAAGCCTAAAAATCACACATTTAAATAATAAGTTTTCTTGTAAATAATATAAAATAATTTTGTACATAATTAATTAATATGGAATTTTTCTAATAAAATGGAAACTATCATCCCACTTTTATTCAAAATGCACACTAAAATTCTTTTGTAAATATGCATGCATGAACCAGTATTTCCACCAAAATGGATTATAAATGAACTACCCATTTTATGTATGTTTATTTATTGCTTAGTGAATAGTATTTTATGTCATTGCCATGATTATATTGCTTTATATATCATACTTTATTGCTTTCCAAACTTGATTGAGTGCGCCTTTATTTTTAAATGCATGATTACCCGCTTGAGAATAAAGATAAAATAATTAATTTGAAATCCCAATTATACTTCACTAATCAAAGGTATAAATAAGAGTGAGATTTCGCACCCTCTCTGATTTTAACCTTATAAGGTCGGAATACTATTTTTCAATATTCTATTGGGTGGAGACTCCTTTATACCTGCCTTATGGTGTCCAACATAGACGCATATCGTTCATTCGGTCGGGAGACCCTTTTGTCTTTCCAACCCTAAAAGTGGATCTTGGTCCAAATGAAATGGTCATTATCCCATGCGCCCTTCTACTTCCTCTCCTTTTCACCTTTCAAAAGGGGAGGTAAGATTGAACAAGCTTTAGCACGCATCACAGGATATAGTTTTTTTTTGTCAATCTTTTGTCTTTGATCTAAAAGCCAACAAAATGCTAAAGCCTTCACTTTTATGTAAATTCAAGGTTGAAATAGGGTGAAAATGGGTATGGATTTAGATTGGGGATTTTTAAAATTTAAATTTTGGTGAAAGTATAGATTTTCCATATAAAATACAAAAAATTAAAAGAACCTACAAAAATTAGAATTGCTTATCAAATTTCCAAAAGGTTAGTTTCTTTTAGAGTTAATAAGGAAACCTTAAAAGTTGAGCCAAAATTGTCAAGTATGTCATCAAAGAGAGAGGAAAACTAGATCATTTGTAAATAATTGGTTATAAAATCTTTAATTTGCCTATTTATGCAGATGATGATGAGAGCTAGGAAAGTGTAAAGGCTATGAGGCATATAAAACCAATTCCTTAGGAGATTTAAAAAAAATCTTCTAGCAATGTTCTATATAGACGATGTGTTAATTTTCAATAACATTAAAGAATAACACATGAGTCACCTTGAACAAGTGACTGAGGTCTTTAAAAAAAAAGATATAATTCTATTTAAAAGATAGATAAAATGGTTTAAGGAAAAGGTAAAGTTTTGAAAAAGGTAAGATTTGGCTATAAAGCCAAATTTCTGAAAAAAAAATTCAATTTTAGACAAATTGGAGGATAAAAAGCAAGTATAAAGATTTTGTAGACTTACTAACTATGCCAGACAATTTGTAGATAATCTATCCAAATAACTAGGAAAAATAACTAATAAAACATTTAGTAAAAATCCTTTGTATTAGAATGATGGAGATATTGAAGCTATAATTCAGGTAATAAAAGAAAAAATGAAAAATTTGTCTTCTAATGCAGACAAGTTTTAAAGACAAATGCTTTAGATAATAGTTGGGGTGCAATTTTTAAAATAAAATAAAGAAAAGCAAAACCTATATGTAAGTCTTGGTTTGGAAGTTTCAAAGGTGCAAAATTGAATTATTCAATTCATAAAAAGGAAATCATAGCTACAAAAAATGGTATTAAAGCTTTTTACATTTTTCTTAGCACTAAAGAAACTCCCTCTTAAGACATATTCAACCTATATAAAAAGGTTTATGTATCTAAACTTTAGAAAAGTTAGGAAAACTAGACTTTTTAGGTTGCAATAATGGTTTAGCTATTACAAGTTTGATATTAAATATATTCCTTCTGATAAAAATGTGATAGCTAACTCTTTTTCATGTGAACTTTATAATCTTGCAAATGGTCCTACTGTTATAAACAAGATATGTTGGATATGCAAGAGGAAAGGACATCCCAAGAGGGAATGTCAACTTAAATAAAATAAAAAAAGAGAAGGAAGACAAAGGTCTTGGTCCCAAAAGGACAAAGAGAAAAATAGATATATCAAAAGATGATATTTATTAGCTGTGTAAGCAACCTAGGCATTTTGCTTCAAAATGCCCCAAGAAGCTGATAGTGAGTTCTAAAAAACTAGTTAAACTAAAAGGGGAAGACAGCAAGGCTAAAAAAGGACAACCAAAAGTTGGAGAGTTAAAGCCTTAAACTATAAGCCTTCATAGGAAAAATCCTAGATCTAAAAGGATGATAGGACACTAGACTTTTTTGACAAAGTTGCCTTAAAACATGGAGTAACACGAGAGAAAGTCTTGCATTAGAGGTCTGAGCTTTATGCCAAAAATGAAAATGAAAAAGGTAGTTTGGGAATTCTTGAAAGCCCAACTTCTTCATAGAAGAATAGCATATTAAACTATGAAATTTTAAAATGTGACATTTTAGATCACAAAATTGGTGGAAATGCTTGTGAATCCCAATGGATACCAAACCAAACCCTTAGAGGGGAAAAGTTTGATAATAACTCTAAAGAAGCTTTTATTGATGACTTTTAAAAGATTATTGTAATGCTTACCCTAATTACCTTTTATTTACATATTACTTTATTTAATTACTTGTACACACACACACACACACACACACACACACACACAGATATATATATATAATTTAACATACTTAAAACATATTTACAAAATAGTTCATTATACATCTTCCATATTCTTTACATTAAATACTTACAAAAATGACTATATACAAAAATTAGTCTATCCATCAAAATTGTCCTCAAGCTTTACTCTTTAATAGCCTACAAATGTTGACTTGAAATCGACACTTTTACTTTACAGCTGTATTCCTGCACGAAAAAAACACCTGTGTTGAGCGATAGCTCAGTGAGGAGTAAAACAATGCAATGGACTTCTTGATGAAGTCTCAAACACGAACAATATAATATGCTAATAAATATATCGTAATAGCATGCATTATCATGTCACAATATACGTATTAAGAAGAATTGCACTATCATTTATCAATCACATTGAAAATATTACTAAGAGACACTAGCATTAGATTGGGACACAATGGCATTTACACTATTAATCACTCATCAATAATTGTCAATTCAATCACTTTTATTGCCTTAATTCCCATTAAAGGTGGATAACGGGTACAAACACTAGATACTGACAAGCAGTATCAAACACTTGAGACGTAATAGTCCTGGTTCACTTGATATCCATAGATATCAAAACACTGGACACCTTTCGATGTCAACACTAGCAACTATTTAGGCATGCCTATCTATCCACTACTATGTAAAATTTAGGCTTACTAATAGTCTTTAATCACTCAAAGATATCACATTTGATACATTTAAGATTATAGAGTCATTACACATAATAGAACATGTATCAACATCACTATATAATTCATGCTCAATCACACTTAAGGTATACTTCAACTTGTTATTACTTATCATATGACATGTAAAACTATGTATACAAATATTCATATTCATTTATTTCAACATTCCAACTTGTGTTATATACATTTCATGTCATATTGTGCCCATTTTTTATATCTAAAATACTTTAAAAGTATTTGCGAAAGTTCGGGTAAATTTCAGTGACAATTCAAGACCTAAAAATTAAGTATAAGAGAAAATAGGGGAGGCTCACGGTGGCAACTGATTCATTGTGACCATAAGATAGGTACAAATTTGATTCTAGAAGGGGCTCACGGTGGCAACTGATTGGTTGTGACTGTGAGGTACCATTCTGCCTTAAGAATCATAAAGACATATTTCTAAGTTCAACTTGCATGCTATTTTAAACCTATTAAACGATATTTTCAAGCAAAGTTGTCTTATACAAAGTTGTTCATCTATGTTTTTAGTTTTCAAAACATTAAAAATAACTTTATTTGGACTTCTAAATCTCAAGATATCAATAAAACAGTCTAGCCTGCTCCTAGCAGCAGAGCAGCAAACATCACTCAATTTCAATCCATATCATGAAGGCTTTAGAGGCAGAATTAAGTCTCATTTTCTCCTACAAAGTTATAGATATATGTCTTATCTTCATTTTTCAACTTTAATCACTTAATTTAGACATCTAAGGAAAGAGTTATGCTCTCTAGACTAAAATTTGTTCAAGTGAACCTTAAGCAGATTTTCACTATATCACTTTCTAAAGCACAAATCATCATTCCCATGTACTAAAACATCATCAATTAGTTATAACATATATTATAGAATGATTATAGCATATACACCAACTTAAACTAATTAAACATATAGTAAAGAGAATGGAAACTCCCAAACCTCTTTAACAAGCACCATACCTTTTTTTCAAGCTCCTTTTTCTTCCTTCTATTTGCCCTTGTTTGATTGTACTTCAATAGAATATAAATAATAATCTATCTCCTTAATTTAATGTCTAATTGTCTTTCTCTCTTGAGTTAAAGGAAAGAAAGAAGAAGAAAGAGAGATTTATTACCTTAAAATTTACCTAACCACTAAATTCTCTTTCCTCAAATTGCTTGGATTCACTTTTTAAGGGTTATTTAGAGTTTTTTTAGGGGAAATTTAAGGAGAGGGACGATTTCCTTCATCCTCTAAAGTGACTGGCCATCCCATTCTATAAATCCTTTGAAATTTTTTTCACTTTTTAAGAACAATCTAGGGAGGCTAAGTGTCATCATCTCATTGGTCCACTTTGTTGGCCATAGATAAGTTTCACTTAGCTCCCTACTTCTCTTTAATTTCTTATTTATTCCTCTAAAATTTCTCTCTTTCTTTTCAATTAAACCCCTCAATAACATTTTCCAATAATTAAGCACATGCATAACTTATTTTAAAATGACTATATTGCCCCTACTCTTTTAAGACAATTACTTTTATGTCCCAAACTACACTTCACTAGCTAACCGAGCATATATTAATCACATTATCACTTAAGCATACATACATTCTTCTAGGGTATAAATAGGGGCCTTATAATTATCTTCTCGAACATGGTCCAAAATAGGATACATTAGGTGAACCATATGGTAAATATGATTTCAAAACAAAATATTTAGCACCAAAATAGGCTCAACAATCAATCCCACCATCATAGGAGCAATCCACAGATTCTTAAAAAGAATATAGTAATGAAAGTTATGATTAAGAATTTGACAAATCAATTGATCAAATTCTTGAAAAGAAGATTTGGTATTTTTCATAAAGTATCAAAGGTCTTGGTCAAAAAACAGATCTATTTTAAGTGCATGTTTGCTAAGAGGAATCATAAAAAGAGACTTCCAACAACTTGAACATTTTATAGATGAAGTTATATTCTACATCATAAAGCTAAAGGAGCAACTTGGTTTCTACCCGGTAGAATTAAAGATTTCCTTTAATAAGTTTTAGAAAGAATAAGGCTACTTGGTAAATTAACTTAACTACTTCCTGGAGATGTCCAATATACCATCATAAAAAGATAGTTGATTTATATTTCCTCAACAGAAATTTGGTTACCTCACGTCTTCTCCTCCTCCTTCAAGAACCGTATGGTGTTCTTTTCCATTTCATCCATTTTTCTAGTTTGTAAGCTCAAATTTCTTCTAGTTACTACCCTAAATCCCACTTCTAATCAAACATTTGACCTCCTTTCCATCATAGTCAAGTCATTCAAGAAGAAAAGGGCTTGGATTTTAGAAGAAATTGTGTAGACAAACTTTGACCAAGTTAGTAGAATTTTAAGTTTTATGTTAGATTTTTGTGGAAAAGGCTAAGATTAGGTGTTTTAATGTGATTTCGGGTTAAAAATTAAAGAGAAAACTGATGAATTTACACCCCTTGATTCCAGCAAGGTGGAGAAAAAGAAGAGGAAGAGAAGTGAAAGGAAGATAAAGGGAAGGAGAAAGTGAATTAAAGTGGAAAAAGAAGAAAACAAGGTTAGTCGATATTTATACTAAATTATTTCACATGTTTAGCTTATGCAATTTAGATAAAAATGCATGAATAACATGTGAAAAATTGAAATTGGCATCTAAATGATGAAATTGAATGTTAGAAAAGTAAAGTAATATGGTGAAAATGAGAGAATTCAGTTTGAATCATGATATTTAATTTTGGCTGACATTATATAAGTTGGGAAAAATTATATGTTAATAAAATTAATTTGATTAAATAATGAAAACACACTTAATTGAGCTTAGTAATGAGTACGAAATAAATAAAAAAAAAAAGTGAGAAGAAAAGAATTTGTAGGTGTTGAAACATGCTTAGGCCGAATGGTATGTAAGGGAGAAATGCATGAGTTTTTAATGAAATTATGATGGAAAGGCATGATATATAAAGATGAGCATGTTAGATGTAAGTATTGATAATGAAAATGAGATTCTTACATGTGTCCATGATGTGGCAAAATGATAGGTAAGTGAAGGTAAATGTATAATTAATGAAATATTTATGATTTATAACAAAATGATGATATATGATGGATATTAAATTATATACATGAAAAATGCACCATTGCATAATATATATATATATATATATATATATATATATATATATATATATATATTAACTTTGCAAGAGGATATGTTGGAATTATAGCCATTATATTATCCAAATTTTTATAAAATGAATAGTGGAATGGTACCGATAAATGAATCATTTAAATATGTATGAGAAAATAGTTGCATATCCAAAGTTAAATTAAGGAGAAAGTAATATTGTAATCTATTTATGAGACTATTAAAGAATAATAACTAGAGCAACATTCTAGTATTTGAACCAATGTTTGGGTACTGGGTGTTACATAAGGTGACTCCAGTTACGGGAGAGGAGTAAAGCTAAAGTCTTCGTTAAAGTTTGGTAGACCTCAGATCATGAGTAAAGTATATGTTCAACTAGTTATAATTATATGTCTTCCAATATCGAAAGTATTATGGAAAGATTATGTTTAATAATAGACATCAGGTCTTGTACTTTAAAAGAGAACTAGTATCAAATGGTACAGAAATTGTTGAAAATGCACGTAGCTAATTATAATAAGTATTGTGATTGCAGTGAGCATATGAGAACTTTAGTCTTATTCAATATTATTATTAAATTCTTGGATGAATTATTAGTACACGATAATTTTTGATGTCCAATAATTGTCAATTTTCTTATTGTTTCTATCTAGATCACGGAGCAAACAATGATCCAAGAATAGGATTATTAAATACTATTGTGATCAATCACATTAATTCTCTAAACAAAATTTTTGAAAATTTTAAAATTTGTGTGGAAAGTGTTTTAGGTCGTTTAGAAGAATTAGCTTAAGACAATGAGTTTTGAGAATTATTTTCATTAAAACAGAGAGTCATTGGCCGTTGCAAGTTCTGGTACTTTAATGAATGTGAAAAATTAAAGGAAATCATAAACTTTAGAATTTAAACCCCAAAATAAGTTTAAAAGATCTTAAATTAGAAGTTTTTTTTTACAAGCAAGCCAAATATTATAAATGTGGAAGAAATACTGGACATAGTACAATTCAGTATAGCTAAGCAAATAAATCCAACTTTCTAGTGGCTTCCTGCTTAGCAAAACTATCGGCTATAAAATTACATTCTCTAGACCTATGTTGAAAGATCACATTACCTAAAGAAATCAAATAGTTATCAATCCTATTGAAGATAAAAGAGAATTCCCATGGCCTATGTTGTACTTATGAAGACAGCCACTGATTCATCACCATTGACTCCAATTCAAGAATAATGCTCGATATATACACAATACCTTATAAATACTCACAAGATATTTTAAAAGCCTTCTCAACAGCTAACAATTCAACAAAATTAGAATTTTTAGAGCCTACAAAATAAGAAAAATGCATATAAACTCCCCTTTATAATTCCTTAAAACTCCATTAATTCCTTATGGACTTGGGTTACCAAATGAAGAGCCATTTGTATTCCACTTTAGAAAGGACACATCAGGTAGGCACAAAAAAATAGAAGGTTTAATTTTAATGGAAGGGTGACAAAATTTAATGGCATCAGTGACAAGGCTTAAGCTTGGACCTCTAAGGAATGCTAACTCATTAATTTTATTAATAAAAAAAAGCTATAGCCAAAATAACATTGAATAGAACATTTTTATTGACCATTCTACCATTAAAAACAATATCATTCCTTTTAATCCAGATAAACCAAATGGAGGCAAGAAAAATAATAAGCTATACTTTTCCTTGGATTCAACCTACCACTAACTTCAACCATTGGACAAAAAAAATCATTAAAATAGCAAGACACATAAAAAGGAAACACCCTACCAACCCATTATTCTATATACCAAATTAAAAAGGATATCGACAAAGAAAGAGCAAATGATTAATGGACTCCACTTCATTTTGAAAAGGATGACATGATATGTCATTCAAAGACAAAATTCCTAATTTAAACAAAAAATCTTCTGTGCAAATCTTGTTTAACAAAGCTCTCCAAAGAAAAATATCAACCTTTGGAGGAACAAGATTTTTCCAAAATGCCTTTAAGGGTAGCAAGCGAGATTGGTGACTAACTTGAGGTTTTTAAGCTTTTAGACAAGCTAAAAAAAATCGAAAATAGGCCTTTAAGATTATGGATCCAAATTCTTCTATCATTTTTCACTTTAGATAACAAAACCAGCTTTAAATAATTCAACAATTCCTCTTCAAGCCTCTTTTTCCAAACTTAAAAATGTCTTCTCCATTCCAAATTCCAAACCCAAAGCCCCTAATGCCAAGAACCGCATTCATGAACTAAAGAAAATAGATTTGCTAATAAAGCAAAAGGTGAGGAAATTGAGATTTTAAAGGCACGTCAAAAAGTTAGACATCCAATAAAAACTTATGCAGATTACCTTTGCCTACACTTATCTTAGACCTATCAACAAAAGGCGGAGAAGATGACACCTTAAGAATATCCTTACAAACAATCGAGAATTTTGCAAAAGATGAGCAATCAAAAGGGTCTAAAGATTTTTTCAGCCCATATTTAATCTTGATTATATTTTACTAGAGAGTAAAGCTACCAAAATTTAAGTGCCACAACTGTTTAAAAAGAAAAATTTTATTTCTTAAACCAATAGAACTGATTCCAAGTCCTCCAAAAATTTTAGCATTTTGCAATAAGTCCTAGCTAATAGTACATATTTTATTTTTCTCACCAAAGCCTCCCAAAGAAATTTTTGCATTAAAGAGCCAATAATTTTCAAAATATTTGTTGGAAACTTGGAGATAGACATGAAATACATCGGAAAGCCAGAGAAAAAAGGCCTTTAAAAGAGTATTGTTGCTTGCAAAGAATGTGAAGGATAATAATTTACCATTGCAACCCAATAATTTAGACTTAAATTTATCAATCATCGGATTCCATATGACTAATCTATTAGGGTTTGCCCTTAAAGTAAACAAAGATAAGAACAAGGTAGATGTTGTATCCAAAACCTCATGGCATTTGCATATAAAAGAAGTGAAGACTCATCAATATTAATGCCAGTTAAAGAGCTTTTTTTGAAAATTAATTTCCAAACTAGAAATGCAAGCAAAATCTCTCAAAACTCTATTGACATGTAAAAGCATAACCATATCAGATTTAACAAAAATTATCTTGTCATCCATAAACTGCAAGTGGAAAATACTTGGAATCAATTACGACCCGTGTAAGCAGTTAAGTCACTCGAAAAGATCAAGTTTGGATACTCTATTCAAAAGCTTAGACAAACCTTCAACTGCTATAATAAATAAGAATGGGGAGAGTAGATTGCCTTACCTCAGCCCACAAGACATAATAATTTCTTTTGAAGGCGTGCCATTAACAAGAACAGAGATTCTAACTGAAAGCACACACTCTTTAGTCCAATGCCGATCCAATTTACTCTTGCTGATCGAATTACTCCAGGTCAAATGTTTCCCCGACAAAGGAAGATCAATGAGACCAGATTTATTAACAAAGCCAAAAAAAAAAGCTTGATCCTTCCTAGATAAACTCGCTTTTCACCTATCCTCTGTCTTTAAGATTGCATTAAATTCACCACTTACTAAAATAAGTATCGAATCATCAAGCAAATTTTACAGTGTAGTCCAAAGATGATCCTGGAGTTCTTTCGTGGATGGAGAGTAGACATTTATAATGAGACACTCTTTTCTAAAGGAAGGAATAAAACCTTTAATTGCTACCCAATTACCCCTATAGCTCTAGTCTATCTTTACAAGAAAATCGCTTTTCTAAGACACAATCAAATCCCCTTGATTACCATTAGAATCAACAAAAGCCCAATCATAATTAATCGACCCCTATATTTGCTTTGTAACTATGGCAGAAAAGCTACTCATTTTTGTATCCTGTATCATCACTAAATCAATATTTTTTCTAATTACCTGACTGGCTAACATCATCCTTTTTTTTCCTGAATTGAGACCTTCACGACAACAAATTCATAAAAAAATAAAATAAAATAAAAAATAAAGAAAACCCAAAAAACAATAAAGACCCAAATCACTTAGATCAGAGGTCCTAAACTAGTTTCATAAATCCTTTAGGTGAGTTAAAAATCCTAATATAAAGTTGATTCGTTTTAAATGGTATTAAAGCGTTTAGTAGAAAATTTGGAAATAATTTTATAGTTTTTGGACGTAATTTGAAAAGAGAAATAAATTTTGGGACGGAGAGAAAATAATTTGGGCAAAATTATAAATTTGAAAAATTCATGAAACACATAGGAATTTAATGAAGAATAAAATTAAAATTTAGTAACCCAATATATTGTTAATAGTTTTTAAAGTTAGGGATACAATGAAAAAAAGTCCTATAGTTCAGGTACCCAGTTGTGTTTTTCCAAAAATTTTCAGTGATTAATGTTCATTCTAAATTTCTAATTTCTAACTTATTAATGATTTAATTTGTATACGAAGCACTGAAGCGGCAAGTGGGGTGTTGCAGAGGAAAAGCCGCTTCATCTTCTTCTTCTTTTGTCGAGCCCTTCTCCGAAACAATTAATTGAAATGATTGATACTGAAGAGATATTGCAAGAGCTGGGAAATGTGGAGGCGGAGATTCAAGATGTTCAAGGTAATTAATTTCCTATTTCTCCTTTCTATTTTTTATTATTTTTTTTTTTTTCAAAAAATGGTTCGAATTACGTTATATTCTTCGATATTCAGATCAGATACAGTTATTGCTGGACCGCCAAGAGAAGTTGTACGAGAGACAATCGGAACTCAAAGCTGTACTCGAAGCTTGTGCTGAAGAACCCGTGTCTCAAAATGGTCCTTCTTCTTCTTCTAGTGCAATGCAGAAATGGTCTGCCCCATTTGAATGGGACGATAAAGCTGATCATGTTAAGTTTAATGTTTTTGGTATTTCCACATACCGTGCAAATCAGCGCGAAGTGAGTGATTCTTTAACTATTCTATCTCTTATCTACATCATCTATCTCCCTCTTCTTCTTTTTTTTTGGTCAGTTGGCTTCATTTATCTAGAACACCTGAAATTGACATGCGTACAGACTCTTATCTTGTCAATTTTGATAAGTACACATTTTGCTGAAGTGGCACTTATGTGGCGGAAGTGAGTTTCAAGAACTATAGATGTCTTAAGGTAGTGAAATTGACAAAAAAAAAAACGTTTATGAGGTTTTTGGAGAAGTTGTAGTGTCTAAATGATCAAACTAAACTTGGTGAGGTTTCTGCAAATGTATTATGCCCTGTTAATTAGTTGTTGCTCCTCTAAATTTTTAATGTTGGTTTTGAAAGGGGTTACGTCAGTTTCTAGCTTTAATTGCAATGGGTTTGCTGGCTTATTTTAATGTTCCTACTTATTATTAGTAAACAAAAGTTGTGTTTGTCCTCATTTGGAATCCCAAACCTTAAATGGTTTAAAATTTGAAGTACTTGATTTGTTCTGAGATAATTCGATTCAACAAAACCTGTACTTGTAAGTTGCAATGACTTAATAGCCTGTTTTGTTATATAAAATTTTAGGAATTGTGCTTATTTTTTATCATATTTTCCAATTTTCTTAGTCACGGGAAATTTGGTTGTGATTCCTAGAGATCCATAAGAGCAAAGCTTAGACTCATATTACTATCTTTTCCTTTACTTTTACTGCAACCACATCAGAAATTTTGCTACATAATCTTGCAATATCATTAATGATATTAGCTATTGAAATTTTGTGGCTTCCTTTCCCAACATAAAATCTGATTCATCAGTCTGGTATGCGGGCTACCCCTTGTCTCCAGTTGTGTGATAAGCTAAATTAAATTTTATGGTTGCTTTTCTTCATCAAGATCATGAAGGCCAAAGGTGAGTTATGAGCTTTGAATGAGGTACTTAGGATGCTTGTCTTCCTAGAACTCCAGTGAAAAGCTATAAAAGCAAATATCAGCAAAGCCCTTTCTTAGAAAATAGATTCAAGAGCTGCTCTATGTCTTTAAGTTGCATTAGTGGATTCTATATGGGTAATTTTTGGGAAATTGTATAACTATCTAGGGGCTTGGAGTTTCCCTCTTGACAGTTTAGAGTTTGAACTCTTAAATAGGAAACCTTGGAAACTGGTTACATGATCTAATTTTGACTTGGCCTAATTAAGTTGAATAACATTAATAAACTTGAAATATGTGCAATTGCAACCATGATTTCCGTAAATATAACAATTTTCTAAAGTTACCTTGAATTTGAGACTTGGACAGAAGAAAATTTAAGGTTAAGAAAATTAGCAGCATCTCAATTAAGGCTGTACACTGATTTAACTCTAAAGAATACCAGATGATTACTTTCTAGTGTTGATTGTAACACCAACAACGTTTAGTTGTTATTCTGTATTGTTTGCAACATGATTTTGAGAATGCGTGGATCCATGAAACTCCACTATCTATGCTTCTCCTTTATTTATTTATTTATTTATTTTTAATTACTTTTTAACTTAAATATAAGAGATAGTTGCATGAAAAATGTTGAACTGTGGTAGTGGTGACTGCTAGTTATCATAGAAAGTGGTTCATAGACAAATGGATATGCGCATATACAGTTCCACTAAGAATTCCATCCTTTCATAGTTTAAAGACGTATTGGATATCACAAGCCCTTTTGAATACATATAAGCACAAAAGAAAAATGAAAAGGACATTATATTTTTTTTAATCTCTTTTGATCAAGTTACCTTTGTGTGAAGTGTTTTCCTTGCACCAAATGGTGCATATTCTGCAATCTCTCTTGTTGTTATCTGATGTTAATTGTTTTTCTATCCTTATTTATAAATAGTTTGCTATTACCAGATCATCAATGCTGTCATGAGTGGAAAAGATGTTCTGGTGATTATGGCTGCAGGTGGAGGCAAGAGCCTGTGTTACCAGCTTCCAGCAATTCTTCGTGATGGTGTTGCACTTGTTGTTAGTCCTTTAATTTCTTTAATTCAAGATCAGGTGCTCTTCTTGTATTTAACATGTAAGAAATATGCAAAGCTGATGCTTTATATGCAGCTTACGGAAGCTTTTCTAACAATGATGAAAATTCCAGGTTATGGGTTTAATTGCTTTAAACATACCGGCACGCATGCTTACTTCAACCACTAGCAAGGAAGAAGAGAAGTTAATTTACAAGGCTCTTGAAAAAGGCGAAGGAGAACTTAAAATATTATATGTCACACCTGAAAAGATATCAAAGAGCAAAAGATTTATGTCAAAACTTGAAAAATGCCATAATGGAGGACGCCTCTCTCTTATAGCAATTGATGTGAGTATGCTATTTAATATCCCTGTCTGACTTTTCCAAGCTGTAAGTCATCACAATTAACCATCATGCTGTTGAAATATACTTGAGAATTAGTTAAGGTATTGCCGCAATATTAGCTTTGAAATTATAGCTTCCTTTTATTTATTTATTGTGCTTAAAGCAATTTACCTAGATTTTGAAATCCAGCCAAAAAAGGGAATCAATTGAATTGAATTAATTTTCAGGTTACCACAATATTATTTATGCAAAAGTTCTATTCTAGGAAAACTGTGGAGATAATTATTTACATTAAATAGATCACCGAAACCAGGAAAGAAGAAAAGACACCAACTAAACAGGGTCCCCTGACTGAGATCTTGTGCAAAGAATTTATGGCATTTTTATTTAAAATTACATAACTAGTTATCGTTGATTATTTGAGTTGATTTGCAGGAGGCTCATTGCTGTAGTCAGTGGGGTCATGACTTTCGCCCGGATTACAAGAACCTTGGTATCCTCAAGATTCAATTTCCCAGTGTTCCTGTTTTGGCTTTGACCGTATGTTCCAATTCTCTTTTTCGGTCGAGACAGATCAATAGAACATGCAGAATTCGCATTGTGAATTTTTAGGGTAGCCAGAATGATTTCAATTACATTTTTTGCAGGCAACTGCTACTCAGAAAGTTCAACATGATCTAATGGAGATGCTCCATATTCCGAAATGTGTTAAATTTGTCAGCACAGTCAACAGACCAAATCTCTTTTACATGGTATAGTTAATAGACTTGTTGCCTTTTGTAGTTTCTTGAGTTGGCAATGGGAGCTAAAATCCAATTCTTCTATTCTGTAGGTACGAGAAAAGTCATCTATTGGTAAGGTTGTTATTGATGAAATTGCTGCGTTCATTCGAGAATCTTATCCAAACAATGAATCTGGTATAGTCTATTGCTTCTCCAGAAAGGAATGTGAGCAGGTATTTGTCATCACAACAATGTTTTCTTGTCATTTGTGTCTATTTCATAGTTGCAATTCGATATTATTGTTAGTTTATCAACCAGAAGTGCTATTTTGTTATTCTTTTGACATTATTAATTTATCAAGATTATCAACTTGACTTAGTTTATAAATTTATCTCATATCCATCCAATTCTGGTTCTTGTGCAAAGAGTGAGCAATTCATGATAAGGTTCTTTATTTTTACTATGAGATCGGTGAAGAATAGTGTATTTATTTTTCCTGTTTGCACATGAAAAATAGCATTTAGTGGAAGAAGTAAAGAAAAGAGTAGAGGTACGCCAAAAACTACATGGAGAGCAACAATTTTCACAAATTCATGCTTGCTTAATATTGAGGAGGATCTGGCTTTGGACAGAGGGAAATGAAGACAGAGAATCCACATAGTCTACCCCATCTAGCATGTGATTAAGGCTTAGTTGTTGTTGCACAGGAGTGAGAAGCCTTATTGAAGTGACACAGAGAAAATGAACCGTCCACTACAGTATAAAATTTATTTTCTCTAGCATTGTTAAAAGCAGCATAGACCCTTTTAAGTTCAGCGCATGGCTGCAAAGCACAATGGCTGTCTGAGTGAGGTTATAGTTTTTTGTAAGAAAGATTTATAACATGGTTACGAGAGAAAGATTAAATAAAGAGCACTACCTTTTGTGATTATTATGAGTATATTTATTATGATCATTATGAGCGTATATACTCTTGTTGGTATGCAGCTGAAGATGTACTAGATATGAATTCTATGTTTAAACCCCAAAGCTTAATAATATTCAAACTTGTGGTTGCGGAATCTATCTTGATTTATGGAATTCTGGAAGCTGAAGACATTAAGAGTTTTGGAAAATTGAGACAAGTTGAAACAACTAATCATGCCATTTGAATTACGTTTTTTTTCCCCTTATTGCATTTGGGAAATCATTTTTGTTAACATTGTTAATATTTCATAATAGTTCCTTTGAGTTGTAAGTATATCCATTGCTTATTTGAGGAGGATAGCCAATTTAATAAAATCTACTGTGTATTTCCATGTCTTCAATTTCATGTTTGTTCCTGTCGAGCAATCTCTAACTGTCACACTGCTTGTTTGATTTTAGAATGTCTACATTTATTGGAACACAAGTGAAGGCTGTCTCTCTGTAGGAATCTTTTCTGGTGTTTGTATGAATATTTATCCTTATTATGCTGTTAAAATTTGTAGGTTGCAGCAGAGTTACTTGAAAGAGGAATTTCAGCTGATTATTACCATGCAGATATGGATGCCAATGTTCGTGAGAGGGTTCATATGAGGTAAAGTGATCATTCTAATATATGTTGGCTGCAAATAGCGGCTCTAAAATAGTGAATGCTCCAGAAGTATTTTAATCTACATAAAATTAAAAGTTTAGAATTATTTAATGGCAGCAAAACTTCATTGGTAAATACTCTTATTATTGCTGATATGATTTGTCATTTTTGTTGGCAAAAGGAAATAAATTAAGATGTTATCTGTTTTAAGGTGCATTGATTGTTGTTCTCCTCATCTGCTAAAATTAACATCACATATCATATAGGATTCTATGAAATTTAAACCAGCAATTTTGAAATTGTACTATGTAACTTTTATTCATTGGCCAGAAAGTAATTCTATTTGACTGAAATAAATTATAGCTGTTTAAGAAGCAAAGTAATATATCTTTTGTTGAAGCCTCGATTTACGGTAGAATAAGGCTAAGTGATTTTTTCTCAAGTTAATCTTAGATTGATCTTAGTATTCCCTCATCTTGAATATTTCGCAGCAAGTAATTGCATGTTTTATGTAGGATGACACATCGTGCAAGCTTTCTGCTATCCAATTTCTTTTAACAACTAATGGAAATTGTTAAACCTTTTCAATTATTTTTACATACTTTGTGGGGCTCTTATTTGGTCTAATGACACAGGTGGAGCAAAAATAAGTTGCAGGTCATAGTGGGTACAGTATGTGTCATTGCAAATATAATTTTTTTTTCTGATTTTAATATTTATATTATCTACTAACATCTTGCTCATGTGATAGGTGGCCTTTGGTATGGGAATCAACAAACCAGATGGTGTGTATTACAAATCTATTGTTTTATGCTTGTGATGTGTGTCATCTGATTGAAATATTTCGTGACCATTTCCTGCTTCTTCTGGTTGTTGTATCATCAGCAGTAGTGTTTTCTTTCCTTGATGCTAATGTCTAAATTTGCAACTGTTTGCACGTAAAACCTGAATGGTCTTATATTGAAAATAACTGCCTGTAGTCAGGTTTGTCATCCATCACAGCCTAAGCAAATCAATGGAAACATATTACCAGGTTTGGTCCTCCTATTATCTTGTCTTGTAACTTAGGTGTTTTCTAGGGTACTAATCTTTTCATAGCTTCTATTGCTGCAGGAAAGTGGTCGGGCTGGACGAGATGGAGCCCCTGCTGAATGTCTACTCTTTTTTAGGCCTGGTGATGTTCCCAGGCAGGTATTCCTGTCTCTCTCTCTCTCTCTGTCTCTTTTTTTGAACTTGCAATTTTTGCACATACTTGTCTCATAATCTGCATCCTTTTCTGATCAGAGTTCTATGGTCTTCTATGAGAATTCTGGTTTGCAGAATCTCTATGGCATCGTGCGATACTGCCAGGTGTAGTCCATATTACAAATCCATCACTTTAGGGTAAATAGTTATAGTTGGGCTTTCCTTTTTTGAATGTCACACTAATATCCTGGTTAGAACATTAAGCAATATTTTTAAATTAAATTAGAATAATATCCTAAGGGGAAAGTGCAAACTGACCTTCAAACAAACTTTTTTGACGATGGGAAATTTGCCCAAAAGAACTTTTGGTTTAGATGAGTAGGCAATTTTCAATTTGCAGTCATTTTTGCCCCATTTAATTCCAAATTTATTTTTTTTCCCAGATGATCCTTTCCTAATGTGAATTTTTATTGCAATTATATAGTGAATGGTGTAAAAGACAATGAATTAATGACAATCAAGTCTTTTTCTAGATGAATTGGGGCAAAACGGCCGTATGACGAGAGTTGTGTGCTAACTTGACCAAAAGTTGAAGTTGGGGCAAATTGTTCATTTTCCAAAAGTTTGAGGGCTTAATTACACCTTTATCCACATATCTTGAGTGAGGAACTATGATTTTAAGGTGGAGATAGATAGAAGGAAGAGAATTGGTGAATACAGTATACTGGTGTAAAAGATCCTATGTGAAATGTTGTAATTCCTTTAATGGAGTCAAGGAATATGAGTGCATAAATACTATTTTAAATATTTAAATCACTTTGCCCCCAAAAAGTCACAAAATAAAAAGAAAAAGTCGGTTCATGTACATTGTGAGGGGTTGTGACTGTTGACTCTGTAAATTATACAATATTGGTTTCATAGATGTCCATGGCTGTTGCTTAGGTGAATAAATTGTCAGTATGGCAAATAAAATGTGCTGTAGTAATTGTACAAGTCCCCTGCATGAGCTCTCCTAGTAATTTTACTCGTTAACCATATGGTGGAAACTACATGTGTATCTGAGGAAAACTATACAGAATGAGCTTGTGGCATGACAAGTTGCATTTTTAACAATTGCAAATACATTACAGCAAAAGCTTATATTGAGTCTTTTGTGTTCAGTCTAAGAGACAATGCCGCCGAAGTGCCTTTTTCCGACATTTTTCTGAGCCATTACAAGACTGCAATGGTATTATTTTATATTTTCATGGTCTGCTTATTTTTGTCCAATTAATTCTTGAATTTTGCAATTTGTCCAATTGATTCTTGGATTTTGCAATTTGTCCAATTGCTTTGCAGGGATGTGTGATAATTGTGCATTTTCGAGTGATGTTATGGAAGTTGATGTATCTGGTAAATTTATTTGATTGGTCAGCCGTGTTTTTCTTTTTTTTCTTTTTTTTTTTTTCTTGCTATATTGCTTGCAACTTTTGTTTTTCATTGTTGTTCTCTTTCTATAGATCATTTTGATTATCATTTTTTATTTTGCTGCCTGAAGTGATGTGCTTTTCTCCTAAGCGCATCCAGTGAACTCCTTGTAGTGCCTGAAGTGATTTTTTTAAATTCTCCTAAGTGCATCCATTTAATAATATGCTTTTTAAAATAGCCAATAATAAACCAGTTGTGTGCTTACCACTTACAATGATTTGCAGATCATGCAAAAATTATTGTATCATTGATGCAAGATATGGAACAGAATGATCAGAGATTGACAATGTTGCAGTTGGTGGACAAAGTGAAAAATAAGCTAAAAAATCTAGGTTTGTTGTACAGCTGGATGAATATCCAGCTGGCTTATTATGATGTTGGCATGCATGTTATGCATATCTTTGTTTCATTTTTGCTGCTGAAGATTAAATTTTGGAATGTTTTTCTGGCTTCACATGCAGGTTCTTCGTTTGTGTATTACACTCTAAATATATGTTTTGCTTGAATACCAGGTGATGCTCTTACTAGAGAGGAGATAGAACAGCTTGTGGTTCAGCTTATTTTAGAAAGTGTTTTGGTAAGAATACTAATGTTTTAGTCCTTGGTCCATAAATGAAAACAAAAGATGACAGTGCCTAAATTTCTTTAAAGGATTGATTGTGAATAAAGCAAATTTGCGGACATGTTTTAAGTTAGTTAAACAAATGTGAAACGATGGGGAAACCCAATTGTGTTACCAATGGTAGTAACAAATTTAGGTCTTTTTTTTTTCCTGCAAATGTCCAACTTGATATATGAGGTTTCAAGCTAAAATTCGAGACATTTTTCTTACTTATTCTCTGCTGAAAAAAGAAAAAGAAAGGGGTTCATTCATGGTTCCTAATGACGCAAAATTTATATTAATAAGAGCTTTTATAGTTCAATATGGTCAGCAGATGCTGGTTTTCGATTATTTCAATAGGGTATAGAATGTAGTTTCCGGTTTTGTGAGAATTTGATCATCCTTTGTCATAAAAGAGTTACAGTTTCTTTGATCAAGTAGCTGCTCGTCTGAATGAAGTGAGAAGATTATAATAAGTGATAGATTTGATGATAAGGATGACATTTCACCCATTAAACCTTGTCAGCTTAGGACTTTCGAGGATTTTGACTGCCGTATTGACGGGAGAAAGGACATACATGTAAAAGTTTGTTCAATGAAACAAACAGTATCAGTTGTTCGACAAAAAAAAAAAAAGCAAAATTAAGGATAGAAAAAGATGGAAGTGATGATGAGGATTGATTATTCATGTTATGATTAAGAGGATGAACTTGGACATGTCGTTTCTTCTTTAATGTGCTAGTGTTGTTTGAGGTTGAACTTTTCAGAGAAGGTGGAGAAATGTCATATTTTACATGCTTCAAAATGAGCAGAGCACAAAACTTAGCTGTAATCATAGTTTTTCCTGGAAAGAAGGATATCTTGATAATAGTTATTTTTCTTTTATTAGTAGGAGACTTGAAATGCAATTATTTTGTTTTAGATAGTTTCTGTTTGCTCTGAATTTTACGGTTTTGTTTTTTACATAAGGTTGTCATCTCTAAGAATAAATGGGTTTTGGTTCATTAAAAATATTTTTGGTGTGAGAACCCAACGTTCTGCATTATAGTTTGCTAGGGTATAAGACACAAATTTTCTGAAACTGTTCTTTGTAAAATCTTAGGCTCACGATTCATTTGCCTTCATTTAAGAAAATGTTTATTTGCATGAATTATTTTGCTCTTACCAAATTTTAATTTAGTCCTTCTGATGCAGAAAGAAGAATTCCAGCATACAGCTTATGCTACAAATGCTTATCTCAAAACAGGACCATTGACAAAGCAAGTACTGCAAGGTATGGATGCTGTTCCTTGAGCATGTAAATTTTGGATGTCATATTTCTGACATCCAAGCAAATATTATCATTTTCAAATTACACTTTGATGTGGTGCCCCGACTAGTTAAGGCAAGTTTAAGTTTAACCCATATATTTCTCCTATTTCTCAAGAGCTAACTCTTGAAATTGTTGGGCATATGAAACTTTGACATTATGATATGATTTCATATTCTTTGTTCTTTGAACTTCTATTTCCTACATTTTCTGAGTGGCAGTGATGTAATTTGTGTCTAAAAAATCTCCCATTGTACAACCCAACTTTTGGTTGTCAGAAATTGGAAGAGGATAAAAAATTTGAACTATAATGACTTGTATGTTTTCCTGATGTTATGCTGTAACAGGTCGCATTATGTAATTTATTTCTTTTTCATGATCTTTTGGATTCCAACTTTAAAATTCTCGGGTGCCTTTAGAAGAATAATACACCCTCCCCTGTATAGTCATAACTGTCGAGGGTCTGACTTGAATCTTAAAAGCTTCTCTTGAAAATTTCTGTAATAATGCTGCCATAGACATTTATGTTTTTATTTTTCTTTATTTGCATATAGGGAAGAAGACTGTTAAGCAGGAGATTTCTAGCAAACAGAGCAAGCCTGATAAAATGAACACAGCAAAACGCAGTCTCATGTTGTCTGGACTGGAGCTTAAACTTGATAAGTTGCGGAAAGCACTCGCATCTGATCACGAGGGAATAACCCCTCATTCTATCCTGTCTAGACAACAGATGAGCACAATCAGTGCCCAGAAACCGAAATCAACAGAAGAGGCAAGTTCATGATATGCTGATTAGTTCTTAACCTTGGCAGTATTTCAGTTCTAGCTGTGTTCTTGTAGTAAATTTTGTATCCTTTATTTATTACATTTGAATTGCTTTTGAAGATTTAGTCTGTTATCTTGATAGGAATCTGTATCTGAAAGCATTTGCCTTAGGTCCAGCAGCAGTAGTAGTAGTAGTTTATGGTACTTCATGCTCAATAATATAACAATGTCTACAAACCATCCATTCAATAGATATTCATTCAATAAGTGACTAAGAACTATTGGAACGTTTTTAATTGATCTTTGCATGCCTTAGCTTTTCATGAACAAAGCAACTAAATTGGTAGTTTTCATTTTTTTTTCTAGAAAGGAATTTCTTCAACATTACACTAATTTTTTTTCTCTGTTTTCAGCTGGAGAAGATAATTGGGAAACTGAAGACAGAAAGGTATGGGAGTATAATTCTCGAAGAAATCGAGAAGTTTGTAGGCAATGATAATCTCGATAATGAGGTATCGAATGGTGAAGGAAGCAAGAACAGAAGTAGCAAGAGGCAGAAGGTGAAGAAGGATCTTGTTCTTATCGAGAGCAGTGATGATGAATAATTTAAGACTCGGGTGTCGGATTTCTGCATTTACAAATTGTTTTTGGTTTTGCTGATCAAGACTATAACCCAAATGTTATCATGGATACTATTATTATTATTATTATTATTATTATTATTATTATTATTATTATTATTATTATTATTATTAATTTCAAAATCGGGTTTTTTTTTTTCAAATGAATAAATAAACCAATACTAACAAAAAGCAAAATAGTGACGAATATTATTATGAACAAAAAAATTCATTGATAAATGCTCCATATAATGATAATATTATGACAAAAAATTATTTTTATTGCAAATATTGGCAGGAATTTGCGAAAAAATAAATAATGCGATAATTTAGTGAAAATAATGTCATGTTGCCAATTTTAGTCACTGAAAAAATAGCGAAGATTTTGCAAGGATATGGTCAAGTAAATAAATAATTTTAGCTTTGTAAATAAATAATTTTAGCGAGGAAGAAGTCCACATTAAAAATTGGGGGCAACTTAAATTCATCACGAAAGCCAACAATGATATTGCGACAAAAATGTTGATGCAAATATGGCGAGAATTGAGCGACAGCATCTCTCTCACTAATGTTTAATTCATGTTATATATGAGATATGAACTAATTACCGAGTACACAACTTTCGCTAATTTAGCAAGTGGTATCAGCGAGAGCAATTTTCTCACTAATATTTAATTCATCTTACAAATGAGGTATGAACTAATTAGTGAGCCCTCACTAGCTAGAGCAATTCTCTCACTAATATTTAATTTTTTATTGCATATAAGGTATAAATTAATTAGCGAGAACACAACTACCTCGTTAATTTAGTGAGAACTACAACTCATCAATTTAACGAAACCAATTTTCTTGCTAATATCTAATTCAAGTTGTATGTGAAATATGAACTAATTAGTGAAGACACAACCCTCACAAATTTAGCAAGCACTACAGCTCTTGCCAATTTAGTGAGAGCAATTCTCACTACAATAAAATAGACTTTTAGGGATGCATTTAAAAATTCAATTTAGGGACTAGATTTTAAACTGGTCCCTAATTCTCATTCTATCAGTGAAAAGAATTTTTCTCGTCCCTGAAAAATTAATTTTTGGTCCTAGAAAGATCTAATAACGTGCCACTATGGCGTCGATTAAAAAAAACTCTTGTAATGAAAAAAAATTCAAAACCTGCAAACCCTGTCTCTCAAATTATGCCATTCCCTTTAAAAACCTAACAATCCTAAAATCAAAATCAAGAGAAAGAATCCGTCTTCTTCGAATCTACAATCGCATCTTTTTTGGCAACACCATGTCCCTTGAAAACAATGTTTGTAGGCACTATCTTCCAAAACCGCCATGGCGATGTTTGGTTCTCCGTCCAAAACAATCGCCTCTCCACTTAGCCCCTCCTTCTTGAACTCTCCATCCAAACCATGGTTGTATCACTCTCGAGTGCGACCGATCCAAGCTGATTTTGGTTCCCTTGTGGACTCGTTATTTTCCATAGACTTTGACCATTTCAAGCTTCTCTTCTCTTCTCCTAATATCGTGCTCTCTCAATATTACTGTCTTATGCATGATTGATGTCATGATGATTAAAAGAAATGTCAAATTTATCTGAATTTTTGGTATATAAAAAGAAATGATTCCTGCCTCACACATAATGTCAAAATTTAGCCACATGACCTCTGTAAGTTCAAGTGATGAACTAGGCTTATCAAGCATCGAATGTTCCAGAACTGAATTAGGCGTATTATCCAAATATAATCCACTTTTATGGTGTTACTGAAGAATGGGGTACTTGTTAGTTTGTTGGGATGGATTTTTGTTGTTGCTATTACTCAGGGATATTTAATTTGATTACATGACTTTGCTTTAATAAATAAATTTAGATTATCTGTGTTATTTGCTTTTCCGTACTATTTTTCACTTCATGTGCTTAGATTTGTGCAATTATTTGAATATGATATATTCATTTTGCTGTTCTAATTTTGTTCTGCATGTATTTTGCAACCCCTCATATACTAATTTTTTGAAGTGTATGTAATTACACTTAATGGAATTAGAATGTTTTTTTGGGTGAATTGTTAAATCACTTTTAGATTCAATCAATTATTATCAATAGATCTATATTTTGTTTTCTTAATGTTCTTTTTTGCAGCAAAAATTCAGTATAGGATTAACAATTAAGGTTTGAAAACTTCATACAAATGTTGATGACCATTTTGTTAGGAAATTGTAAAGATGTAAATCATCTTATTTTGCTACGTATTAATTTTTTGGAAAGGAATTGTATAAACAATATTTTTTTTCATATGTTGGTTTTTTTGGATGTTAAATCTACATTTGTAATTCATTATATATATATATATATATATATATATATATATATATATATATATATATATATATATATATATATATATATATATATATAATTCATGAATTGTATATTATAATTGAATTTACGGGATTAAAAAAATTATTTATTTTGGAATTAATAGGAATCATTTACCTTTTAGTGACTAGATTAGAGACCAAAATACTGGTCTTTGTTAACCTTTTAGTGAACAGATTTACATATGGCCCTTAAAAGTTGGTCTCAAAACAAAATTGGGATAGGATAAAATCTTATCTTTTATGAATTTTAGGGGCCAAATTTCTGATCTTTAAAAAGTTTGATTAGTCATGTGGGCTAATTTTTTGGTACAAAATTCGATTTTTAATACTTTAGGCACCAGTTTACTTTCCGTCCTTAAAATGTTTAAGGGACCAGATTTGCAGTTCTTAAAAGTTGCATTGATCACGTGAGGATAATTAATATGGACAAGAAATCTGATTCTCAAAACTTTAAGGTCCAACTTCCATATCTCGTCCTTGTTTGTCATTAGTGGTGAAGCCTTTAGAGACTAGTTGAGGACAATATTTTCAGTCCATATTGACCTTTAAGGTCTAGTTTTACACTTTTAAGAATAAGATTTTTTTGTCTTTAAAGGTCATTTTTCTTGTAGTGGGATCTTGTTATATTAATATATGAATGACAAAAGAAACAAAATAGTCACTACTATCTCTACTTATACTAAATGCTCTCTGCTTGTACTAAACCATGCTTATAAAAGGAATGGCCAGAGGAACACAGCAACAACATATAAAATTTATTATTATTATTATTATTATTATTATTATTATTATTATTATTATTATTATTATTATTATTATTATTATTATTATTATTATGTGAGCTTGTTTTCACTCAAAGTGAATTCCATAAATGTTCATCTTTCATTTTTACCCTCATTTATAAGCTCATCTTAGGTTTACTCTACTTGATAGCTTTAGGAAACTTGGCTATGGCTACATTTGCTAACACAAAATGGGTTAAAATAAAAAACACTACCATATGAGTTTCATGAAAGTTTAGAAGGCACTGTTGTGAAAACTAATTTGAAGTGTGGTGTTTTAATAGCGGTGGCATATTAAATGAGTTTTATAAATCTTCAACTTTTATTATTACCCTTGTTTATAAGCTCAACCTAGGCTTACTCTACTTGGTAGCTTTAGGAAGATTGCTAATGGCTACATTTGCCAATTCAAAATGGTTGCAAAAAAAAATACTCCGATGCTAGTTTTATGAAAGATTAGAGGATACTGCTGTGAAAACTATTTTAGAGTAGGGAGTTTTAATAGCGGTGGCATATTGTATTGGGAAAGTATTAGACGAAAAAGTTGATACCAATATCATAGTCACTTTTCTTGTTTTTTTTGTTCATTTTTGATTGGTTTATTTATCACAAATAGCCTTGGAACTGCTTTGGTTTTCCCTATTGAGCTTATAGCCATCTGTTTGGCTTTTACTCCCAGAAAATATGGGTTTTTTTTTCCGAACTAGTGAAAACTTTTAAGACACCCCTCATCCCATGCAACTATTAATGAATAATATTTGTATTTAATAATAATAGTAGTAGTAGTAGTAGTAGTAGTAGTAGTAATTTTAGTTGTTATTTTACTTTAACACATATACTTCAATGTTTTGCACTTAGAAAAAAAAAACAATTCCATGGTGAGTTTGAAACTTTATCAAAGACATCACTAATTATATACTAAAAATCAATAAGTGTTTTAATGAAATGCTGACAACAGCTCTCGCCAATTTAGAGATAACAATTCTTCCGCTAATGTTTAATTCAAGTTGCATGCAAGGTATGAAATAATTAGCGAGAAGTATAACCCTCACCAATTTAGTGAAAGCAATTCTATTTATATTAACGACAAAAAATAATCTTTTCTCTCTTTGCTTGTACTAAACTATACCTATAACAAAAATGGCCATAGGAACACAACAATGACAACAATATACAAAAACAATGTTGTTGTTATTATTATTATTTCAATGTTTCGTCTATATATTACTTCACATATACTCAACCTTACATACTCCTATATCCTCTCCTGCTTCTATTTCTCTCATTTCTTTTTTTCTTGATTTTTATTTAAATATAAATATGAATTACTATGCTAGAATTGGTTTTTCCATGCCAGCCATTGCTATCTTATAACTGTCATTTGAACTTGTTTTCACTCAAAGTGAGTCTTATAAATTTTCACATTTTATTCGAACCTTTGTTTATAAGCACATCCTAGGTTTACTCTGCATGATAGCATTAGAAAACTTAGCTATGGCTATATTTTCCAACACAAAATTGTTTTAGAAAAAATACTCCGATACTAATTTTATGAAATTTTAGAGGGTGTTGGTATGAAAACTAATTTTAAGTTGGGTGTTTTAATAGCGGTGGCATATTAAAATAAGTTCTATAAATCTTCACCTTTTATTATTACGCTCGTTTATAAGCTCAGCCTAGGTTTACGCTATTTGGTAGCTTTAGGAAGATTTCTAATGGCTACATCTGCCAATTCAAAATGGGTGCAAACAAAATACTCCGATGCTGATTTTATGAGGGATTACAGGATATTGCTGTGAAAACTATTTTAGAGTGGGGTATTTTACTAGTGGTGGCATATTGCACTAGAAAAGTATTAGATGAAAAAGTTGATACAAAAATCAATCACTTTTCTTGTTTTTTTTTTCATTTTTGATTGGTTTAATTATCATGAATGGCCTTGGAATTGCTTTGATTTTCCCTATTGAGCTCAATAGCCATCTGTTTGGCTTTTACTCCTAGAAAATATGGGTTTTTTTTTCGAAGTAGCAAAAAATTTTAAGATACCCCTCATCCCATGCAACAATTAATGAATAATATTTTTATTTAATAATAATAATAATAATAATTAATTGTAGAAGTAATAGTAATTTTAGTTGTTATTTTACATTAAAACCTATGCTTTAATGTTTTGGGCTTAGAAAAAAAAATAGTTCCATGGTGAGTTTGAAACTTTGTGCAAGACATCACTAATTATGTACTCAAAAATTAATAAGTGTTTTAATGAAATGCTGAAACAGCTCTCGCCAATTTAGAGATAACAATTCTTCCGCTAATGTTTAATTCAGGTTGCATGAGAGGTATGAAATAATTAACGAGAACTACAACCCTTACCAATTTAGTGAAAGCAATTCTATTTATATTAATATATTAATGACAAAAGAAACAAAATAATCTTTTCTCCTTCTGCTTGTACTAAAATATATGCCTATAACAGAAATGGCCATAGGAACACAACAACAACATACAAAAAAAAAATTGTTGTTTTTGTTATTATTATTATTATTATTATTTTGAATGTTTCGTCTATATATTACTCCACATGTACTCGGCCTTACAAACTTCTATATCCTCTCCTTCTTCTATTTCTCTCATTTTTTTTTCTTAATTGGTTTTCATTTCAATATGAATATGAATTACTATGCTAAAATTGGTTTTTTTGTGCCAGCCATTGCTATCTTATAATTGTCATTTGAACTTGTTTTCACTCAAAGTGATTTCCATAAATCTTCACCTTTTATTCTTACCTTCGTTTATAAGCACATCCTATGTTTACTCTGGTTGATAGCTTTAGAATGCTTGGTTATGGCTATATTTTCCAACACAAAATGGGTTTAAAGAGAATACTTCGATACTAGTTTGTGAAAGTTTAGAGGGCGTCGGTGTGAAAACTAATTTGAAGTGGGGTGTTTTAATAACGGTGGCATATTAAAATGAGTCTGATATATCTTCACCTTTTATTATTACCCTCGTTTATAAGCTCAACCTGAGCTTACTTTACTTGGTAGCTTTAGAAAGATTGCTAATGGATATAATTTTCAATTCAAAATGTGTGTAAAAAAAATACTTTGATGAAAGTTTTGTGAAAGATTAGGGGATATTACTCTGAAAACTATTTTAGAGTAGGGAGTTTTAACAGTGGTGGCATATTACACTAGGAAAGTATTAGACGAAAAAGTTGATACCAAAATCATAGTCATTTTCTTTTTTTTTTTTCGATTGGCTTAGTTATCACGAATGGCCTTGGAATTGGTTCATTTTCCCTATTGAGTTCAATGGCCATCTGTTTGGCTTTTACTCCCAGAAAATATTGGCTTTTTTCTGAAATAGCAAAAACTTTTAAGACAGACTCATCCCATGCAACTATTAATGAATAAATTTGTAAATAATAATAATAATAATAATAATAATAATAATAATAATAATAATAATTAAGAGTAGTAGTAATAGTAATTTTAGATGTTATTTTACTTTAAAACATATGCATCAATGTTTTGTGCTTAGAAAAAAAAAAACAATTCCATGGTTAGTTTAAAACTTTATCAAAGATATAATTGATTATGCACTCAAAAATCAATAAGTGTTTTAATGAAATGCTGACAAAAGCTCTCGCCAATTTACATATGACAATTCTTCCGCTAATATTTAATTCAAGTTGCATGCAAGGTATGAAATAATTAGTGAGAACTACAGCCCTTACCAATTTAGTGAAAGCAATTCTATTTATATTAATATATTAATGACAAAAGAAACAAAATAATATGCTCCCTCTCTGTTTGTACTAAACTATGCCTACAATAGAAATGGCCAGAGGAACACAGTGACAACATATAAAAAAAAATTGTTGCTATTATTATTATTTTTTGAATGTTTCACCTATATATTACTCCACATATACTCGACCTTATATACTCCTATATCTTCCCCTTCTTTTATTTCTCTCAATTCTTTCTTTTTTTTTATTGATTGGTTTTAATTTCAATATGAATATGACTTACTATGCTAGAATTGGTTTTTTGTGCCAGTTATTGCTATCTTATAACTGTCATTTGAACTTGTTTTCACTCAAAGTAAATTCCATAAATCTTCACATTTTATTCTTAATTTCGTTTATAAGAAAATCCTAGGTTTATTCTGCTTGATAGCATTAGGAAGTTTGGCTATGGCTATATTTTCCAACACAAAATGGGTTTAAAGAAAATACTCTGATACTAGTTTTATGAAAGTTTAAAAGGTGCTGATGTGAAATCTAATTTTAAGTAGGGTGTTTTAATACCAGTGGCATATCAAAATGAGTTATATAAATCTTCAACTTTCATTATTACCCTCGTTTATAAGCCCGGCCTATGCTTACTCTACTTGGTTAGTAAGATTGCTAATGGCAACATATGCTAATTCAAAATGTGTGCAAAAAATATACTCCGAGGCCAGTTTTATGAAAGATTAGAGGATATTGTTGTGAAAACTATTTTAGAGTGGGGTGTCTTAATAGTGCTGGCATATTGCATTAGGAAATTATTAGACGAAAAGGTTGATACCAAAATCATAGTCACTTTTCTTGTTTTCTTTTTTTTTTTTTCATTTTTGATTAACTTAATTATCATGAATTACCTTGGAATTGCTTTGGTTTTCCTTATTGAGCTCAATAGCCATCTATTTGGCTTTTACTCCTATAAAATATAGGCTTTTTTTCTGAAATAACAAAAACTTTTAAGACTGACTCATCCCATGCAACTATTAATGAGTAATATTTGTATTTAATAATAATAACAACAACAACAATAATTGAGAGTATTATTAATTGTAATTTTAGTTGTTAGTTTACTTTAAAATCTATACTTTGATGTTTTGATCTTAGAAAAAAAAACAATTTCATGATGAGTTTGAAACTTTATCAAAAACATCACTGATTATGTACTGAAAAATCAATAAGTGTTTTAATGAAATGCTGACAATAGTTCTCGCCATTTAGAGATACAATTATTTCCCTAATGTTTAATTCAAGTTGCATGTGAGATATGAAATAATTAGCGAGAACTACAACCCTTACTGATTTAGTGAAAACAATTATATTTATATTAATATATTAATGACAAAAGAAACAAAATAATATTTTCTCTCTCTACTTGTACTAAACTATGCATAAAATAGAAATAGCCATAAGAACACAACAACAACAACCTATAAAAAATAATTGTTGTTGTTATTATTATTATTTTGAATGTTTTGTCTATATATTACTCCACATATAGTCGGCGTTACATACTTCTATATACTCTCCTTCTTCTATTTCTCTCTTTTTTTTTTCTTGATTGGTTTCCATTTCAATATGAATATAAATTACTATGATAGAATTAGTTTAATTTTCTGTGCCAGCCATTGTTATCTTATAATTGTCATTTGAACTTGTTCTCACTTAAAGTAAGTTCCATAAATCTTCACCTTTTATTCTTACACTCGTTTATAAGCACATCCTAGGTTTACTTTGCTTGATAGCTTTAGGAAGCTTGGCTATGGCTACATTAGCCAACACAAAATGGGTTCAAAGAAAATACTCCGATATAAGTTTTATTAAAGATTAGAGGAAGCTCATTGGAAAACTATTTTAAAGTGGGATGTTTTAATAGTGGTGTGTATATTAAAATGAGTTCTACAAATTATCACCTTTTGTTCCTTCCCTCATTTATAAGCTTATCCTAAGCTTATATTGCTTAATAGCATTAGAAATCTTGGCTATTGTTATAATTGTTAATACAAAATTGGTTCAAAAAGATAATCCAATACTAGTTTTAGGAAAGCTTAAAGGGCATTACTGTAAAAGCTATTTTAGAGTGAGGTGTTTCAAATAATTGGCATATTGTATTAGAAAAGTATAAGATGAAACAGTTTATGCCAAAATCATAATCACTTTTCTTATTTTATCTTTTTTTTTCATTTTTATTAACTTATTTATCATCTATTTGGCTTTTACTCCTAGAAAATATAAGTTGTTTTCGAAATAGCAAAGACTTTTAAGACAGCCTCATCCCATGCAACTATTAATTTATAATATTTGTATTTAATAATAATAATTAAGAATAGTAGTAATAATAATTTTGGTATTTATTTTATTTGAAAATCTATTTTTTAATGTTTTGCTCTTAGGAAAAAAAAGTTTGGAAACTTTATCAAAGACATCATTGATTATGCACTCAAAAATCAATAAGTGTTACAATGAAATGTCGTTGTAGGTGCTATTAGAGTAGTGGTTTAAGTAGCAGGCATTTCAATTATTTGTACATCATAAACTAGAAGTTTTTTAACTAATGCTGATTGGTAGTGTTCCATTTCATATATGATTACAAAATCTACAGCTCCTTACGCAACCCTCGTTAATTTAGCGAGAGCAATTCTCTCCCTAATATATAATTCATATTGCATGTGTGAGGAAATTGGCAAGGATACAACCCTCACTAAATTAACAAGGACTACAACTTTTGCTAATATTTAATTGATGTTGCATGTGAGGTATGAATTAATTAGCAAGGACATAATCCTTGCTAGTTTAGCAAGAGCTAAAACCCTCACAATTTAGTGAGAGCAATTCTCTAGCTAATATTAAATCCATATTCCATGTGAGATATGGAATAATTGGCGAGGACAGACTCTCGCTACTTTAGCGAGGACAATAGCTCTCGCCCATTTAGCGAAAGCAATTCTCTCACTAAAATTTAATTCATGTTGCATGTGAGATATGAACTAAACTACAAGGATACAACCCTCACTAATTTAGTAAAGACTTCAACCTCGCCAATTTAATGAGAGCAATATTCTTATTATATTAATATATTAATGACCAAAGAAACAAAATAGTCATTTTTCTCTCTGCTTGTCTTGAACACTTTTTGCTTATACTAAACCCTGCTTATAATAGAAATGGTCAGAGGAACACTGCAACAACTATATATAAATAATTTTTTTACCATTGTTGTTGTTATTGTTTGTTGTTGTTATTATTGTGACGCGTGCTGGAGCCACGCTTGTTTTTAGGTTCGCTCTCAGAGATTCGCTTTTAGGGTTTAAGATCGAAAGAGGCTTACTATTAATAAATTGGCTACTTTGCAATAAAAGGGGCCAAGTCCAAATTATTGTTGACAGTCAATCCATGAAGGGATATACTAATGGGCCTAAAATAGGTAGGTGTGATAGAGTCACCACCCAACAGAATGTTGAAAAATGATTCTCGATCTTTTGATGTCCAAATAAAGATTGGTGTTCAAGACATTACTTTTATTAGGCACCTTGGTTATATGATATTTGATAATTGAGTTTTAAATTTTAATCCACCCTCCTCTCTCACATAATGTAAAACTATATAATTAAATAAATTTCCCAAGCAAATAGAGCGATAAATAAATAAATTTCAAGTATTTAAGCTTATTACAAAAGCAAATCGTCCAGAAATAAAATGACATACATACAAAAATCGGGGCATTCATTTGGGTTGGGAACATTGGTTCCCTCATGCACATTTTATAGAAATTCTTTTTTGTCCTTTATTTGGTTTTGGATGAAAAATTGGACATTGATTTAAGTTTTAAAGGAAAACCCAAGTTAATTAGTAGAAATCATTTTAAGTGCCTTTTCCTTTTGGACATGCACAAAAAGCCCTTTTTTACTAGTTATTACTTCCCCGAAATAAAAATACATCAAAAAAATCAAAATAATAAACTAAATAATAAATGAATGAAATAACCTAATGGGTAGGTGGTAGTCATCAACCAACAGGGAGCATGACTCCTAATGAAAAATGCTTTGTGAAGCCTCCTAAAAGCGAATGAAGTTATATACTCACATAAGAGCACAAAAAGTAATAAATTAGCATTATGAGAAATCCAATAAAAAATCAAATACAAAGCAAATGAAAGATCATTCAATCAATCACATATATAGAATGGAAAAATATGTACAAAATAAAAAATTATATAAAATGACAAATAAACACTTTGTGGATTAAAGAAATAATACAAACAACAATAAAATGCATAAAACACATGAGTAAAAGGCCTAAAAATCAGCCACGGATGCCCCTGAAAGGTGACAAACAGCCACAGCTGAATGATGGACGGGATGAGAAGAAACTCCAATGATGTCTCGTCTATTACATTGATAGACAACTGTCTATGGGAGCTTCTTTCCATCTGTCACTTGTAGAATAGAACAGGAAGCTGGAAATAACCCAAAAATCACACAAAATTGCAAATAAACCCAAAGCACTCATATATTAAAGCCCAAAGCATGCCAAACTAAGATTATAAGTTTAAATCATGCATTAACTATATCAAAACTCATTAAAATACAGAATAATAGAACAAAAATAAAGTTTGAAGACATACAACAATGGAGGAAACCATAACTTGATCATATCATTATCATGCAATATCAATCCAAATTCGTACATCATTAAGTCTAAACGTGTAAATCAATGAATCACAGCACATAAATACATTTATTTTAACAATAATCAACATGATCATAGATGATAATTTTTAGAGAGAGAAAATATAAAATTCTGACTCTGAATTTTTTAAAGTTTAGATCTCTACTCTAAATATAATCTTCGTGTTTCAGAAAAACTAAGTGATTCTTTGTGTGTATGTGTGTTTGGATCAAAGGAATTGTTAGAGAATTTTCTTTTTAAACAGAGAAAAATTAGTTTCTTTCTATCAAAGAGTTGTCTCTATGATCAAAGAATGATTTCCCCCCTAAAAACCCTAATTCTTTTTTTATATATACCTAGGATAGAGTTGGAGTTGATTTCTAACTCTATCTCTCTGAATTGGAGTTATTGATCCCCCAAATTTTGGATTGAAGATCCCTTAAAACTCTATCTTCCCAGTTTTTAATTTTCAAAAACATGGAAAATCTAGTTATTCAACCACAAACAGTCGTCCCTCAAGCAAAAATCCAGAATTCACAAAAATGCGTATGATCTTACCTATACAGGAGAGAGATGGCCACAAACGATCATCCCTCATATGACAGATGATCGTCTGTCACCACCAGAGGCTAGAATTATGGTTTTTCATGCTCTTTTATTAAAACCTTTTGAAAACACTTGAGAAATCATAAAATCTTTGAGAAAACTATGAGAAATTCACAATCAAAACTTCAAGATCCGTACTTTTTGTCAGAAATATACTATTTTCTCATTATCAAGTAACCCTAATCTAGGCTATCTCGAGTCACAGTGTCTACAATTATTATTATTTTGAAAGTTTCGTCTATATATTACTCCACATAAACTCACCCTTACATACTCTTAAATCCTCTCCTTTCTTTATTTCTCTAATTTTTATCTTATTTGGCTTTCATTTCAATATGAATATGAATTACTATACTAAAACTGGTTTGCTTTGTCAGTCATTGCTATCTTATGGCTGTCATATAAGCCTATTTTCACTCAAAGTGAGTTCTAGAAATCTTCATCTTTTATTCTTTATTTATAAGCTCATCCTAAGTTTACTCTACTTGATAGCTTTAGGAAGTTTGGTTGTGGCTACATTTGCCAACACAAAATGGGTTCAAAAAAAATACTTCGATACCATTTTTATGAAAGCTTAAAGGTCAGTGCTATAAAAATTATTTTAAAGTGGGGTGTTTTAATAGCAGTGACATATTAAAGTGAGTTCCATAAATTTTTACCTTTTATTCTTACCCTCATTTATAAGCTTATCCTAGGCTTACTCTACTCGATAGCTTTAGGAAGCCTTGCTATAGCTACATTTACCAATACAAAATTGGTTAAAAAAATATTCCGATACCAATTTTATGAAAGTTTAAAAGGCACTACTGTGAAAACTATTTTAGAGTGGGGTATTTTAATAGCAATGGCATATTGCACTAAGAAAGTATGAGATGAAAAAGTTAATATAAAAATCACAATCACTTTTCTTGTTTTATCTTTTTTTCATTTTTGATTGGCTTAATTATCACGAATGGCTTTGAAATTGCTCCAGTTTTCCCTATTCGCTTTTGAAATAGCAAAGTCTTTTAAGATGGGCTCATTCAATGCAACTATTAATTAATAATATTTGTATTTAATAATAATAATAATAATGATGATGATAATAATAATAATTAAGGAAAGTAGCAATAGTAATTTTGGTTGTTATTTTACTTGAAAATCTATTCTTCAATGTTTTTCTCTAAGGAAAGAAAAAAAACAATTCAATGGTGAGTTTGGAAACTCCATTAAAGACTTCACTGATTATGTAGTAAAAAAATCAATAAGTTTTATAATGAAATGTTATTGTGGGTGCTATGGGGAATGGTTGTTTAAGTAGTGGGTAGGGGCATAGCCAGCAATTGGATTCAATAGGGTTAAAAATTATTGCTAATAAAAAAATTCATTCACATGAAAAAATAAAAAATAATATATCAATATGATAATAATATATATAATAATACTCATAATATTATAGTTGTTCTCTACGAGTTTTCATATTTTGAAAGTATTGAATAATTATTTCATTGTCAATACTTTCAAATACATACTTTTCAATATAAGTAACTAAACAATTATTCAATAATTGATCTCTCATTCAATTTTGCAGATGGCTTTTCACTATATTCATTTTAAAAAATGCCCTTTCAACAGTTGCCGTCACGATTGGTAATATCAAAGCTAATTTGACAAGCAAATAAACTAAAGGATACACTAAATTTTTTCTTATCTTAACTAACAATTTACCAAGATTGTTAATTCCTTCTAACATCAAAAACTCATTATTGGTTAACATGTCAGTAATATAAGTTTCAAGCTAATTGTCAAGTGAAAGAAGTTGTACCAGTGAAAATCCCGAGGATAAAATTGAGCAATTCGAATCAACTTTTATTTGTCAAAAAATGAAAATGCATCATTTGGAGTTAAACAAGCCACACATAAAAGCAACTTCGTATTTATCTCAGTAAAACGATTGTTAAGCTCTTGAAGTTGCAAATCAATGACAGCACAGAGCAAATCCACTTGATAATGGTGCAAATTTGTGACTTATTAAATTCTACATCGTGACTCCCCTTTCACTTGAAATATATCACTCATATTAGAAATAAAGACACTATGTGTTTCACAAAAGAGGCAAACCTCATTCAACAAAGAATCCCAACCATCATCCCTCATCTTTCGTAGCCTTTTTTTATAGTGCAACTAATTGTATAGCATTAACAATATCTTGATCTTTTCCTTGCAAAGCTTGTGATAACTCATTTATGATTTCTAAAATCCCTTTCATTAAGTGCAAATTGAATGCAAAATCAAAACATTGTATTGCTTCTAATAAAGCACAAGTTTCAACTCTTTGTTCAGAGTTAGTTCCATCCTTAATAATGTTATCAAGTACCTCTACTACAGATGCAAACATAATTATTAAATTCAAGATTGTACCATAATAAGAACCCCAACATGTGTCACCTGCTCATTTAAAACTAGTTTTTTGATTTAATCCTCGACCATTTACCAATTCACGATTTCTTAATGCTTTAAAAACTTAGCAGTTTGACTTTCTCTCAAAAGATCCTGACATTTACACGATGCTTCAATAACATTCAATAAAGTAACCAACAAATTAAAAAGAGATGCAATATTGATATCATTTTTAGCAACTGCGAGAAGTGTTAATTGGAGTTGATGGGCAAAACAATGAACATAATAAGCAAATTCACTTTCTTTCGTGATCAAACTCTTCAATCCATTGAATTCTCCTCTTATGTTTCTAGCCCCATCATAACCTTACCCTCGTAACTGCGAAATACTTAAACTGTACTTAGCAAATAACGACTCGATTGAAATTTTAAGAGATGAAGCATTGGTATTATAAACATGAACAATACGAAGAAATCTTTCAACCACTTCACCCTTATTAGTAATATAATGCAGAACAACAATCATTTGTTCTTTCATCGATACATCACGAGATTCGTCAACCAAAATTGCAAATATATCATCACCTAAATTATTAATGATGGCATCAATAGTTTTAACAACACAAGCATTTATAATCTCATGTTCAATAGTATGAGATGTTAACTTCAAATTATTTGGAGCATTTTTACGAACAACATCAGTAATACTTTCATTGTGCTTAGCTAAAAAATTTAGAAGTTCATTGAAATTACCTTCTTGTTTAGAACCACAATATTCATTATAACCACGAAAAGGAAGCCCTTGTCACAAAAAAAAATCGAATGCAATCAATCGAAGCAATTAACCAAGTTCTATATTCCTTTCTTACTTGATTTGTATGACTATTGAAAACAACTTCTATATTTTGGTCTTGTTTCAACAGTGCTTCACATTTTCTCCAAGCTACGTTATGAGCACTAGTAGGGCCTCCCACATGAATATCTAACCTCTCTTTTTTATTCCAAACATTGAACCATCTATAATAAATGAATTACCTCCTCCTTGCTTCCCAATCTCAATTCTAAAAAGATAACAACATAAGTAAAATGTTGCATCTTTTTGTATACTATACTTCAACCAATTAAAATATGTTTTGTCCCATTTAGGATTAAAACAAAAAAAAACATTCCCAATATTTCATTGTATAAAATTATAGTTTTGTGGTTGACAAGATCCTTTTTGAAGATATGCTCTTCTTATTTTATCCTGATCATTAAGATGATATTATGAGATTATAATTCTCAATCCAGTATCAGCATGATGATTATCTAAATTAATCTCATGACTAGCTTTTCTCGAACTACTTTCTTGATCTTTTTTTCCAATTTCTTGGTCAATTGGTTGTTCAAAGGGTGATTTTCTCTTAATCACAAATTTATTCATGGTTGTTTCAAAAAATAAAAATGTAAATTTTAACTGCAATGCTCACTATCTCATATGTTGAAAATTTTGAACCTAACTCCTATTAAAATTGAACTTAATTACTATTTACACAATATCACACTAAAATAAAATCAATTACCTATCTACTTTTATAAAGAATATTCAATTTTGATTTCTTCCATATCAAAGAATTGCAAATAATTAGGGTTTTCATGCATTAAGATTTGAGAATAAAACTATAATAAAAATTGAAGAAAAAAACTTGCAACCAAATTTTGTCATGTCCCTTTTGAATCTTCAAGTGGACCTCCACCACACTTCAATGGCATTCTCATTTGGACTTGATAAAGCCCGAAATGTCTTTATCTTATAAGAAGTAGAGCTGGCAGTTGAAGGGCCAATAGGATGGATGGACCTGTAAGAAGGAGTGCCCGATCGGACCCAGACATTAGCATTTCGAAGCTTAAGTTAGTAGCTTTTAAAAAAAGAATGCTTAGAGAGAGAGAGTCTCAGATGTTCAATACCTATAGCCATTATGTTTTAGGCTATTTATAATAGTTCTTTAGAGGGGTACTCAAGTACCTTGGGGAATGATAATTGGCAATTGGAGCAGGTGAGCGGCGATATGATAGGGAGCAGGTGGAGAGTATAGGCGTTGGCTTGTGTCAGTGGGCTGACAGGACGTGCTGTCCCATCGGTCCGATCGAACATCACGTCTCGCTGTGCTGTCTTCCAGCTCATGCTTTGCCTTTTTGCTAAGCGTCATTAGGCCAACCTAATTGAGCCTATGAAAATGTATTTTCCATAGTTATCACTTGTCCCCCCTCCAACGGGTCCGATCGGACGATGTATTGCTTATTATTTTGGCGGGATATTTCAATTTGGCTTGAATATGATAAGTCGCGCTCGTTCATTTCAGTCGCTATGCATTTATTGCCGAGGGTGACGCCTTATTTTTCAGAACCGCCATAATGATTTGGAGACACGTGGCGATTATTCAATTGTTGAGGCGTTTGGAGAGTTTCAGAAGTTTTTAAATCTATAAATAGGTGATTTTTGGGGCAACTTCTTCATCTTTTTATCGATTCTTAACAGAACTCTGCCAAATTCTCTTTGTGAAGTTTGTTTTTTCCTATGCAAAAAGTTTTTGGGCTTCATACTTCTTCAAAGATTCGGAGATTTCAAAGTTTTCTCCCAAGGATATTATATTGCACAAGTAAGTGGACATCTCCTGCCTTTTAATTTTTCTTCATTTTTCATAATATCATCATTATTCCTCCCCTTCCACGAAAGATGGTTTCGAGCAACAATCAGTCTATAAACAGGGGGTTTCTTGAAGCTTAGAAAGGTTATGGGACCGTGGCTCGCCCTTTTAAATTCACATAGTAGTGCACGATATGATTTCTCAACAAAAATCCTCGTGATGGCCTGCCCTAAGTCCATGGCGACGACCTAGGGATCTCTTGGTCTTGAAGACAATGAGCGGCTTATTTGTCGTTCATGGAGCTTGGGTGCGGGGTCAAGGTTTCCCCTTAACGCCTTTGAAATTGTAATTCCTGAATGCTACAAAATTGCCTTTGGTCTTTCGAACGGACGAAGATCAATGCTCTGCCTCAAAACCCAACCATAGGACTTGCCGTGTATATAATCCGATCGGATGTAGCTGCTATCTTTGAAAGACCAAACGTCCGATCGGTCTTTGTAGGGAGTGATGTCAAAGACATGGGAAGCCATATAATTCTAATTATCTCCTTTGTAATCTAATTGGGACTTTAGACTCAGATCATGAGCATCATAATTAAGTGCATATTGAACATCATGCATTGCATGTTTATAAAATCTACATCGGCTGGAGAGAATACTTATCTTTTATTTTGTGACGCAGCTGCAGGCGTGATGGCTAAGGGAAACGATGTTACTAAGCAATTGGCTGACCTAGCTAAGGTAAAGATGGAGGCAGACCGTGCAGCCAAGGAAGAGAGGAAGTCGAGGAAGAGAAAGCTTGTGTCTTCTTCACAAGTGCAAGCTTCCACGCCCTTTGCCAGTGCTCCGATCCCCCTTCCCCCTCAACCTCTTCCAATGTCTACTGCTGCATAACTTTTATCAGAGGGTCAGCGTCCCCTTCAACGTTTCTTATTGAGGGACGAAACCGATTCAGAGGAAGAGCATCCGGTTCTACCTCAAATGGGGTCAGTTAAAACCAACGCGCCTCCAGCAGGTGAAACTGCACAGAGGAGAATCGAAGAGGCAGCCAGGAGGAAAGCTGCCGAGCTGGTGGCTACTACGGATGCTAGGGTTGTCGCAAGAGGCAAAGAACCCCTTCGAAACGAGTTCACTCTAAGCATTGCTACAAGAATTTTCGAAAGGCATGTTGCATCGCTCGGAGAAATTCTATAAAATCAATTTAGTGATGGCTAATTCATTGAAAATAGGGCGGTGTCGAGCTTTTTATGTTGAGGCATGCTCCAAGAGGGTGATTTTAAGGCAATGGGAGATCCCAACATACTATTCCGAGAATGCAGCCTTTTTCAACAGCAAAGTCTGGAGGTGTATATATATATATATATATATATATTATTTTAAATGTTTACTCTGAACGACCTTTCTTCCCGTTATCCGTTATCTTATTGATTACTCAACCCTTCTTCTTTTTTTTTCTGAATTTCAGTTGATAAAAAGGGATTTGCGCTTGCACGGCGTGGCCAACTTTTGTCGAGGGCGATGGGAGGATGTCGATCCGGTTAGGAGGGAAGTAGAGGTCAAATATGATTTCGCGATGAAGGAGTCTTTTCTTGCTCGATCGAAAGTTGAAAAGCTAAAAAAGGAGTTCGCTCGTCTTTCTCAAGATTTGAAAGCTCGACAAAAAGAGGTCGACCACCTTAAAAGGAATGTAGCTCACCTGATAGTCGAGAGTGCCTTAGGGCAAAAATTTAAAGAAGAGGCGACCAGACCGAGGGACGAGTGCACTCGTCTATCTGCTGAATGCTCTAAGGTTGAATCCGAGTGTGATCTTTTGTGTGGGGAGCATAATTTATTGCAAGCTACCTTGGAGAAAGAGAGGGCACAAAGAAGGGAGCTTGAGGAAGAACTTTCTATTCAAAAGAAAGATATCTTAGATCAACTAGGAGAAGCCCAGGGAAGGTTGCTGACTAGGCTAATTTATGAGGCCAGCAGGCGTTTCCCTGAGGTTGATCTCAGTTGGATGGATGATCTGACTATTTTGCCCGATCCTCCCTCTAGAGACAACGATCGTGAAGTCCCTCAAGACCTTGCAATGTCTCAACCAAACGCCGGTGCGGAGATCAGATCTGGGGAAACAGCAAAATCTACCAAACCTCATACTGAAGCTACTGCGGGCCTTCTTCTAGTGTAGAGATAGTAAACATAGAAGCATAGTTTTTCATTGTAATGATTTTGTCTCCGCTTGGTAAGAATTATTCATATATAATATTTGATCTTCCTCTCAGTTGCGTCTGTAGATTGCAATTCTTATTTCAAGCAGTATTCATCATAAGATCAGTTAAGAGAAAAATATTAAATTGATTGAGGAGAAATGTGTAAATTACCCATAGAGAATGTATGAAATCGACTAAGGAAGATACTCCTTGAACTTCAATATGTTTTTCAAGCATTGCAGTGCACAACTCTATTTATTCGATAACCGCTTAATATGAGAGAATGTAAAAGATAAACTGTTTAGCCAAAAATTGTGGTTTAAACTTATTACATCAGGTGCAACAGATGACTTTTCAGTCTTTAACATTGTTCCGATCATATATTTGTTCGAGAGAGTTAGTTAACTCAGTTGTCGACTTTTGCATCTTGGATTTAGGGTAGACATTGAATCTAGCAAATTGATTGATGGAGATTAAACAGGTGCGGATGCACTTCGCATCTCGAGCTTGAGATAAACATCATGCCTAGCGAAGGTATTTGTCCTACTGATGAATGGACTCCAACTTTTGCATTTTTAGCTATATCAAGCTTAGAAGATAAGTTGTGCCAAGCAAGGAATTTTGACCCTAAGAGTTCAAGGGAGTTATCCGCTTGTAGGGAGTTACCTATTTGGAAAGCCTCAGTCAGGATACCTCTATCATCTGACCGGTATTAAGATGGCGATATCGAGGATAATTGTAGATTTTGCATTCTGGGTTCGGGATAGGCACCGAACCTAGTGAACAAGTTAGCGAAGATCGAATGGAGGAATGTTGCATTTTCGGTTCAAGAATAATATCAAACCTAGCATATGAACTCGCGATAAATAGGAGCTTTTGCATTTCATGCTCGGGATAGACATCAAGCCTAGCGATGGAGCTGTGCCATTCAAGCATTTAGATGGAATTTTGAACTTTCAGAATGATTTCTGATAGGTATTGTCTTCAACCAAGAGTGGTTACTTCGATTGAATTTCTAGAAAATCGATATGTGCTAGAGCAATGAGGACTATTCTAACTATTCGGAGGGAGGTTCACAGGCTTCGGGGCCTTCATCTCGAACTCCCGATGGCGAAATGATCCGATTTGCTCTTAGTGATGGATAATCTTCCGATCAGATCCGGCGGTGGAAATAATAACATCCAATCTGCTCTTGGCGATAGATGGTATTTCGATCTGATCTTCTCTTAGCGGTGGAAATAATAACATCCTATTCACTCTTGGCGATGGATGGTCTTCTGATCTGATCCACTCTTGACGGTGGAAATAATTACATCCAATCCGCTCTTGGCGATAGATGGTCTTCCGATCTAAAAACCGATTTGCTAGAGAGTTAATAAGTCTGCTTTAATGACATGTATTAAATTCGTGAGTTTTGGATACGTACCTATTTTTAAGTTATTTTTACTTTGTGGAGATACTTATTTTACATGCGTCATGGTGTTGGAAGTTTCAACAGCTTTTCGCATGTTGCATCCTTTTTTATTGCTATCTCTTTAAGAACTCGAAAATAGATCTTTTAATAGTAAAGCAAGTAATATTAAGATGGACTAGCAGTCCAACACTTAGTACAGGGGAATGAAAGAACATTTAAATTCAGTACAAATGCCCTTTTAAGAACTCAAATTATAACAATTGCACATGATTTTGTTGATCTCTTCAATTTGTCTGTGTTAATCTAGTTTTTGTGCGGATAGTTTTTGTTTAAACCAATCACCTCTTTTCCATCACTGGACCACTTATATAAGCTTTCATGTTCGTTGGTTCAAGCGTCCGACAACGTTATATAATTCACGACTTTTGTCGTGGTCTCCATTGTTTCTCCTCTTATTTGGACATTTTAGGTCAGTTAGTTCTCCCATATTTTCTCTTGGCACCCATTGGCATTTGGGAGGAACCGGTGTTGAGGGGAGTGAAGGTCCCAGCCAACCGATTATTACAGTGGTCAGGTTTGTTTCGTTCGTCCTCCTTTCCCCTCTCCGTAATCCTCGAGAAGACCGATTGATAACTCAAAATTTAGTACTTTGTTTTGGAGTAATTTTAGTCTAGATTCCATTGCTTTCTAAACATCTTTTTTCTTTATTTTTTCTTGCATTTAATAATTTACCCAATTCTCAGTTGATTCTAATTTTTTGTGCGAATTTGGAGGTTTTTTATGGAATTCTATGATTTTGTAGGTACCTCACGGTTACCAAGATTTTCCTAGTAACCGTGACCTCTTGTATTCTGTCAAAACGCACCGTTTTGAAGGCATGTCACGGTCAGCATGGCAATTGTATTTGATAGGCTGGTAATCGTGACCTATGGAGTTTTTAATACAGAAGCAAGAAGAGAAGTACCTCACGGTTACTAAGGATTTTCTAGTAACCGTGAGGTAGGCATTTTTCAGTCCAAAATGTAGAGGAGAACTATCTCACGATTACCAGCAATTTCATGGTAACCGTGACCACATGCCAGATTTCAGTTTCGAGCCATCTCACGGTTACTAAGGATTTTCTAGTAACCGTGACCTATTTTAATCAGGAGGGTTTTTTATTAGAGGTCACGGTTACGAGGAAAATCCTAGTAACCGTGACCCATGTTGGCCTATATAAAGTGAGTTATTCTGCAGAATCGGGAGGCTGGAAAATTTTTTGGTTTTAGGTTTTCTTTCTTCTTTCTGTGAGTTCTTTTGTTCATTTTTACATGGATCTATATGGAAATAGTGAGATTTACACAAAAACACTTGGATTAAACATAGATCTATAATTTTCAAGCATAGATTTAATTCAATTTTGTGCATTTCTTTGAGTTGTGTTCTTCATTTTGTTTGGAGCTTTGAAGGAGGAGACTTGGATTCGGATTGGAGCTTCACAAGCTACAAATGGCTTCATGGGTTTCCTCTTTCCTCTCTCTTTTTATTTTATTTATGTTTAATATGTAGTTTTGTTGCTTAGGGATCTTTGAATCCCCTACCCATAATGTGGATCTTGAACTTATTTTGATTGTTGCATGAATAAATGGTCTATTTTACTGAAACTTACTTGTATCTCATGTTTTTTTGATTTATTAAGTTATTTTTCATTTATGGATGAATGATTTTTGTCATATGTCTTTGATGGATATTGAGCCTAATGGATTGGATTTTATGAATGATTTTGCTCAGTTTTTCTATCATGAATGTTGTCTATTTTGGACGGCTCCGGAATGGGACTCTAGATGTGCAATATTTGTGATTTTAAGACTAGAGTGTGGAGTGAAATAGATGGGTTTTGGGTTGCCTGGCTCCGGAATGGGATGGCAAACCAAACTTAGGATGTTAGACCCGTGCTTAGGCTAGTTGTTCGGCTGGCTCAGGAATGGGACGTTTAGCAACTAGAATAGCTGGCTCCGGAATGGGACACTTGGGTTAAGAGGATTATCCCGAATTCGTTCATGCATAATTTTAGGTAAAATTAATTCACATTGGGTATGGGGTGGATGAGTGAACCCAAGCAATGTTTTAATCTCTAGTTTAATTAGCTTATCTTATTTATTTATTTATTTTATTAATTAGATTTAGGACGCTCTATCAATCAAAAACTTGGGAATTTATCTCAGATTAACTTGCTCAACTCTAGATATCTAGCTTAAAACAGCCCTTATCCCTTGGGTTCGATATTCGTGGGTCCTAACAATACCCCACTTTATTACTTGTCGATCTAGTGCACTTGCTAGGGTCGCAACACCAATCGATTAAGCTTCCCTTCTGCTTGATTGGATATGGGGGCTCTGCCAAATGTCGATCGTCTGGATATTGCAATCTATCCATTACATTGGTCTTTCCGATTCTGTTGGATCTGAGAGCATCATCTAACTGGATGCGTTGCCTGACTCTATCCATTAGGTCGGAGAAACTAATTGGTGGCCTTGCTATCAATGATTCGGAAAATGGATGATCCGTAATGCCTTTTGCCAAAGCATTTAATGCTAGCTCCACGCTTAAATCCCCTATTTTTGACATTGCAACTTAGAAGTGAACGATATAATCTCTAAGACTTTCATCGGTTCTTTGGTAAAGGTTGCGTAGGCCACTGACCGACTTTAATGCGCGTATTTGCACATGGAATCGCATCATGAACAACTCTTTGAGTTGTTTGAAGGAAGCGATTGATGCATGGGGGAGTTCGAGGAACCATTTCAAAGCGTCCTCTCCTAAGGTGGTCGGAAAAACTCTACAGGCAATCCTTTCATCGAAGGTGTAGACCTGCACTTTAGTTAAAAATTTCGCAAGGTGAATGGCAGGATCAGTTTTACCTGTATATTTGTCCATCGCCACATCTCTCCATCTGGGAGGCAGCTCAGCCTCCGTAATTTCCCTGCAGAAAGGGGAGGTGGTGTTGTTGCCGGTATTCCCCTTGAATACACCTTTCCTGGGTTCCATCAACCCGAATTGCCGGAGCTTTCAAATGAACCATTTATCTTCCCTTTGTCCACCAATTGTGGAAGCGATCTCCATTTCAGGTCTGCAGGAGCAGCTGTGGTTGGGTGTATGCATAAGGGATGGATCATCGCTATCAGATAGGGTGGATGGTCTACTGAGGATGCAAGGAGCATTTTTGCTTGATGACATTATCCACTTGCCCTTATCGTGCCTTCTTAGGACTCTTTCTCCTTGCATGGTAAGATCACGGGTTTGCAGCCTCTCCATGAAAGTTTCCCCATTTCTTCTTCTTCTGACGTCTTCGGTCATGAAGACCATTTCATGACCTCCTTCAGAAGCTCTAGGTGTGATGTCCCTTTCTAGAGTTTGGACCACGCTTTTAACAAGGTCGCTAAGAATGACATGCATATCTCTGATAGAAATAGGGGCGTCCTTCAGCTGTCTCACAACCATATCATTGATACTTGGGGGTAAATTACCCCTGACTGGTGATCTGAAAGGTCTCTCTCTTACCTCTGAGGGTTTAGATCTATCCTGGTTGTTGTAATGATATTTTCTAAAAGCTGTGTGTTCGTTGGATCTTGAATCTGCCATGACTCTCAACGAAAGCACCAAATGATAAATCCTGAAATTTCTTTATCTTATAAGAAGTAGAGTTGGCAGTTGAAGGGCCGATCGGATGGATGGACCTGTAAGAAGGAGTGCCCGATCGAACCTAGGCGTTAGCACTCCGAAACTTAAGTTAGTAGCTTTTAGAGAAATAATGCTTAGAAAAAAAGTCTCAGATATTTAATACCTGGAGCCATTGTATTTTAGGCTATTTATAAGAGTTCTTTGGAGGGTTACTCAAGTACCTTGGGGAGTGATAACTAGTAATTGGAGCAGGTGAGCAGCGATATGATAGGAAGCAAGTAGAGAGTATAGGCGTTGGCTTGTATCAGTGGGCTGATAAGACGTACTGTCCCATCGGTCCGATCGGACATCACGCCTCGTTGTGCTATCTTCCAGCTCATGCTTTGCCTTTTTCCTACTGAATTTGGGCCCTGTCAAATATTATTGGACCAACCTAATTGAACCTATGAAAATATATTTTGCATAGTTATCAAGACTCTTTCAAAGAAAAAAGTAAATTTGCTTCTTTATTTGTTGTCTTTGGCTTTTTTCCCACATCTATTTATTTTCTTTTTTCTTTTTATATCTATTTTAAGTGTTTGGCGTGTCCCTCACTTCTTTCTCTAATACACATCTATTTGTTTTTCTTTATATATATATATATATATATATATATATATATATATATATATATATATATATATATATATTAGTCAATAACTCCAAACTTTATAACAAATTATCCCATTTATTTTTATTATTATTATTGTAAAGCACAAATAATATTTTTAAAATTTGTAAATATTTTAATGAATTTAATTTTTAATGAAAATATTTAAATATATTAATAGGGTTAATTTTTTAATAGAATCAATTGTTAACTGAATCATTTAAAAATTTTAGTGGGGTTAATTTTGGAAAAAAAATTATCTAAGGTATTTTAAAAAATTTTCTAAATTGAGCGGGATTAATTGAGCCATTCATTATAAGCTGGCTAAGCCCCTGGTAGGGGACATTTCAATTGTTTGTACATCATAAACTAGGAAGTGTGTTAACTCCTAATGTTGGCTAGTAGAGTTCCATTTCACAAATATAATTACAAAATCTGCAGCTCCTCATGTATGCATGTACACTAGATAAAGAGCCATTATGATAGCTTATTTTGGTTCCAGCTTGTATTTTTTGAGTATTTGTCATTTATATAACTAGAACTTATTCAATTATTTTTCTTTATATTAATCTGTATGATTTCTACATAGGAAAAAAAATATAAAAATGCCCTTCGACTTTTTTCTAAAATATTGAAAATGCCATTATCTTTTATTTTAAAATAAAAATGCTCATGACGTTTCAAAAATTGGTAGAGAAATGCCTCTAAATAATTTTGATCAATTTTAAATTAATAATGCTAACATGGGACTGCATAGCGCTAAATCATGGCAAAAATATGCCACTTTTTAAACATTTATATTGTTTTATCCATTAAAAATTTATTTATTGATTTGGCAAAGTTAAACCGGGTTAAAACCGGAAAAAACTGGATTAAATGATAATAAGCCGATTTGATTTTAGAAAAACCAATTTTTTATCCAAAATATTTATACAATATTATTTTTTGCTGAAAAGAATAAAATAAAATTATAAATACAAAATAATTAAAATTTAAATAATTTAATGAATTGTTTATGAATAAAATAAAATTTTATAATTTATATTTGAAGAATTTTTTTAAAAATTTACAATTTTTTACTATATTTATCTTAAATTTTTGTTATAAATGTTGAATGACTTGAAAATATAGTCTTATTATTAATGTTTGATGATAAATGTATTTTTCTAAACTATTTTTAATTTTTTTATATAGTGATATTTTCATAATATTTATATAAAATCTAAAAAATAACATATTTAAAAAAAAAATCCGGTTGAACCCCAACGAACCGGTGAAACCACGAACCCTTGAGCTCTCCGAATCTTTATTCGGTCGGTTTTAATAACATTGATTTTGCCATGTATTGCCATTATTTTAGTGTCGTATTAGCACTATTTCAATATTATTAATTCAAGATTGATGGAAGTTATTTATATGAGTATTTTTTTTATCCACTTTTATTATGTCAGATATATTTTCGTTTCATATTAACGGGTAAGGACATATTTGTACCCTAAAAAATTTGAGGGGCACTTTTACACTTGTATTCATATTTTTTAATGGATATTTTAGTTTTTAAAATATGCAAACCTTGTTTTTTGAATTGAATTTATAGAGCGTATTAACATTATGTATTTGCAAATCACTAGATCCTTAGAAAAGAAGCTCAAAACAAATTTTTGGGTCAATCCAAACCCATATAACCCATTTGAATAATAGTGACTTTATGATTTATATTTTTTAATCTATTTATGATCCAATTTAAACCCGCTTAATTAGTCTATTTGCCATTTTTACGACCAAAATGTTTCGGGGCGCAACAAGCAAAATAATTGCAATGACAACAGATAATAGGGCTGTTAAATTTTTTTAATTTAATATTATTTGTCCTTAAAATTTATTTATTTAAAAAAATTTAACAGTGTTAAGAATAATATAAATTTATCTTTACGATGGTGAATATATACTAATATTTTAAAAGTAAATACAAGTTAAAAATAATCTATATTTACTTTTAAAGTATTAAAAAATAATTCATATATGCTTAAAGTAATAAAATATGAATAGATATTTATTATTTTAACTATTATAAAAATATTTATTTTAAAACAATTAAATTTTAACTATGAATTTACATTGTTTTTAATATTTTAAGAGATAAATAAAATTAGAAAATAATAATAGAATATAAATTTAGGATGTGTTTGTTTGATGGTATGGTTTGATTCATTAATGTATTATTTTACAAAAAAACAATATTTGAATGCATGATTCTTTTTATAATATTGTAGTTTATGATTTTGACAAAAAAGCATGTATTTATCTAATTTTGAGAATCATCAATTTGGTAATTCTGTATAATTATCTGAATTTATTTTTATTATTTTAATTTTATAACTTTTACTTTTTATTATAATTAATTTTTATAACCACCTACCTACTTAATATTAAATAAATATTTACTTCATTATTTTAGAGATATTAATATTATTTTTGATAAAAAATAAAAAAAATATCTTAAAATATTAATAATTATAAAAATATTTATATTTTTTAAAATTGAAGAATAATTACGTTATTTTTAAAATAAAATTATACAATATTATACAGTTGAATCAAATAAAAAATATTATAAAATTATATATTATTATATAATTTTTTCATATATTGTGGTATTATCACAGTACAGATAAACATATAAAATGGGTCATTTGATTGTTTGTTACCAAAAACAAAAGGAAAATTCAAACAGCACAAAAATCCCTCCAATTTGTCTTTCTTTATTTCAAAAACAGGCAAAAGAACCCTCAATTTTAATTACCTGCAAACCCTGCTCGATTCTTTTCTTCCTCCCTCTGCTATTTCCTCTTCTCTCACCCAGCCACAATCACTGGATTTTTACTTGTCGGCTAACGATCTAAGCTTTCGTCGGACCGTCGCCGGCCAGCTTCAATAGTTTTCGGTATGTATAGCCTTTTTTTTTCCATTTTCTCTCTCTCCTAGTTTCAATCTTAGCTTTTTATATAGAGATTAGTATTTTTTTATTCTAAATTTTTATGTCTTTTAAACACCTCTCTGCTTGGTTTTGTCTCTCTTCTTTGGTGTCTGTTTCCCTCACTTTGTCACCCCTCTCTTCCTCTCAATCTTGCGATCTGTTGTTGTAATTTGGTCTCCGGCATTTTTTGGCTCACTGCTGGCAATTGCTGATACACATCCTCTGGTATCTTTGTGATGGAATATAAGTTTCTACTCCAGGAAAGGAAACTCTGTATTCCTATAATTTGGTGAAAATTATTTTAAGAAAATTGTGATGAACTTTACATGCTAAATGTGAGAAAATAGTGGTTTAAATGTTGGTTAATTAGTTTCCTGTGTTTCAATTAGTACTTAATTTGATCAAAGAATCTCTTTAATCTTTGCTACTTACTTGATGGATGGCCTGTTCTTTGGCAGCTCTTAGGGGGCTTCCGTTATATATAAAATTGACAGCTCTTTCTCTTTTTGAATTTTGAATACTGCCTTCCTAAATTTTTGACAGCGCTTTAAACTTTTTGGCATTTAGAATTGGTGCTAGAGATGAAAATTTTTTTTGAAGAGTTTACAATTGGTACTTTTTTTCCTATTGACCAAATTCTAGTTTTATGGTATCATTTGTGAAAAGTAATTAAAAATTTTTAACATATGGTCTTTGGCTTATAAGCTCGGGTACTGAAAATTCTGTGACATGGTCTTACTGAATTTGATTTTCCCTTGGTTCCTTTTTTGCTTCCTTTCCACAACAATCAAGAAATGAACTGTGGATTCAAAACACAAGAAGAGAACCAGAAGAGGCAATGGTCCTTGCAGGACTTTGAGATCGGAAAACCACTCGGAAAAGGAAAATTTGGGAGAGTTTATCTTGCTAGAGAAGTAAAGGTACTTTATCCCACAATTATCCTTTTAATTACCTAGAAAATGAGCTTACATTTACTTATTACTTATCCTCAGAGCAAATATATAGTGGCATTGAAGGTCATCTTCAAGGAACAAATAGAAAAGTACAAGATTCATCACCAATTAAAGAGAGAGATGGAGATTCAAACCAGTCTTCGTCATCCTAATATTCTGCGTCTCTATGGTTGGTTTCATGACAGTGAGCGCATTTTCTTGATTCTCGAGTATGCTCACCAAGGTGAGCTCTATCGGGAGCTTAAGAAGAATGGTCATCTCAGCGAGAAGCAAGCTGCCACAGTTAGAATTCCCTCAGGCCTTCTTATAGAGAGTTATTTGTGCTACTGTTGTTTCAATTTTAGAGTTCTTTTCCTCTCTATGAGCATGGACCTTGTAACCTATTGTTATGTTTGTTTGTTGTGAATTCAGTACATTGCAAGCCTCACAAATGCATTGGCATACTGTCACAAGAAGGATGTGATTCACAGAGACATGAAGCCAGAAAACTTGTTGCTTGATCACAAGGTGCATTGTAGTTTTATTGCTTGATGATCCAACTTCTTTGTCAGGAGTCAAGGAAATTGATAATTTCCCACCCAAAAGTTCTCATGCTTACCTTGTTTAGCATTGCATAGTTTTTGCAGTAACCAAATTTCAAATAATGAGGTGCTTCATGTTATCACTAGATTGAGTGTTTTCCTATCACTTACTGCTGATAATCATTCTTGTTTCAATGGATTATCTTATGTTTTGCTTCAAGCTTCCCTTTATATGAATGGATTCCTTTACATAATGAATGCTACTCAGCGATTGGATTGATTTGCTGCAATTTCTGTTTCATTATTTTTGTTTCCATTAAATTGCAAGGGTATATTTCGAAATATTGTAGGGCCGACTGAAAATTGCAGACTTTGGGTGGTCTGTGCAATCAAGGAGCAAGAGACACACAATGTGTGGAACTTTAGATTATCTAGCGCCAGAAATGGTGGAGAACAAAGCTCATGACTATGCAGTTGATAACTGGACTTTGGGCATACTTTGCTATGAATTTATCTATGGTGCTCCTCCATTTGAGGCAGAGAGTCAAAGGGATACATTCAGAAGGTGAGGAGTGTTATACATTAATGTTGTAATCTATATAATTATGAACCAATATGAAAACATAAATACGGATTTGCTTTGCAGAATAATGAAAATTGATCTTACTTTTCCTTCTGATCCTCCTGTTTCTGCTGAAGCCAAAAACCTTATCAGCCGAGTAAGTTTGTCAATGATGAAGATTGCCATATTTGTGTGTTTGGAACAATTTTTAGTTCAGGTGAAATCTGAATATGCAATGTGTAAAATTTTTTACAGCTTCTGGTGAAGGACTCTTCAAAGAGGCTCTCCCTTCAGAAGATCATGGAGCACCCTTGGATAATCAAGAACGCAGATCCCAATGGGACCTCCAAGAAGTAGCACCAAGCCACTTCTCATGAAATTAGATTCTGTGTTAACTTTTTTATTGCAGGAAAGGGAAATGGCTTCTTTAGTTGATAACCTTAGGTACCTGACACTTCACTTGGAAAGCCAAGCTCGAGATTTCCAAATTATATGGCTTGCTAAATTTTGAATGCAGGCACTACTCCATATATTTCTTTGTTCTGGCTTCTGTTGTAATTATGATTAACGGTTTGCTTTGAGGTTACTAATAAAAATATTGCAAGTCAATGAAGAGAATGATTTTAAGCACGATTGATGGCTGTTCTAACAGAAATATGCAACACCATGTCAATTTGTATACTGTGAATTGCCCCATTTGAAAAGGATGGCCAAGAAAGAGTTGAAAACTTGCTGGAACCTCCAAAATGAAGATGCCCGAAACTGCTTTTTACATGGCCCTTGTTAAGAATGCAACATGGGCTGTTTCTGATATGTCTAAAGTTCTTCAGGCTGAGATTGAAGCAGAAGAGCAAAAAGTTCAGCAACTCTTTTGGTTTGTTTTCGAAAGAGTTTCTTGGCTGCTGCGGTTTTTGCTTTCCTGGAACAACCACTGCTTGCTTGACATGGCTTTCTAGAGCCAAAATCTTTTCCAAAAAGGTATCTTCAGTTCGAATCTGTCCTGCTAAGACAATGAATGCTATTGAGAACGTTTATTCAAACTCTTATTGCTCTATGCAGCACTGTGCCTGGCTACTGGTTCACAGTAGCTTTAATCGACAGAATCGAAAGATTTGCCATACACATAATGGGATTCTTTTTTATGACAGTGTATATGTTTGCCTTGGCAATTCCTTACTATCATTGGACACAAGGACAACTGAATTTGATTTGTGATGTACTCACTAACCTTCTTTGCCAATTTTGGACCTAATGCAACCAGATTCGTTGTTCCTGCTGAGATTTTTCAGCGAGGTTGAGGTCTACTTGTCATGGAATATCAGCAGCATCAAGAAAGCTATTTGGCTAATAATAAAGAGTTCGCTCATTGTACTTAGTTTTGTGGTTTACTTTCTTGTTGCCTGAATTAAATGGAAAATCTTTGAAGGAAATTTCAGGTGAAAATGAAGATGAGTCCGGAACCCATAGTAATAGAACTGATATAGTTTATTAGTAATCTGTCACCCCAAATTGTCTATAACAATTATTGTTGTAGTAGTACTGCCTCTTTTTTTTTTTTCTTTAGCAAGATAATCTTCTTTTACTATCTTAGAGTTTTGTATTTTTTATTTTCAATTTCTACTTTTATATATATATATATATATATATATATATATATATATATATATATATATATATATATATATATATATATATATATATATATATATATATATATATATATATTATTCAGTTTGAACCAGATTGATTCGTTATGGAAATAAAATTCTTTCAATAGACTTTACTTAAGGGAAAGAATAAGTGAAGACATCCAATATTGGTTAATGTAGTCTTTTTTTGGCATGATTTCAAGAAAATGTAAAAAGAGAGTTTGTTTGCGTTTTTGAATACATTGGATTAGAAGACGATTTCATTAGTACAAAATGTATACATTTGAGTATACACGATTCCTATATGCATTGGTTACGTGGTTATGCAAACTTCAAAATACACAGAAACTATAGCTTTGGCTAACAATTTCATCAATTATGAACCTTTTCCACAGTTACAGATCCCCAACCACAGCTATATCCACAATTGACATAATGGATTCTTAACAGAAGTCTTAAAGGACTTAATTGAAAAATAAATAAACAAACATAGGACTTAATAGAATAGCCTCTTAAAGTTAGAGGACTCAACGCGTCGTTTTATTACTTCCTCGAAATAAAAAATAAAAAATAAAATGAAACAAAATATAGCGCCATAATATTAATAAGATATTGGTGATCACAACCCCTCTGGTGCTCAGCATAGGTATGTACCCGAAACTCTCTCTTCTTCATCTCTCTAAAATTTTGGTCTACATTCCAAAGTACTTTAGTTTCGTCTCTTATATTGGCTTCTAACCCTAATTCCAATAAGCTTTTTACTGATTTCACAACACACAATGGCAGTTTCAATATCGGTTTTTTTTTAAAAAAAAAAAAAAAAACCCTACTACTGGTGTACATTTCAATTCCTACTATCCTTCATTTCTCACATGAAATATTCAATTTTTCTTTCATTTGGGGTTAAACCCACTATTCCCACTAGCAAAACAAGACCATTATTGATAAAAACTTAGTAAGTTGTGTGTCTTGTAGGCTATTGTGCTTGGAATGCTGAAAGCAATTGTCTTTTTTTATCTCAGGAGGAGAAAATGATCATAAAAGGTTTGTTCAGGAGATATAAAAGGTGGAATCCTGTACATCCCACATTTGGAGCCTTTTGGGGGATGGGAGTAGGCATTGGGTGTGGTGTTGGATGGGGTCCTGGTTTTGGTCCTGAAGTGGTTGGTTATGTTGGTTCTGGTTGTGGTGCTGGCTTTAGTGTGGGCTTTACTCTGGTTGGTATTGGCATTGGTCTTCCTGCCAATTATGTCTTTCAAGTTCCTTATAATGGTAGCTTCTTCTTCTTTTATTCTCTTTTATTTGTTTCGTTCAACTTCTTAATTCATACTATCTACTAATCTTTAATTAAGCTAAGAACTTTATGCTTGCGAAAAAGATTGTTGTTTAGTACATAGGAATTGTCCAATACTTTTCATACAGTTTGAAGCCCCCATCACGTTGTGCTTTTTAAGGTTTGAAATTTATTAATGTATTCTTTGTCCAGTTATTGTGGCAACAAGACGTGGTGCATTGGCATTTGTAAGATCTAGCTGTATAGTTTCTGAAAAAGATCTTGCTGGGTATGGCTGGAGCAATGTTGCACCTGACATATCCGGCTTGCAAAGAGAAACCAGCAGAAGACTCTCCAGCTTTAATAAGAATGTTTCATGGGAAAAAGGGATTAACTTAAATGACATGCAGAGCAAATTGTCAGCCAATGCCAAATCATTTTCTGAAAATTTAGGAACATTTTGTAGTCGCTTATTGTACCCTCGAAAAGGTATGCTGTTACTGCTACTTGAATTTAAGTCAGTGCAACTATTTCAAGATATGGTTTGAAATATGGGATTTTTGCTTATAATTCTAATTTCCCAAATCTATATGTGTTTTGTTGTTCCTGCCCTTTCTTTGCTGGTATTAGTAGATATTTGGTCAATTGCTATTGGCTATTTTGAGTCACCACATTACGCAAATTGTTTTGCCAAAAATTTTCTTAGAGTTGCTGAAACTAGTGAAATCTTCTTTGAAATATCAAGTTGAACAGCATATCATAGAGATGGTGACTGTTAACAGCGTTTTCAATGTGGAGTAATTGGCATCACGATCCAACAATGTATCTCTAATAGTCTTGTATTTTATGGCATCAATTTTCTTGAATCTACTATGCTCCTAGATGAAGTCACTGATGAAGCCCCTGTAGCCACCTTAGACATCTGATGTGGAATTTGTGATAATGTCATAGATGATAATTCTAAAGATGTTAAATGTTCCCACTTCTGCTCAATATATTAATTACCCGGCAGCAAGACTAAGTATTGATTTAGATTTATGGTAATGCGAGGTTGTGTCTAACATGAACGGAAGTTCTCAACGCCATATGTAATTTCAATCGCTTCAATGCTTGCTATATGTTTACCATATCACATTTCAAGATTATGATCAATCCAATGATGGAGAATAACCAATTGATTTTTAGCATATCCATCCTTGTCCAATAGGTCATCCCTCTCCTCCATTGGCTTGTTCTCTAATGACCTATATTTGCCTTTTAATTAATAAGTATAATCTTTTTCCTGTTAGTAGTGCTGATATGCCATTAGATATGCTCACATACCTAGGAAGCCTTCTGACCCAGAAAAAATTTTTAAGAAGAAGGCTTGGGCAAGGGGTTCTTTGTTTAGGCCTATTTTTAGAGAAGTATGCCAGGTTTTGAAATATGTCTTGTGTTTCCACCACATTCAACCTGCCAAATAAAAATTTATTTTCGTTTTTAAGTATTTCTATGCTTGTGTTGTGCTTGGTCATAAAGTAGGCCCAACCTATCTATAGAAATCCCCACCCCAGCACCACCAAGAACTGTTGCTTTGGAATTCTTAATCAAACTGATCGAGATCTAAGATTCAATTGTTTAGGTCTTTAAGTCTAGTTTTTTTCTTTTTTTTTTTGTGTTGAGACTGCATCAATAATTTTCATTTATATTCGAGTTTAGTGAACGATATCTTTGTGTTACTAATTGAGAATTTCTAATTTAAGGAGTGCTCTGAAGTTATAGGACCTGTTTCCAGCTTTCAAATGACTGCAGAAACAATCCTCAGTTTGATATCAAGTATCAACATGTTTTAATGAGAGATTATTTCTAATTTAGCTATTAACATCCCAGCATTAGCTTTTAGATTTAGCGCCACCCTTTGATATTTTGGTAAGGCACACATTAATATTCATGCACAGACTCAATGCTGTTGCAAGTCTGAATATTAAAATTGCATGACATGTTTTAAACAGTGTGTGTGTTGGCCCTCTTCATCTATTTTGCTTCCTCATTTGTCTTTCAATGTACAATCGTAAACGTTGTTAATGTTCAGTTAAGCAAATGGAACCAGATATAACCTGTATGCCTTATATTGCAGGTCCAAAAGATTGAGGTCAGGATGCTCAACTATTTTTGGCCCATGCATAATTTAATGTCCAAGATCTTCTCATTATTCTTATGCAAACAGTTATTCGGCATTGTAAGTATATTCTGATTTTCCATCTTCAGAAATATATTGCCAACACGGTTGACAGATGAAAGGTCGATCTTTGCCTCCCATACCTTCCCTAGCTGAACTCAATTAGTTTTCAATCCCAACAATTCGATGTCAGTTGTTTAGGGAAAAGGAATAATGAAGTTTATAAAAGCTTTACGCATAGGCATAAGAAAAGGAAAGCTGCAGCAACCAGTGTTCTGAATGATGTCTCCAAACTTATTTTTGTATGGCTTATCCTATTTAAGTTGTTTTTCTGATATGGGATTGTTTGAATTAGTCCATGTGCCTAAGAACATGAAATGATTTAGATTGTGACCTGTGAGCTATTATATTACAGTAATTGTTTTTCTTTTGGGCTTGTATGTAAGAACAAATAATGGGAAGGACAAAAGAACTTGAATTTCCTTAGTTCAAGATAGAAAAGAGCTAAACATTTTCAAAGGATTCCCTGTAAATGAGAAAGCCTAATGTCCTTTTCTGTATCTAGTATCTTTTACATTTTTAACCATTAAATCAGTTTACAATACTATCTGAAACATGAGCCAACAAAGTGGAAAGGACCTTAGCTTTGGCCCTGTAAATTGCCTATAGGTCAATATGGGGGCCATAACATTCTATTCCTTCATTATTCCACTTTTCTTCAGATGTCCAATGTTTTCAAAAGTTCATTTGCCTACTTGTACCTCTCAACTCAGCAACTTGTCCTCCAACTTGCATATGTGAATAAGTTATTTTAGATACTTAGCCTTTGCTTGAGATGGGTTAAAATCTTCTAATCTTATATTATATCTAATGGAATTCATGGATATACTGGCATACATGGCAATTGAATGACAGTAACCAAGTTCTCAGACATGAAAGAAAGCTTGATTTAAATAGCACCTTCAAATGAAACTCAACAATGCAACTTACGTGGAATTTTTTTGAATAATATTTTTTTTATAAAATATTTAGTGAAATGGGACATGTCAGATAATATTTATGGGTTTGGGGTTTTGCTAGAAAATGCAATGGTGCTCTGCGTTATCCATCACGCAAGCTGTCAATAGGCCTTGAAAGAAGACGCAGCCACGTGTTGCGTTGTCAGTGATGTCTGCCACTTGCAAGATGATGTTCCAAAGTGCTACGTTTTCCATTTTGGTCATATATTCCCATTATCACCCTGTCGAAAACTTTTTCACCGAGCGCCTATATAAGTTTATGATGCTGAAGTTAATTTTACATCCGAAGCAATTGATATTGAGGTGTATATAACTTATTAGTTGCTCAAAATTTCAATAGGTAAAATTTTTTATTTGATCATATATAATTTAATATATTAATTATATATGTGGTATAATAATATGATTTTTTTATTTTTTTTATTTAAAAGCAGGAGTAAATTGTGAATTTGAAAATAACAGGAAGTAGTTAAACTATTTACTGAAAACAGGTATGTTAATAATTTTAGTATATTTATTTTATCGTTATATAAATTTACATCAAATTTAATAAATTTGAATGAATATTTAGTAATTATGTAATATATTTATTAATAAATTTGATGTGACAATAAATTTTGTTAGTGACAATAATACTATATTATTAAAGTTTAAATGTGAATGTATTTTTGAAATATATTTATAATTTTGTTATATTATAATTTTCGTAATAGTTATGTTAAATTTTAAAAATAATATTTTTTAGTTTTAATTTGAAGAAAAAAATAAAAAATATACGAATTAATATTATTTAGTTTTATATATTTTTGAAATTTATAATTTTGAACATCATGATTTCAAAATTTAAGATCATATTATTTTGATTTTTAGAAAGTTGGATGATATCAATCGTATACGGATTTTTTATTTGCACACAGTAGAAAAAATAAGCTTCATAACCAATCCGAATGTCATCACATTGAGATTAAAAAATTAGCTACATCTTCCTGAATTGCACCATAAAATTCATATTAAAATAGGCTTAGATGTTAACGATGTGATTTTTAGAATTATATACAAAAATCCATTGTACAACGGAAGATTGTTATGTTGGATATTGATTTATTAAATGATGATGACGTAGATGCAATATATGATAATTTAAGGAGATACGAACGATATAATTTGGTGGAATTAATAATAGTAGTTGTAGAGGATGTTGCTGGATCCAATACACTTGCATATCCTGACGGTTATCAGTTTACAAATGAAAAGTTTCAAACAGAAAATATTGGGCCACCTAAACAATTCTGTATAAATGACATTAGTCCTAGTCAGTCGAGACAGTCTGTAAATCAACAAGACATTGAAATGTTTTTTCAATTTAGGGGAGATATTGCTCACAGTTAGTCAAGACAATCTTTCAGTTGACGGGATGGTGACTTAATTAGATGGGAGGCATCTAGTGATTCAGGATACAGTCATATACGCACACCAGTAAGTTAGATTTTTGTTGCTTGTATGAGTCAACTTAGGCGGTTGTTTAGTCGAAAGGTTGGTAATTTTTTTTCGTAAATCAATCTTTGAAATTCTTGAAATCAAACTGAGGATTGTACTCTTTTTGGTCATAATGTCAACGCATTTAGGAGTAAAGCGTAATTCTTGGCCAATTTTGGTCATATAAAAACCCCTCATATTTTCAAAAAATTTTACCAAACGGGTAAAAAAATGCTCAATTATGGCAGTTATCAGCATCATACGAACATCTTTATGAGTGTTGTTAATACTCAGCAATATTTTTTGTCGTATGGCCATATTTGTGTCTATCATCCTCAGATAATGTCTATTTGTCCAATGATATTCGCATTGCCCAATCGTAAGAATTTTGGTCGAGTTCTTTAATTTCATCCATCTTCTGCTGGAACTTACGTGGTTGAAATTATGCACGTACAACGTTACAAGTAAACATTATACTATCATATAAAAAATAAAAATAAATAATATTTAAGATTTATTAACTTACCAGCCTTGTAAAGTAAGCCCTTGATTGTTGAGTTCTTGTGGTGTGTGTTGTAATTGCTGACAAAATATCGCAAACAGAATCTATGAAAGCTCAGAGGTTCTTTCCAACTACTTCTTTCATCTCGGAACAATGTCATTATACCAGCATGTATGTAACGTCCCAACCCAATAATAATAATAATAATAATAATAATAATAATAATAAATAAAGGAAGAAGTTGGTAGGAAAAGAAAGAAATGAGTGGTTTAAATTAAATAGAGGAAGAAGTAAAAAAAAAGAATCGGGTCACAAATTGAAAGAAGAAAGAAAAGAAAGAAGGGGAAAAAGGAAAAAGAAAGAAAAGAAAGGGAGAGAAGGGAAGGGGGAAAGGGAAGCGGGAAGGAGGGGAGGCGGTGCTGGTCGTCGCTGCTCACGACGCCGGCGAGGCTCGGACCGTCGCGCCGCTGCCACGCCACCTCCGGTCATCCCTGCAAGCGTCCTCCTCCTCCCGTGGCATCATCTCCTCCGTTTCTTCTTCATCACCACCGTAGCTTATTTCTCTTTTTCTGGTGGTTCTTGACGGCGGTTGAGGGAGATGACAACACCGGTGGGATCGTGAGGTTGAGGTGGCTCTTTTGGTGGTCGCCGATCGTCCCCACTCGCCGGCGTTAAGGAGATCGGAAATGGGATGGCCGGTCCCTTTCAGGGTGTTTTTCGGTGGATCGGGACGGCATAAAGGCGCGTGAGTGTCGCCAGCGGCTTGATCTTCCGATGGATGACTTCGGTAGCTCTCCGGCGAGTCTCCGGCGTGTCTCCGGCGAGGCAGAATGGAGAGGGCATTATGAGCTTCGATTTTACGGTATGGGATGCTAGATTTATTCCCTTCAAATTTAGTTATATAATTTGTGAGAATTACTGAAACATTTATTGACTGTCTAAGTTAAATGTCTGCCTCTGTGTGTATGACTTGTTAGAAATACATGAATTAGGTGTAATATAAATGATAAATGATGATATTGTGATGGAATGATTTTAAGGCTTATGAGTTGATACCATTTGGATCAAATTAAGTTGATTGTTTTTAATACCTAGTTTAATCTCATTTGGTGTGGAGATTCTATTTTGATTTAAATGACATGAATAGTGATAGATTATATTTATTACGTCCAGAGTAAGGATTTATTGTACAGGAGTTATTGTTGATTTATTGTTAGACGAAGCTGCAAGTAGAATTCTTTCCGATTTTGAAAATGCATTTGTGTCTGGAATTGAATGTTGTTGACTTTAGCTTTGTCGGTTATGGCCTGGCCTTAAGAACCTAAATATTTGTTTAATTATGTTTCTAAACTTGTGAGATATACAATGTAAACTGTAGTAAAGCTGTGGATAGTAACATGTATGATTTGGGATTTATTTCTATACTAATAACTATATCTGCATCTACATTCGGGAACTTAACTAGAATTAAACTTTACGGCAAGTGAATAAATGAGTTGCCATATATATGTATATCGATACGTATATAGGTGTAAGAACTTTGATAATCTTTGCTGTGAACTATAGGCTTGATATGTTTGAGTCGAGTAAAAAGCCAATCGGGATACAGAACCATGAATATACTTACTTAAATTATAAGGTCTAAATGACATTATTTTAATTACCAAAATGTGATTCTCTTGGTTGTTTATACTTTGTTGTTTTGTGTTGTGTTATTATTGTTAGATTTATAAATATAATAAATAAACGTATTGTATAAAGTGTATATATATATATAGATGTAGAATTTGAATTGAGTGATCTCTCGATGCTAAGATATAACTATGTGAATTAGAATGATTACATAATCAATGATTAAAAATATCTTTTTACCTTTCTTGTTAATATGCGATTATTGTGAATTATCCTTTCTTTTGAGAAATTGTGATTATAATAAAAAAAATGTATATTACTATAAGTGTTTATGAAAACAAAACATTGAGGGGTCGGCATGATCTCTAAAGCAGACATGTGACGCCCAAAGAGGACAATATTGATTAGTGCTCCGGCATGATCTCCAAAGCAGACATGTGGAGGCACTGAAAGACGCATATTAGGGGCTCCGGCATGATCTCTAAAGCAGACATGTGTGGTACCTTAAAAACAAAACCGTGAGGGGTAGTGGTTGCTCGGCACGATCTCAAAAGCAGACGTGTGAGACATGGGCCCCAAAGCAGACAATATCGTGCTAGCGGTTATTCGGGAACGTTACATATATATATATATATAAGTATGCATTTTAAACTTTGAATCTTATGACTATTATGCGTACATCGTAAATTGTTGTATGTGATTAATTTGACTTAAGATTAATTACAACTAATTGTGATTGATATTGAATATATATATATATATTCATATTGTGATTAATTGCGTGTGACAATCGGGAGTAGTATGGGATAATTAGAAATGCGTTTAATACTATTATGTATTTGTAAATGTTTGAAAAGTGACAAGCAATATTCTTGCCTAAACCAGATTGAATGATTACTTATTTAAAGTGCTATATTAAATCTCAGAATTGGAGAACTACATGGTTTTGATTCCCTAAATGGGATACGTAGGAAGCTTGAGAATTAATATCTCAAGTCCGAACCAAATTATGGTCATATGACTATGTGCATGTTAATAGGTACATTGAATCATGGTGACGAAATTCTTATTTATATAATAATGTATATAAGTAAATGTTTATAATTATGGTGAACTATGTTGCTATGTTGAAGCCAATTATATAAAATGGGTTAATGTAAATTTGTAATACGTGAATAAACCATGTAATAGATTATAAGAATTTGTTGTAAATGGGCCTTTATTTAAATATTATATGAATTCAGTGATTTGCATGAACGAGCTTTATATGAACTATACTTGAGTGGTTGTGATTGTGTTGAGATGAAATTATAGAAGTGTTGTGTTGTTGATGGAAGTTCTGGAGTTGGAGGAATGATATTGGGAGTGTAAAGATTAAGTTTTTACAGGTTTGGGTAGCATAAATTTTAAGATGTCATGCTGTCGAAATTTTATTTAAGTGCATAGTAAAATTAATAGAGTGTGAAATGACAATTAATTGAGATTCTGAAAATAGTTTTAAAATCTTAGAAATGTTTTATATTCTTTTCCATAGGAAGTAGCCATTAATAAAGGGAGATTCTGTCGAAATTTTGATAGAATAAATAATATGTTAAATTAATAACCTTTTTAAATGTAGTCAAACCTTAGAGTTAATCCTCGCAAAGTGATCCAAATCCGGGTGTGACATTCAGTATCCGGGTCTTTTTAACTGGCCGGGTACGGGGTGTTACAATGTATGTCTGATATGATAGTAATGCCAATTCATTGAGTTACATACTTTCTAATTATCGTCATAAACCAAACCCAACTTGATTTATTCTTAGACTCCACAACCACAAATGCAACTGGAAATAACATGTCATTACCATCAATATAGTTGGTTATCATAAGAGTCTGTTAGAATTTTTCTGTCAAGATTGTGCCGTCAATTAAAATAATCAACTTATAGTGAGCCAAGCCATCAATGGCGAGTTTAAAACTCCAAAAAATTCTTTGAAACTGCTTGATGGTTGGGTTTTCAGTATCTTGTAGCACAAACTCGTAAACAGTTCATCGATTGTACTCTTTTTAAGCAAATAAAAAGGTTGGCAACCTTTTAAATAATTGAATATAGCTGCAAAAAATAGACTCTAAGACTCTCATTTTTCCATGCTATGCCTTAGTGTATGACACCTCAAATTGAAATTGCTGCTTAATAGCATCAATAATAATATCAACAGGAAGCGTCGATTTTTTACTTACCATGCCCATTATGCAATTTCGAATTATTTTCAAGCCCAATTGTCTGTGATCTAATGAAAGGTTGCCATCTGGGTATGAATGTGGCCCCCTGAACCTTGTTATAATTCACATCGGACTTATTCCTTTCTTTATTGCCCTTAACCTCCATATACAACCACTTTCAGATTGTGCGCACCTAACAACCTAATAGTTTGGTTTTGATTCAACCATTCTGAAGTCAGCATTCCTTATTATCGAGTACTTTTTAACAAAAAATTTGACTTCATACTTACTATTGAAAATCAAACCAGTCGATATCTCAGACACACCATCCTAAATTTTAAAGTTAATACCTCCCGATATATTAACTTGATATGCTTCGAAGTCAATATCCATATAATGCTTAAATGGAAATACAAAATTACATTGTCACATCACCACTTTGATACAAGGATGCTAATGAACTGACGTAATGTGTATTTTCGGACCTCTTACCATTACCAAATTCAGAGCTATCACTTCTTAAATTTACGTCTACATTATCGGCTTTTGGGTCGTCGTTAGGCGATAGGTAATAATTTGTAACTACATCTTCGAGATCATCCTCGTCATCCAAATTAATAGCCGGTTCATTGCCACACTTCCCACTAGTGTTGCCAGATATGCAATCTTCAAGTAAATCACCATTTCTTCTACTAACAGGCTGCCAATGCTGACTAAGAGCGGCGTCTGCTATCTGGGACACAGAATGAAGTTGATTGACATTTTCAAAATGCGAAACTAAGCTTCTGTGTCTGAAGTTTGGGACATGGGAAACTGAACTTCTCTATCTCACTTCTGGGACATGTGATACAGAATGTCATTGACCTGTGTGTTCAATATTTTAACTACACTCAACTGGTGTGCCCGTCACAAAATTCCTATCCATTGAACAACTTCCTGATCTACTTCCAAATATTGATTTACTAAAAAAATTACCAACCCTTCGACTAAACAACCGCCTAGGCTGACTCGTACAAGTAGCAGGAATCTAACTTACTGGTGTGCGTATATGACCGTGTCCTGAATCACTAGATACCTCCCATCCAATCAAGTCAACATCCTGTCGGTTGACAGATTGTCTTGGCTAACAGATTGTCTTGGCTGACGTTTGGGATATGGAAAACTGAACTTCTCTGCTCACTTCTGGGACATGTGATACAGAATGTTGTTGACCTGTGTGTTCAATATTTTAACTACGCTCAACTGGTGTGCCCGTCACAAAATTCCTATCCGTTGAACAACTTCTTGATCTACTTCCAAATATTGATTTACTAAAAAAAAAAAATTACCAATCATTCGACTAAACAACCGCCTAGATTGACTCATACAAGCAGCAGGAATCTAACTTACTAGTGTGCGTATATGATCGTATTCTAAATCACCAGATACCTCCTGTCCAATCAAGTCACCATCCTGTCGACTGACAGGTTGTCTTGGCTGACGTTTGGGACATGGAAAACTGAACTTCTCTATCTCACTTCTAGAACATGTGATACAGAATATCGTTGACCTGTGTGTTCAATATTTTAACTACACTCAACTAGTGTGCCCGTCACAAAATTCCTATCCGTTGAACAACTTCCTGATCTACTTCCAAATATTAATTTACTAAAAAAATTACTAACACTTCGACTAAACAACCGTCTAGGTTGACTCGTACAAGTAGCAAGAATCTAACTTACTGGTGTGCGTATATGATCGTATCCTAAATCATCAGATACCTCCCGTCCAATCAAGTTACCATCCTGTCAATTGGCAGATTCTTTAAGTTTATTTATACATCTAATATATTTTTTTTCTCATCTATAATATAAAAACTTTAATGTTTTCTGACTTGTTGCAAGTTGTATATATTTTCGTAAAACAGCAACTACCTACATAATTTAAATCCCTTGTTAAATAATGCCTTTTTTTTTTTTAAGGTTTTCAATCTTCAATTAATTCTTGTTATTTAAAAGAGTGGGAAAAGAAGTATGATATTTATACATTTTACAAGCGGATTAAATGGGATTTGTGGGTCATAAAATTAAACTAGTATTACTAATTTAAAATTTATTTTTTATTATTTAAAAAAATTATATAGTTTGAAATATATATATATATATATATATATATATATATATATATATATATATATATATATATATATATATATATATATATATATATATATATATATATATATATATATATATATATATATATATATATATACTCTGTCAGAAAATGTGGCAACAAGGAATACTAGTTTGAACACTTTTTTTTTTATCAACTTTAAGTTTAAATTCATGAAATTAAATAATTTAGGATAAGTATTGAATTTAAAATCTTATTTAAAAAAATTCGAGATTTTCAGCCTTTAGATTAAAGGGACCACGAGTTTTAAATTTTGTGATATGTTGCCGACAACATATTGATATCCAAAAGCTGAAGTTTGCTAAACAACTTATTAATTTTCTGCTTTTTTCTTATTGATTATTTTTATTATTTTTATTATAATTAAAAAAATAATAAATAAATTTAAATTTAATATTAAATTATATAATTAAAATTAAATTATTTAATTAATTTTAATTTTATTGAAAAAAAATAAATTAAAATAATAAATTATATTATATTAAAAATATAAAAATAATAGATAAATAAAATTTAAATTTTATTAAAAATAATAAATAAATAAAATGGAGTATATTTTTAAAGAAAATTATTTATTATTTAAGGAAAATCTAATAATTTTGCTTTCTGACAAATAATAAATGATTGTATTAGTAATAAATTGCAAATTGTAATCATCTCCATAATTTCACCAACTCATTTCCCCGTAAAAGCAGACTTCATAATTTCACCAACCTACCCTATTGGGGCATAAATGAGATTTCCTTTGCGATTGTGGACACTAATAAATTATGCGATACGAAAAATATTAAAAAAAAAAGTTTTTAAGAAACAAAAATTTTAGAGGCATAAATTGGCTTTTTGGTCATTTAAAAATCTATCCATTTTGATTTTTGTCTATAAGGTCAGGTATTCAGTTCGAATTTTTAGTTTATGAAACCAACTAATTCATAAATTTATAATTAAAAATAATTTTTTTTAACCATATTTCATGTACGAGATAATAATTAAATTTTAAATTTACTTAAAAAAATACAAATTATTTACCATTCAGATCAAAATGGTCTGTACTCGTAGCCATTTTATTTTTTGTGTTTTAATTGGTAGAGTTATTGTTTAGAAAATTAATGTTGAAATAGTATTTGGTCAACTGAAGTTGCATCTTTTCAAATATTGTGTCTGTCTCATCCCAATTTTTAATTTCTTTAATGACTTCATATATATAAATTTAAAAAAAAAATTGAAAGTGTCAATTCTGAAATCCTGATGATCGTTACCCTGAATTGATTGAAAATTTCACGATTCTATGGGTAACTATAAAATTTAACCCCTAAACTTTTTTGATGTTACATTCAAACAAATATTAAAAAAGAAAAAAGAAAAAAACAAAGCCAATAAACTAGTACAAATTTTTCTGTACATTTTAAAAATTATTTGAATTGGTCTCCTTTGGTAATGTTGATCTAAATCACCTGTTTAGGGATGAAATAAACAATTTAAAAAAAAAACTGTAAATGGACTTATATGAACATTTAAAAAATAAAATGCTATCTCTATCAATTTGGAAGCAATCTTCTACTAAGAAATTATTTAGGGATATAATTAAATTATTTTTTAAAAAATTGGGATAAAATTGATCTTTATCTCTGATTTATATAATAGTGGTCAAAACCATTTATTTATTTATTTATTTTGGCTGTATTGAACTTTTAAGTTGTAAATTATTCTCTGAGTGCTACTTGCAGAAAAACAGAAATATATGCTCTAACTGCTACTTTTACTAAGTCACCAATTGTGGTTTAGGTATGGAAGTTTTTCAGATTTGGCAATTAGGTCCCCAATCTCATAAATTAAGATAATTATAATCTTTTTCTTATAAAAAAATATTTGGATTTTTTAAAATGCTCTTGTTTTGTTTTAGTAATCATATAAGAATATGTTACATTACATGCTTGATTCACTGCGCATGCTTACATACCATCCGATCGGATAAAAAATAAAAATAAAAATAAAAATTAATTGGATAGTTAGTTCTCAATCATATAATATTAGAGTTTATGTTTTTTATTATTATTTTAAAAACGAGTATTAACTTTTCATTAATAGTGCTATGACTATCTCACTTCATAAGGCAATGTAAATTTTTCTTCAAAGAAAAATTGAATTCATGAATCTTTTTTCACTTTCTAATTTTTTTTATGAAGATAAAAATAGTAAATAAAAATGTATAAAAAAAGTTGAATTTTTTTTAATAATTATTGAAGTAAACGTAATTGATTTTATAGAATGATACTACTACATTGTAAATGGAATAAATTTTTAAGTTCTAGGATGTAATGGACTAATGTGAGATTATAATAAATTATGGACTAATGTGAGATTATAATAAATTAATGTAAACAACTGTTGATGATGATTGTCTAATTGTCAAAAATGGTTATATATTACTCTATCTGTTTTAAAATAGATGACGTTTGAAAATAATACACAGTAATTAAGAAATGTAATTACTTCACTATTAAAAGATTTTATTACCTTTATTATATTAATTACATTCACTAATAAAATTATCTTTTTTAAAATTAGTTAAGGATATATTTAATAAAAATTAATTAATATATTTTGATTATATCAAAACGTCATATATTATAAAATAATTTTTTTTTCTTTAAACGTCATCTATTTTGAAATAGAGACATTATTATTCTTATCACACATTAAGGGCTTCTACTTGCATGTCATATTCTTTCACTATCGATCCAATAAATAAATCCAATGTCATGTGTCTGCATAAGCAACAATAAGTGTGCCAATGTCCAAACCAAAGAATATATAAATATTTAAATAAATAAATCCAATGTCATGTGTCTGCATGAACAACAATAAGTGTGCCAATGTCCAAACCAAAGAATATATAATAGCAACGGACCCTCGGTATTTCAATTTACTGTTCTTTACTATATTGGTTGCATAGATTAAATTTTTTAAATGTATTGAATCTAGAATTACTAAATTTAAATAAAATAATAATATTATTTTAATACATATTGAATATATAGATAATTATTACTCCTTTCGTTACATTTTAAAAAATTATTTTCTCTATTTTATTTTTTTATTTTAAATATCATTTTTGAAATTTAAAAAATAAATTTATATGTATACTGTTATTTAATATACACTTTATTAAATATTTTTTTTTATTAATCTTTATTTTTAATTATAATTAAATGACATTTTTGAAAATATAAAATGATATTTTTGTTAATAATTATATTTTTTTATAAAATTGGGATATTTTTAATTTCCGTAAAAAATAGAAGTTACCTTTAAAATTGAGATGGAGGGGGTATTATTTTATTAAATTTTTATTTGGACCTAATATAAACTAAAATAAAAATTTAAGAATTAAATATAATTAAACAAAAATATAGGGATCTAATAGCAACATAACGTATAAGTTGAGGATCTAATTGTGCATTTTTCAAGAATATACGAAGGAAGTCACGACCAGCACTATGTCGGTGCATTTTTTTTTGTTTTAAAAAATAGTTCATATAAAATTATTTTTCCGTTTATTCTTAATTTTATAATATACCGACAAAGTTTGACAATTACCTGCACATTTACTACTTGGGCTTATTAAATAAATATTGCACATTATAATATAATATAATATAATATAATATAATATAATATAATATAATATAATATAATATAATATAATATAATATAATATAATATAATATAATATTTAACTAAGTACGGAAAAAATGGAGTTAATTTTCTTCTTTTAACAAATGCAGTTGGATCATATGTGACTTTCCGTATACTAAAAATGACAATTTATAAATATTTTAATTTGTAATATTAAAATATTATTTTAATACACATTGATCTAAACATGGTGAATTCAATCAACTAATAATTTTTATTCTGGTAAAAATTTTAGTGCTTAAATTGTAATTCTTGGTTGATAAATTTTTATATGAATATAATAATATTAAAATAAACATTTAGAAATTCAATATAAAATGAATAAAAGTTGAGGTTAAATAGTAAAACTATTACAGTTATTTCTCCCAGTAATATATTATTTACATTTACAAGTTAACAGTTCAAAACTAAGACATTGTTTTGATCATTTTGATCCCCTTTAATAAAAAAAAATGGATATTTCTTTTTTTCTGAAATTAATTTTATATAGGGGACGTGCTTGCAAGATTTTGTAAAAGGAAAAAGAAAAAGGCAAGTGTTATATATTTTTTTATTTATTTTCATGTCATTATTTGTTTGAAATTTAAAATTTTTATCATATAAAATAAAATATTTTAATATATTCTCTCTCGATTCATAATTAAGTGTCAATTTATAAAAAATATGGCATATTTAAACATTTCGTTTCAATTATGCCTCTACTCCCTTCAATTGAGTAATAATTGACTAGATATTAAATTATCAATTTTTTAAACGACACATTAGTAAAATATTAGATAATTAATGGATTTTTTAATTTTGGTGAAAAAAATAAACACTTGCTTGTAAGCATTTTTCAAAAAAAAAAAATTACAAAGAAAAAAAACTTTATTTTTTTCAGAAAAAAGAAAAAACTTAATCCCATGATTGGTGGGAGAGTGAATATTAAATAATAAACAATGGCGGTATTGACTGTTGAAAAATGAATGCCAACCAGACGGTGCATGTTCTTTTATACTTCAAGAAAAGTCAAATCTAACTTTATTTATTTATTTTTTTGCTTTTCTTTTCTTTTAATTAATTAATTAATTAATTCTTTTTAAATGAATTCAACAATACAAATAAATGTTTAATTTAAGTGGTTATAGTAATTTTTTAGGAAGCTCAAGAAATGCTTAAGTGATTATTGTAACTTTTTTTTAAAAAAAAAAATTGTATAAATATTTATTAAAAAAATTCAACATTATATTGAAAAAAGCTAAATGTATTTTTTTTATCTTCATAACATTAATATAGAGACGTTAATTTCCAAGTCATTTATTATATATGACAAAGTTTTAACATAAAATAATAACAAATGAATCAAATTAAAATTTTAAAATGTAAAAATATAAGTTATAAAAATCAAATATAAGTTGTAAATATCTAATTAAATATAAGTTGGGAATATCCATTCATTGCAAATATCTAAATAAACTCAATCAAGACGGCAGAGGATTAAATTTATTTCAGGTCCACACAACTTTTAATTTTCTAAATTACATTCATAATCCATGGTAAGTGTAAATAACATGGATTTAATAAATTAAACCGATTTATATTATTAAACTTAAGGGTGTTGAGCCAAAATAAAATGATTAGGTTAGGCAGAGGGTTGGGGTGGTGCATGATAATGTCTAATTGTGCGTTTAATCTAGTGTTATCATACTAATTACATGATCAGTAATCATTCCACCCGCACCTTTCTTTTTTTTTTAACTTTTTTCACCTTACAATGGTAAAATGTCAAAATAAAAATTACTGCCGAGTAAGTTTCTTTAAAGAAACAAAAACAGAGACAAACGAAAGAAAGGAGAAACGCATACAGACAGCTAAGCAAAACAGAAGGCGAGGAACTAGAAGAGACCTATTTAAGGTTCATCCAATATCTGCTTGCTTTCTGTATCAGAGCTTTGAACTTTATCACACACCCATTATCCTTCTGCCCTTTCTCTCTCTCTCTCTTCCCATACTTCTCTTCTTCATTTGAGAGAGAGATATATATATATATATATAGTGATCTGTTGTTGTTTATTAGAGTACTGAGTTTAATTAAAGGTACCATTTTTCTCATGTACTGATACATTCTCTTGCTTCTTCCAATTCACTCTCTTTCTCTCTCTATCTTATAATTCTTCTGTCATTGTTGTTGGGTTGCCATCATACTGAGGATTTTATTCTTTGGTACATAGTTTTCTTTTTCTCTGACAGATCTGTCATAATTTTTTTTTTATGTGCTGTTAACATTGTAATCACTTCATTTCCTTCTTTCTTGTAACCTCATTTGCAGATCTGCTTTTCTGCTTCTCATCCATTTCTTTTCTAGATTTGCTGTTTCTAAAGACTAGAATTTGCCTTGTGGGTATTTTTGAAACCTGTGTATTTTTACACTTTCTGCTGGCTGTTGGGGTTATGAATGGAAAATACTTCCCTGTATTGTTACCATTACTAAAAAAACTTATTTCTTTCCTCTTTGTTCTTGTTTTTGTTTGTTTTTTTTTAATAAGAATTTAGATAAAATACATGGCTTGCTTTTGGTTGGTATGCATAGGATCTGTCTACCAGTCTACGTACTTGTGCTTTTTCCTTGAATTGTGATTGGTTTTTTCCATTTTACTTGATGATGCATGCGAACTGAAGAAAAGAGCTAATTGGATTGGATTAAAGTGACCAATCAATCTTGGAAACTTTTCTTGGTTTTCAAGGAAATTATTGGAATTGTTTTTTTTTCCCCCTTTCGACCTTTATGACTTTAAGGGTGGGATGTGAGAGAGAGAATTAGGATTGCTATGTTTAAAGGGGTAGGGTCCCATTATCATGTGATAAACTAACCTAAAGGCAAATGCACATGGATAGTGAAACTCCTTCATGTCTGTAGTTGCTATCAGATCTTGTTTCTCACAGCTATTTTATAAGTCATTTTAATGGTCCTCTCTTTGACCTTTTTCTCCACTAATTAATTTATAGCATTCCTTTTCCTTTCTTGCTTTTTGGATTTTTCTTTCCCTTGCATCATTTACAAGCTTGATCTTGTCCTAGAATTTCGAGTATTCTTCCATTTCTTTGTTTTTTATTTGAAATCAGTCGTTCAATTATATTAATTTTATTTCTTATATTCATTTGGATAGTTTGATTGCTTGGATACTTGATATAAATATAAATTTTCACTATTACCATATATATGTGTGATTAAGATCATGTATAAATTTTTATTTACAGAAGTTGCATATTTGACAGGGAGTTAGTTGATTATTCATAGAATCATGAAGCAAAAAGATGGGAAATTCGCTAATCAACCTGATAAAAGGATGAGAATTGTTCCCATGGCAATAATGTTTGTTATACTATGTGGGTTCTCATTTTATCTTGGTGGGATCTTCTGTTCTGAGAGGGTCAGAGTTGAAACAAAGGATGTTAAAAAGGCAGCAGTTCCAGCTCCCAAGGAAACAGTGGTTGCTCCTCTTCAAATTAAATCCACTGCCTTCCCTGAATGCAGCAGTGACTATCAGGACTACACTCCCTGCACAGATCCAAGGGTATTCCTTTTCTTACCTATTTCATTTGGATATAAAGCTGTTTAGGATCGTTATTAGAGTTAGTGGTGTTGATTTATGAATAAAGAATGCTTGTAATTGTACCATTTAGGGTCCTAAATAGTGTTAATGATGTTGTTTTATTAATGAAGGATGCTTGTAATTGTGCAGAGATGGAGGAAGTATGGTGTTCAGCGGCTTACTTTCATGGAACGTCACTGTCCTCCATTATTTGAAAGGAAGGAATGTTTAGTTCCTCCACCGGATGGGTACAAGTCACCAATCAAGTGGCCAAAGAGCAGAGATGAGTGTTGGTACAGGTAATTTGATCTTTTGTATCAAATGGCTTTATTAGCTTGATTTTCTAGGATAGAAAAATGATTCTCATATTGGCCAATCTTGATCTGGTTTCAGGAACGTACCGTACAACTGGATTAACAAGCAGAAATCAAATCAGAATTGGCTGAGAAAAGAGGGTGAAAAATTCCTGTTTCCTGGTGGAGGTACAATGTTTCCTAGAGGAGTGGGTGCCTATGTTGATTTGATGGAAGATCTGATCCCAGAAATGAAAGATGGAACTATTCGCACTGCCATTGATACTGGGTGCGGGGTGAGTATAATTATAACAATTTTGCCATTTTATGAAGTTTATCAGATTGGAAATGAATTAGCCTTATTTTGTTAGAATTTGCATCCAATATCCTGTCGGCCCTCGTATTGCAGCTAATTGTTCTTGGTTTCTGTCCTTGATCCTACCATGACTTACCTTTATATGTAGGTTGCCAGCTGGGGAGGTGATCTATTAGATAGGGGAATTCTTACTCTTTCTCTAGCACCTAGAGATAACCATGAGGCTCAAGTCCAGTTTGCATTGGAACGTGGAATTCCTGCAATCTTAGGCATCATTTCCACGCAGCGCCTCCCGTTCCCCTCAAGCTCATTTGACATGGCTCATTGCTCAAGATGCCTTATTCCATGGACAGAATATGGTAATTTTAATATTCCAGACAATGGAATTAGCATAGTAATAATTGAATAGCAATAATTGAATGCCTTTCATGATGGATGATAATTGATTTTTTATTTATTATTATTTTTTTCAGGTGGTATTTATCTCCTAGAAATTAACAGGATCCTCCGTCCTGGTGGCTTCTGGGTCCTATCTGGTCCTCCAGTTAATTATGAACATCGTTGGCGGGGGTGGAACACTACAATAGAAGAGCAAAAATCAGATTATGAGAAGTTGCAAGAGCTTCTAACTTCAATGTGCTTCAAATTATATAACAAGAAAGATGACATTGCTGTATGGCAGAAAGCTTCAGATGCAAGCTGTTATAGTAAGCTTGCCAATCCTGACGCTTACCCACCAAAGTGTGATGATAGCCTTGAACCAGATTCTGCTTGGTACACTCCACTTCGTTCTTGTGTGGTGGTTCCCAGACCAAAACTCAAGGCAACAGCTCTGGAATCAGTTCCAAAATGGCCACAACGGTTACATGTTGCTCCTGAACGCATTGCGGATATTCATGGCGGGAGTGCCAGTTCTTTCAAGCATGATGACAGCAAATGGGAGGTGCGAACAAAGCACTACAAAAAGCTACTCCCAGCTATTGGGACTGATAAGATTAGAAATGTAATGGACATGAATACACTTTATGGAGGTTTTGCTGCAGCTTTGATTGATGATCCTATGTGGGTCATGAATGTGGTCTCTTCATATGCTGCCAATACACTTCCTGTGGTTTACGATCGAGGCCTGATCGGAACTTACCATGACTGGTAATCTCAAATGTCCTTTATGAATCCTAATTTCCGATTTCTACATGAGTTAAGTGTTTGATGCATCTCTTTTCCGTTTGGTAGGTGTGAAGCTTTCTCAACATACCCTCGAACATACGACCTTCTCCACCTTGATGGCCTTTTTACTACTGAGAGCCACCGGTAAGATATGGCTTCTTCCGATTAAGTAAATTGGAATTAGACCTTTGATTTGCATGTTAAGTTATTGTATATACCTTTTTTTTCTTGGTACCATGGTTAATATGCTAAGGTGGCAAGTAATGAATTGAGGTTCTGATAAATGTTAGTGCACTTCTGCAGATGTAGTATGAAGTATGTATTGTTAGAGATGGATAGGATCCTCCGTCCCAATGGTTATGCAATAATTCGGGAATCGAGCTATTTCACTGATGCCATTGCAAGCGTTGCCAAGGGGATGAGGTGGTCGTGCCGTAAGGAAGACACAGAATACAACATTGAGAAGGAGAAGATATTGGTTTGCCAGAAAAAGCTCTGGTACTCCTCTGAGCAGAGTTCAAGACGATAAAGAATCCGAAAATGCGAACCGGGTTTGATCATGTTGTCTATCTTCTCCTTGAAAGACTTGAGTGCTGTTATACTAATAGCAGTCCAGGTTTGCAGGGGATGGATACAAAGCCATATATCAGAAAAGTTGAATACCTTACAAATTAATTAAAAATTCAATTGGAGCCAAGATCTCTGAATCCAAATTGTGAATTGGAGAATTAGCTATACAATAACATAGTTTTGTTAATTTATAGTGCCCATAAAACTATATATGTATTCTTTACAAGGCAAATCTGTATTCTTAGTATATTTTATTTTATTTTATTTTTCTTTTGGCTTTTGATTATTATTTTCATTCATCTGTTAGAAAGTTCAAGTGATAAGTTGATGCTACAGTTCCATCACACATTGTGGTGTAAGTGTAATGAAAATTATGCAATTGCTTCTTTTTCATATTTTTTGATCTATTTACTGTTATATGCATACAGACCGTTGGAACGGGTGAATGCATATAATGCAATGGTGTGTATACGTGCACATTGTGCGTAGCATGCCTCTATTTTTTTTTTTAAAGATATAATATTGCACCTTTGCAAGAAGCTCTCCTTGAGCATCAATCCTTTTTTTCCAATTTCAAACTGAGATTCTTGATATTTTGAGATAATATAAATTAATGCAGCTTTTTTATTTTTTCCTCAATTATCAAAGAAAAAAATAATTGGAAAAATACATAATTGGCAAAAAATTTTAATTATACAATCACACTTTATAAAGGATACTTTACACACTTAAAATTTAGAAAAAAAAAAAAAAACTTCTTGTTTATTTAAACTCTGCAATTTACACCTTAGTTTCAGATGTTGATACAAGTGTACCTATTGCATTATTGAATTTGAATTGTTTTTGCACTCGTGCATTTTATTTGTTATATTTAGGGATAAAATGCATACTGACGTCAAAATCATGTGAATTTAGTTATTCGTAAAATTGAATGCGTAGCATATTACCTTTTCACTGGCTTGATTTTTATAAATTTTTTAATGATTTTGAATTTCTTAATTTAGTCTTGAATGCGTATCAATAATCAACTTTTTATCATTTCAAAAGCAATACCAAACACGTTCAAAGTCGGGTAACCAAAAATATTCTAGAAGTATCATACATGAATGCGAAATTTATATTGAATAGGTGTGTTCAAAAATAGAATGGATGAATTACGATTGATTTTTTATCCAACTCATTTAAAATTTTAAATGTATTAAACTCAATTCAATTCAGTTGAATTACAAGTAAAAATTTTTATATTAGATTAGTTTATGACCGGATTACATGAGCTATGTTAATTATTTATAATGTATTATAAACATATAAATTATATATATTTATATTTTTTATGTATAAAATATTAATTTAATTCTTGTAAACAATTTTTTAAATATCCAACAATATATTTTTCATTTGACTTATAGACATATAGCTTATTATGAAAATTATTTTATTTTTATTTAATAATATATTATTAATTTACTACATAAATGAAAAAAAAAATTGATGTGTAGTTAACAATTATAAAAAATAAAATAAATAAATAAAAAAGGAAAAAAAATAACTTGAATTTTGGAATTATAATCTCGCCTTCATGCATTGGCCTCCAAGAAGTGTACAGGCGACAACGGCACCGTACCAGACTACGAACTGTGCTGGATCCAAAAATATTCTAGAAGTTACATTAAGGCTTAATTCTAAACTAAAACTTGAACTGAGGATGAAATTTAGTCCAAATATTATTTACAAAATTTTCAGTAATAAGTTCTGAATGAAACTGAATAATGTGTGTGTGTGTATATATATATATAATTTTTCAAAGAGTTTTGAGTGTAGGAATAGTCGATGGGTTCTATAAAAAAAAAAAGGCCAATGGGCCTTATCCCTAAGCCATGTCCTATGTGGTCCTTTGAGCCTGTATTGGGCCAAACTTTTGGATCCTTGTAGGTCATTTTCTAGCCCATTTTGAACCAACCTCCATCAAAAGGCTATAAGACTGCTAAAATCCAAATTAATATAAGGGCAAAAAGCCTAACAAGTCTCTCAAGTTTGTCTTATAGTCAATTAAATTCTTCATGATTAGATTGGTCCAATTCCATCCTCAAAAAATTCAAAATTGCATAATAAGTCTTAATTTAACAGCTTGTCCTACTCAACAAACTGAATACTCAACAACTGAATTTGTTGATAGAGAGAGATATGTTGAGCAAAAGAAAGAAATTTTAACTTAAACATGCCAATATGATGGAAATAGGTGAAACATTCTTTCTTAAATAGCACTTATTTAGCTGAATTTTGATTTTTTTTTAAGTGTTTATTTGACTCGGTTTTAATTTTCAAAAGGGTGAAATTGACTCTAAGAATCATGAGTGTAATGCCTCAAATTCATAGACATTGTAAAGAGCAATGGAGGCTAATGGTTAAAGGTTGCTTAAGGAAATAAGGGCAAGTGGAAGGCTAGGTGGCGGCAGCGGGACAAGGGGAGGAGCGACCAACTCTCCATGTGCAAGAATTCATTTAGACCTCTAAAGGGTCAAAAGTGATATTCACTTAAAATAATTGCTTTTCGTCATCAGATTCTGCTATATTGTGGCCGAACAAACCAATTTTTGTTGATGTTTTGGTGGCAAAAAATAAGTAAAAAGGGGTGCTAGCGTTGGTAGGCTCAAGTGAGAGGCATTGCCTAAACAAGTGAGCCATGACCCTTTAAACTTCTAAAACGAAGCCTTAGAGGAGCAGAGAAGGTCATGGCCATGAGCTCCTCTGCCACTCCAATTATTGAGAATACTTTTGTCATTACTAATTTTTCCTCTCTAGTGAGGACAAGGGCTCTTTACTTTAGTGAGAATAAGTATCCCGTTGCTAGTGTTTACCACTTTAGTCCTCGCTTACTATGAAGGCTAGAATTCATACATATTTAGCAAGAAACAACTGCATCGCTGCTAAATTTTAGCAGTTTAGGTCCTCGCTAACTACAAAGCATGGGAATTTATTAATACAATTTTAGCGAGAACACAATGTTCGTTGCTAAATGTCACCATTTCAGCCAGGATCTATTTCTCCTCGCTAACTGGAAAGGCTAGAAATTCATATATACTCTAGTGAGAAACAACTGCATTGTTGCTTATTTTTAGCACCCCGGCGAGGAGCTACGAAGCATAAGAAATTATTAATGCAATGTTAGCTGACTCATTTTCATGAAATAATATGTCTCAAGGCATTTGGTTTGTACCGTAAAATAAGTATAGGAAGCAAAATGTCAAATGTATATATACAAATTATATTCTCAATAGATCTGGTCATCGAGTTTAATAAATTTTGTACTGCTTTTCCTTTTTAAATGTATTTTTCTTTTTTGCAAAATTTAGAGTTTTTTTAAAGTGTTTTTTAGAGGCTAAAAATTTTTCAAATTCTTCAGTTTTTATACTGGAAAAGGCAATCGAATTCAAAACCTTCCAATACATTAAAACAAGGATCTACAGATCGGACGTCATATTTTGCAGATTAATAAAGATTTAGAATTTTCAATAACAAATACTTCATCCATTCACAAATAAGTGTCCACTTTCTTTTTTTACAAAAATTAAGAAATTCCTTTATCGCCTATGTTTTTACTGATTTTCCCTTTCTGAAAAAGGACACTTAATTTTTATTGATAAAACTCTCTGTTTCATCAGATTTTGCATCTTAAAATTTTTGAGATGGAATGCTATTAGCTTGTGTTTTCAAGTGAATTCATATGGTATACAAAAGAGTACACATTATATACCCATATATACACCCTCAATAAGTGTTAAATAAAGGTAAAGAATGTATTAAAGTGATAGTCAAATTCGTAAGATATACATAAAGGTATACATTGTATACTGTTGTTATACGGAAGGAATAAGACAGAAAAACGCAAGAAAAATATGAAAGGCAAAGAAATATATTTTCACAACTGAACAAGTACATTACTGCTCTTTTATACAGAGCTGAAACATAACTGAAAATAAACTCCCTAAAATTATGCCATGTACTCCTAAAAATAACTGAACACAACTAACACAACTCAAACATATCTCCTAAATACTTGGTCATATGACCGATTATTCAGCAACATTCTACTGAAGCACTAAGGCACTTTCCAACAAATCTCCTCCTTGCCTTAGTTGCTACTGCAAAGACCCAATTTGTCCCTTAAGTTTTCAAATTTCGCTTTTGGTAAAGTCTTTGTTAACACATCAGCAACTTGATCATCAGTCTTGCAATAAACCAATTTGATTTCGCCCTGCTTTTGCTCTTCTCGCAAGTGATACAGCTTGATCTTGAAATGTTTGGTTTTGCCATGAAAAACGGGATCCTTTGAAATTGCAATTGCTGCTTGGTTATCAACATAAATCTCTGTTGGCTCATTTTGCTTCATATGCAAATCTACAAGTAATTTTCTGATCCAAATTGCTTGATTCAATGTTGCATTTGCTGCCACAAATTCTGCTTCAGCAGTACTTTGAGCTATGACTTCTTGTTTTTTTGAACTCCAAGAGAACACTCCTGATCCAAAACTGAAACAAAAACCTGTTGTACTTCTCATATCATCAATAGATCCTGCCCAATCAAGCAAATATTATGTCGGGTCTAGTGGCCGTAAGATACATCAGACAACCAATCAAGCTTCTGTATTGACTTTCATCAATCTTTTCAGCTCCATCATCTTTGCTAAACCTTTCCTTTTGATTCATTGGTGTGTCGATGCTTTTGCAATTTTCCATGTGAAACTTCTTGAGAATTTCTTTTGCATACTTCCTTTGGCTTATGAAAACTCCATCACGATCTTGCTTCACCTCCATGCCCAGAAAGTAATACATCAAGCCAAGATCTGTCATCTCAAATGCTTTGAGCATTTCAGCTTTGAACTCCGCCACTAAGGTCTCATTACTTCCTGTCACAAGCAGGTCGTCAACATAAACAGAAACTACAAATAAATTACCTCCAGCTTCTTTGACATATAAAGTAGCTTCACTTGGACTTTTAACAAATCCAAGCCTCTGAAGATGCTCATCAATTCTGCTATACTAGGCTCTTGGAGCCTGTTTAAGACCATACAAGGCCTTCTTCAACAAGTAGACCTTCTCCTCCTGTCCCTTGACTTTGAAACCCTCGGGCTGCTCTACATAAATCTCTTCTTCAAGATAACCATTCAGAAAAGCTGATTTTACATCCAGCTGGTATATCTTCCATACATTTTGAGCAGCTAGAGCAAGCAGCATCCTTATCGTGTCCAAGCGTGCCACTGGAGCAAAAGTTTCTGAGAAGTCCACTCCAAACACTTGACTATATCCCTTTACCACCAATCTGGCCTTGTGTTTGTTTATAGAACCATCAGCATTGAGTTTGGTTCTATAAACCCATTTGACACCAATTATCTTCTTATCTTGAGGTCTGTCCACCAGCTGCCAAGTGTCATTCTTCTCAATCATTTTTAGCTCCTCTTTCATGGCTTCGATCCATTTGTCAACCTTCTCTGCTTCTTTGAATTCTGCAGGTTCAAAAATGGCAGTATTGCTTCTTTCATAAATCTCAGATAATGACCTTGTACCTCTGACTGGAACCTCATCTATATCATCATCAAGATCTTGTGAAACATCTAGTAAATGCTTCTTGACTGACTCTTCCCAGCTCCATTGTTTATCTTCCATAAACTTCACATCTCTACTCACCAGAATTTTTCCATTTTGGGGCTGAAAAATTCTGTAAGCTTTACAGGAGTCACCGTAGCCAACAAAAACACCAGGTTCTGCCTTCTTATCCAGCTTATCTCTTTTCACCTGTGGCACATAAGAAAAACAAAGACAACCAAAAATTTTCAGGTTTTGCAAGTTTGGCTTGTAGCCAAACCAAGCTTCGTATGGAGTCTTCTTTTTCAATACTCTGGTTGGTAGTCTGTTTAACAGAAAAACTGCAGTGTTAGCAGCCTCTGCCCATAAATTCTTTAGCAGTTCCTTCTCATGTAGCATGCATCTCACCATCTCCATGATACTTCTATTTTTTCTTTCACTCACTCCGTTCTGCTGCGGATTATAGGGAGCTGTAAATTGATGCTCAATGCCAGCTTCATCACAAAAAATTTTGAAATTATCACAGGTATACTCCGTGCCGTTGTCCGACCTTATAATCTGCAACCTGCAACCACTTTGATTTTCTACCCGAGCCTTAAATCTCCAGAATATGTTAGCGACCTCGGATTTGGATTTGAGAAAATAAATCCAACAATATCTGGTATGATCATCAATAAACACAATATAGTACTTACTGCCATTCAAGGATGGCGTCTTTAGAGGTCCTCCAACATTCATGTGTACCAGCTGCAGCTTGTTTGTTGCTCTCCATATTGTTTGAGGGAATGGTTTTTTGGTTTGTTTGCCAAATTGACAAGCCACACAATCAGCTAGGTTGTCCTCCAACAATGGAACTCCATTCACCAAGCTATTCTTCTGCATATATAGAACTCCACCATGATGGAAATGCCCGAGCCTCTTATGCCATAATTCTGCATTGCTAATAGCACTTGTGTACGCCATTTGTTCTTCCTCCATTAGATTTAAAGCAAAGCTTTTTGCTCTCATCTTTACTTTAAACACATCACGGCCTCGTGCATCTTTTATCCAGCAACATTTGTCTTGGAAAATGACTTTCAGGCCTTTTTTCAATTAGCTGTCCAACACTAAGCAAGTTTTGGTCGATGTTAGGCACATATAAAACATCATTAATGTACTTCAAACCTGAAGAACTTTCTATAGCCACGGTTCCTTTCCCCTTGACCGATAGAAATTCACCATTTCCAATTTTCACTTTGGAAATGAATGTTTTATCAAGCTCCCTGAAAAGCTCTTGATCATTGGTCATATGGTTCGTACAGCCACTATCAATCAACCAAGAATCGCTTGAGGTGTTGCTTGTTGTAAAACATGTTGCAACAAACAAATGATCCTCTTCAATCTGCTCAGTAACAGCTTTTGCTTCTTCATGCTGTCGTGACTTGCAAACCCGCTCCATGTGCCCAAGGTTGCCACATTTTCTGCACTTAATATCAGGCCTCCACCAACACCTTTTTTGTGGATGGTTTGTCTTTTTGCAATGAGGGCAAGCTGGATAGGTTTCAATCTTGTTCTTGTTGTTATTACCAGCCTTTTTCTTTTTGTAGTTCTTCCTATCTTTATCTCCTCCTGAGTATTCTGCCTTTGCTTGAAAAGCACCTTCCATCAACCCTTCTTCTCTCATCAAACGCCTTTGTTCTTGTGCCTGCAATGCATTCACTAATTCTGCCAAGGAAATACTTGATAGATCCTTAGTTTCTTCTAATGAAGAAATCTTTGACTCATATTTCTCGGGCACAGAAACCAGAATTTTTTCAACAATTCTTTCATCAGAGAAGTCCTTACCAAGTAGTCTCACCTTGTTAACTATACTCAGCAACTTGTCGGAGTATTCTTTTATAGTTTCAGTCTCCTTCATTTTCAGCATCTCAAACTCCCGGATCAAGTTGAGTATCTTCATGTTTTTGGTTCTTTCATTTCCTTGGTATTCCTTTTTGAGGTAGTCCCATATGCTTTTTGCCGATTCCAAGTTCATAATTCTTGTAAATATGGTGCTTGAAACCGCAGAGAATAGGCAGGCTTTGGCTTTGGACTTCCTTGTCTTCCTTTCTTTGTGATTCTTCATCTGAGCCACTGTTGGATTGGCAGGTAGAGGCAGCACTTCATAGTCTTCTTCTACAGCTTCCCAAAGGTCTGAAGCTTCAAGATAAACCGTCATCTTGATAGCCCAAGCATGATAGTTTTCAACATAAAAAAAAGGGTGGTGCAACGGAAAAATTTGTTTCTGTTTCCATTCTTGAAAAAATTTCACTTAACTCACAAGTCCTTCAAGAAAGCTGCTCTGATACCAATTTGTTGTTATACGGAAGGAATAAGACAGAAAAATGCAAGAAAAATATGAAAGGCAAAGAAATATATTTCCACAACTGAACAAGTACATTACTACTCTTTTATACAGAGCTGAAACATAACTGAAAATAAACTCCCTAAAATTATGCCATGTACTCCTAAAAATAACTGAACACAACTAACACAACTCAAACATATCTCCTAAATACTTGGTCATATGACCGATTATTCAGCAACATTCTACTGAAGCACTAAGGCACTTTCCAACATATACCTTCTAATAAAAATGTTGCTAAACTTTTTTTTTCCTTTCCATGATCCTTTATTAATTGTATTGTTGATATGTGAATTTGGTTGATTTACAGCAGTGAAATTGTAAGGTTAAATGTTTAGGGTACTTAATTTTACTATGAATAATGAAACAAAAACATTAGAGAAACAGAAGACAGAAAGTTCACCAATCTTTCAAGAACACGAGCAGAAATTAGAATTGGAGAAAAAGAAATAGAAGAAGAAATGGGAATTGAAGTTGCATAAATTCATGAGAAGACCATCAGTTTATATGTTGATGTTTGTGATATTGATTTTGGTGTTTTTGGTTTTCTTTGGACGATCATCAATTATTTCTACATGTAAATTATTAATGATTTCAAAATGCTATTAACAAAATAATATGTATACCCTGCATACATTGTATTCCCTATATGTAAACACTTTATACCTAGTATGTTTATACTATATACACTGTATACCTTCTATGTATATACTGTATATCCTATATTTCTTGTATGTTATCCTGAATACACTATATTCTCTATATGTATACATTGTATATCCTGTATGTATACCCCATATACACTATATTAAAATAGTACATGACTAGTTTTTAATGAAGATAAAAAAAACCTAAAAATTTTTCAATAACATATAGCTAAAATAATAATAATTATTCATAACATCAAATATCAATTAAAAATCAATTGTAAGAAAATTGCATATTTGTATGCTTAAAAATGAAAGATCAAATATGGATTAGGGAAGAAACAAAAACAAAACTTGCTAAGTAACTTTAGAAATTAATGATATGATATGTAATTGATGAAAAATCGCAAATGATTTTAGATTTTGAAATAAACGATTTGCAAGTTATGGATTTAAGAAATTAAATTGATAGAATTATATAGGGGTGAGTATAGACCGGTTAATCAGTTTATTAGCAAAAAAAATTAATCATTCTATTAACATCGATTTTTCAAAATTATTAACCGTTAACCAGTTTATTGCATTTGATTAATTAATCCATCGATTTCAGTTTGGTTAATTATATTTTTCAATTAACCATTAAAACTCTATAACATACAATTATAATAAAAATCATAAATTTAATTATAAAGTTCAATTCAATTTCAAATGTACAAAAATAATTCAAAATAAAAATCATAAAATAAACATAATATACTAGCCAAAATTCATATTCAAAAAATTAATAGCTAATATTAAATGTTAAAAAATATATTTAAAATATAAAAAATATAATTAAATGCTACTAAGTAAAATATGAATATTAATATATTATGATAAAATTAATGTATATAAAAATTAATCGGTTACCCTATATAAATATTGTTCTATATGATTAAAGAGAATGATATAGTTTAAATATAATTTAAGGGATATATGAATTTTATAGAAAAATACAAAAAAATTAAGATATAAAATAAAAATTTTAATTTTAATATATTTTTAAATATTACTCTATGTAACTTTTAGAGAGAAATTATATATATATATATATATATATATATATATATATATATATATATATATATATATATATATATATATATATATATATATATATATATATATATATATATATATATATATATATATATATATATATATATATATCTGTTAACCAGTACCAAAATCACAAAATCAAAAACCAAATAAAAAATAATAGTAAATCAATTGGTTGACCGAATCCACTGGTTTTTTTAAGTATGGACCAAAAATAATAACTGAAATTAATAATATTCAAAAATTAAAACCGATTAAATTGGTTTGATTAACCGAAAAATCGATTCGATTTCGAATCAATTTTTCAGGTAACTATCTCAGCACTAAAATTAATAAGAAGTCTGAAAAATGAAAAGTAAATTAAAAAAAAAAAAACTTATTTTAGAATAAATGGAGTTTAAGTTAGAATTGGTAAGTAGAAGATGAGGTATTTTTGAAAGAGAAAATTTTGACAAAAATGGTATTTAAGAAAACTAAAAATAAAAAATTATAAAAGCAGGGTATAGTTTAATTTTAGAACAGGAGGAACTTAAATGAAGACAAAAGGTGAAAGTTTTCTGGATGAAAAACAAGGACCAAAATTCAAAATTTTTTCATGCACAAGTAAATGTTAGAAGGAAAAAGAACTACTTCTTATTGCTAAAGAATGAACTTGGTGAATGGGTAACTAACAGAATGGAACTCAGTAGGATGATTAGCAGGTATTTCTCTAATTTATTTTAGGATACTAGTACAAACGACATGGTCGATAAAAGAGTTTCTGAAACTGATAATGCATCCTTGTTGCTTCCTTTTCATAGAAGGAAATTAAAGATGATGTATTTCAATTGCTCCCAGATAAGTCTCCTAACCCTGACGGACTTAGTCCAACTCTTTTCTACAAATTCTAGAGTATTATTGGCAACGATGTGGTTGCAGGCTGTTATCAATGGCTCTCTGATGATACTTTTCGTGATTTTCTCACTGAAATTCTTGTGGTTTTAATTCCTAAAATTGATAATCCAGAAACTATGAAGGATTTTAGATCCATTACTTTATGTAATGTATTATACAAAATTTTGTCTAAGGTGCTTGTGAATAGGTTGAAATGTATTCTTCCTATAATTATTTCAGAATATCAATTAGCTTTTGTACCGGGTAGATTAATCATAGATAATGTCTGAGTTGCCTTTGGGTTAATTCATACAATGAAAAATTATAAAGTGAGCAATCCGGGTCTAGCGACACTTAAGATTGATATTAACAAAGCGTATGACAGGGTAAACTGGACTTTTTTTGAAATCTATGTTGTCGGCATTGAGTTTTTCTAGTTGTTAGGTGAACTGAATGATGTTATGTGTTCACAATGTGAAATATTGCTTTCTTTTTAATGGGTTAGAGATTGGTCATATTAGTCCCGGAAAGGGGACTTAGATAGGGTGATTCCATCTCTCCTTATCTTTTTATTATATGTGTGGAGGATCTTTCTTGTTTGCTTAAAGATGTTGAGAGAAGAGGTCTTATCTATAGATGTAGAGTGAGAGTGAGTTTACGAGGACCCAAAGTTTCGCATTTATTTTTCACCAATGACTCATATAATAACGTAGTTTCATATAATCACTCACTATTTTTTTAAGGACTAATATGTAAAAATACTTTTAATATTTATAAAAAAATAATTTTACCTTTAATATTTAGTTGCAGATAATTTTATCCCTAAAATTATTGAAATTGTGCAATTACCTCTAAATAATGAAACCGTTAGTTTGACATCATTCTGTCAAAATTTTATAACATACATACATCAGTAATTAAAAGACAAAATACGGTCAAACTAACGGTTCATTAATTAAAGAGTAAAATTATATAATTTTGATAACTTTAGAGGTAAAATTGCTTGTAACTAAAAATTAGAAGCAAAATTGCTCTTTTTTATAAATGTTAAAAGTATTTTTATACATTAAACCTTTTTTTTAATTTAAAACCTAATATATTGAAGCCAATAGCGTTCTAGCTCCCGTCTCTTATAAGGTTGAATACAGTTGCGTTTTTTATTAATATTTTCTTTTTCTCATCATATCTCTCTAGTTTAATTAACTAAATAATTTATAAAAAAAATAATTTAGTTAATTAAAAATATTATTTAGATAATTTTTTAAAACTATTTAGATAATGAAATTATTTAATTTTTTTTTAGATATTTTTTTTAAAAGGGATTTGAAACAAAATAAGACTAATTTCTACCATATGGTATCTGAAATTCATCAGGTCAACTAATTTAAATTTGCATTGGACAATGCCCATAAAGGGGCAAAGTACTCCCTCACAAATATTTTGATACCATATGATCCAATCGAATGTTCTTCCTTTTTTATAGATCGAACCTGAGATTTTTTATTAAAAAAACAAAAGAAAATCCGTATCGTCCTATCTCAGCTCTCTAATAGACTTCAAAGGGATCCGACAATTTGATGTCTTGATGTTAAAAGTACAGAATGAATATATTGAACTGAAAATCGAACGAGAAATCAATTATTACGTGATTGTTTGGTTAAATATATTGAAATGATATATTTAAAAATATTGACAATAAAATATTTATTCGATACTTTTAAAACATGAAAGAATTGCATAGAAAAATTATAATATTATGAGTATTTTATATATTATTATAATTTTACAAAGTTATTTTTTGTTTTTTAAGATGAACTTTTGACTCCATTAAACTAATTTTCTAGCGATGCCAGCGAGGGTTAGCACATATAGATGATCAAAAGCAAAACATACAAACATATATGGTTGTGTATAAGAAAGGCCATTTGGTCTCTTCTTTTTTAATATTTCTTTTTTTTTTTAATATATATATATATATATATATATATATATATATATATATATATATATATATTATATATATATATATATATATAATTTAAGAATAAAATATAAAAAAAAAAGAGAAACAAGAAATCAAAAGAAATGGGAAATAAAAGTGAATCAAACATTGGAAATAGGGAAAGACTTAGGGATTGAGAGATTTAAAATGAGATCTTTGCTTTAGGAATTGATAGATCGCCTGAGTGAGCTTTATAATCACTTTTTAAACAACATTACACTAACATTCCTAACGTTAAAACTAAGTCTAATCTTTCTTGTTTCCCTTCTCCCATACATTTTTTTTTTCTTATTCCATTTGTCTACTTTCTCATTAAAAAAACACAATATTCAACTGCTTTCTATCTCTCAATTTCATTTCTCTTGAGAGGGAGACTTAAACGTTTCATCTTCTTCGTCAACAATTTACTCAATCTAACTTATATTTAAATTAATAAAATTGGTACTCCTTCCATTTTTTTTATCAGTTACTTTTATTATTTTTACTAGGATTAAGAAATAATAAATAGACTTAAATTTAGTATTAAATTGCATGATTAAAACTAATTTATCAAATCTGATTGGTTCTGACTTTATTAGGAAAGAAAAATAAATTGAAAAAATAAATTAAATTACATTGAAAATCTAAAAATGACAGATAAATAAAATTTGAATTTTACTCAAAAGTGACAGATAAAAAAACGGAGGAAATATTACATAATATTAATTGCTGTATGGACAGAAAATATATATGGACTCTTTTTGAATAGAGAAAAATCGAACTTTCAATTTTTCTACAGTGTAATGTACTTTTTATATAAAATTTCGTGCATAAATTTAATTCATAAACTAATACTCCCTCCGTTCTTTTTTATTAGTCGTTTTTGTTATTTTCACCAAGATTAAGAAATAATAAATAAGCTTAAATTTAGTATTAAATTATATGATCAATACTAAATTATTAAATATGATTGATTCTAACTTTATTGGAAAAGAAAAATAAATTGAAAAAGCAAATTAAATTACATTTAAAGTTTAAAAGTGACATATAAATAAAATATAAATTTTACTAAAAAATGACAGATAAAAAAGAATAAAAAAAGTAGCAAACTGCCACATGTAATTGGTAACCGGTTACCATGTTGTTGATGGAGTCTTTTCGCTATTTTTGTGGTATTAATCTAGACCATCTGATATGAAATAAATTGTATTTATATCGATAATAACTTCTTAACCAATTTTTCCATCGATTTATTACAAAATTAATTTGCATTCAAACTTTTAGGGTTGATGATGTTTTATAAAAGGAAAATTGATGCACAAATGGGGGGTAACATGGAAGCCCATAAATTAATACTTTGTCTTGTTTTCCATCATTCATCTCTCTTTACACACATAGATTCTAGATAAAGATAATGAAAAATAAAATAAGAAAGTTGCAAATTAAAGTATTTGATATTTGAATTAGTGAGTTTTAAACACCAATTTAAATAAAAAATTAAAAATAAAAATAAAATTCCAAGTGATGGCCATATGTGGGAAGGTCGGAATGGCTTTGGACCTTGACTATGCTTTTCTTGCCTAAGAAGATCTTGTTAGAACCTCTTTTAACTCAAAAAGCTTCCGTCTCCGTGTCTTGCCACGTGGCAAGTTCACAATCTACATACATAAATATAGTTATTTTACAAAGTAGTACAAAGAATTCTTTAAATTTATAACATTTGTTTTAGATATATCGAAATTAATAATTAATATAGTAATTAGTCAATAATTTGACACGTGGATATCTCTAGCTTTGCAATTACACAATTTGCTACTTAATCTCACGTGGTATTTTTTTTTTTTAATTTTGATTGAATGTATATTTATGTTTTTAGTTAAAGAAAGCAATTTTATTGATAATTTAAAGTTCTAAGCAACACAAGCTGCTTGTTATTTTTATATTGCTATATTAATTACGACATTCAGCACTTATTTTTTTAAAGTGAAATTTCGGTAAAATCAAAATTATAAGAGTTTTATTCTTATAATAAATCGATTCAATTTGAATCAAATAATATCAATAAGTATAAAAAAAAAATAAAATTTTTTGTAAAGAAATGATTCGTTGCATGCACAGACAGAATCTTTATAATTTTTTATTGGTCGATTCATATAAGAATGTGCATGTAGGGAATAAATACTCATTTTTAGGGAAAAAAAAAGAAAAAAATTTAAAAAAGAAAATGGGTATGGTTTTACTGTCCTTGTATCCCAAGCATTCCTTGCTTAAAGACAGGTTAGCCTAAAGGAATAAAGCTAAGGACAAAACCAGAAGTGGGCTACCTAATAAAGTTAAGAAAAGCTTTTAAAGCAAAACCACACATGATAATATTAACAAACATTAAACTTATAATTTACTGACAACCGACAACACCCAGTCGCGTTTTCCCCCATCGCCATGCAGACCTCCTTAATTCTTGCATTGTGTGGTCACCGGCAGAGCCGGTCAGTCAGTGCCCAAATGTTCATTTACCGTACGAATTATTTGTCGTTGAGCAAAGATTCGGCAGTTCCTGTTCTTCTCCTTCTCCAGTTTTTGCATGCATTGACCACATTTACTCAGATTCCTATGAAAAAGAACCCTCCCAAATTGGCTATTTTATTTTTTTTCTATTATTTAATTATTCTTTGACAATGATAATTCTAAAAAAATTCAAAAAAAAAAATTTAGGGTCGGAGGAAAATATTCAGAAAAATTGGATTAAGCAAAACAGTTAACTCCGTCAACGGTTTCAATAATAACCTATTAACATCTTCTGGGCCCCATGTCCGAAATTATTGGTCCCACTTACAGTTTTAGTACAAAATTTTGAATTTTAGTAGGATCAACTTGACATAAAACTATTATCGGGGCCAACTAATTAGTGAAATTTTGTTTTGAATTTTCGGCTACGATAGAATAGCTTAGGATAGTAAATAAAAGGATTTAGGCAGTAATTACTACTCTTGAAAAATTAGGATAGGATTGGGATTAAAAAATTTGAGTCCCCTTATCCAAATCTCGGTAAAAAAAAAAAAAATTTCTAGTTAGGTTTGACGTGCAAAATTATCATTAATATTTACCAATAAGATCAATTATATTTTTAATATTTAATTACATATAATATTATTTTTAAAATTATCAAAATGATATAATTTTGCTTAAAAAGTAATGAAATTATTAATTTAATTGTTTTTTGATCGTTAGCGTGAATATATTATACTATTTTAACGAAATGACGTTAAATTAACGGTTTAGTTAGTTTAAAGGTAAAATTATATTATTTTAATAACTCTAAAAATAACATTGCAAGTAACTAAAAATTAATGACAAAATTGTTATTTTTGGGTAACCGTTAATGGCATTTTTGCACACTTAATCTTCTATTTATTTTTGCAGTAATGTTTGAATTTAGTTTAATTTATTTTAATATTTGGATTGGCTTTGATTTATATTTATGGATAATAGTTTGATTATAAATTTATTACAGAATCTAAATAGATATTTGCACAGAATAATCGAACTTATGAAGTCGTATAATATTAATTTTAAATAGAAATAATTATGATTTGAATTTTTTATATTAATCAGTAGGTATTTTTGAATTGAATAATTAATATTCTGTTTGACAAGATTAGAGATCTTTGGTACATTCCAATTTGGATTTTGTTTCAGTATCTTTGATTCCTTTTCTTTGATTTCGTATCAATCCGATTGGACAATTATGATTTACGTACCATATTCGTATGGCCTTTAAATTAATCAAAATCAATTTATTATAATTATAAAAAAGAAAAAAAAAATTTCTCTTATTCCCTTCGTGCAGATCACTTCACGTGTCAAGATGAGCCCAGAAAACAAAAACTGTGCAGACGTGTTAGTTATCAAATTTTATTTTGTATTTTTTTTTAATTATAAAATATTTTATAATTTTTGAGAATTTTCCGAACTGTTTTTATCTATCTGGATAAAATGTTTTACAATCACAGACTGAAATATAGCTAAATCAGTCCTAAATTTAGAAGGACTGAAATATAGCAAAATTAGTTTTAAATTTCTATGTAAATTATCATCATTTTTTTTAATTAATTACATATCAGATTATTCTCTTAAATTTATTAAAAATATCAGATTTATTTTCTATAAAATACGTGTCAGTTCACAAAAAATGCGTGTTACAGTAATAGAAGGATAATTTAATATTTTTAACAAGTTTTAGGGGAATAATTTAATATTTTTAATAATATATGATGTATTTTTTATATTTTAAAAAAATTTGATCGGCCAATATGATATTTTCAATAATTTTAGGGAGTATTATAATATATAATTAGTTTAAATGAAAAATCTAATAAATGATAATAGATTAGAGAGAAATTTATATATTATCTCAATTTAGAAATATACATTCATTTTATGGGTCCACTTAGGGGTGTTAAAAAACCGACCCTACCCAAACAATTCGAATAACCCAAACCGAATAAGAAATTCGGATAGGCTTATTAGGGTTGTTAGAGTATGATAGGATTAGAAATTTATAGTTTGTTCGGGTCGGGTTAACTTCTCATTAACCCAAACAATCTGAAAAAACAATCAATCCTCTCCAAAACACATCGTTTTGAATATTCGCGGATCATTCACTGAATCTTAATCCATGATAGGCTGCTTTTTATGCTGTAAATGCCACATAAATCCCTATATATATATATGGTGATAAGTGTAAAATAGTTATATATAAAATTATTTGTTTACAAAAATGAATGTATAAAACTTGTACAAATGGGATAATTATGCGGTGTAAAGTATCTGAAAAAAAAAACATTAACATCTTTGCTCTATGCATCTAAAGTTTTTTTTATCTTTTTTATTTAAATTTGAAACTGTCGTCTGCATTGTTTTTTATTTTTTGGCTTTAATTTTATTATTTTTATATATTATTCTCTTTATAATAATTTTTTAGATTGTTACAAATTTAATTTCTTCATTATTTTTTTATATTATGTTCCTTCGATTTTTTTTGGTTTATTTCGTATTTTTGTTCAAGAAACTTATGTCTGAAATTTTTGATTTCAAATTTATTTTTTTATTTGTTCAAATTTTATTTATATTTTTATAAATTTTGTTTATTTGCATTAATTAAATTTGAATGTAATTTAAATTTTTATTATGCAAGTTTTTCTTCTTTAATTTGTAGGTTATTGTCTTTTTCTATAAAAAATTTTGTTCTTTTTTGAAAAAAAAAAAAACTGTTATTGTTGTGTGAAGAATGGGTTATAACTTTTGTTATAAACAACAAGTGAATTAAATTTCTAGCTAAAAATTAGAGCGCACACGGCCGGCATATTGTTGTTATCTATTATTTTTGTTAAAAAAGTTCAAATGTTTTTGTTCAATAATTTTATTAATTTTGTAATTTTATCTATTTTATAATTTTATTTGTATTTTTTAGGTATATTTTTTTATATTATTAATGAAAATTAATTTGCATTAAAAAAATTTACAAGTGAAGTATAAAAACCTTTTTCAAATTACAAATAGCTCATAAATGTTTTTTTTTTCTTCAGCTACCGAACTCGAACTCTAATTGTCCCCTAATGTTTTCTTCAAATTTATTCTAGGTGCATATTTATTCTTTAATTTTCTTATATCAAAAAAATATTTTCAACTTTTTCTTTAAAAAGCCAAATTTTAAGGAAAAAATGTGTATTTTTTTTGGAAAATTTCAGGGTAAAATTTAATCAAATATGAAAACGTGGAGGTTGGCTTGGAATCCATGAATTGAGTCAACATTATGTCATAAAAATGGCATACATGAGCTATCTATTTTAACAGTATGATGGATATTTTTAAAAAAGTTAAAAAAATAAATGTACACTTTTCTGCTACATTACATATCCACAGTAATAATAGGAAAATGTCCAACCGAAAAAACTAAAAAATATATGAAAAAATAAGTAAAACTCAAAAACCTTTTTTTTTTTTCAAATAAAATGATTTTAATATTAGTTTTCTTCTCTTTTTATAATTTTTTTTACAAATGATTTTTTTTTCTATTGTCAATAATTAGCTTGTGATATATAGCGTGACAATATTTAACGCCGTAAAGGTAATTTTTATCCTTCAACTAATCAGAATAGGGGTAATTTAGCAGCTCAATTTTTTTATTTATTGTTAATTTGTTATATTTAAAATAAAAAAAAATTTACCCATATACTTTTTAAAATAGTTAATTTCTAGCTCTATATTTATAAAAACGAGTATATTTTACTTTTAAAATGATGACATGAGTCATTATGTGAGGCCAAAAATAAAATTATCATATTTTAAATAATTTAAAAACAAAAATCAATTAACAAAATTCAAAAATAAAATCGCTCTTTTTTTAATTATTTGAAAGTTGGTTTCCTGCTAAAAGAGAAAATAATGCTAAAATTCTCCTTTAAACAATCATTTTTTAAAATATTATATGTTTAAACTATTTGAGTGTTAAGTTCTTCACTAAATTTATTAAAAATATCAAATTATCTCTTATGGGACACATGGGACGAATCTGATGGATGAATAGTAAAACCTCATAATTTTTTTTTTATTTTTGTCTTTGTAGAGGAATTTCATATAGTTTTTACAAGTATAAGAGTATTAGTTATCCTTTTAGATAGCGTTTCTTAAATTGATCCAAATAAAAAAATTTTAGATAAAATTGAAATATTTTTTGGACTAAAATATGAAATAATCAAGATAAAACTGAAAAATATTTCGAAATTTTTTTTCAATCGTTTGTTTAAATGTTTTGGGATGAATTAAAAATATTTTTTCTTCAAATTTTTAGTTATTTTTTATTTTAAAGGATCAAGATATGTATATCTTGATCCTATGTCAATATATGTATATCTTGAAATATCAAGATATAGGTAGTTAAATTTTTTTTGTGAGATCTATTTTTTTTAATAAATGCTTGAAAAAATTGAAAAATTTGAATAATTTTATTTTCTTTTCATTTCGACCTTTTCAAGGTTAACAAACACTATAATAATAAACTTAGGATCTCTTACGGGACACATGGCATGAATCTGAAGGGTGAATAGTAAAACCTCATTTTTTTTTGTCTTTTTAGAAGACTTTCATATAGTTTTTACTAATATAAGGGTATTAGTTATACTTTTAATAAACTTAGGATTTCAAATAACTCTAATTAGTTTAAGGATAATATGTTAAAAGGTGAGTTTAAAATTGCCCTTTTACTTTGCCAAAAGCGCAATATAATCTCTCTATTTTACTTTTGATAAAATATGCTCCTAAGTTTTCAAATTGGAGCAAAGTTTCCCCTCAATTATAAGTTCGTTATGGTAGATCAATTTATGTCCGTACACGTAACATATACCTCTTTATTTAATTACACATATGTAGTATGTATTGACTCCAATTTTTTACTACCACTCAAAAATTAAAATAAAAAATTATTAAATTCCATTTTCTTCTTCATTCTTGATAATTATGAAAAAAATATCTCCAAAAATCCAATTAAATCGATCTAATAATACTTGATATGGCCCAAGCTCATTAACAAAAAGGCAAGAGCATGAGCTGAAAATATAAGACAGGAAGGTGATGTCCGATCGGACTAATGGGACAACACGTCCTGTCAATCCACTGATACAAACCAACGCCCATACGCTCCACCTGCTTCCTGACACATCGCTACTCACCTGTTCTAACTGCCGGTTATTACTCACCAAGGTACTCAAGTATCCCTCATTTATCTCCTATAAATAACCAAAAATATAAAAGCTCTAGTTATTGATTATCTGAGACTCTCTCACTTTAAACACTATTTCTCTAAAAACTATTAATTTAAGTTTCGGAGTGCTAATATCCGGGTCCGATCGAATACTCCTTCTTGCAAGCTTTGTCATCCGACTGGATCATCAGATGTTAACTCTTTTTCTTACAGATAAAGACAAACCTTGCTTTATCAATTTTGAAAATCTCAAAATTACAAACCCTATTTGATAGAAATTCTCACATAGAAAAACCGAAAATTTTCACTAAAAATCCTCATAGAATACTCTTGATTTTAGGATCAAGCAACCCTTCTTTATGCAAAATTTTTACCTTCTCCGTAATGAGATTGTGATTGTCTTCTTTGTCATGGTGATTATAATTTTGATTGTTCAAAAAATACAATATAATCTCTCATAAACAAATAACGGTTTAGGTTGATACCTTTTTTGGTTGGACTTACCTTAACAAAGTGTTAATAGAACGACAAAATTATTTTAAATTTGAAAATTTAGGGGTAACATTACACCAAAATCAAAGTATATGAGTTGAATTGAACTTTTTGCAAAAGTAAGTGTTAGGGTCAACATATGAAAATTGGTCAACATTAATGGACTCTTAACAGAGGGATAATATTATTTTAATTTTAAAAATTTAAGGGTAACATTTTACCGGAATAAAATAAAAGGATTACATTTCACTGTTGGCAAAAGTAAAGAAACGATTTTGCACATTCTCCCATTTATTCACTTGGAGACTAATATAAGATGATAACTCTGGTCACATGATGATGATTACTTTTGAGGATAAAATTTATGGTACTAAGGCCCTATTTGATTTAACTGATGAATATATATGGTGCTGTTAGCTAATATCTGGTAACTGTTTGATGATTACATCAAGTGTTTGGTAAATTCAGATAAAGTTACTGCTGATAGGTTATATAATTATTGAAATGGGATCATTTTTTTTTTAATGTAATGGTACTTTTTTCATTTTTTATGGCTAAAAGCGCAAAAATATGAAATTTGATAAACATATAATTTTATCCCTAATATTTACTTTGAAACAGTATTACTTTTAATATTTCAAAATTGAAGCAATTTTACTCTTAATCAATAATTTTGACTAATTTCATAGAAATAGAATTCACTTACTCCAACCAAACACAAATACAAGTTTGAGCCGGCTGTGACAACATATATTTTTTGGTAATTTTTGAATAATTTATTGGAGCAATAAAGAAATTAATTTCACTTGGTGCGCACTGCATATACAACGCACCGGAACCTGGTTTTTTTTTTCAACCCCTTATTTAAAAAAAAAAAAGAAAAAAAACTTTAATGGGATAGAATTAATCACATTTGAAAAGATCTAACAATGTTAAAATCTCTAGTTCAGGGGAAAAAAAAAAGGTTAAAATCCCAGCCTTTGATTAACCTTCGAATCACACAATGCAACATTCAGTCGACTTTTCATACACGTAAGAGATCCTTCTCTTACACCCCTAGACATGTGGGCTCCCTATGTCCTCACCTATATATATCGTTTTTTTTTTTTCTCATTTTCTTTTTTTATATTTTCCTTCGAAAATAATAATAATAATAATAATAATAATAATAATAATAAGGGACAAAATTTAAAAACAACTTCAAACTGTCAATTAAAAAAATTGTATACCTTAACTAACTGAGTATATCATATTTTCTATATTAATAAAAACAATTTGAAATATATTTACAATAATAAAAATTATATAAAGAATTACCTCCTAAAAAGATTTAAAAAAATTATTTTAAACTATTCACTCGCTGTATATAAATTCTTTTTAATAAATTTAATTAATTTAAGAGTAATATGAAATTTAATTATTTCAGATGTGAAAACTATTTGATATTGATAATTTGATGAGAGCTTTATGGATTATCTCCAACAACAATAATAATAATAATAATTGTTATTATTATTTAAGGGTTTTCGATTAGGCAATTAAATTAGAATATCATCATCGTTATTATTATTATTATTATTGTTATTGTTATTATTATTATTATTTGTTGCTAATCGTATTTTTTTTGTTTTTTTTTCACTTACATTAGTATAATTACATGTAAAATCTAAGATTTTAATATTCATAATTATTGAAATGTTCAAATTTTTAATTTTATAAATTATTCTAATATTTGAGTCTTAATTAATTGTAACATGTAGAGTATAAAATTATTTATGAATTTAAATATTAACATGATAATCATAAAAATTTGAATAAAACGAAGAAAAACTTGGATTTTTCAAATAATCTATTTTTTTTTTTTTGAGTTAGAAAAGAATATTTTCAGGTTTTGGTATTTCAACTAATTATAATTATAATATTTATTCTACACAGAATCACCGTTAACTAACGGCAAAGCCAGTTAGCCGTCAAGTCTGTCTCTTTGTTTTTGCTATATAAATAAGAGTATCCGAACTTATTCTTTTTCCTTGTCTGTAAGTTTCTTCATCCATTTAAACGCTTCCAAACCCAACACTACTCTTCAAATCCCAATTTCATTCTGTTTCTTATCAAATTTACAGATTTGGGTCATATTAATTTCCTGATTTCCGAGATTAAAGGGATTCATTTGATACTAATTTTAGTTTCCATCGAAGAGAAATTTGATTTCCATGGAGATTTTACACAGAAATTAATAGCATCAAGGTGGGATTTTCTACTTCTTTTCCTTCTCTTTCTCACCCTCCAAACACCGCATTTCTTTCCTTATTTTCTTTTTTTCTTCGTTCTCAGTTTGTTTCGCATGCTGCTTTTTAGTCAAGAGTTAACAAAAGATAAAGAATTTCAATCTCTCTCTTTCTCTCTTATTTGAAACTTTATTTTCTCTCTCTCTCCCTCAACTTTCTCTGCAACCAAACAGACTATCACTTTAATCTCTGTATTTCTTGTCCTTTACATCTCAAAATTCTCGGGTTTTTCAGTGCTTTTAACATTTCAGATTCTGGTTTCTGATACTGATTCAGCAAATTGAAATCTGCAGCTGATTTGGTGAAGAGCAAGAACAAGGAAGAAGAAGAAGAAACAAACAAGTGATTTGGGTAAGTCGTTTTCAGAGTAATAATGATGCAATAGTTCCTTTCAGAATCCAAAAAATAAATATAAAATCATATAATTTTGTTAATAATAAATAAAATTATTCCCTACTGCTGTCTCCTTGTCGATTCATACACAGCTTTCATCTTTTTACAACTTCCATCGTTCTTTCTTTTTCTTTTTCCAGCGTTTCTTTGTTTACCAGCATGGGCCTGATTGGTCCATCAATTTTCTTTTTCGATTTTTGAGTTTATTTATTTATTTTTTTGTAAATAAATGTTTTATTCATTAATTTTAATTTGGACTCGTCAGAAGCTTCGGCTCTCACAAAATCTTTGATTCTTCATTGTTTTTTTTTTTTTTTTTTCTGTAGATAAAAGCACAAGCATTGAGTCTGTTGTTAGACCCACTTTCTCTTTCAACAATTGAGTCATTTTCTTTTATTGTTCAACAATTATTTTTCATGCTCACTTCTCCGATCCCGAGTTTAGTTTCTCTCTTTTTATCTTTTCCTTTTTGTCTTTCTTAAAAGAAAATAAATAAAATTAAATTAAATCAAATCTTTGATTATTCAAGTTCTATCGGGATTCTTTAGGATTTGAGTGTATCTTTTCTTTAATAAAAAAGCTCAAATATTGCTTTTAATTGAGTGAGATCAGTAGCCAGTTAACAGCATGTCTAATCACAATCATGAATATTAATATAAGATGAGTGTCTTTGTACTTGGCAAAGAATATTATTAATAACCACCAAATTGACATTTAAATATTGGTTATTGGTGAAGAATTTTTCCATTTTTTTTAATAATTCTAGGATAAAATATACAAACATGAAGAAATAGGAATGTGGGTATTGGTGGATTTTTCATTTATTTAAATTTTTTTGGAGATTAAAATAAGCAAAAGTGAAGAAATGGGGAAGTAGGTATTATAGGGTTTTGTGGTGTAAGAACATACAAAAGAGGAAACTTTTATTATTTTTACTATGAATGTATTGAATTTGATAGACTAGTTTTTATGTCTCTGTATCAGTTTGACCATAAAATGCCTTTCCACATGATATATACTATTTTCGTGCATTTAGTATTATTTTAGACATTACATAATCAACTCAACATTCCATATATATCCATATGTTTCCTTTTTATGGAAGTGTTAATCTCATTTTATGAATATTGCCCTTAAATTTGATAGTGATACGTCCATAATATATTTGTAAAGTTCTGTGTTTTATAATTAAATTATGGATAGATTCATCTAGTTTATTTTATTTTATTTTAGCCAAAAAAATAGAAATATTTGATTATTAATTAAAGTTGGTGATAGATTTATTTAATACATCTCAATTGAATTTATATTGAAAAGTGTTACAATTTTTTTTAAATGACAGAATTTCAAATTTAAGTTATTTTTAAAATTATAAATTAATACATAACAGTTTAGCACGTATGAATATTTAAACCGTCAAATTATGCATACAGTAGATTCGCATTAAACGTAGGTTGTAAGATGAAAAATTAATAAACAATGTGCGGACTGGATTTTTGGAAAATTGTTGGTCATTGGTCAAACATGTTGGAAACGTCGTTTTCACTTGAAATTTCTTTGTCTTGTAAGTATTTATTTATTTATTTTTATTATATTAAGAAAATAAAAATAAAAGTGTAAATATGATGCGATAAGCAGGGGTAGAAAGGGAAAAGGAAAGAGAAAAAATGTTTACTTGTATAGCGTGCACAAAGCCATCAGCAGAGGATGGAGAAGAAGGGGCGCGTGGAAGTGGAACTCCAAGTACAAAAGAAGCCGTCAAAAGCCTCACTACTCAGGTCCATATCATCCCTCTTCCTATTTTCTCTTTTATGCTTCTATTATTTCCCTTTTTTTTTTTTTTAAATTTCTTGTTTGTGAAAATTAAAAAACAGACACACTAACAAACAAATTCATGACTAGAATCGAGATGGTGGGGTCCACTGTAGGGACCATCCAGTTACTGTTTTGGGATCTTTCAGCGTCACCTTTATATATATAATGTATAATTATGGCTTAGTGCAATGTCTGAGAGTTTAAATTCCAGTTCTAATATAAGAAAAAGAATATATCTTTTTTTTTTTTTTTTATTATTATCCAAATAGCTCTAGTAATTTCTATGTAAAATTTCTAAATATTGAAAAAAAAAAAAGAAACGGTGTACGTGCATTTGTATGGCATGAAGATTAAATGAATGCGATCAGTTTAATATGCGCATGTAAATTGAAAAAAGAGATTTCTAGGTACTAGAAAATAAATTAAAAACAAATGCAGTGATTCCTCAAATTATTGAGTTATAGATAATATTTGTTTTAGGGTGTAAAGGTCTAGAAGGCTGCATAGATTATAGCATAAACTAGCCTCTACAAGGCTAGAAGGCTGTATTATATAGAGCATTAATGCAATTAAAGACTGATTTTGATTGAGACACAAGAACAAGAAATATATGTTCATCCAATTTTCAAATTCCATATATCTGGTTTTAAAATTGTGAAATAGAATGAAATTTGACTGCGCATGATACGGTAAAAAAAATAAAAAGGTACAAGTAACGAATGTTAATTGAAAATGTGCAGATAAAGGACATGGCATTGAAGTTGTCCGGGAAGCAGTGCAAGCCATGCACAGGGTCGAGCAGTTATAAGAAAGGGGAGAGAGGGTACCCTGATTTTGATGACCCTTATTTAGGAGGTGGAGGTGGAAGTTCAAGCTCAACACCTGCTTGGGATTTTACTACTTCTTCTGCTCACCATAGACCCACAAGGTTAGGTGATTCAAGATTTAGTAGAGTCAGTGATCAGACTGATACTTGTGATGTTCTTCTCCATGATGATGATGAACCTAAGGAATGGATGGCTCAAGTTGAGCCTGGTGTCCATATCACTTTTGTTTCTCTCCCTAATGGTGGAAATGATCTTAAGCGTATTCGTTTCAGGTATGTGTTTGTGTATATATATATCAGTCGCTCTTTTTCAATAAGTTCTAGTTTAGCGGTATTCGTTCCGATAATACCAATAATTTTAGTTTAGTAACAATTTTTTTCATGCTAGAACTATGAGGTCTCGAGTTACTCCTTTTGCAATATTATAACTCATTCTGTTGTTATTTGAAGCCGAGAGATGTTTAACAAATGGGAAGCACAGAGATGGTGGGGTGAAAATTATGACAGAATCATGGAATTGTACAATGTTCAAAGATTTAATCGCCAAGCTCTTAATACTCCTCCAAGGCCTGAGGATGAGGTAAATTTTTGTTTCCAAATGTTAGAAAAAATAAAATGAAATTTTGATGAGTACCCATTTCTAACAACATACGCATAAAAACAAATATGAATTTGTAGCATAGAGAATCATGTTATATGGGATCAGCAAGAGAGAGCCCCATGATGGCTCCATCATATACACCAAGAAACTACTATGGTAATATGCATATGCATGGTGGTTCAAGTGGAGCAAAAGGGGATCAAGGATCTTCTTTGGAAGCATCAAGAACAACTACATCGTCAAGAGATGAACCTCCTTCCATTTCTATTAGCAATGCTAGTGATATGGAATCTGAATGGGTTGAGCAAGATGAGCCTGGTGTTTACATTACCATTAGACAATTAGCTGATGGAACTCGGGAGCTTCGTCGTGTCAGATTCAGGTACATGACACTCTACTATTGGTTTGACTCGACTCAGACTCGTAAATTTTACATTATTTCTCTGTTGTTTGTTTTAACAGCCGGGAAAGATTTGGGGAAGTGAATGCCAAGCATTGGTGGGAAGAGAACAGAGACAGAATACAATCTCAATACCTATAAATTGATCATTTTTTTTTAATTTTTCAAACAGCTAGTGAATGATTTGAGGATGCAATTGGATATTCCCTATCTTTCCAAATCCACCTAAAAGAAGAGAAATTTGTTCAGTTTTGATGCATAACATGATCTATACATATGGCAAGATTTTTCTTTTTATTTTTTTTCAGAAAAAAAATGGAATTGTCACAAAGGGTGGTGGTTATACTGAATACTAAATTATTATTTGATATTAAAATGCCTATGGGATGTCCAAATGCCTCCATTTTTGTAAGTTATAATTTCTTAGAGCAATTTCTAGTAGCTTTGGATTCATTGATTTGTTGGTTCTTAGTTTCAAATATTCAGAGTTTGTTCTCTGTAACACCAACTTTATAGATAAAAGGAATTTATATTTATCAATTTTTATGAATTTATGATTGGCTGTGTTTGCAGTTAAGTTTTTATTATTTGAGTTGATTTCTAAATCATCTTTAATTAAAGAAGAGATTTTGCTCTCTATTGATTCTTGTCTAGGCTACTTTTTTGTGGTAGAAAACATAGGCAACGGCCTAACCGCCCAAGAGCTAGAAGGGCCCAATCTCAACATGCACCCCGAAAACATCAGCAGCCAGCAGCTGGTTCATTCTCCTGGAGCATTCTCTAAAGCATGGAGTCCCAAATGCATGGGAAAGGCCCTATATGACTGCACCACCTGAACTTCCCAGTCACGTTGAAGCAGCCAACGAATAGCGCTAATCCAAGGAGAGATAACAAGCATTGCCTCCCCCATGAATGAGAAATGGCAGCTTGACTATCCAACTTCAAAACCACTCTCCTAAAACCGTAGTTCCAAGCTAGCATCAGCCCCTCATAAGCACCCCAAAGCTCCGCCTGTATGACAGATGCGCGCCCAATATTACGACAGTCCAATCTCTATACGAGTTCTCCAGAGCCACCACTCCACTTGGACAAGTTGCATCTCTCTACTGATAGTCTCTTTCCCCATGAAAGTATCGGCTACAAAGAATATAACCCAATTACCATCTTGCTTCTCGAAATAACCAGGTCGGTAGAAATCCAATCCCCATCCAACCCAAAAGCATTACGCCTTTTCCAGATATACCGCAATAAAAGCCCAAACAAGAATGGTCAATTATCATTGTCACTACCTATCTTGCCTTTTAAATTTCTGCAGATCCATACATCAAAGTCAACATCCCAAAACAATCATTAGCAGTTTGAGAGACCACGTTCATCCAAATGGCGCTCACACTGTGGCAAGTACGTAGGAAAATTGTTGCCTAGACTACTACTCTGCTCATTTTTCAATCAACTTTGCATATGCGGCTATATATTGGCTTGATATACGACACTTGTCTACACCGGGCTTAGACGAGGACTTTGGCAAATACGAATTGCGAATGATTAATATCCTCAACCATAGTGCCACAAACTTCGCACAGTGGAAATTACACACGCCTCTATAATATCTTTTGAGTATTGGATACCAAAGATTGCCTGATAGATAACCAAAGAAAATAACGAATTCTCTCTGGTCAATTCAACCTCCAGTTCATAGCATCCCAATTAGCCCCTTCAATTTGCTCATAAGCAGATTTAACTGAACAACAGCCATTAGTAGTCCCATTCAAAATCACTCTATCGGTGCTATTAGCTTCCTGAGGTGGTATAGTTCCTGCAATAGAAGCAGAATTCTATCATGATTGTGGCTGAAAGATTGCTTCTTCCAATTCCCATTATCACCCTTCCACTTATATATATATATATATATATATATATACACACACACACACACACACAAAGGATGGAACTCGAAATTTTTCGTAGTTTTTATTAAATGCTGATCATCAAGTCAATTCTTAATGATTTTCGTATTTTTTATTGAGTGCTGACCATCAAGTCAACTCTTAGCGGTTACCATTTCATTTATATTTATTCCTCAACAACAGAATTCACAGAGCTTCCTCCTTAAGAATAAGTTAGAGTGCTCAGTTAAATAACAAAAAAGAAAAAAGAAAAAAAAAAGCATTCAAATTAAATAAGAACCAAATTGATAGTTTAGGTATGGATTTTTAATTTTTTAATTTAGTAAATTCTATTTAACTACATATTTTTTTATTAATATGAGATGACTCAACACATAACATTGCCACAATTAAAAAGGAAATGAAAGAGAATAGAGGAGAAAGGCTTGAGAGAAGAAAAAGAACAATAGGGAGAAGGAGACAAATTAGAAGATAGGAGAGAAAACAATAGAAATGAGAGAGAAAGAGAATTTCATTAAGTCATTAATTTCGTGAATTCTTGTTAACTACCTATTTCTTTATTAACATGAGATAACTCAACCCATAACATTGCCATAATTAAGATTATTGTGCAAAATTTTGAAAACTCAAAAAAGTTTTGCATATATGTTTATGATATTTGAAACACCCTACAACACCTTAGGAGATAACTGGGGTAATAAAATCAAACTACTAATATAAGGTCATTAAAAATTAGCACTTTCTTCTTTACTTAACAACAATTATAGGATCCTTTACAAATACACTAGAAAGATACACAAAAGCATACTTTGAACTACATCCTAAACTCCTAAGTTGGCCGATTGCGGTTGTCTAGACACAAGATCCAGCATTCAAAGATAACACCTGGATAGATTGAAACTAACACAATGAGTGTAAAACTTTATATGTGCAAAACTTAAAAGCGCTGGTGAACAAAGTGTGTGTGTGAACAAAGTGTGTCTGTGTGTATCCACAATTATATGAGTATAACTCAATGTTCAACAATTATCTGAGCTCATGATATTATAACTGAAACCTGACCGGAACATTAACCAAAGTTGATTAAAGGTAAAAATGAAATGGGTTTTCTGTTATATCTTTGTACAGTAGATAAAAAATTTAAACAAGAAATACCAGTTAGCAGTATCATTATTTAGAATCAAATACAGAGCAGTAGATAATTCTCATTAAGCATCAAACAAAAGAGGTGATAACCTCATGTATTATACATCAGAAGGTGCCATGGCACCAATGTTCAGAAGACACCATAGTGTCACAGAAGATACCATAAGGGTATCGCAAAAGACAACCAATCTCGCAATTATAAATTACATTAGAAGATACCGAAGTATCGAGCATAAGACACTAATTAATGTCATAGAAGTGGCTAATAAATGACTCAGCCACCTGATTCACAAACTAGACCTTATAGAACTTATAATCGAACCAATGTAGCTTGACAAAGACACAAATTGCAAAATTCCTATGGTAACAAAGCTGAGGAATATATACACACACACAAACAAATTTATTGCAATAGAAACCAGGCCCCATCTTAGAGAGTGTGGTTTTCAATGGAAATTCTAATAAGATTTTATAAATATAACCAAATAAAAAGTTCTGAAGCTATAAGCTTTCCCATTAGGTTTAACATTAAATTCAATAACACATGGTTACAGAGAAATACAAGAAATAGTTCATTGATTATGCGTATAGCTAAAAATAATAATACACAAAGGAAAGTTGGAAAAGAAGTATCTCATGAATTGAGGTTCATGCACAGTTCATATTCCTTAGAGGTGAGAAGTTCAGCATTCAACACGTAAAACAGTCCTATGTTCCTTTGTTCAATAGGTTATAATCTATCACATAATATATTCAATAATATCACGGGCTCAGATAGTTGTTGAAAATTGATTGCTACTAACTATTTAGGTGCTACTACCAGAAATAGTAAAAATAGTTAAAATCCCTTGTGTTTTACTATTTTAGCCCTACATTTGTACTTGACAATACCTTTTCCTCGAAACCATTCTTGTCCCCAAGAATGGAAAAGTTTTGGAAATAGATGTTGTCCTTCTAAGTTGCTTCAATAGTTGGAAGCTCAATCCATTTAACCAACAGTTGTTGAACATGAGTATCTCCCAATAGAATGGCCTTCGTATTGATGATCTTTTCTAGAGTAATAATGAATTCTCCATTAGTTAAGGGTGGGAGTGTAGGAAAAGGGTAGCCATTGTCCCTAACTTTCCTTTTAAGTAAAGAAACGTGAAAAACAAGATGAATTTTTCATCATTCTGGATATTGTAGCCTATAAGCAACTAGTTTAATCTTCTCTAAAATTAGGAATGGACCATAGTACCTTATTGTTAGCTTTAGGAACTTTTCAATTGCAAGAGTAAGCTGTCTATAGGGTTGACTTTGAGATAAACCCAATCTCCAACTAAGAATTCTCTGGGAGTTCTATGCTGGTTGGAAAACTGCTTTATATGGTTTTTAAATGTTGCCAACTATTCTTAGGGATTAGCGTGCATAGCTTGCCTTGCTTTAAGATAATTCTCTATTGCTACACTGAAACAACTGTGGGTAAGTTGAAAAAAGAAGGAGCCATTCCATAAACTTCTTGGTAAGGTGTCATCTTAATGGCACTGTGATAACTGGTGCTATACCAGTATTCTGCAAAACTGAGCCAGGATGCCTATTGCTTAGGCTTGTGGAAGCACATACATCGGAGGTATATTTCTAGGCATTGATTTAGCTTCTGAAATTGGCCATCAATTTAGGGGTGGTATGCAAAGCTAAATTGCAATTGAACACCTAGGGATTTCATTAACTCATTTTAGAACCCACCAGTAAATAACTTGTCCTTATCCAAAATGATTATGGTAGGCATGCCATGGAGCTTGAATGCTTATTCTAGACAAGCCCTTGCCACAATAGCAGCATTGAAGGGATGAGACGGGGGTAGAAAATGTGCCATTTTGGAGAATCGATCTACCATAACCAGAATAGTGTTGTACCCTTCAGATTTCGACAACTTTTCAATAAAGTCTAAAGTTATGTCCTTTCAAGCCTGTGTAGCAATAAGCAATGGCTGTACCAATCCTGGATAAGCCACAGACTCAGTCTTGCACCTTTGACAAACGTCATAATCAGCCATTCAATCAATGACTTATTTTTGCATCTCAAGCCAATAAAAATACTTTTGTAATATAAGGAGCGTTCCTCTAATTCCAGAATGTCTCCCTAGGGGTGATTCATGACAAATAGACAATAGTTGTTGTCTTAGTGTGTTCGAGGATCCCACATAGACCTTACTCTTGTACCTAACAGTTCTTCTAGTGAGGGAATGGTTGGGTAAGGAGGAAGGGCTAATAGAAAGTGTAAGGATGAGGTATTAAAGGATAAAATCTTCTAAGTAGGATGTCGGACTTTTTGGAACCATGTTGGATTAGAAGTGGATGCTGCTAGAATGTTAAAGAAATTAGAAGCCTTAACTTTTTTAGAAAGAGCATCTACCACCCTGCTATCATAGTCTAAGCTCATTAATTTGCTAATGCCTTCATTTGGATGCAATTATGTAACCTCTACTCTAGGAGATGCTTGACACTTTTATGGTTAGTCTTGATTATGATCTCACTAGTCTTTAAATAATGTCTTCATTTAGTTACTACTAGGATAATGGTTGATAATTCCCTTTTATAAGTTGATAATTTCTATTTTTTGGGGCGTAGTGATTTAGAAATGTAAGAGAGAGGTCTGCCATTCTGCATTAGTATAACGCCTATGATAGTAGTGCTAGCATCACATTCTAGCACAAATGGTTGATTAAAATTGGCTAGGGCTAGGATTGGGGCCTGAGTCATAAGTGTTTTCAAATGATCAAAGACTTGCTAGGCATTTTTAGACTAAATGAATTGATCCTTTTTTAGTAAATCAGTAAGAGGTTTACTAATTAAGCCATACCCTTAAATAAACCTCATATCGTAACTTATGAGCCCTAGGAATCCTCTTAAGCCTTTTAAGGACTTAGGTTGGGACCACGTGAGCATAGCCTCAATCTTAGCTAGATTTGTAGACATTCCTAAAGCTAAAATGATAGGCCCTAAATAGGCAATGTGGTCATGGCTAAAATCACTCTTAGATTCTTTAGCAAAAAGTTGTTACTGCTTTAGGGTTTGTAACACAATTTGTAAGTGATGGATATGCATTTCTAGTGAAGTGTTGTATACTAGTATGTCATAAAAAAATACTAGTAGAAATCTCCTTAAGTATGATTGAAAACCTTGGTTCACTAGTGCTTGAAGGTGGCAGGGGCAAATGTTAAGCCAAATGGTATAACTAAAAACTCATAGTGGCCCACATGGTATCTAAAGGTTATCTTGTATAGATCTGCATCCCTTATTCTTATCTGATCGTATCCAGCCTTTAAATCAATTTTGTTGAAGATAACTGCCTTATGCAACTCATCTAATAAATCCTCAATGAGAGGAATAAGAAATTTGTCCTTCACTGTGTGATGATTAAACCTCCTGAAGTCAACAAAAATCTCCATGTTCCGTCCTTCTTCACCAACAATACTGGATAAACATATGGGTTATGACTAGATTGAATGACTGAATTGTCCAACATTTCCAATATGAGTCTTTCTATCTCATTTTTTTAGTAGTATGAGTATCTATAGGGCCCGGTATTCACTGATTTATAATTAGATTTGAGAGGAATACAATGGTTATGAGACCTCAAAGGGTGCAGTGTAGTAGGTGCTTGAAAGACTTCAAGATATTTCTATAAGAGGTTTTTGGATAGGTTAAGGTATTTTGGTTTGGAGTTTAAAAGTTATGTAGGTATAGGTTGTTAGTGTTATTAGAAAGATGGTAGCTATTCACTTCCAACCATTCTGAACCACCTTGTTGAAGGATTTTGTGGTCATCAGCTTAAGAGTTGCTTGATTTGTAAGGCCTTGTAACTTCATCTTTTTCCCATTTTTATGTATAGCCAACCTATTTGTATCAAAATCGAAAGTCACTAGGATATGACACTTCATCCAATCAACTCCTAATATCAAATCATAGCCTCCCAACTCTAATATCCTTAAGTCAAATTCAAATTTGCAGCCCTGCATACTCCAAACACATATATTGCATTTATCTTAGTTGTAATCCTCCTCCCATCAGCTATAGTAACAGTCACAGGAGTTACTTTAGTTAACGGTAGCTTAAAGTGTTTAGCTATAAAGGAATTTAAGAAACCATTAGTGCTACCACTATCAATGAGGAATATAATTGCCTTACCCCTAGGCTAGCCCTTAAGTTTAATAGTATTATCACTTAGACTACCCTCAATCACATTTAAGGGTAGTTGGATTTGCTCTATTATCCCCTCTATTTTTGGAGCAAATCATTCCTCAATCTCCTGGTCTATTATCCCCTTTATTATCCTCAACTCATTCCTCTAATTCACATTTCTCTAGGGCCTAAATTGCCATAAGGTTTTTGTCATGATTAAGTTGGATATTATGGAGGACACGGGATCAGCTGTGGAAGAGAAAGATGAGTTTGGAGTGAATAAAGAAATAGAAGCTGAAAACGAAAAAGAAACTGGGTTTGAAGGGGCTGGGCCGGAAGATAAGAGAAATAGGCTTGGGAAGGCTAGACCTGTAATCAGTGCAGCATAAAGGGGCGATCTGCTATTGCTACTATCATTATAGCTGTTAGAATTTAGTTTTTTGTTTTGTTATTTCCAATATGATATTTGGCTGCAAGAGAGAATCTATATTCTTTAGCTTATTTTATGCTTAGTTTTTTAGAAGAGAAAGAATACGAAAATGCTACTTAATTGGGATGTAATTCATTTCTAGGGATATGAAAAATTATGAATACAAATTTTCTTTAATTTTCTTCCTAATTTTCTCCTTTTCCAGTCTCTATCTCTCTCAATCCTTTCTCTGTTCTTAATTCTTTTGTACTTTATTACAATTGGTATCAGAGCAGTAGTTTCTTAAGGAATAACACTTCAATCAAAGGTGCATGAACTCGATTGATTCACAAGAATTTATTACGACTTATAAACTAACAAAGAACAAAAAGAACACTATAGGGGAAAATACTGGGATTAAAGAAGTTGAAGCTCATCTTCAAAAGCTTGACTTCAGCATACGTGAGATAAATGCAGCTTAGAATAGAAGGATGGCTGATTTCAAAACCAAGTTAGAAAGGATGATGGAGCAGATTGCTGAAAACATGAATGTGGGCAGTAGAGGTAAAGATCCAGTTCATTATCCCGCTGCACCAAATTTCATCTCGAGCTCAAAAAAGGGTGTCCTGCCCACTCCCAAAAGCTCGAAAAAATGAGAACTAAGCATAGACCGTTACAGGAATGATTCCTTCTCCCTTAAACTTTTGAAGGTAGAGCTACCTTTCTTCGATAGAGAAAATCCCTACAATTTTGTGAGGAAATGCCAAAAATATTTTCATTTTTATAGTATCCCTGAAGAATAAAAAGTGGAGTTAGCCACCTTACAATTTGGGGAAAGAGCTAATAATTGGCTGTAAGGTTGGTTCATTCATCAAGAATCATTTTTTTGGTCTAAGTTTACGGAAGATCTATGTGTTAGATTTGGTGAGAAAATTGTTGCAAATGTCATTGAGGAGCTTAATAAGCTATAACAAACAAAAATTGTAGCTGCTTATCAAGAGAAATTCGAAAAACTCAAGGCCCTTATGCAGAAATAAAACCCAAGATTAGGGGAATCTTATCACTAGACTTATTGATGAATTTAGACCCATGATCAAAGTATTCAAACCACATACACTCAATCAAGCCTTTGAGCAGGTCAAACTACAAGAGCAATCGTTTGAGGCTATTCTCAAGAAACAGAAGGCGTTGCACAGATAGTGATACCATATGTAATGGTCTATATTTTTAATACATGTTTTCTTTATTTTAGGTAGTTAGTGGGTTAAATTATTTATATTTTGTATATTTTTGTCTAGTTTATGTGTATATATGTTTTGCAGGTAAGTTTGGTCTAGAAGGAGGAAATAGTTGAAGAAACAAGCTAAGAGCCCAACTCATGAAGGAGAGCACGAGTCGTGAAGAGAAGAAACAATGAAAGACACAACTCGTGAAGAACATCCGAGTCGTTACAAAGAGCTTTGACGATCGAGTCGGCAATTTTGTTCGAATCGTAAAGGGAAGCTAGAAGAGGCAACATGACTTGTGAAAGAGAGCACGACTAGTGAAGAGAAGAAACAAGGAAGACACAAGTCGTGAAGGATGTTCAACTTGTTACAGAAGCATGAGGGACACGACTCGTGAAGGCTGTCCAAGTCGATCCAGGAACTAGTTTTGAAATACTACAACTTTTCATCTCACCTCTTCTCAACCACCAAGTATTTTCATCAGGACTTTTCGTGGCAACTTTTCACTATGACATCTATTCTGAGGAGGAATGATTTGGGGTGCAAACTTCTCTATAAATAGGGGCCAAATATGCAGTAAAAAGGAGAGAGTTCTTTTTGGATATACAATTGATGTTTATATAGTTGTTACACTTAGTTTTTAGTAGATGATGACAAAGGACAAAGCCAAAGGAACAAGAGATACACCAGAAGGTTTAAATACAAAGTACAATATCTGGGGAGTTTATTTTTCTCCAATTCTCCTGTTTGATTTTAACTCAATTCTATATTTTGGCTAGTTCCTTTGTATACTAGAAATGTGAAGTGACATTATTCAAGATCAAGTTTATGTTTATTATAAATGAAGTATGATTTAAATCCATTTGTGTGATTATTTTGCTATGTATGCTTGATCACCATATTTAGCATGTTAGTTAATTGATTTGCAATGAGAATTGGAATTTATTGATGGAAAGACAAATGAATTTACTTAAAGCATTGAATTCATCTTAAGTGTGACATTGAGGAATTCTTTTTCAGGGATTAAAGAATTGACATTGAGCTTCATAATTCTTGTTTATCTCTATAATGACATGAGAATGCTTATAGACTATAAGTAAGAACATCTTTAATGATAATGAGAGTTGCTTTAAAAAATCTTTGTTAAATTCTCCAATCATCTTCAATTATTCAATTATTCTTACTTGTACTTAAGTGACTTATCCTTCCTATTTCTATGTATCTTTACACTAATTACTAAGTCATCCTTAATCTAACTTGTTTTAATCTATGCATATTGATTTAGAACTTAGTTGTATACTTAATCTTCATTTTAGTAGCCTATCCATCTACTTCTTGTGGTTTCAATACTAGATTTACCCCGTTTCCATTGGAACGATGTCTTACTCATTCTATACTTGGTCTAAAAAGACTACAGGTTTAAATAAATCTCCTATTAGATAGAATACACCTAAAATTAACTATAGCTTCACTATTTCTAATCCTAAAAGCACCACAATTGGTACCCAAGTTGATTGGCTAGATCTAAACTTACCCATTAAAAATAAATCGAAACCAAGCCTTTGGGAATAGAGAAAAGAAGTAGGACTGCATTTAAACGTGGAGATAAATATAGCCCGAGCCATCAGTGCAAAAGGAAGCCCTTATTGGCTATGAATGCAAATGTAATTATTAAAGAAGTAGAAGAAATGGATGAAGAAGAGCTCCTTGATAGAAAACTGTCAATGACAACACTAACTGGCCAATTTTCACCTAATACGTTGAGGATTAAAGGGGTGGTGAACAATACTTCCTTGGTGATCTTGGTGGATGGTGGGAGTACCTATAGCTTTCTAGACTCTAAAATTGCTAACGGGTTACCAGTAACCATCATTTTAACTATGCCATTATTGGTGGCTACAACTACTAGGCAATGGGTGGTAAGTAGATCCAAATGTGATGGATTTTAATAGGAGATATAGGGACACAAATTCAAGAAAAATTTCAAACTTTTGGAATTAAGAGGTTATGACATGGTTCTAGGAGTTGATTGGATGAGGGGATATAATCCAGTGTTATTTGACTTTATTAACATGCAACTGACATTTCAGAAGGATGGGGTTAAGGTGGAGTTGAGAGGTATTACAGAGGAAAGAACCTTGCATCTTTTGATTGGCAGAAGGATTAAAAGGATATTTTCGCAGCAAAAGGCAACATCTTACTCCCAATCGTTCTTCATCATAGTAATTCCTGAGAAAAAGAATGCACAACAACCAACACCAACTCATTCAAGTCAACCGCAGCAGCTGAGGGAGAAATATGAGGGAGTATTCAATAGTCCGAAGACAATACCCCCACAAAGAATGTTGGATCGTGCTATCAACCTGCTGCTAGATGCCAAACCTGTCAACATAAGACCATATAGGTACAATTATTTCCAAAAAACTGAAATTGAAAAGAAAATTAAAGAAATGTTAAAGTTGTTATTATACAACCCAACCACAACCCTTTTGCTTCCCCAATATTATTGGTAAGGAAAAAAGATGGAATATAAAGATTCTATGTAACACCTTTATACCCCTTAGAAGGAATATATGAATGCTACAAGATCTAAACACTTCCATAATATGCCTATCTTGTTAAATTAAGTTAATAAAAATTAAATATTAATTAGAAAGAATTTACATATTGGTCATGTCATAGGTTATTTCTTTTCTCAACATAAAAAACAACTATATATATATATATATATATATCAAAAGATTAATTACATTATATTTACAATACTCATATATTAATACAAGTTATTAGCTCATTATACATTTTCATATTCTTTACCGTGTACACTACAAAAACATAACAATACCAAAATTAAAAACTTCAAGCTTCACTCCTTAGTGGCCTACAGATGTTGATAGAAGAATCCAGACACTTCTACCCTTGAGTACCTACACTAGAAAAACACCCATGTTGAGCAATAGTTCAGTGGAAAGCAAAACAATGCAATCGACTTCTTTATGATTTACACATATATCACAAAATAATACGCAAGTACTAATGTCATATAATAACATTCAATAATTAAGTATACTTGATAAACACTTTAATTTACACATAAATCCATTAACACTAGTAACTGTATGGAATAATTAATGTATAAAATTCATCATCAATTACACTAGCATTCACCAGCATTACAATGGAACTATAAAGCATTTAAAACTCTTTCATTGCCTGAATCCCCATTAATGGTGGATAGCAGGAACAATCACTTGATACTAATGAGCGGTATCGAAAACGAGGAGACATAAGTTTCGAACCACTAGGATACCAAAATGTATAGAAAACTAGGCACCTTTCGGTGCAAACACTAGGCAGCTGCAATCACTAGCCCTTATAGGCCTGCTTATCTATCCACAACTATGAGAAATTTAAGCTCTCACTAAATCTTTAATCACTCAATAATATTACAATTAATGCATTTATGATTATGGAGTCAATACACATTCACACATTAGATCATGCAAAAATATCAATATATCACTTATGCTCCATTACACTTAAAATACAATTAAATATGATCATCATTCATCTTATAGCATATAATACTATGAATACAGTTATTCATGTTCATTCACATTCATTAAAGTGTTTGAAAATATACTCAATAACAGGCTGGAACGGGGGTTACACAACTGGATCGAGTAACATGGTAGATCGGATAACATAGCAAGATTGAAGATCAACCCAATAAATAAGCTTAAGTGCCAGATTTTTTTGAAGGTAACTTCTCAGGTCTATTTTGTAGGTATTTTACCATAGCAAACAAGGTTTTTAGGGAAGTGTTCTTCTAATAAAATGTTTTAATATGTCTTTAGTTTTTGTAGGATAAAAAATTAGGTCATTTAAACACCTACATCATGAGATATCCATAAAATAGTTTAGACTATTCCAAGTAATAGGTCAGTTGTCAATACTACAATTCACATTAAATTTTGAAAGTTTTTAAGGCAGAATCACATTTTGACATCTTCATGAGAATTTTAGGTCTATAAGTCTAGTTTATTCTTCAATTATAATTACTCTATTTAGAGCTCTATAACTTGAGTTATAAGCAAAATAGTAGCTGCAAGTCATAAGGATTTTAACCTAGATTTTTTTTTCTTTAACTTTTATTTCTAAACTTCATTCATTTATGCATACTTTACATAATATTTAAACACTTAATTTCATCTAAATAATATTTAGACACTTAATTTTATATTTTAGTAACTAAAACCAACCACTTATACCTAAGGAAAACAAACACTCTTATACCTTTTTAAAACTTGCTTTATTTCCTCTTCTTCTCTACACTTACTCTTTTCCATTATCTTTTCTCCTCACTTGTTCCTCAGCTTTCATAAAAAAAAATGATCAATCTTCAATTAAAAATCTGAACAATTACTCTAATTGGCAAGCTAAATGAAGAGAATGAAGAAAATACACTTAATTACTTACCTAACTCACTTAAAATCTATAACTTCTCTCTCTTTCTATATTCTTTCATCTTAAAGGTAGATTTTTAAGAGGTAATTTTTGAAAGGAATAAGAGAAGAGGGAGCTCAAATTTTGAGGTTCTTTTGGCTGGCTATCAATACTCAAGAAGGCAGATTTTTATGCCTTAATAATAAAGGAGAATTCTAGACAAAATGGTGACACTTGCTCATTGTTCATAAATTTTAGATCATTGGTTAATTACCTTTTAATCCCTCTTTAACTTTTTAATTATCAATTCACTTAAATTCTCTTTTTTCTCATCAATTTAATCTCCATTTACATGCATAATTTAACAATTTCTCAATTATATAAATACCCTTAACTTTTACAAAAAATTCCAGTTACGTCCCTACTTATGCAACATTATGTGTGGATTACAGGCAATTAGATAATCTTATAATTAAAGATAAATTTCCTATTCCAATCATAGATGATTTACTTGATGAGTTGAATAGGGCAAAATTTCTCTTCAAGATTGATTTGAAGGTAGGTCATCATCAAATAAGAGTGAAGGCACAGGACATCCACAAGACAACATTTTAGGATTATGCCTTTCGGGTTGACCAATGCTCTTGTAACATTTCAAGTTCTCATGAACTAAGTATTTGGTCCCTATTTGTGAAAATTTATCTTGGTGTTTTTTGATGACATATTAATTTATAGTAAAATAGAAACAGAGTATCTAGAGCATTTGGAAATAGTGTTTTAACTCATATTGGATAACCAACTCTATGCTAAGATGACTAAATGTTCCTTTTGTCAGCCACAAGTTGAATACTTTGGTCACATTATTCATGAATAAGGAATCCACACCGATCCATAAAAAATTAAAGCAATGATGGCATGACCCAAACCCAACACTTTCAAAAGCATAAGAGGTTTTTTTGGGATTAACGGATTACTATAAGAAGTTTGTCCATCACTAAAGCACTATTGCTAGGCCCTTAACGAATTTGCTAAAGAAAGACTCCTTTCACCGGTCTGAGGAAGCGGAGCAGGCCTTTCAGGTTCTTAAGATTGCTATGTTAATTGCACCAATCTTAGCATTGCTGGAGTTTAGCAAGCTTTTTGTGTTAGAAACAAATGCCAGTAATAAGGGGGTGTAAGCTCTTTTAATGCAAGACCAAAGATCTATTGCCTTAATCAACCTCTAAGCAAAAAGAATTAAGAATTGTCCATATATGAGATGGAGTTATTGGCTATCATTATGGCTATTTCTAAATGGCAGAACTATCTTGAGTAGGTTTAATTTATCTTTAAAACAGACCAAGGAGCAATTAAGCATTTGTTTACACGGTGATTGCATACCTACATTCAACAAAAAAGAGTTACTGAATTGTTGGGGCTTACTTATAAATTCTTTATAAGAAGGGTAGTGAAAATAAGTTTGTTGATGCTCTTCTTAGAAGGGAATTCTCAAAAGTAAAGCAGCATTACACTATCACAGCTACAGTACCTTCGTGGATCCAAGAGGTGCATAATAGTTATGCCCATAACTAGGAACACCAACACCTAATTTCAGCTCAAATGGTGAGCCCAATAGCCCATCCTTACTTGTCACTACATGAAAGGCTCTTATACCATAAAAATAGAATTTATGTTAGCAACTGCTCCAAACTTAAAAAAAATCTACTAATATCAGCTTATAACTCAACCGTGGGAGGACATTTAGGAATCTTTGTTACTCAAAGAGATTATCCACTAATTTTTATTTGCCAAATATGTATGCGAAAGTGAAGAGTTGGGTTTCCAATTGTGATGTCTGCCAAAAATGCAAAGGAGAACAGGTTCTATATCTAAGTCTACTCCAACTGTTGCCGGTTCCTTCTTTTGCTTGGACCTATATTTCCATGGATTTCATTGAACAATTGCCTAAGTCCAATAAAAAAGATACAATTTTGGTGGTTGTGGATATGTTTACTAAGTATGCCCACTTCTTGGCTCTGCAACATCTATTTATAGCTACTTCAGTAGCACAATTATTTTTTGATAATGGGTTTAAATTGCATGGCTTGCCAACTACTATAGTATCGAACAAAGACAAAGTATTCACTAGTCTCTTTTGGCAAAAATTATTTAAATTATTACAAACTAATTTGCAACTATCCACAACTTACCATTCGCAGATTAATGGGCAAACTAAAAGAGTGAATAGGTGTTTGGAGAACTATCTGAGGTGCATGTGTTTTTACAAGCCTGTGGCATGGTTTAAATGGTTGAGTCTAGCAGAATGGTGGTATAATAGCAACTATCATACAAGTTTGCAGATGTCCCCTTTTGAAGCTCTGTATGGCACAAATGTAAGGCCTCAAACTATACCCTAGTAGGAATATGACGTGTTCATGGGTATATATAGAGTGAATAATAATGGTTACGTAAGTTGGTAATCGGTTCGGGATATAACTGGTATTAATAAAATTTTTGGAAGGATGATTCGATAATTTGTTTAAATTAAGATATAAATGTATAAAGAGTATAATTTATGGGTTAATATGTAATTGAGACAAGAGTTTTATGCAATTAAGTTATAAGAGAAAGATTTGGGGTCAATCGATAAATACACAAAATTAAAAAGGTTTGGCTAATTGGGAGTTAACATGAATCCTTCTAGAAGGAAAATGGTAATTAAAAGTGAGTTTTACAATTTCTACCTCTCATATGGTTAAAGAATTTGATTAGAAGGAAATGGAATTTAAGGATTAAAAAAGTTTAAGGTAAGCTTCTTGTGTTATTTCTTCTTCTTCTTGCTTTCAAATCTTTGCAACTTGATTTAAGCAAGATAAAATGAGTATAAAAAGGGTAAGCCGTGATTGTAGAAGCTGGTTCAGGTAAAGAGACCAATAAGAAGTGAAGAGAATTTTTGTACACAAAGAGCTATAGGAAAGCTTAATCTTGTTATATGTGTACTTGTGGTGTATAAGATTGATTAAAATACTGTGTTACCTTATTAATTAATGTGGAAATGTGTTAAAGAGGTTTATCCATGTATACGAGTTGAGTTGTAGAGAACGGAAGTTAAAGTTGAAAAGTTGTCACAGGATCCACTGGACCTATCAAGCTTGATTAGGGAATAACTTAAGTTATAAACCTCTAATTGGAGTGAATCCAACGGCATATCAAACTAGACTATGGATCTAAAATTCTTATGAAGATGTCAAAACTTGATTCTGCCTCTACAATTCTCGAAATTTACCTTGAATTACATTGATATCCGCTGCCTTGTCATTTGTAGCAGCCTTTGGTATTTTGGCGATATCTCTTGATTTATAAGTCCAAATGGAATGATTTTTGTGCTATGGAAACTAAAGACATCGGGTAACAAAAGTATAGAAGATCATTCTAGAACCATGTCAAAAAGGAAAAACAAAATGAACCAGGGAAGCTATCTTATCTTGAGTCGGCACCTTTGTGCCAAGTCAGTACCACCCGTGCTGACTCGGAACAAATCCAAACTTTTTTCCTTGCTTTTTAAACACTAATATTCTAGTACAAAGTGTCTAAATGCATTCTAAAGATGAATTATGATGAAAAGAACCTACAAATACACTAGGTTATTTTATAATTCTAATAATGTAAATAAACCTAAGTGAATGTATGATTAATAATTTATTAAAACCTTGATTGGATCCACACACACACACACACATATGTATGTATGTATGTATGTATGTATGTATGTATGTATGTATGTATGTATGTATGTATGTATGTATGTATGTATGTATGTATGTATGTATGTATGTATGTATGTATGATTGAATATGTTCAATTAAGTGATGCATGCATGTGTATATGTTTATATTCACAAGGGCATGCATCAATATTCAATGTTACACTTTTATGATCATTTGTGGATATTTAAATATGCATAATGTACATTGAGATGAGTTAAACATGATGGATGAAAGAATATGAAAAATGATTACATGCTTGTATATAGAGCTTGGATGTAGATAGATAGGCATACCTATAGGGTGATATCACAATTACTACAGTCTTGACCCCGTTTAGGTCCAATAGTTAGTTCTGAATTAGGACATATAGTCTTGACCTATATGGGTCCTACATTATTATTACCTTCGAGTATCCTACATGATCAATACTTTCGGGTATCTATAGTACCCCTTATCCACACCTACAGAATATAAGTAGGCAGTTACAGTAATTGGAAAGAAATGAACAGTTATGATGCAAATGATAGATTCGTGGAATGGATATCTTATATCCACTGTGCCATCAAATTATTATTATTATTATTATTATTATACATGATTGTGCTTAATTTTTAGTTACTCAATTCCATTTCTTACTCGTATAATTATGTGTATGGTGAGAACCACTGCTGTGAGTGGTTGTTCAAGATTAATTTTCCCCACTAAGGTTTATAGCTTAGCACAAGTTTTTATTCGTGTAGGTCCACACAGTTAAGAGAAGCTGAAGGACAAATTTTGCTTATAGAGGAAGACCGGCACAAGACAGAGTATAAGTTCTAAATGTATATGTCTTTCTTTATTATATTTTTGGGTTATGAATAGAATGTTAATGTAATAGAAAACTATTTTGTATATATTTTTGTAACTTAAGATAAATGTTACTTTAGAGTTTTTGGTAACGGATATGTAAAGGGAAAATGAATATATGTATATATTTTTGTGAAGTCGTCTTTATGAATTGATGCTAAATGATCATGATTAGATAGTATGTATATATAATAGCCTCGAAATGTATATATGGTATAGATAGATACGGTAGCGTTACCCTTGTAGAGGGGGCATTACAACAAACCTCCATCCTTCCATTATTCGCTAGTTATTGAAACACTAGTAACAAATGTAGAAGTTTTCTTAGGGAAAGATAACAAATGGCCTCTCTTCTCCAAGATTAGCTCAAATCTGCCTAGAATTGAATGAAGCAATTGGCAGACAAACATTGTACTGACATAACTTTTGAGGTGGGAGAATGCTTGTACTTGAAGCTTCAACCTTATAAAAAATTCAGTGACTGTGAGTAAGCACTTAAAGCTCTCGACAAAATATTATGGGCTATTCTAGGTGATTGCTAAGGTGGGACCCGTGGCATATCAATTACAATTGCCAACAACTAACTCCATTCACAATGTGTTCTATGTCTCCTTACTAAAGAAGGCCATTAGGAGCAATAATCTCTCTTTAGATCTACCATCTTGTACTAAGGAAAGGGTTCATAAGGTGGAGCTTATAGCAATTTTCCAGCAAAGACTAATTTCTAGATAAGGACAATCAATTCCTCAAGTTCTTTTTCAATAGACAAACTTGCATTTAGAGGAGATTATTTGGGAAAATCTGCCCTTCTTGGCTTTTTAATTTCCTCATCTTTACCTTAAGGACAAGGTGGCTAAATTGGGAGGGGGTAATGTCATGATTAAGTTGGATATTATGGAGGACATGGGATCAGCTGTGAAAGAGAAAAATGAGTCTAGAGTGAAGAAAGAAACAAGAGTTGAAAATGAAGAAGAAACTGGGCTTGAAGGGGCCAGGCCGGAAGATAAGAGAAATGGGCTTGGGAAGGTTGGACCTGTAATTAGTGTAGCATAAAGGGTTAGCCTACTATTGCTGCTATTATTATATGTTGGTTAATATATTTTGTTAGATAGTTTGTAATTAAGGGTAGAATAGTAATTTTTCTTTTTACTACTTGTATACCTATAAATATACCATTGTATCATTATTGTAGGGTAATTCGAGGTAATAGAAAATCTTGAGTTCCAAAAATCTACATGGTATCAGAGCCATTGCCGTTTCGAAGGTCGAGTTAGCTCCCTTCCACAGTTGGTTAATTTTCAGTAACCCTTTTTTCGATGAGTCTAGAAAGTCGTGTTTCAGCCCTTCTCTTTCGACACCACCCCCATAGGAAGTAGATCACGTCAATTTCGATCGGTACCCATATTTTTGGTGCTGTTAGAAGCTGTGCATGAGTGCACATGCCGCCCTTCACTTTCTGCCCTTTCTCGACGGGCCAGCGCGTGGCTCCACCTCCGGCCATTTTTTGCTTTTGCTTTTTCTTCCGCTCTGCTCGCTGCCCTTTTTCGCCTCCAACCCATTGATCTCCGGTGACTCCAACTTCCTTGGTTTCTGGGTCATACGTGAATAGGTTCTATTTTTCTGGGTTATTTGTCTTGCTGTTTTTTATCCTTTTTTGGCTTTTCCATAATGTCAAATATTAAGGATGATCATAAGAAAATTAAGAAACATTATCCCATTAATGACAGTCCCTATTCTCAAATTAGTCCAGTTAAACTTGAGGGGAGCAGTACTTATTTAGCTTGGTTTAGATCATGTTTATTGTCAATCAAGGCTAGAAGGTTGCAGGCTTATATTGATGGAAGTGTAAAAATGCCATCTATCACCGATCCTAATTTTAATTAATGGGACTCAGATAATTCACTAGTTATGTCTTGGCTCCTGAATTCTATGCATCCTAAAATTTTTAGATAGTATTTATTGCTTGACACTGCAGAGAAGATATGAAAAGCTACAAAAACCAGCTATTCTCGAATGAAAAATGATGTTCGTATATTTAAGCTCAAGAATAAAGTTCATGGTATAAAACAATGTGAGCTTACTATTTCAGATTATTTCTCTGAGCTGGATAATTTATGGCGGGAACTAGATTATTATCAGGATTTTCAAGCGAAATGTGTTGATGATGCGGTGTTGATTCAAAAGATGATTGAAAAGGAAAGGATTTATGATTTTTTGGCTGGTTTAAATCCTAAATTTGATCAAGTGTGAGTTTAAGTTATTGGCAGAACTCCTTTTCCTTCACTTGAGGAGGCAAATTCTTTAATCTAGCAGGAAGAGACCAGAAGAAGTGCTATGCTTTATATTGCACCTATTGACAAGTCGGGTTTGACTGCCTATATCTCTCTTGAGCAACCAAAAGGTATTCTTTCTGATAAAGACCATTTGTACTGTGATTACTGTGGTAAGCCAAGACACATTAAAAAGACTTGCTAGAAATTGCATGGGAGACCTAGTAGGGGTCGTGGGAGAAAATGAGTTAATCCAATTAGGGCTCAAGCACATGTGTTAGAAACAGTGGAATCATCTAACGAGTCGGCTTCAGTTGAGAGTCTCTCTTTTGATGAGATTTTGCATTTCAAGTGTATTCTGTCTCAACTTACTCCTTTATCCAGTGCTACCTCTAATTTGGTCAAGTTAGGTACTACTTTTTCTCATCATAACTCATAGATTATTGATTCTGGTGCGAATATACATATGACAGACATTTTTAAAGGCTTTCTTAACTACTCTCCTTATTTAAAAAGGGATAGTGTGAGGGTGGTTGATGGGTCTTTAATCCCTATTTCAGGGACAGGTTCTGTTGTTTGTATTCCTAATATTAAATTGTCTTTTGTTCTTCATGTTCCTCAATTCCCTGTCAATCTTTTATCTGTCAGTGCTATCACTAAAATTCTTAACTGTAAGGTTGAATTTTTTCCTAATTTTTGTATCTTTCAGGATCTTCAAATAGGGAAAAGGATTGGCAGTGGTAGAAAGCATGATGACTTATATATGTTGGAAGACAGTCAAGAGTTGGCTCTTTTTGGAGGGTATCGGGATGTCAACCAGGAGATCATTCAGTGGCATAGACAATTAAGGCATCCGTCATTTTTTGTTTTAGAAAAACTATATCCTATTTTATTTGCTAGAACTCGATTTGATTCTTTATCTTGTGATGCTTGTGAGTATGCTAAACATACTAAAAACTCTTATCCTTTCAGTGATAATAAAGCCAGTGAGCCATTTATTATTATTCATTCTGGTGTTTGGGGGCCTACACAAATAGCCTCTTTGTCTAAAAATTGATGGTTTGTTACTTTCATTCATTGTTGCACTAAAATGACTTGGGTGTATTTGATTAAGGCAAAGAGTGATGTTTTCTTCTGTTTTAAATTTTTTCATAAAATGGTTCACACCCAATTTGATGCTAAAATAAAATTTTTGCGGTTTGATAATGGGACAGAATATATGGATAGTAGGTTTGGTACTTATTTAGAGTCTCATGGAATTATTCACCAAACTAGTTGTCCTTATACTAGTGCTTAAAACAGTGTAGCTGAAAGAAAAAATAAGCATTTGTTAGAAGTTGCTAGATCTCTTATGTTTACTATGCATATTCCAAAGTCATATTGGAGGGATGTTGTACTAGCGGCTGCCTATCTTATTAATCGAATGTCTCGCAAAGCTCTTAACTTTAGGAATCCTGTAGAAGCCTTAACCGGGAAAACTAGCTATATTGTTCCACTAAAGATTTTTGGATGTGTTTGCTTTATTCATACTAGGAATATTGAGAAATTAGATTCGCGAGCACTGAGATGTGTGTTCGTTGGATATTCTCCAACTCAAAAGGGATATAAGTGCTATCATCCTCCGTCTAGAAAATTCTTTGTGAGTATGGATGTTACCTTTCGGGAGTCTAAACCTTATTTTGGCATTATACAATCACCTCTTCAGGGGGAGAATACTAAAAAAGTGGTGATGAATGTACCCGTGCTACCTCATGATCTAGTTCTAAGGGAAAATGAAGAGATTGTTGTTCAGGAGAAAAATGTTGTTGATGTTCAGGGGGAGCAGAATGTTGATGTTCAGGGGGAGAAGAAGGAGAATGTTGTTGGTCGTTTAGATAGAACTGACTTGTTGAGATACTCGAGGAAAAATAGGTCTGAAGAAGCCATCATACATTCTACATTGCTAGAATCCTCGGGTGAGTCACTTCTTGATTCTGATTTAAATTTACCCATTGCTCAAAGAAAAGGAGTCAGGTCTTGTACAAAGCATTCCATTTCTAACTTTGTCTCTTATGATTCTTTGTCTCCTTCCTATAGAGCCTTTGCCTTGTCTCTTTCCTCTATGTCTATTCCACATGATTGGAGAGAAGTTATCAAGGATCCAAAGTGAAGAGAAACTATGGTTGAAGAAATGAAAGCTCTCTCTAAAAATGAAACTTGGGAACTAGTTGCATCTCCAGACAAAAAGTTAATTGGTTGTAAGTGGGTGTTCACAATAAAACACAAAGCTGATGGTTCAATTGAGAGATTTAAAGCTAGATTAGTGGCAAAAGGATTCACCCAGACTTATGGAGTTGACTATCATGAGATATTTGCACCAGTTGCTAAAATAAATACGATTAGAATCTTGTTGTCCAGTGCAGCTAACTTGGATTGGGATTTGCTGTAATTTGATATGAAGAATGCATTTCTCCATGGGGACTTGGAAGAAGAGGTTTATATGGAAATTCCTCCTGGCTTTGATGATGAGAGAACTCAAGGGAAGGTGTGCAGACTAAAGAAAGCCTTGTATGGGTTGAAACAATCTCCAAGAGTTTGGTTTGACAGATTCAACAAAGCTATGATATCTTTTGGTTATCAATAAAGTAATGCCGATCATACCCTCTTTATGAGGCACTCCAAGGGTAAGATCACTCTTCTCATTATTTATGTTGATGACATAGTGATGACAGGGGATGATAAAGAAGAAATGGTTCGATTGAAAAAGCTCTTAACTCAGAAGTTTTAAATCAAGGATCTTAGGAAGCTATAATATTTCTTGGAAATTGAAGTTGCCAGATCAACCAAAGGGATCTTCATTTCTCAAAGAAAATATGTTCTGGATCTTTTGGATGAAACTGGTATGTTGGGATGCAAACCAGCAGATACACCCATTGAAAGTAACCATAAGTTACAAACAGGAACTGAAGGATCAGTTGATAAGGGCAGATATCAAAGATTAGTCAGTAGACTTATCAATCTATCTCACACTAGACTAGATATTGCTTATGCAATTAGCTTGGTGAGTCAGTTTATGCATGATCTTAGAGAATCTCATCAACAGGTTATTTTTTGCATTTTACGGTATTTAAAATTAGCTCCAAGAAGAGGTATTCTTTTTTCAAAAAATGGTCATCTACGAATTGAAGCCTTCACAGATGCAGATTGGGCTAGATCTTTAGATGATAAAAGATCCACCTCTGGTTATTGTACATTTATGGGAGGTAACTTAGTCACTTGAAGAAGCAAGAAACAGAGTGTAGTTGCAAGATCGAGTGCAGAAGAAGAATATAGAGCTATGGCTCAAGGTGTTTGTGAGTTTTTATGGTTGCAAAAGTTATTAGCAGAGTTAAATTTGGCTGAAAAAGACCGATTATTTTTGTATTGTGACAACAAAACTGCAATCAGTATTGCTCATAATCCAGTTCAACATGACAGAACAAAACATATCGAAATTGATCGACACTTCATCAAAGAAAAATTATCCGATGGTGTTTTAAGTCTATTTCATGTAACATCAGACAAACAATTAGCTGATGTTTTCACAAAAAGACTCGGTAGTCGAGCTTTCCATGCCATAGTTTGCAAGTTGGGCATGTGTAATATATTTGCACCAACTTGAGGAGGAGTGTTGGTTAATCTATTTTGTTAGATAGTTTGTAATTAAGGGTAGAATAGTAATGTTTCTTTTTACTGCTTGCATACCTATAAATATACCCTTGTATCATTATTTTAGGGTAATTCGAGATAATAGAAAATCTTGAGTTCCACAAATCTACATTATAGCTATTAGGATTCAGTTTGTTGTTTTGTTATTTTGTTAATATAATTCTGTTATTTAGCTGTAAGAGAGAATCTATATTCTCTAGCTTATTTTACTCTTAGTTTGTTAGAAGAAAGAGAAGATGGAAATGCTACTTAATTGGAGTATAATTTATTTCTAAGGATATGAAAAATGATGAATACACATTCTCTCTAATTTTTTTCCTAATTTTCTCCTTCTTCAGCCTCTGTCTCCCTGAATCCCTTCTTTGTTCTTAATTCTTTTCTACTTCATTATAGTTTTTTTGGGTTGCATTGATGTCCTAGTCTATACTTATTTCCACACTTATAACAAGTTTAGGTGCTTTTGGTTGGTATAAATAGGTCTGTTTTGCAGGAATTGGAAGGGTTTTGGTCTTTACATAAGAATTATGGTTACTGGTTGGTTGTGTGGTGAAGGGTTTTTGGTTGATTCCATAAGAATTGGTGCCCTTAGTGAAAGTATTTTAGTTATTTCCCCAAGGTTTGTTACTATTTATGTAAAAAGTTTTAGGTTTGATTGCCTCTAATATTGTTCCAGTAACTTGGCATGGTTTATGGCAGTGTACAAGTCAAGTGGTTTGAACATTTTGATAACTAATCTTATATCATCTTTAAAGCCCCAAATAGAATAAAAAAAACATAGTAAGTTTTTTATTAGTTAGGTTAGATCTTTTCCATTTTAAGTTCTAGAGCTATAAACTAACTCATCTGTAGTGGAAGTTTGCCTAAGCCTCCGTATACTTTTTACTACATTCTTTTTTCCACCTTCCCCAAACCTATTACAAAGAGCATCAGAGAAATCATCCAATTCAATATTTATTTTTCCCTTATCTAGTTTATATATTAGGCCTTTGCCTTTCCTTGTAGGAATAAACTTGTTAGATCCATTTACCCATCTACTGTAATTTCATAAGTCTAGAAATACTTTATACATTTGCTAAACCACGACTTATTATCACCCCCTTCAAATACAGGCCAATCACATTTGGGTAAGAACCTATTTTCAATTCCTTTCCTAGGACTGCAAACATTAGATTCAATCCTTCGTATAGGAGTAGGTAAAATTCCTTTCTTGATCCTAGGAGACTCTATATTAAAGACTAAAGTTTCTTTACCTTTGTGGATGCGTGATTAAGGGGTAGTGATATTCATCTTCCTAGAGGAAGAAGGTGAAGCTGGTTGTAACCTTTGTATGAGTTGGTAAGGTACTAATTCTTGGTTCTTCTACCTAACTTCCTCATAGTTTGCTTAAGAATTTTGCTACTTTGCTTTTAGTTGGATCTGTTTTTGTGGCATTCCTTCAAGCCTATATTCAATGGATCCAAATCTGGATTCTATTTGTGTTGGGTTTCAAAAAATAATTAAAAAAAGAAAATTGCAACGGACAAAAGAAACCCACTAGGATCCATGCAATCCAATTGATTCAATAAAAAAGATATAACAATTACGAACCTCTCGAAGCACATACAAATTGAATTTACAGGTGCAGCCTCACATGAAATGATACCCTGTACCGGTATCCACACACGAATATGATGAACATAATCGCCCAGGGTGCTAGCTCTCTTTCTTGAGCTAGAGTTTGATTATCTGTTCTTTCTCAAAGTTACAGAAAAATGAATTTTTCTCTCCTCTCAAAGTGACGGATGCCACTCTAATTTTGCATGCTTAAAATTAGGATTTAATCTATACATATCACTATATATATAGTTGACCTAACCCTAATTTAGAGAGATAAAATTCCGGGTCTATATTTCTTATTAAAATAAGAAATACTTTATTTCTTATTTAAAATAAGAATTATAATATTAATCTTACTTAATATTTTTTTATTATATTTATTTCGAATTTTAATTTTTCATAAAATAAAATTCGAAATGCCTGAATTAATAACCCTTAGTCCATTCATCACATTCTATGTGTGTGACCCAATATGTTTATATTATATTAGTAGCGGGCCCAATTCCATCATGAGCCCACAAGTTATAAGCGGTCTCTAGCAAGACATTATGACTAGCCAAATAATATGAATATCGATAATTCGATTTTAACCTAATAAAACATGTTATAATCCCTTTGTCACACGATATCTTATTTGAACATAAGTCATGGGCCATATCAAACTTATATAGCCTAAACATATAATTTCTCGATCACTAAGTAGACTGATAATATCAAATGATATTGATCAATCTATCAATTCATTTGAGCATGACCATGCATTTCTCAATCTTACTTATCGAGGGGCCCAATAGATATCTATCTCATAAGAGAGACAAATTTTTTCTTGATTATTCACTATCCTCTGCATGATTCTCATAATGTCCAATCATAACTTTTATGATTATCCGATTAAAGATAATGTTTGATTATGTCAAAACATAATGTTTGTCATGGAGGATACTATAATAATCTCAGGTCTAATGATCGATAACATAACTATTATGAGATTACTAATGGCATTAACCCAAGTAGTATCTCATAGCGGATCTATCCAGTACTCTGTTCTCTAACAAGTATCTATAAGTTTAATTTATATCACCATATATAATCATCCCGTGATTATCAATCAAACTCGTACTAGTTTTTATTTATTATTATTCCTTTACTCTTGTACTTGACACACATCCCATGATATTAATGTAAGACATTAATTAAAAAAAATGTGACAATGAAATATTAGAGGATTCAGTATCACACCAAAGGGAGAATGAGCAATAAGAGACTTAATTGTCAAATCAATTAATAATATTATTTGAACCATATAACATCAAAAAATGAAAAACGATAATGTTTTTTTACAATATACAACCACAAGCATGCAGACAGTAAAAGACTCATCCGAATCTATATTTTCCAATAGCAAATTGCAAACACATACTAAATTAGTTAAATAGGTCAGTATAAAGAAATAATACGTTCATGGGTGTAGAATATATATTTTTTCAAATTGTCATCCTTTGATTATTTCATACATAGGAAGCCATTTCAGCATACGCACCATTTCTTTTTGATTATCGTTCTTTTGCATCATTAAGTGAAAAGCAAGAAATTCATACAAATGGCAGAAATATTTAAAGTAAATTTCGGATCAAACTATTTTGAGAAACTAAAAAAAATGAAAAAAAAAAATAAATGAAATGAATAATGGGAAACATATGTGATCGGTAGAACACTATACAATTCCAGAGGTATTGAAGTACAAGTATATATATACTCGATTCACCATAGCTTAAAAGAGCAATTAAGGAGGTGCCCAACATTAGTAGCTAACTAGTACTGCAATTTCACTTTTAAGTGTGGCTTTTGAGTCTTGGCATGCAGATTACCTCAATCTTTTTAAAAACATTGAAAAGGAGAGATGTGAAGGACGCAGTGGCAGCTGAGAGGTTGATTCTCCAAAGAATTGAGAATTACCGACCAAAGGGAAAATCAAATTAACATTTATTTCACAACTTATACAACTCTTTCATATATCACAAAGCATTCAACTCCTCGCCACATATTAAAGCATCTCAAACACCACAATATACTTAAAATCCCACAAAACATATCTTAGATTATTATTCTTCCTTTATTCATTCATTATAGTAAAACCACCACAAGCATTCTATTGTTTTTTTTTTTTTTATTATTTTTGGAACATGGTAAAAGTTGTAAGGTAATAAGAGTTGATGCTGCATTATCCGGCAACCTTCCTAGTATAAGTTCTGCCATGCTGGAACTGATGAGTGGGTCGGAGAAACATGTCTCCAGATCCTGAATTCCACTGCACTCCGGCTTTCATAGGAGGTGGCCTCGGCTGCACCATAGTTTGCCTTTGGGAACCAATTTTCATCCTTGCCAACCTATCAGCTGCATCGGACACTCCACGTGCACCTCTAACCTTGTTCATGCTTGCTGCCAATTCATCATTTAACTCGTCATATTATCTTATACAAAATTTCAAGGAAGGCAGTTTATTGATCAAAATAAACAAGCTTAAAAATAATTAAACCTCAACATCTCATGGTAGAAGCTCCGAAACTTACTTGGGCTCTTCCTTCCTGGTGGTCGATATTTCTGTTGTTTAGCAGCACTTTTTAGCGATTTATCATTCCTACTTGCATCCTTCATCCATAATAAATTGACATTAATGCAAGCTACTCGAACATTTTCCAAGATAACCGACTCAAAATGAATTTTAATATCTATATATAGCGAATTTCTGCAGCTTTGGGTGCAGCAAACAACAGCCCTGGTGTGTCCTAAACGCAAGTGCCAAACACTCAACCCCCCCAACCCAAAGAGAAAAAGCAAATATACCCGACTCTTGTGAGAAAATGAATGCAAGAGAAAACAGAAAATGGAACAGAGTCGGAAAAAACAGTGCCATTGTTATACATTGATACAGTAAAACTTTTGCAGGTGAACAATTGCTAAATAAAGTAACTGCTAAACTGCTAAGATGACCTATGCAAACCCAATATTCCAACAATGAGCTCTATATTGACCAACACTCACATGACAATTCAGACAGACATTTAGGTGTCCCAAATTCTCAACTCCCAAATCCAAATAAATATAAAATACAATAATTGAGCGAAAGCAAGCTAAGTGTTTAATATAAAATTAATAGTCCTTACCTGGTCAACAAGGTCCAGCTTGCGTTGCACACCTGCAATTTAAGCATAATATCAGGACAAACAGATTACATTGCAAACCATCTTATTTATCCTCAGCATGCATTCAAGAATGAGTTCAGTAACAAAGGTTTTCAAAATCAAATTTCCTGATTCTTGTAACATCAAAATAGCCCCTTTCATGTCTCATGCCAGTATGTGAACACAAAATATCCAAAGTTTATTTATCAGCAGTGCAAAACACAACATTACTATGCAAGGCTTCGTACAATTGTTAAATATTTTGCTTTTTTGTTTTTTTATTTCACACGTAAATTATGTAGCTGAAAGATTATCATATTCAAAAAACTAGACAGCTCAAAGTTTGAAAGACAAGGAAATCATACGAACCTATGCTGAAGGAATTGTTCAACTTTGGAGATGGGAAACTGTTGGTGACCTTTGAATTAGACAATGACCCTGGATGCCTCCTAGCATATTGCAGCTCCAAAGCACTCTTTGTCCCAGCTGCAGCACCAGCACACCAAAAACATTAAGATAATATGTTTATGAAAAAATAATTAATGTAAGTGCATAAATATTAATTCCAAAAGAAAAAAAAAATTCAGGTAGGACAAACCAGATGGTGGTGTTCTAGCAACAAGTGCTCTTGAACGAAGAGTTGGCGGCACATAAAAGAAACTCTGTCACATTAAATAAATGAAATTAAGTTACTACCTGTGAAATTTTGCGGAACTTCTTCATTATCTATGATCCGGAAAAACAAAACCTGGAAGAAGGGATGTTGAAGCGCCTCTGAAGCTGTAGGCCTCTTGCATGGATCCCAAGAACAAAGCAGCTACATGTTGAAAATGGAAAAGGAATTTTCCAGACAAGTAAGGAAGGGAACCAACCACAAAGTGTGTTTTCCAACCTAGAATATTACTCCCTTCGTCTCAAAAACATAGGTTTGTTTCTTTTCCAGACATTAAGAATTAAGTTAACATAGTTTGACAACAGAATTATACCTATGTTTTTCCTGATATACCCTTATTTAATATAAGAGGACTCATCACACTAAAATACAAGAATTAAGTAAATTGTTGATTAGAAGGCACATTTAATGAAGAGTATGGTGGAGAATTCATATGTTAGCCATAATTTAAAAAGGGGAAGGGAGGATTATATATTCAACAGACAAAAATGAAAACCAAGCCTATTTTTATGAGACGTAGGATGTAATACTGAGATTCTGAAGCAAAAGCAGAAGCAGAGAAAATATATCAGCTACCAACCTTGATAAGGTTGACTGCATCTTCACTAGCTGATGGTACGAGTGCAGAAAGGTTTACTCCAACAAACTGAAACATCAAATCATATGATATTTTAAGCTGCTACAATTGTGTAGAAATAACTAATACACTGCATATAAAGACTTAACAATTCTAAGTTTGTGCCTAATGACGCATCATTGAACCGGAAAAAAATAAAAATTTTTCCAGACAGCTGAATATCAACAGCAACGGGCAAATCTAACCTGTGGAAATTTATAGTTAATAGCCCTTGCAAGATTAAGCCCATCAGTCCATGTGTCCAGTGTTGGACTCCCTATTATATTGCATATTTTATAGATCTCATCGGCTTCACTGCATGCGCAATAAACAAGACCAAACCAAACATCAGTATTTTTCTCAGCATTTAGCAATTATTCAAACCCTTGGCAAAAGCTTAAACCAGGATCTTCACCTGGTACCAGGAAAAAGTGGACGAAGCGTGAATAACTCAGCCATGATAGCACCCATTGCCCACATATCTGCAGAGGAAGGAACGTACAAGGAGTTAGCCATGTATACAACTCTTAACTTCTAACAATTATATTTTCAGGATACTCATCATAGGATTAGAAACTGACCAACTTTAGAACTATAACAATATGACTGAAGCAGCACCTCTGGAGCTCGATACCTACCATCATAAAAGAAAATAACAAGCCATTGACCAAATATGAGTGCTTCTCATCCCACAGCAGCACAGATTTCAAAAGACGATAAAACAGAAAGGTTAACATACCACCGCGTGGAGACATACTCCGTGTAGGGTGGTTGTGAATTGATTTCTCGTGCAAGTCCAAAATCAGCAATTTTTATGGTATCTTTTGAAACCAACAAGTTCTCTGTTCAGATATGTCCCGATAATAAAATATTTAGTACAGTATATTCACTAGGAGCAGATGATATTATAAAAATAAATCCAAATGGATACTGATGAGTAATGCTTACGATTTGCTACCAGATAAAAATATTTGCAGATAATGAGAAAAGAACATGATTAGAAGTGAGATAAAACATTTAATTTACAAAAAAAAAATCCCTCTTGCTGACACCAATTGAGATGTTAAAACACACACACCAACAACCCCCAGAAAAGTAAAACAAGTGGTTTGCCATAAGAGCAAAACATTTAAAAACCTTCCAGTTAAACAAAATGTTCAAGAACTCATATTCTGTCCAAATAACCAATGTATAGACCTAAAATTACCTGGCTTCAAGTCACGGTGAAAATACCCTCGCTGGTGCATGTAAGCAAGACCTTGAAATACTTGAAAACACCAATTCCTGATTTCAGTTTCCGAGAATAGCTTTTCCTTGTCTTTAATAAGCTGATAAAGGTTGCAATCCTGCAGGGGAAAAACATTATAAGAACCTAAAATGCAGAATTACAGAGCAAAAACTAACTCATATTGCCAAAAAAGAGAAAGCAATTACCATGTACTCAAAAACAAAATACAGAATGTCATTTTCTCGTATGACTTCCTTGAGTTTCACAATGTTTGGATGACTCATTTTCCGCAATGACTGCCACAGAGAGGCCAGTTTTAAAAACTCATAAAGTTAATCTCAAGATACAATATATATGTGTGAGTGCGCGCAAATAGTATTACCTTAACTTCTCTTAGATTAACACACTCTTCCCACGAATAATATTTTTTCTTCATTTTTTTTATGGCTACCTGCTCATCATTAAGAAAGCATTTGATTAGGAAAAGAAAATCTGGAGCAAACAAACTAGCTAGGTATAACAAAGTAACAAAAAGGGGGAAAAAACTTACAACTTCACCAGACTGCTTATTAATTGCTCGCCAAACACTCCCAAATGTACCATCACCGACTTCTTTAATTAACTTGTACCTAGATAAGATGCCACAAAGGGTTTTAGAGAGGTCCAGTGTATAAAATGGAGCAAAGAAACCTAAAAGCAAATCAAACTAACCTCTCCATTCTTCCACTGGAACACGAACTGGAACAAATGAAGCTTTTTCTTTATTCACAAAAAAAAGCAAGCACCAAAAACACTATATGACATTTATGGCAGATGAACCCTAGTAGAAAACACAAAAGGCTGCCTTGGTCCAGCTAATCTCGAGTTAGTATTCTGCGGAGGTAATTGAGAGCACAAAACCAGAGTGTTCTTTATGGACGGGCTTGATTGCCTTATTAATTTGTTGTCCCGCAACTTCAAAATAGTAAGAAGACATGGAAGGCAGGAGAAAGAAAGGACTGCAGAACATATTGTCAACAAACAAGGAAAGTAGGAACAGACCAGAATGATTGTTCTAGCTGAAAGGACAGATCCCTAAGCTCCAGACAGACCCAATGGCTCAAAAACACAACACAAAGTTACCACATCTACACTATGTAGGAATTCTCTGGTCAACTGCTATTTTGACACTCAAGCCGGAACCCATCAGAAGCAACAACAAGATGAGAGCTAAGAACTACAGTCTGCAGACTTGAGGAATGGCTTATCTAAATAGTAACTACCTATGCCCTTTGAATTGATTCCTTGCAGACTTTAACCCTGCAAGAACAGCAAAGAGGTTAGAGTAAAGTTCGAAACAGTTCAAATAAATGAACAATCAACGAAGAACTTGAACATAATATATATGTACCCCAGAAGAAGCGTTTCCAAAAACTTTGACTGGATGTTGTATCAGCAATGCACTAAAAAAAAGACAAGTTTTTAGAGAAGACCTAATGGAGAGTTTGCTCAGAAGTAAATGGATCACTTGCATTAAAGACAGTTCAGACTTTGTTCAAAGGAAAAAGGAAAACCTGCTTACTTGAATAAGTGCACTAAAGATCCAACACCTATCTCAGAAATATTTTGCATCACGCCTCCTGTTCTGTTCATTAAAGAGAAACCGACCACTAAGTGCAATTAACAAACGAAACCAAAAGGAAGTCTCCAAGGACAAGAAAACGCCAGTCGAGCACTTCTTGAAATGAAAAAACTCGGTACTGGAAGCAATTTGGACAAAAGCACACACTCTCCATATCTCAAGAAAAGAAATGAAGCTGTTCAGATCCAAGTCCGGTAAAACCTATCATTGAAAGGAAAACAGAAATTTTCAATTAAAAAAAAAAAAAGAAGTAACCCATTGGAATTATATAATAATTTCAAACAGTAGAATTGCTGAAAAAAAATAATAAGAACCATATAATCATGTTCTCACTGTTCAAATTGACAAAATAGCAGGAAAACATTTCAAAAACCTTGACCATTAAAAAAATCAAAATTAACAGCACAAGATACTTTCAAAAGAAAAAATGACATAGTACGTTAACCACAGACCAAACAGCAAAACGTTATATAACACGTATTCACATTGTCACCATCCTTTACAGCACTCCACCAAAAGAAACATCAAAATAAGGTCAGAATAAGGCAGGCACATACCGTAATAATCAATATCAATGCCAATAAACAAGCAGAAGTCAATCTAAAATCAGAACATGCAATAACAATAAAATAGAAAACACAAACAAAATGCAACAAATTCACAAAGAAGATAAAAATCCTATAATTGATTTCATAGATCTGATAAAAGAAAATAAAAATAATGCAAATCCATCATCATCATCATCATATAGACACGCATTAACAATCGCACCGAATAAAAGCAAACCTCTGAGAAATTTTGGACATATATGACAATGAAAACTCGAAATGATATTGATTCCAAATCCAAACACCATTGTGCACCAACGATAAACCGGATTAGCTAAACAAAACAATTGCCAATCAATCAAAGCCCTCGGACGTTAAAATCCATCCATGAAGACCTAATAAAAAAATTCTCTTAAAAAAACCTAATAACGCTGCGGAAAATCATCCAATCAAATCAAACCATAACCTAACCCTAGCAGAAAACAGACTGGAAACGAAATTCAATACATAGCGTGATCGGATCTGATCGAAACCAAAACAAAATCTGCGAAAACAGAAATTCCGGAAACAATGAAAAGGGAATGAATCAGAAAAAGAAGAACCTGAAAGCCAACCGGCATATGAACCGTCGGTTAAAACGGGAAGAGGAATCCAGAGCTTCGTTGTTTCTGAGGTATCTCAACCTAATTAGGAATTCGTGTTTATCTCAAAGAGGAGACGCACCAAATCGCAAAGCAAAAGCTAAACCACCGGATACAAATACCCCTTTCTTTCTCTCTCTCTGTATATATATTTTTCTCGTGCGTACCAAGAAAATACCTAATTTTCTTTATGGGAAGGTGGGCCTGCTTTTGCGCTATTTATAGCTCCTTTCATCCCTTTTTGGTTCTGTGTAACAAAGCCTATCCTTTTAAGTTACGCATTCCCCCTTTCTTTTTTCTAATTTGCTGTTATTTTTCTGTTTATTATAAAAATTTAAAAGAGGGGTTCCATAATTGGAATCGGAACTGGAATAAAAAATGGTTATTTTCTTATTTAGTTGGATATGAAATCAGAATGTTGTTTGCTTTTGGAGATGTTTGAATCGTATAAAGATTTGGGAATTAAAGGGTTGCCTACCTATGAAGGTTCCTCCTAGACTCACCTGAGTTATATTCCCATTCAATCTCAAAAATAAAAAAACCGAAAAAATAATTAATCATAAAATTGATTCGATTTTTTAGTTAATTGATCCGATAAATTTAATTATAATTTTTAATTTTTTATTACAGTTTCAATTTTTGAATATTAGTTAACTAACAGTTCATGATTAACCGATATATATATATATTTATTTATTTATATCTTATTTTTTTTATTTCTCGTTAAAATTTACATGAAATTATATTTTTATATCTTAATTTTTTATATTTTTCTATAAAATTTATATAATATTTTGAAGTAAATTTATATTATTTTATTTTCTTCAATTATATATTGATATTCATATTTTACTTAATAGCGTTTAATTATATTTTTTATATTTTAGAGTTTATGTCTTAACATTTATATTATCCAAAATTTTATATGACTTAGAATCAAATATGTTAATTTCTAACAAATATCAAATTTATTTTATAATATTAGCTATTAATTTGTTGAACATGAATTTTGACTAGTAAATTATATTTGTTTTGTGATTTTTTGAATTATTTTGTACATTTAAAATTGAATTAAACTTTGCCTAACTTATTTTATAATTTTATGTTATAAATTTTAATGGTTAACCAAAAAATATTAGTTAACCAAACCGAAAAACTAAAACCGACAGGCTGGTTAACTGAATATAACGAACTGATTAATAATTAGCACTATTAAAAAACTAATATTAATTTTTTTGTGCATAAACCGATTAATCAATACATGTTCACCCTATAGAATATGTATTTCTTCCGTGCCAAGCACAAATTATAAAGATTTTAAAATTATACAATTTTCAACTTATCTAATAACAATAAAAATCATGGTTTTCAAATCATGGACAAAAAATAGATTACGGTAAAAGTAAAAGTTCACATATAAATAAAATTAGTGAGAACATCATATTTAGATATATTTTATATAACAATATATATAATAAAAATTTACAAACACCAATATTCATTTGTAATTTGATATTAATAGAATAATTATGTTTTAAAAAGCAAAATTCAAATAATAAAATATAAAATGTAGTTCACATCTTTGTAAAACTGATAAATTCTTATATTATGGTTGAGTCTTATTATCATCACAGCTTTCCTCTATTGAGGTAAATGAAATGTCTGCATGGAATTTAGAACAACTTATACCAACAAGACCATTTGGGGTGTCAAAATCAACCCCAGATGTACCTACCTATGTCAATATTGTCCAAGTCAACATCTTCATGCTTTTACCCACTTGCATCTATAGAAAAATGTAAAAAGAATTACATATGCCAACAAAATTAAAGTTTAGTAAATTTAACTATATATATGCAGGTGAAATCTTTTTTAAATGATAATAACCCTCCATCAATTTAACCTATTTTAATTTTATATTATTTATTTCTATTTCATATGACCTCCTTTAATTTGTTTACCTATTTTAATTTTTTTCACCAGTTTCATATGGACTTACCAAAGTAAACAAATAATGATAATTACTCTATTAGTCTATCATGAAATAATTTTGTTTCTATTTCATATGGACTCCATTTTTTATTTATGTTTTCTCACAATGTAAAATAATATAATATTCCATTATCTCAATATTAGACTAAAATAACTTTTTTTATTATTTTATTAAATGAACTTTTCTTAATTCAAGTTTGAACTCTTCATAAATATAATCATGTTTATCTAAATTAAAATTAGAATTTTTCGCTTTTTTCTTATTATGTTATTATATAATTATATGGTGTTCATTTATTTGTCCGGTTATGGTCATGCCTGCTTACCCTGACTAATAATCATATCGGACAATTCCAGGTGGAGTACTATCATCTTAGGTATGCATTACTTTTAGATATTCACACTCCTTTTTTTCATTTAATTTTGTCGCTTTGTTTTTCTCAAATCATAAAGTATATTATGTATTTTAGATTGATATTCTGATATTGAAACTGAATTTTTCTAAATTTATTTTAGCCTCACAAGAAAACATTATCACATTATATTGCATATAATTATCGGTTTAATATTTCTGGTGACAATATATATATATATATATATATATATATATATATATATATATTGTTTTTTCATTGTTCTTAATATCGAACCAACTGCCTTAATAGTGCCAAAAATAAGATCTTTATTGATAAAGTAGGATTTGTTTTTATCTGTAATAAATAGGTCGGATCGGGCTTTAACACTCCGAAACTTAAGTTAGTAGCTTTTAGAGAAAGAGCACTTAGAGAAAGAGAGTCTCGGATTATCAATACTTGAAGCCTTTATATTTTGGCTATTTATAGGAGATAAAAGAGGGGTACTTGAGTATCTCGGGAAGTGATAACCGACAGTAGGAGTAGGTAAGCGGCAATGTAACAGGGAGCAGGTGAAACGTATTGGCATTGGCTTGTGTCAGTGGATTGACAGGACGTACTGTCCCATCAATTCGATTGGATATCGTCTTCCTGTCTTGTCTTTCTAGCTCATGCTCTTGTCTTTTTGTTAATGGGTTTGAGCCATATCAAATGTTGTTGGGTCGATTTGATTGGACCTTTGGATATATTTTTTTCATAGTGTTATCACTTGTCTCCCCTCCGAACAGTCCGATCGGGCGATGGTGGCTTTTTGGTGAAATTTTTGAATTTCGGAAGGCATCCATCTGAAGAGACGTGTCCGTTCAGCTCAGACAGCTATTTTGCATTTAATGCCTGTGTGCATGTCGAGGGCGACGCTTCGTTCTTCGCTATGCATTTAACGCCAGCTCATGTGCCGAAGACTACGCTTTGTTCTCCGCTATGCATTTAACGGATTAGAGACACGTGGCAATTATCCAGTAGAGAGGCGATTGGAGAATTTTAGAAGCTCAGAACCTATAAATATGTGACTTTTTAGGTGATTTTTCCTCATTTTTCAGTGATTTTTAGCGAAACTCTATCATACCTTTTTTCACAAACTTTGCCATTTCAACAATTTCAGAGTTTTCGCAAGATTACCCTAGTAATTTCTCATTCATAACATTGTTTTTTATTTCTCCCCTTCATCAGGGATGACTTCAAGTAGCAGTCAGTCTATATATAGGAGTTTTCTCGAAGTTTATAAAGATCATGAGCCAATGGCTCGCCCTTCGAAACTCACGAAGGAGGAAGTGGCTGAGATTCCTTTGTGATACAACATTTTCAAAGAGATTTCTGTGATGGCTTGCTCAAATTTCATGGCGATGAATGAGGGCTATCACATCAACCCAAAAGTAAGGCCCCTGTATCTTTGCCTAAATCGAGTATGGCCGCTACAGTGTAATCACATCACCACCATTAGGTCATCACTCTAGGCACTCAAAAGTCTAATAGCTTATGACTTATTAAAATACTATAAAAATAGGTAACACGATAAATCCTAGTAATTTCAATCTCTCTCTAAAATTCTCTTTATTTGTTTTCTCTCTCTAAAAGGCACTTTGCTGACTTAGGCATTGGTGCCTACCCCGATCTGATCAAATGTTCTATTTCTTATAGGCTCCAAGAAACTTCTCATTGTTGGATCCTTACCCTCTTCCCTATTTTTGATATTTTCATAAATATTAATTATTATTGCTAAATATACGGGTTAATTTTATATATAATTACTCAATTTTAGTTCAAATAGCATTGTGGTCATTATTTTTTAATTCGTAATAATGAAATAATTTAAATATAATTTTATAACAATAAAATTTAAAAAAAAGCCGAAAAACATTATTCCGGTTATCTGATGTATAAAAAATAAAATTTAATTAATTCCAAGACCCCAAAAAAGGAAAGAATTGTGCATAGAAGGTATACGGACTAAATTTAAACAAAAATAAGAACTGAAAATGGATAATCTGCATTATTGATGCACGCGCTAATTGATTGCGATGATATTTTTTCAATATTATTGATTTCATTGTTAGAAAATTGTATTTAAATTATTTTATTATTGCAAGTTGAAAAATAACAACCATAATATACTATGGATGAAAACAGAATAATGACAAATCGGCCATGCAATTTTCAATTAATTAAGAGGCCTGCCCAACTTTTTTGTCCTTTTAGGATACTTCTAAATTTTGACGATGGCATTCGGCTTAAATTTCTTTTCTTTTTTTCATTTTTTTTCAAACATTCGTCTTAAATTTCTTTTCTTTTTTTTCAATTTTTTTTTTCAAACATTCGGCTTAAATTTCAAAGCAATTATTGATTCTTTGCCAATTCCAATGAAAAATATTTTACATTTTCATAGAGGTGGGCTCCATTTTTTTTTTCAATTTGAAAATATTTAATTCTTTTTAAAAAAATACTGTGAGAACGTTTGATCTATCGTTTTATGTGCATTAACTCTTATAATTTTCTTAACAAATGTTATTATTAAAATTCAATTGCAGATTTGAAATACTTAAATTCTTAGTTTAATTTGGTATCGAAATGTATATTCCTTTCACTTTAAGTAATTTATTAGAAATTTTTTCGCTTTAAACCTCTCTTTAGAAAAATAAGAAAATATTAGTTATATATTTTTTTTAATTTTACTTTCAATTTCTATTATCTCGATCGTATGTATAAAATCTTTTATAAATCTTTATTTTAAGTAACAAAATAGAACTATTGGTATTACTAATTCTTTTAGACAATTAAGCATAATTAATCAATTAAAAAAAAATCTTGTAAAATTACCATAAAAACTGGTTTTTTTAAACTACCTTAAGAAAAAACTCTTGAGAAAATAAGTGAAAGAGGGAAACAAATAATTTAGAAAAGAGTGCAATAATATATATAGATATTTTTTTTTTCCAATACATATATTTTAATTGTGTGGCAGAAATACTGTGATAAAAAAAGTGCATGTAATGCTCGCGCATTTATACAATCGAATATGGATAGGGATGATCACGGGGAGGGGATTTCCCGGCTCCGGCGGGGACCCGCCCCGGAATCCCCGAATTTTTCCCCCGCGGGGGCGGGAACGGGAGGAAAAAAAATCTCCGTTATAAAATCGGGGACAGGGACGGGGAATGGGGTATCCGCCCCGCAATTTTTTTTTTTAATTTTAAAATATAATATTTTATAAATAATTATAATTAAAATTAAAATATAACTTAATTTTATTACTTAATTTTAAATTTATGAATGGTTAAAATTTATATTATGATTAATTTTAAATTTTTTATTTATTAAATGTTATATTTTAATTTTAATTATTTATAAAATATTATATTTTAAAATTAAAAAAATAAAAAATTCGGGGATGGGGATCCCCGCGGGGCGGGGGACGGGGGGGATTTTCTCCCCGTTCTAGATTCGGGGGCGGGGACGGGAAATCCCCGACCCCGCTTGGGGCAGGGAGTGGGGATGCAATCCCCGGCCCCGCCCCGCCCCGTGAGCATCCCTAAATATGGATGCATCACCATGTGCACATATTCAAATAGCATTTTTTTTTATTAAAGGGAATCTTTCTTGTTATAAAAAATAGTCAAAGAGACTCCTAGAGGCAATTTCCCAATTTATTATCTCTCTCTCCTAAGAAGAAGAAAATAGAAAATGGGTAGTAGTGAAGAAGTAAAATGTCCACCATTTGGATTTTCAGGTGAATATTATAAAGAGATAAGGTTTCAAAATGTCCCTAATGTGTTTCGGTAGGAGTTAAAATGCCTCTTAACTTTTTTTCGGAACATAAATACCTCTAATATTCTAAAATCGATACTAAAATACCCTTCTGTCAAGCTACCGTTAACTCCGGATTAACGGTGCTGACGTAACATTAATACGTGACAAAATATGCCACGTCAGCGTCACGTATATTTTTAATCCAAATATATTTCGGGACATTTTATCACTGTATAAAAAATTTTAGGGACATTTTAGTACTTTGAGTAAGATATTAACGGTATTATAATACCCTAATGAAAAACATTAAGAATATTTTTATACTTTAGAAAAAATATTAAAAATCAATATTTATTATATTATATATTAATCAATATTTGTTACATTAATTAATAAATATTTTTATATAAAAGTACGAATAAAAAATTATAAATAAATTATATAGTTTAAGAATATTTATTAATTAATTTTTTAATTAATATAATATTGAAATTTGACTATAAAAATACCCCTAAATATTTTGGCATTTAAAGCAATTGGAGCAATCTATAAGAATTTACATATGATATTAATTAAATTAGTTTTATAAAAAAATCTTCAAATTATAAAATCTGAATAAATTGGTGTTTAAATATATAATATGACTATTGCTAATTAAAATAAAAATTTGAACAATCTATTAAACATATTATAGTATTTATTTAACATTTTCATAATTCATTATTTGCTGGTTTATACATTTTATTTTATACAAATATATCATTTTATTGTTTAATTGTTTATAAATATTTAAATTAAATTTTTAAGACAATATATCCAATAATTTTTTTTAAGAAAATGATTACATATCAAGGTGGAACACAAACATCTAATATCATATATATTTTTTCAATTGTTCTAAGAAGTTGATACAATTTTTTAGTTTATAATAGTTAAACTCTTGATGCAACTATTAAATTTTGTTAATTTTATTTAAATTTTTTTTTTGTAAATAAAATGTATAAACTAGCAAATAATGAATTACAAAGATGTTAAATAAATACTATAACATGTATAATAGATTGTTCAAATTTTTGTCTTAATTAGCAATAGTCATATTATATATTTAAACATCAATTTATTTAGATTTTATAATTTGATGATTTTTTTATAAAAATAATTTAATTAATATCATATGTAAATTCTTATAGGTTGCTCCAATTGCTTTAAATACCAAAATATTTACATGTATTTTTATAGTCAAATTTTAATATTATATTCATTAAAAAATTAATTAATAAATATTTTTAAACTATATACTCCCTCTATTTCAAAATAAATGACGTTTAAAGAAAAAAATTTTATTTCATAATACATGACGTTTTGATATAATCAAGACATATTAATTATTTTTCACCAAATATATCTTTAATTGATTTTGAAAAAAGACAATTTTATTAGTGAATGCAATTAATATAGTAAGGGTAACAAAGTCTTTTAATAGTGAATTAATTGCATTTTTTAATTATTGTGCATTCTTTTCAAACGTCATCTATTTTAAAATAGATGGAGTAATTTATTTATAATTTTTTACTTATTTGTATGTTTATATAAAAAATATTTATTAATTAATATAACAAATATTGATTAATATATAATGTAATAAATATTGGTTTTTAATATTTTTTCTAAAGTATAAAAATGTTCCTAATATTTTTAATTAGAGTATTATAATACCCTTAATGTCTTACTCAAAGTACTAAAATGCCCCTAAAATTTTTTATACAGTGCTAAAATGCTCCTGAATATATTTGAATTAAAAATATATGTGGTGCTGACATGGCATATTTTATCACGTGTCAATGCCATATCAGCACCGTTAATCCGGAGTTAATGGTAGCTTGATAGAAGGATATTTTAGTACTGATTTTAGAACATAAGGAACATTTATGCTCCGAAAAAAATTTAAGGGGCATTTCAACTTCTATCGAAACGTATTAGATGCATTTTGGTACCTAATCCCTATTATGAATTATCAGAAAATGGAAGTAAATGTTTTAGACAGTCAAGTTTCTTTGGAGAAAAGCCTGTTCTAAATCAAGGCGTTGGATAGTGTGTCGTTCTTGGTTTTGGTGTCTTCTTTGCTTTCTTTACTTCTTTCTTGGTAATCTCTTAATTCTCCCTTTCTATATATATATATATATATATATATATATATATATATATATATATATATATATATATATATATATATATATATATATATATATATATATATACCACTGATGGAATATGACATGGTATGAATGTGATGATAGCACAGCGGAAAAACAAAAATTTTTATCATACATACCATACAATTCCAAAGCAAGAAACGAAAAATGTAATTTTAGGGTTGTAAAACTTACAACTTTAGATGCACTTCAATATTTGGTTTTGGTGATAACCAGCAATCAAGAGTGATTTATCAACCTTTGATCTTCTTTGCCAATGCCAAAAGAACAGCCTTTACGCCACTCTTCTCTATATTCACACACACAATTGCAAAGACGACTTAAAATCGAGATTGCTAGCTTTCTGTTTAAGTATCGTGTAATGGCAATTGATTGAAGCTAAAAAATTTGATTTTGCACTTCTCTAAGGTTGCTATTACTACCCAAGATCACAAGAGAATGAGGAACAATCCTTTCTCTTTATGAAAAATTGGCCAAAATAAAATTGTGAGAGAGAGTTACTATTCACGAGTTACTATTCACGCCACACAAAAATTAGTTTTATTTTTTCATCCAATATATATATTATCTTATTTATTACGTGATAAATCTCAAATATACTCGATTAAAACTCGATTTTATAGTTCTGAAACAAAATAGTGTTTATTGTTTTGGTTAATCCATTTAGATTTTGGGTGCACAAAAGTAAAAGTTAGATTCAACGTTTCCAAATTGGTATTGCTTTTGGAATACACAAGTATATACATATATTGAAGAAATTGCTTAGTTATTAATTGTTAATTTAGTGTCATTCTCGCACCATATGATCGAACAATCAATATATATTAACTATTTTGGTCATTCGATCGGAATAAATTGAAGCACAACAGTGCATGCCATTTGATCAAACAATCAATGTGTATTGATTGTTTTGGCCATTCAATCGGAATGAATGTATAGTTGTTTAATTGGATGATACGTATATATTAATTGATTGTTTTATTCATTCAATTAAAATGGATGAGTGCTATGCGCACGAATCGTCTTTTTTTTTTGTTATTTGACATGAAAAAGAGAGAAAAGAAAATGTGAATTTGTGGGTGAAGGTATGGTTGGAGAAAAGATATGTTGGATCAAGGCATACATTAGAATAGTTTAACACAGCAGGCAGGAATGTGAAAACAGGACTTGTTGCTAGTGCAATTGTATCCCAGGTGATTTTTTTTTTGAAGTTTTGAATCAAAAAATGAAAAATTAAATTTGTCAGTTTATATATATGTATTTTTTTTGTATATAAATATAATAGTGGACACGGGATGCTACAATTTTGCAAAGCTCCAATTGCTTGGGAATATGGAGTAAGCGGACCTTTTTGGTATGCCTGTTTAGGGGGTTGGGTTTAGTTTGGTGTAAATTTTTAAAAAATTTAAAAAATTGGTGTAACAGAAAATAAATTTAGAATTTTGGAGCAGAACCCACTCAAAAAAATGCAAAATCTGTATAAAAGGCACAAATATATGCCATTTTTTTGTTAGTGAAACGGCATTGTTTGAGGGAAAGAAAGAGGGCTTCAATCCGATTAACGAAGTGGATCTTACACGCTGAAAATGGCAAAACAGGGTGCCATTTTCTGTACAAGATTTTGTCAAATGGTAGAACCTGCTCCTGCTGGAAAACGACAGGTAATGTTGCAGTTTTTCATTCATTTTTTTGGCTTATCCTTCTATAATTTTCTTCATTTGCATTCAAAATAATATGCTCAACCTTTTGAAATTTGTCTAGCTAATCTGTACTTTTCACACAGCCGACCACCCAACTTCTTTTACTTTTCGTTTTTAATTAATATTATTATTATTATAAAATGACGGTTTAAATAATATTTTTTCCATTTGTCTTTTTTATTGCTATTTTATACTTATGACCCACAAAATAGAGGTGCGAATGATAATTGTATAATATTATGCAAGCTCTTATGCATTGTTGGAAATTATCGGTTACATGCATCACATACATAAGCGAAATTTAAATTTTTTTAACCAATAGATCTGATCTTGCCATGAATTTACAATATTAATATTAATGAGAATAAGAAAAATCACCTTTGATTTTTGTTGAACAGTTGATTTTCCTTTTCACCGGATTGTCGAAAACCACAGTATCCAAAGTTGAACACCTCTAATTAATAATCCACACTAGAGAAGGAATAAATGAACCAAGAATGGAAAGGCTAGCCGAATTCCCCTTGATGCTAGCAAGGAAGTGGCGGCTAGGGTTTTTTGAGAGAGAGAATTTTCTTTCTCTTAATTGTTCACTTAATCCTAAAATCCCTATCACTTGAATTTTTATAGTTAGGTTAAAAATCTAACTTCATAATGGGATTGAGCTCTTTAAAATTACAGAAAAAATATTAAATGGGCTTCTGAAATTATTAATAATTTATTTGGGCTCAATCAAATCCAATTTAAATCATTTCACAAAAGACTATGTACAAAACCCACAAACTAGGCCCTTTGTGCATACACTTAGATTTAATCACCCAAATTAATTCCAAATCTATCCAAATTAAATATGTAGGTTCCATAACATTTATGAAATATATTTAATTTGTTTTGGTTTAAGAATTAGGCCTCTAAGACCTTCTATCTGAAGTTGGCGTGAAACCCTTCCTCTTGAGGGTTTCTGTGCCAAAATCAATTTTTTGAACCTCTATAATTTCTCCAATTGATCTATTAATTAATTAGCCCTATAACACTTATAGTCCAATAATAATAATTAATTATGAAATACAATATTTTAATTAGGTCCATTTTGTAGAACATTTCTAAAAAATTTTGCGAACAACTCTACTTGATCATAATTAATTAAACTCTTTAATTAATTATTCTCTTATTCATTTCTGTTATCCCATAATAATATCAAATATTATTATCCTTATTATTTTACCATTTTATCATTTACTTTATATGTGTGTGACTTATTGGGTTCCTGTCCATATTGGCAGTATAATATATAATTATGAGTTTTATTCAAAACTCACATGATTTAAACTTTTTTAAATCATTTTATCAATCCCTATTGATATTTATGATACACTATTATACAAATCATGAGCGGCCTCTAGCTAAGTATCATGACTCCCCAAATGTCAGAAAAGTCAAGTGGTTTGACTATACACTTCCATAGAAACAGTTACCGTGCAATTACTCCTTTCACCACTCTTATCTCAATTAGATTCTGAGTATGGGTTTCGGTCAAATCATATAAATCTAATTATGTATGTTCTATTAATTTAACCATTGTTCCCAAAATGCTCTTCATGGATCCCTATCCATCTTGGCATATTACTCTGGCCAGAGATTTTCTGAACAAGGCAATCATAGAATCATGTGAGATAACTTTTCTTAATAAATCTAGGATGGTGAATCCTTTATCGATCACTCAACTAACTTCAAGTAGGTCATGATATACCCAACCTCCTAACTATGTTTACCCCCAGCTGGAAGTAATCAGTTATGGAGTCAAAATATACCACTTGCTACTCAAGATAACTTTGGTGATCTCAAGTCTAAGGATACTTACACAACCGCTATGAAGAGATTCCTCACTGACATAGATTTAATATCCATGTGGGGATTCTCTTTGTAGGTCTCCAATGAACTTGTTCTTCTAACAAGCATCCATATGTTAGTTTTTATTATCTTCCATAATCACAGTTATGAGAACCACTACTTGAACCATTCAAGAAGCATAATATTTCCTAGTCTATCCGAAGTAACAATGTCCTATCTTGTTAATTCTTTGACTAGAAATATTTAGATATTAATACATTTATATGCAATAGACATCTCATATCATAAACAATTTTATGATTGTCTTTGCACTGTGTTTATAATATCTAGGACTTCATTTATTAATTTAAGATTTACAAACTCATGTATTTAAACATAGCATTAATAAATGAATGATGCATTTTATTAAGAATATGAATTCATACATATGAAATACATCTCTTTTACATGGGCTCTAAAGCATACTCTCTAACATGCATTAGGGCGAGTATGTTTTCCTCGTGTTAATTATTTGAAAAGGTTAATAGTCGTTCATTGACAACTAAAGCTCAACTCAATCTCAAGATGCAAGGTGCAATTTTTCATTTGAGTGCACAATAAATATCCCTGAGATTTAAAATAGAACAAAGTGAAATAAAAAATGTGAAAAAGTCATTTCCATTATAGAAGAAAAAATAGATGTGGATTCAAGCTTTTCTCCAGCTCTTTCATGGCTTCTAACAACGAAGATTACGGCAATGGTTGAGTGGGGTTTTGGAAATGGAACAAAAATCAAAATGAAATCAAAATCTAAACTGAAAATTTAAAGAAGAAAAAAGGGGAGGATTGAAAAGCACAGTTCATTAATCGAAGATAAGAATTCTTTTATCATTATTTAATTTGTACTTGAAGTTGATGGAACACACACACTGAACCAGCAAAAGAGAACACTATGCTTCTCTCTCTCTGTGTGTGTGCTACTTTAACAGATCAAAGTTTCGAAATTTTATACAAAAAGGCTAAAATTTTCAAATTTATCTCAAAAATTACTTCTTGAAATGAAGAAATTGAGAGCTAAAAAGAAATTTCTTGAAATTTTGGCTCTTTTTAATGTGGGTCTGTCTCCTTCACAGGTAGAGTTATTGAATTAAGTGACAATATATTTCCATGCAGAGACAGATGGAGAGACATTACATTGCTGATTAGATACTTCATAGCAGTAGAAGCGGCAACTTCAATCCACCATTAACCGTCCTCCATCTAAACCCAAAAAATCCAAAATTTAAACCATACCAATTTCGCTAAAATCCAAACAAAAGCCACCCCATTTTTTCTCTTTTAATGAATGACCCTGAAATTTTTTTTGTTTTATTTTTAAATTTTTGTTGGTTTCTATCAAATCTCATAGACCTCAATTTTTTTCTCTCTCTTTTGTTTCTCCCTCTACAATCTGTACAGAACCAAAAAGAAACAAATAAAGAAAAATGAATGAAAAGTGGTAACATTACCTATCATTTTCCTGTAGGAACGAGCCCCACTGTCTGACAAAATCTTGCACAAAAAATGGCACCCTATTCTGCCATTTTTCAGCACATGGGACCCACTTCGTTGATCGGATTGAAGCCCTCTTTCCTTTTCCCAAACGATGCCGTTTCACCAACAAAAAATGGCATATATTTTTGCCATTTTTTATACAGGTTTTGTATCTTTTTGAGTGGGTCTCACTTGTCAGAAAATGGCACCCATGGGTGCCCTTTTTTAACACCCCAAAATTTTAAATTTGTTTTCTGTTACACTAATTTTCTAAATTTTTTTAAAATTTACACTAAACTAAAAAAAAACCCCAGTGGGCTACTATCCAGTCATGTTCTCTTATTCATTTCTTCTAGGTAGTTGATGAATCTTTGTTTTCTTTCAAAAATTGAATCCTCAAATTTTTATCATGTTATATCAAGTCATTAAATGTATATTTTGATATAGATTGGGTCTAAATGTAGATTCAATAGAAAAAAATCAATATATTCTAAATAATAATATTATTTTACAAAATTTATCGAAATTGGACCAATGTATGATAAAATAGAAGTTTAAGAGCTCAATATAACATAATAAAAGTTAAAGACTCGAAAAAAAAAAAAAAGGGAAGAGCCTTATAGTTCAAGGGCTCAAAAATGCTTTTTGCCTTTTGTTCTTGGGCAATGGCGAGGCCACTTGAAAGGGAAAGGGGGCAATTGCCCACCTTAATTTTTGAAAAAAAAAATTAATTATATATATATATTTTATACATATATATTAAATAGACCATCTTGCCCCCCTTAAAATTTTATTTTTATCCATTTGTCCTTAACTTGTTTCTTAAGTTTTTAATCAATCAACCCTTTAGTATTCTCACTTCTATTGAAACAAAAAATATAAAATTCTATTTTTATCTTTTCAAAATTTTAAAGAAAAATCAGATAAATTTGAGAAGAAACTAAGTACAATTGCAAAGGTTTATCTTTAATTTAAGGTTGGTAATTTAATTTTATAATTTTTTTTTTTTTTTGCTTTTATATCTCTTATATCTCTTAAAGGTTAGTAATTTAGTTTTTACAATTTTAGATTTTTGCTTAAAATATGTTTTTCTTGATTGATGATTTCGTTGCTTAAAATTTATTCTTCTTGATTCCATTCTAACTTCTTATGCTCTTAAGATAATGAATTGATTATAGTTATGCTAGTTTAAAGTTTCAAGTGTGAAGCAGAAGTTTTATTTTTCCTTTGTGTTTGAGGTTTTGTTCCTTAGTTTTTGATAGTACTTTCGATTTTAGCTTCATTGGGTTGTTGTATATGTACAATTTATTTATTAGCCACGTGTTCTTCATTTGTTTAGTTAGTTTTGTTAGTTTTGTTGTTTTAGTATAAATAGCTAGCTGTTTTATTAGTTTTGTTAGATTTAGTGTAAACAGTTTGCTGTTTTATTATAAAAGGTAGGCTGCATTCTTCTTTCCGATATATGAAAAATGACAACAAGCTATTTATACTAAAACAACAAAGCTAACAAAACTAATAAAACAACTAGCTGTTTATACTAAAACAACAAAGCTAACAAAAATAACTAAGCAAATGAAAAACACGTGACTAATAAATAAACTGTATAGTATCAATAGTTGCTTTTTTGGCTTCATTAGGTTGTATAAATATTACATATTTTGTGCCCTGCATAATACTTTATGGTCATGACTTTTTCCATAATACTTTATGGTCATTTTTTAATATGGACATTTTTGCTAGATTTGTAGTTTTGTCGTCAATTAACCTTCCTTTAAGAATATTCTAACAATTGAATTGGGACTTGTTTTATATTTTATTCACAGGCCTAGCTGTTTTTGGTTTTTTTGCCCCCTTGATTACAAATTCTGGTTTTGCCACTGTTCTTGGGAAGTAATTGTTGAGCAATTTTCATGGACAGGTAATGCTGTTTGGTATAATGGCAATAGAGATCAAAAGAAAAGCTCCTTATGCACATACTATATGTGAAATTGTTAAAGCCAGGTATGCTTAAATCATTATCTATATAATAATGTATAGAATTCTTTCATAATAATAATAATAATAAGTTTCTTCAGGTGGGGGGTTGGTGCACATGTTGTGCTCGTTGGTTTTTGCTTGCTGACCAATGTAATAGTAACTGCTATGCTGCTTCTTGGTGGTTCTGCTGTTGTAAATGCACTCACTGGAGTTTACATTTTTTTTTTCTATAAAAGAATCTAATATAAAAAATTATAAAAATTCCGAAATCTAAAAATAAATTTTTTCCATTTCAAAATTACCCCTACTCATTATTATAATTAATAAGGTAAGTTTGATGTTGATTATAGTACGATGAGAAATATGTGTGCGTATATCAAAAGTACTTTCTGAAGTATTTCTTAATTCAAATATATGTTATACACATATTAAAAATATTTATTTAGTGTATATATTAAAAATATATAATAAATATATCCACTCTTTTAATAATTTAACATATAAACAATAACCATTTTCAACAAAATATGTATAGCTTTTCGCTATTAACTATCCACCATAAAATATTTTAGGTTTTAGTAATGGTTCACTAAAACAAGTACATAAGTTAATAATAATATTTATCAATAACAAAGTAAAAAATAAAACGATGAGAACAATACATATTGACTTTCATTTAATAGAATTAAATTTATGTTTCAAGAATTTAAAACTAATTAGAAGTTAATGACCAAAACGAAAATAAAAAATAATTGACTTAGACCGAAAGATAATTTTTGAGACAAATATTAATTTTTTTGGTATATAAGAAGAAAATCTTAGTTTTTGTATATTATTATTATTGCTAAATATACGAGTTAATTTCATATATAATTATTCAATTTTAGTCCAAATAACATTGTGGTCACTATTTTATAATTCGTAATAATAAAATAACTCAAATATAATTAACAATGAAATAAAAAATGCCGAAAAAACATTATATCGGTTAACTCACGTATGAAAAAACAAAATTTAATTATTTTCAAGACCCCCAAAAAGGATAGAATTTTGTGTTTAAGAGATAAGGTACTAAATTTAAACAAAAATAAGAATTACAAATGGATAATCTGCATTATTAATGCATGAGCCACATGATTGTAATGATATTTTTTCAGCATTTTTCACTTTATTGTTATAAAATTGTATTAAAATTATTTTATTATTACAACTGAAAAAATAACAGCCATAAAATCCGCCATGCAATTTTCAATTAATTAAGAGGCCTACCCCACTTTTTTGTCCTTTTAGAATACTTCTACATTTTGACGATGGCATTCGGCTTAAATTTCTTTTCTTTTTTTCATTTTTTTTTTCAAACATTGGGCTTAAATTTCAAAGCAATTATTGATTCTTTGTCAATTCTAATGAAAAATATTTTACATTTTCATATAGGTGGACTCCATATTTTTTCAATTTGAAAAATATTTAATTTAAAAAAAAAATACAATGAAAACGTTTGATCTACCGGTACATATGCATGCACTCTCTATCTAAATATTTAACTCTTATAATTTTCTTAACAAATGTTATTATTAAAATTCAATTGCAGATTTGAAGTACTTAAATTCTTAGTTTAATTTGGTATCAAAATGTATATTCCTTTCAATTTAAGTAATTTATTAGAATTATTTTCGCTTTAAACCTCTTTTTAGAAAACTAAGAAAATATTAGTTATATATTTTTTTAATTTTACTTCCAATTTCTATTATCTCTATCGTATGTATAAAATCTTTTATAAATCTTTATTTTAATTAACAAAATAGAATTATTGGTATTACTATTTCTTTTAGACAATTAAGCTTATTTAATCAATTAAAAAAAATTCTTGTAAAATTACCATTAAAAAACTTTTTTCTTAAACTCTTGAGAAAATGAGTGAAAGAGAGAAACAAATAATTTAAAAAAGAGTGCAATAATACATATGGATTTTTTCTTTTTCAATACATAAATTTTAATTGTGTGGCAGCAACAGCGTGATAAGAAAGTGCTTGCAATGCGCGCATATTTATACTCCATCTGTTTTTTTTATCTATCACTTTTAAATAAAATTTAAATTTTATTTATCTGTCACTTTTAAACTTTTAATATAATTTAATTTATTTTTTTTCAATAAAATCAGAACCAATCAGATTTAATAATTTAATCTTAATCATGTAATTAATATTAAATTTAAATTTATTTATTATTTTTTAATTTTAATAAAAATAATAAAAGTGACTGATAAAAAAAACGAAGTGAGTCGAATATGGATACATCACTTATGTATGGATACATCACTTATGTATGCATATTCAAGTCCCATTTTTTATTAGAGGGAATCTTCTTGTTATTAAAAAAAATAGTCAAAAAGAATCTTTGAGGCAATTTCCCAATTATATCTCTCTCTCTCTCCCAAGAAGAAGAAAATAGAAAATGGGTAGTAGTGAAGAAGTAAAATGTCCACCATTTGGATTTTCAGGTGAATATTATGAATTATCAGAAGATGGAAGTAAATGTTTTAGACAGTCAAGTTTCTTTGGAGGAAAGCCTGTCCTAAATCAAGGTGTTGGATACTCTGTCGTTCTTGGTTTTGGTGTCTTCTTTGCTTTCTTCACTTCTTTCTTGGTAAACCCTCAATTCTCCCTATATATAATTTTATTAAAACTCGATTTTATAGTTCTGAAACAAAATAGTGTTTGTTGGTTGGGTTAATCCATTTAGATTTTGGGTGAACAAAAGTTAGAGTTAGATTCAACCTTTCCAAATTGGTATTGCTTTTGGAATACTTGCGTGTGGATATACATATATTGAAGAAATTGCTTAGTTATTGAGTGTTAATTTAGTGTCATGCTCGCACCATATGATCGAACAATCAATATATATTAACTATTTTGTTCATTCGATCGGAATAAATAGATGCACAAAGGTATATTGATTGTTTTGGCCATTCGATCAGAATGAATAATATAGCCGTTTGATTAGATGATACGTATATATTGATTGTTTTGTTCATTCGATTAGAATGGATGAGTGCTATATGCGCACCGAATCGTCTTCTTTCTTTCTTTTTTTTTATTTGACATGAAAAAGAGAGAAAAGAAAATGTGAATTTGTGGGTAAAGGTATGGTTGGAGAAAAGATATGTTGGATCAAGGCATACATCAGAATGGTTTAACACAGCAGGCAGGAATGTGAAAACAGGACTTATTGCTAGTGCAATTGTATCCCAGGTAATTTCTTTTTTTTTTTTTTAGTTCTGAATCAGAAAATGAAAAATTAAATTTGTTAGTTTATATATATGTATTTTTTGTATATAAATATAACAGTGGACATGGGCTGCTACAATTTTGCAAAGCTCCAATGTTGCTTGGGAATATGGAGTAAGCGGACCTTTTTGGTATGCCAGTGGGGCTACTATCCAGGCATGTTCTCCTATTCATTTCTTCTAGGTAGTTGATGAATCTTTGTTTTCTTTCAAAAATTGAATCCTCTAATTTTTATCATGTTATATCAAGTCATTAAATATATATTTTGATATAGATTGGGTCTAAATGTAGATGCAATAGAAAAATAAAATCAATATATTCTAAATAATAATATTATTTTACAAAATTGATTGAAATTGGACCAGTGTATGATAAAATAAAAGTTTAAAAAACTCAATATAACATAATAAAAGTTAAAGACTCAACCTTATAGTTCAAGGGCCCGAAAATGCTTTTTGCCTTTCGTTCTTGGGAAGTAATTGTTGAGCAATTTTCATGGACAGGTAATGTTGTTTGGTATAATGGCAATAGAGATCAAAAGAAAAGCTCCTTATGCACATACTATATGTGAAATTGTTAAAGCCAGGTATGCTTAAATCATTATCTATATAATAATGTATAGAATTCTTTCAAAATAATAATAATAATAAGTTTCTTCAGGTGGGGGGTTGGTGCACATGTTGTGTTCCTTGGTTTTTGCTTGCTGACGAATATAATAGTAACTGCTATGCTGCTTCTCGGTGGTTCTGCTGTTGTGAATGCACTCACTGGAGTTAACATTTACGCTGCTAGCTTTCTAATTCCACTTGGAGTCATTGTCTATACTTTAGCTGGAGGCCTAAAAGCTACTTTCTTAGCCAGTTATATACATTCTGTTGTAGGTATTCTTCAACTCAGAATCTGAATTACACTTAACTAATACCGTTCCTTAACTGATCTAACTGTTTTTTCAATAGTTCATGTGGTTCTAGTGATTTTTGTGTACTTAGTTTACACTAGCAGCAGTAAGCTAGGAAGTCCTAGTGTAGTGTATGATCATTTGATGGAGATTGCAAGCAAGTCAAGAACATGTCAAGAACCAATTTCACATGATGGACAATCCTGTGGCCCTGTTAATGGGAACTACAAAGGCTCTTACTTAACAATGTTGAGCTCAGGCGGACTTATTTTTGGGATCATAAACATCGTTGGGAATTTCGGGACAGTTTTTGTTGACAATGTAAGTAAGTTTTTCATAGTTTTAGCAGCTTCTAGTTTTCCTCGAACTGCAGTTGATGTTTGAAGCTTTTAGGGATATTGGGTGAGTGCCATAGCTGCTAGGCCTTTATCAACTCATAAAGGTTACTTGTTGGGGGGGCTTGTGTGGTTCGCTGTGCCATTCTCTTTGGCAACATCCTTAGGTCTTGGTGCACTTGCTCTTGATCTACCAGTCACCGAGAGTGAAGCAAGCCATGGACTTGTTCCTCCTGCTACTGCTATAGCTTTGATGGGAAAACCGGGATCTGTACTTCTTCTCACTATGCTTTTCATGTAAGCTTCAATCTTGTTATGTTTCAATCCGATGGAGTTGGCATTGTAGTATAACAACTATGTAACTCTAATCAGGGCTGTGACATCTGCTGGTTCATCAGAGCTGATTGCCGTTTCATCATTATGCACTTATGACATTTACCGAACATATATAAACCCGAATGCAAGTGGGAAAAAGATTCTCAAAGTGTCAAGAGCTGTTGTGTTGGGATTTGGATGTTTCATGGGATTGTTAGCAGTGATACTAAATAAGGCTGGAGTATCATTAGGTTGGATGTATCTTGCAATGGGTGTTCTTGTCGGTTCTGCTGTTCTTCCTATCGCTTTTATGCTTCTATGGAGCAAAGCAAATGCGGAAGGAGCAACATTTGGAACTATTATCGGTTGCATTCTTGGGATTATAACTTGGTTATCAGTTACAGCCATTGAGTATGGCCATGTAAATCTAGACACAACTGGGCGGAACGCGCCAATGCTTGCTGGAAACCTTGTTTCTATACTCACTGGAGGAGCTATTCATGCTATCTGCAGCTTTTTTCGGCCCCAAAACTATAATTGGGATAGTACTAGACAGATCACGGTAGTTGAAAAGGAGAAAGATGAGTTGCCGGAAGAAGAGTTCAAGGATGAGAGATTAAGGAGAGCAAAAGTCTGGATAATCAAATGGGGCATTGGCTTCACTATTGTGATTATTATATTATGGCCTCTTCTCACTCTTCCTGCAGGTAACAGAATTTTTTGTAGTTTTCTCAAAATTGGGCTAATTAAATTGATTAGTGTAGTTAATTATACCAATAATGCAGGTAAATTCAGTAAGGGGTACTTTGTATTGTGGGCTGTGATAGCAGTAGCTTGGGGGACTGTTGGATCAGTAGTAATTATAGCTCTACCGGTGATTGAGAGCTGGGAAACCATTCAAAGTGTGTTGCTGGGCATGTTTACAAATGATATGCTTCTGGCAAAAGTTGAAGAGATCAATGTAAAGCTAAATGCAATAATTTTGGCTTTGCCTGAAGCTCAGAATAATTACTTGCTACAGAGAGAAAACGCCAAAAAGGAAGATGCATCATCATCATCACAGCACTTGGCTTAACTTTCTTCATTTCGTGTAGCAAAATTATTTGCATTTATAAAAAATACAAAAATAAAATATGTATGTATAAATACATGCGCTGAAAGAATTACATAAAAACAAAGAGAAATCATGCAAACAATGTACTTTAGAGCTTTTCCCACTGACAACTCATTCCTGCGACAAGCTCAGGGTACAGTGTGTATCTTAATCTATACATATCTTTCTGCTATATTCAACAAACATTTGTGGACAATTTTACGAATTCTGCCTCCTGCAAGTGTCTTGCTTCACAACAAAAATGACTAGTTAATCTACTTTAGATTCCAGGACTTGCTACGAACTTGATTATCAGATGCTATCATTTGGCGAGCTACCAACATGGTATTGATAAAACAATATTTTTTGATTTGTTTCCCGCACCATCTACAACAGTCTGAAGGCCAAATGATGCTTAAGTACCACAAGAAATTTCCAGTCTCATTTGTAACTGAAGGAGCGAACCAGGAGGAAAGCAACTTGCGCAGACATTGCAGCTTCTTTGTGAGCTAAAAACCTGAATATCTTGGGTTGCAGCTCTCATCTAATTCAAAATAAACTTGAGCCTCATTATCACTATGGAGCTATTACTAGCATTCACAACTAACATCCGAGAATCTCCACTTATATAAAAACCTCAAGATCATGAAGGATGTTTCAGGATTTGAGACCCGAGTTTTAACTTGTCAATATCAATACCATCCTTCTTTGCAGATAAATTAGCTGCTGCCCGATCTTTCAAAGCTTCCTTTTCCAATTTCTTTTTTTCAGCTTCAGCCTGCTTTTCATTCTCATCTCGTGCCTTATTGAACATCTTCACAAAAAGGACCAAGATTTGCGTCACTGCAAAGTGAAAGCATAAAGCCAACAGTATCAGTCGACTGAAATATTCAGGTAAGAAGAAGTTGGAAATACTATCCTATCCCTTCCTACAACCAAATCTAATGCTAGTGTTAACGGTAAAACAAGCATCAAACATCCTTAAATTTCCAACTTCCACATTGAGTTCCAAGAGCACTCTAATCTAGGATCTATCAAGGAAGCCATGACTCACAAAAGCTTTGAATTCAAAGTTCCAGAGCTAAAGCAGACTCTAAAATCCATACGATATTCTCATGCATTATTTGTACTTAATTTTTGGCATAGATTTTTTTTTTTAAATAGAAAAATCACAACCTATCATAGTAACCAGAGCCTCACGTCAAGGAAATTATCAAAATAGATGATGAAATCATGATCCCATTTTACTGGAATGGACTCAGAAACCAAAAATCTGGCGAATCTAGCCACACAAAAAGGAAAAGAGCATTGCATTTTCAGACCTTGTTCAAAAGGACAGCGTGCTGGGTCCTCTCCAAAGTACTGGGATAATGAATCTGCATTTCTTCCCTGAAAAATAAGTACCAAGACTTTAAGATTAGAACCAGCAACGAAAAGCACAGGGATAGAAATAAGAAAACTAAAAGACACAGAGCAAACTAACCACTTCAGAATACAAGGAAATGAGCGACCTCACTTCTGCTTCAGCAGTATCAAGGAAATTCTTCAAAACCTGCAAAAGCAGCCATTCATCTTATAAAGGACTAAATACTAAGTTGAAAGACTTGAAAGTACTGTTTTATGGTACAACATAAATCGTTTAGTCACCCTATGCCAATTATCACACTACCGCCCAATTTAAACAAGGAAATATTTTCTTCTAGTATAAATAATTTAGTTCAAATATATGCCTAAATTAGTAATTACCCTGATAGCCATTATCTCACAACCATCCAGTCTAAACAAAGAATAATTCTTTTCCACTCAAATTTGTTGATATGCATCTTTCATGTTAGGCTATTGCTCATCATCCATTAATGAATTAAAAATGTTGAAAACAACAGTAGAATCTCTCCAACCCATGACAATACAGTGAGCCATTTTAGAAATAAATTAAAACATGACTCTTTAATGACAACATAAGATCAAAAATAAATCCAATTATTAATAGAACAATTTATAAACCAAAATTTAACCACTCTTTCAAGAAAAACTAGTTCATATATGGTACCATACAGGTCTGATGCAAAGAAGAGCGCACCAAGACTTTGCTCAATTTAGAGCTATACTAACGTCTTTGTTGAGGAAAAAGAATGGCTTCTTGATTAGTAAGAAAAAAAGGAAATGCAATTATTTCTTTTCTGTTATTACTTCAGATTATTAATGTTCCAAGTAAAATTTAGCATTAGAATTCTCATTTTTAAAATTATATTTCACAAAATGAGGATTTTACTATTATTTGTTGTCCAACTTTTACTATTACTATTAGGTTCAGCTTTCTATACTTTCAAATAGGCTTTTGGTTTGTATAATGCATTCTATGAACTCGTCGTGAGGTTATCATCAATAAATTTAGACAATAATGAGCATTAACATGTAGGGAGGGGGGCAAATAATGTGCAGCTTGTCATTTTGTTGACTTTAATCTTCCAGAAATTTAAGTTAAATAATGACAACTATTCTTAGCCTTTATTGTAATCTTTAATGTCTAGGAGTTCTATTGGGAATTTTTCTTAGGAAAATAATGGCCTATTGAAGATGATTTAGAGAACAAAGAGAAAAACAGATAAAGATTACGATGTCAATGAATAAACATAGCAAAATCAGACCTAAAGTCAATGTACTCAATTCCTAGAACTAAGCTTATGAACAATTGTCAACAGTTGTATAAAACAGTTAAATGCCTACAAAAAGACTCGATAGTTCAAATGTTTATCTTAGAAAAAAAATAAAGAATACTCTGCTTATAATTTAATTGCAAATAAGTTCTTAGATTTTAAAGCCTATGTACTATGGCCCAGATTTTAGTAAGTTACATTTGGGGATTGGTCAGCTGGTACATATTTATAAAAGGCTCAATACATACAAAACCTCTTGTACTTGCTCAGTTTGGTCACTTAGCCATTTGTACTCGATTTTTTTTTTTTTCAAATTGACATATACACTTGCATTTTCAGTACAAACAAGCAACTCTTTTTAAAGTTCGGGTTCATTTAGGCACTTTGAGCTGACATAGAAGCTCAAATGCTGATGTCCAACTGATATGCAGCTTGAGAAAGAAAAAAAAAATTAGTGCAAAGGGTTAAGTGGCTAAAATGGACAAGTAAAGGGAACTTTGCACGTATTAGGCCTTAATAAAATCAAACCAAACGTTATTACAGTATAAGTAGAGCAGAATCTGTTGGCAAATATGTTTAGAAATGACTGAAAAACCAATTTAATTTTCTAGCAGCGAATTCCACAAAAGATATTTTTGAAATGTAAATAAAAGTAATAATGATTTTAAGAAACAAGTTGAAGTTTAAAGATATTAACGTGCACCGTGACAGCTCAGAGATTACTGCTGAAATCAATCCCTTCACATCATGAAACTTATATTATCTCATCCCTCCATCTCTCAGTTTCCTGCAATTCACAAAATATTTTTTTTTCTGTGAAATTATATAATTATTTCTATCCCTTTCCTTTTGTGAATTTTGTACTGCTACAAGATTGCCTGCATTTGTGTTTATAACAGAAATGGCATGAAGATGGAAATTATATGATCGATCTAAATTGTTTTTAATGGTGGTGGAAATAGTTCAATGGTTGATCTAAAATGTTTTTAATGGTGGTGGATATTGTTCAACTCCATTAGATCCTCAAATTGATATCTAATTTAGATAACTGACTCAAGTCAATTGTTTTGAATAGTCAAATATGTCCATTTTCACTTTTTAATGATTAACATGGTGTTGAACCATGGGAACTGATTCCATTTGAAAATTTTACTCACAATGTGCTTAACACTTATGATGAGGACCAATAATATGCTCAAAGAATAGAAGATATGAAGCTTAAAGCATTATACCTTCAATCTATGATTCAAATTCATATTTGATTTTCATTGAATGCCTCTAAATCTTTCAAACCAAACATAAAACATGCCTAAACAACACTTATATCAATATCACACTTGATGGAGAAGATGCTATCCATGATGAGAGTCAAGCCCACGGGCCCACGACTTGTTCGGTTTATACAAGACGGTCCAATAAGAAGGCTGGGAAAGAGGATGAAGCAAAGTTGGCAGCAGTTAGTTAGGAAAAGGAGAATATATATAGAGGTATCTTTAGAAAAGGGGGTATGAAGAGATTTGTATGGCATTGTTTAGTGTGAGTGAGGGAAGGAAGGAGGCAGGGTGTTTGGCTGCTCTTCCTGGAGTATAGGCCCTTACTGTTTGTTATCTTTTTCTTGTTCTTATTTCCATTTTCGTTCTTATTATAACAGTCATTGTATTGAACTCATTTATAGAGTAATATACCCAGATTACTACATTTGTCTCTGTTGTGTGATTGGATATTAGATTGTTTATCTTATTCCTTATCATTGGTCCGACCTGCCGGATGCCAATGGAGACGAGCTACCAAGCTCTCTCTTCTCGAGTAGATAACAATGAGAATCGGATAGGGGAATTATCAGTTCGTATACAAGAATTAACCAACACTGTAACAGAAATGCAACATAATGCTCGTGTGATAGAACAAAAAAACGATGAATTTCGGAGTTTTGTTGTGGGTTGGATGAGAAGAATGGAAAAACAACCGTCCTTGGAAGAGGCATATCGTTCTCCTTGGGAAACAATGTTGTGGACAAAAGAGAGATTCATCAGGGACAAATCTCAAATCCGCGAACGAAATACTATGTCCACACATTCCTTTTTGCTGATCCATTAAAAGATCTAGCAGGCTCGAAACAAGGAGGGAACGTTGAAGGATCCATCGACACTTCTGAGATGGTGGCTACTACCGCTCCGATTCTTACTAAATCGCAATTTGTGGGATGCTTAAGTAGGGGATTGAAGGATGAGGTGGAGGATGGAGTAAAGGGTTACAAGCCGGAGAACTTGGTGGAAGGCATGGGACTTGCGTGTTCCATCGTAGGACCTCTGCAAATGGTATCATCGAGCTGGGGGCTATAAGAGCTTGGTGAAAGAGAAGGCATCGATCTTCACGTTAGTCTCTACTACTGGACCAAAGGAGGGTTCTAAGAAAATTGGGCCATCTCAATTGCATCCAAATCCTGCTTTTGGATCCAGCCCAAACAAACATTCAGCGCTTACTCCAAACAGCTACCCCACATCCCTATCTGCCTCCTTAGAATCAAAGCTATGGGGAAAAACAAGGAAGGGAGTTCGGCACCTTACCAAAATCGAGTGGAAAGAACGACGCAGAAAGGGTTTGTTTTTTTCAGGAGAATCGCCGCGCTCGGAACGACGCCGCCTCCGAGGAAGAGCGTCGTGGAGAGTAGAGCCGGCGGGGCTGTCGAGATAGGGGAGACTGTGGTGTTGAAATCGCAGCCGATTAGGCACATGACGGAGGATGACTACATCATCAACGGCAATCCACTTCCTAAGGTCATCAGCAGGAAGGTGGCAAGGGTGATGGAGTATTGCACAGTCTTTCGCCAAAGTTGGTTTCAACACCATGTGGGTGCTGTGTCAGGGAACGGCAACGAGATAAACACTATTAAGTTGGAGGGAACTGCCAACGAGATCTCCACGTTGATGCTGACCAATGGTAGAGCAACAATCAATTTAATTTTCCCCCAGTTAGTGTCGGTCTTGAGATCTCAGGTACGTCTAATCAAAACCCTTGAATTCATACTTGAGAATGGGAATTTGGTTGGAGATGACAAGGGACATAAGCGAATTCCTATCAAACTTAATGACTACCAATGCTCCATTTATGCACTGGTGATTGAATTAAGAGGGCTAGATGTAATCTTAAGGGTAGAAGGGTTACGAATTTGGGAAGATGTAATAGTTTTATGGGTGTTGGGTAGCCTTACAGGGGCGGAGCAGGACAAAATAGTGGGGTTGAAGAGGGTTACTACGAAATTTAAAAAACTGCAACGCTTTCAAACTTTGATTGATAGTCATTTATACCAGCTTGTGTCCGAAATAAGTCATTTCACATGGGTATTCCTGTAGGTACTGAACCATTTGACCGACCACCAGGAGAAACACGTCGAGATTCCTAAGTCAGATGACGAGCTTAAGACCTGGGATGCTGATTCCATCAAATTTGACCAGGTTACCCTATTTGATCTCATTTTGGCAGTGAACTTTGTGACATGTTTCATTGGAATGATGCACTTTGGCTAAGAAGATGCAGCTAATCGGCTAACTAATATCATTGGAACTAGCTACATTCACTCCATCGTAGCAATTTTTATAGTAGACACTTACGTGGGTGGATGGAAAGTTGTTTTAGTTTTAGGAGTCATTGAATTTATGGCACTAAAACTGCTAGCAGTTCAAGCTCAATACATGCAATTAAGATTTCTTTCTTGTAATAACATCGAGCCAAACGTTCATTGCAAGAAAATTGGAAGTCAAAATGCGTTGTTGTTCTCTATAGCTCACTACTTGCCTGCTCTTGGGTCGTCAAGGGTCAAAGATGTATTGCTGCTACATGGAGCTGGTCAATTTAGGAAGAAAAACTTGAATGAGGAGGCTAAGCAGATGTCTAGCTTCTTCAACTATCAGTTACTAGCAATCTGTGTGGGAGTTGTAGCTAACTTAACACTTTTGGTGTGGATGCAAAATAAGCAAGGGTGGGACTTGGGCTTGGGTACTAGTGCGGCCACCATGTACTGGAGGATGCTCATATTTTTAGCTCGATTGCCAAAGTTTCGTAGACAACCATCGGCTCTCTTTGAAATTATGCAGGACGAATTTGTCATCCGCCACCAGTTTTCTCAGCTCAGTCTTGAGGACAAGACTGTTTCCCCACCCGGTGGCAATGATGGAGAAGATGCTATCCATGATGAGAGTCAAGCCCACGACTTGTTCGGTTTATACAAGACGGTCCAATAAGAAGGCTGGGAAAGAGGGATGAAGCGGAGTTGGCAGCAGTTAGTTAGGAAAAGGAGAATATATATAGGGGTATCTTTAGAAAAGGGGGTATGAAGAGATTTGTATGGCACTGTTTAGTGTGAGTGAGGGAAGGAAGGAGGCAGGGTGTTTGGCTGCTCTTCCTAGAGTATAGGCCCCTTACTGTTTGTTTATATTTTTCTTGTTCTTATTTCCATTTTCGTTCTTATTGTAACAGTCATTGTATTGAACTCATTTACAGAGTAATATACCCAGATTACTACATTTGTTTCTGTTGTGTGATTGGATATTAGATTGTTTATCTTATTCCTTATCAACACTCCTCCCAAAACGGATCATTTATTCCTGGATTGGGGAGCAACAGTAACCCCCAAACAGCATTACCTCTAAATTTTCATCATTCCTTTGATTCCTAACACTATCCTTCGTAATACCTAACCCTTAATAGGAATTACCCTGCCTCAGTTCTTTCTTTTGTGGCTCTTAGATCTTTAAGCCTACACTCTCTAATGGACATGCTCTCTTAGGATGGTTCCTAAACCAATTTAGATCTTTTACTCAATTCCTATGATTGACCTTAATAAATGTAGTATTAGAGCTAAGGATCCCAGAATTTTTTAATGTTATAGCCTTTCCAACAATCAGCAAAATTGTGAAATGAATCCAAAAGTTGAATCTCCAAGTCAACATTTTGAAATTGAAGAGATGCAAAAAGATGATAGTTCAAGAACAATAGCAATTTCAACAAAGTAACTATGAACCTTCACTCTGCACTCACCTTTTGGAAGCCTGAAGATATAGCACCATCATTAGCTGAAGCAGCAAGTTCTTGCTCCACCTTCTCAAGACCTTTACTCCACAGCTTGCATTTCTTCAGCCAATGCCTTCAGTTGAATCTACAGTTTTTGAAACAGAAAAGGAATTGACACACTTAGAAATTAATCAATCGAACAACTACCCATGAAAAGGTCAACATATGCAGCTAATGGAGTATACCTTTGAGGCAGCTTCTATATGAACAAGGTCCTTATCAAAATCTAGCAACTCTGGCATTTTCTCAGCAAGAAGCTACAATAAGGCAAACAGAAAAGATACCATGATACTAAGAAAGAAATGACATATTAAAAATTATAGAAGTGGAAGGATCAACATCAATAAACAGGATCCATCAGCTCAAATTGCAAGAAAGTAACACTCAAATGCTAGTGCATACGGGTTATGATATGCACACTGGCCCAATCGGCAAAAAAAACTCTTGCTCACAATGGCCCAATCGGCAAAAAAAACTCTTGCTCACAATCATCTTATTGATGATGTGAGTTTATAATTAAAAATGTAAAGTATAAGCAATGTCCACCTTGCATAAATAGTGCATCAAAGTCATTTTGTTGTTCCTTGCACGCGTGTCAGATAACTTAAGAAGGCTGTCCAATTTGAATCCAACAGCAGATCCTGTAATTGGACGGTAGAAAATGAAAATAAGAACAGAAAGAAGCATAAAAGAAAGAATTCTTTATGAAAAGACGTAGAACATGAACTAAAAGCATGGTACCTCTTGCAGTCCCCTGATTCAAAGCATTTCCTAAAGTTAGAATTGTTTGCATTATCTGACGTAATTTTGCTGATTCTTTTACCTGAGAATAGGCATGATATTAAAGATGCAGAACAAAATACGTTAAAATGTTTAAAAAACATTTTAGTTTGTACGGTACCTCTCTAGCAGCATGATTGATAGTATTGAGGTTACTTTTTAAGTCGTCCACCTGTCATCACAAAAGTGATATTTGAAAGTTATTTTGTGTCCCATGCAATGAAATCAAGAAGCAGATACAAGTATTATACAGAAATATACCTGACTAGTAAAGGTGATTCTAAAGGCAAATACTCGAAGCTTGGCTTCTACTCGAGGAACTTTCATAAGCTCCAGGAAAAACTGAACAAATGAATTCTGTAAGCACTCAAATTTTTTGTTTTGCACAAATTAAAGATTTTAGCAGTCAACTTAACCTGTTCACACTTTCCTAGCATTTCCTTGGCACCTGTATAGTTCTGCCAACCGTAACATAAAATAGTAAGAAGCAACAATGAGCAGCATAAAATTTGTTTGCAGTGTGAAGGCAGCTAGAAAGAAACATTATCCCTTTTTCTTCCATAAATCAATAACATACTTAGTATTTCAATCAGCTAACTCTTTGTTGTTTATGACAATTATGTTACCAATGGATGGTTTGTGCCCAAAGAAAAATTTCAGGCTTTCATTGAGATTTGAAAAATGTTCAATTTTAAGAGAAACCTCCACACAGCAAACCATCTCTTTGCATTTCACATTCATATTGCAGGGGGAAGAGAGAGAGAGAGAGAGAGAGAGAGAGAAGAGAATTTATTTCCAGAAAAGTTGTAGTAGTAAAAATGTGAGCCAATCACTTGAAAAAACAAAAAAATGAATAGCAAGAATACAAAAGCACAAAGGCACTAAAAGAAAAAACACAACATAAATGGAACAGGTGTTTCAAAGACCTGTGAAATCAACTACGAAAAAATTATTTAGCAAAAACATCTGGGCAGCAAAATATTGCAGCATACTCTAGAGTCAGCAAGCACTTTAAACTTAATATAAGGATACAAGACATAGATTACCTTCAGTGTCTCCATTTCTTCCTTTGTGGGACAAAATTTGATAAGATTCTCAACCTGGTCAATGTCTAAAGCTGAAGAATCCAATGCAAGAACTGCACTCTGGAAACAAATATATGAAATAACTAGAACGATCATATCACCGTTAAAACTGTAAATGAAACAAAAAGTAAACCAAAATGTTTCCCCAAATATACAGTTTTCTCTCTAGTAATATATCAAGGACCCAAATGCAATTAAATTTAAAATTTCAAGGGCCAATATATGATCCAATTTAAAGTACCAAGGGCTAAAGTAAGTTAAAAATTCTTAGTTTTATATTAAAAGAATTACTATTAGTTGTCAATAGACCTTGGGAACTAAAAATAACTCATTTTGAATTCAGAGGAACAAAATCCTATTTTAGGATTTTTCTTATTAACACTAAAAACAAATGGCAAACTTTTTGTAATGCCATGAGGTTAACAAAAAGAAACTCTCTATTATCTGAAGAAGTGAAAACAAAAGCATACAAATTAAGAATCAAAATCAAAGTCCCTACTTATCTTGTACCACATTCAAAGGCATGGAAGTATGTACTTCTTCCACTCTAACATGCTCTCTGCATAATTCTATTAACATGTTCAAAAAAAAACTTCAAACGGTTTCACAAATCCAATTAATACAACCTCCTTTAACATTAATCAACTGAGTTTATGGTTTATTGACTCAAACTATGACAACAAAACGAAAATTGATAACAGAAATTATAGAGTTTTCAGATACCTAAAGCAATAGCCATGAACTAATGGGTATAAAGATCAAAAGTAAGATAACATGGAGACAGAATTCTGCTTGTTTTGGGTTGTGTAAGCCATGAAGTGGACTACTGAATCCTAAACTTTTTGCTTTTCCCAGTTTAATCATATTCTACAATTTTGGCAGTTAAACACATAATGGTGATTTTTATTCCACCGAAGTCTGCTTGTTTTGGGGTGTTAGCCATAATGTGGCAAGATAATATGGGGGCAGAACTTCTTAGTCGGTATGTGGGCCTGCCACAAGCCATTTAACCAACAAAATCCTAAGTTATTGAGCAAATCTTCACTTTTTCCCCTTTTTGATTGAAACCTTCATCTCCTTCCTTTACCAAGATAAGTATCTTCTCTTTCTTTTATCAAACTTCAAGTTTAATTGAAATAAAAAATGTCTTTTGCTCATCTTCCCTTGGCACTGCTACAATGCTAAGTTTATCATCAAAACCAACAATCTCTCCAACCAGTCGTCAGCCTTCTTCCCTTCAATGTTGCTTCATCTTCATTTTGTTTATTTCTTTTCTCTAGATCCCCTAATGCAACTGCAAATCCTTTTGATCAATATCATAACTAGGTTTTACCTCTTTTTTTTCTTTTTATGTGTGTGTGCGCACGCTTTAATTTTGAAACACAAAATTTAAAAGCAAGGAAACTAAACCATAATTTCAAGAATGCCAAAGCACCATGATTGAAATTTCTTTGAAGTTCAACAATGATAAGAAGATATACTTTGTAATCAGAGCACCATGCAGGTAGTTTTTGTTAGTTTAACAAAAGGGTGAAGTCGGGTACAATACAGTTATGAAGTTGAGGCAAAACAGGGCTGCTTATGTTAACCTATGCCTGGGTGTGGGACACAAAGCCAGACAGCATGCAACATCCACATCAACATGCCATGCCATTCTTCACACAGGCCATAAACATCCAATATTAATTGAAACCCAAACAATAACTTTAGCATTTAGCTGCCAGAAGTTATAGATAAGAATAAATTAAGAAAGCCCATGAAGTTTAGGATTATTGAGGCCATTAATTATTTAGTTAAGGCCATTAACCTTTTAATTAAGGAAGACTTCATTTAGTCATCTTTCAAGTCTCTCCATTCACTTAAGAACGACATTAGATAAAGAAAAATAGACCTTTAGAGTAAGAGATTCAATATGAGACATGAAGATATAAAAAAAAGTAGCATGTCAAATACATAACTGAAAGTCTCTTTTCAAAAAACATCCCAGCACAAAGAGGTCATTTTAATTTGCATCCTCAGGACTAAGAATAAATGCTTTAAGGTTTGTCATATCACTTAAGGTAAAGATGAGACTTACAATCACGTCAGGCAAAGGTACTTTTATTTTTGTGAGCATTATTTCACAATTATATGCTCTACGCAAATCAACCTGTCAAAAGGAAAAAGAAGCAAGAGTTTAAGACAATTTAAGCATAATGAACATACTTACAAATACAACACGCTCAAAGTATGAAGAGGGGCAGAATAATGGATGCCTTTTTACCATATAATTTCAGAGATAACAACTCTGAAGCAAGGAAGATTTGTGGTTGTCCACACATGAGAAAGCAACCATATTCGCGAGAGATCAAAGTATCAAGACATGTAATTCCAGTTGTGTCACAATAAATAATAATTACTTATTAACAATAATCTTCAAAATCCACTTCTGGTGTGATACAATTAAATAAAATTCCTAATTTACAGTTTCCACTGCTTTCCAACTATTCTACAATTAAAAAAAAAAGAAAGTATTTTGATAGTTTTGAAAAGAGTTTCAGCTCTTAGTAGTTGTGTTGTGAGTTAATAACTGTAGAGCACTCAAATTCACATGATTATTCAAGTAGCCCTTATTCTTTCCCCTTATATTTGTCTTGCTTAACCAACTTCCCAGTGTAGTCATTTCTAAGTTTCACACGATAGCATTATTAATTTGAATTAGTTATACCAAATTTAGCTGGATAATCAGCTGTCATTTTACCAAGAAGGAAAACTGAGCTGTGAATTGCATGCTAAACAGCTGATTCAAGTGAAGTTTTATGGTTTGATTCAAGAAGAAAGACACCAGCATAAACCTCCACAAAGGGAGCACTTCTAATATTGTATATGCTAATGATTTGTTGAATTTCCTATGATGCACCTATTATAAAAAATTTAGACAATGGAGTTGAACAGTTAGGGCTAGAATAGGGTAATTGTGATTCAAATAATACAAAATATTGCATACAAGCATCCCTATTTACACTACGGATGAATAATAATCCTTAACCGAAAAGGAATCCTAAGCAAAATAATACTAATTAAACAAGAAAAATACATAAGATTAAAAGAATTCCAACCAAAATGGAATAAGAAATATATGCATCCAAACAATATAATGAAAGGAGAACTCAAACAAAATTCAGATAATCCTAATTTTGCTTGGAGCTCATGCCAAAAACTGGAAATGGCACATTTGCAGCCAATTTGGGAAGGAGAACTCAGATAGTACCCCCTTACAACTATTAATAACCTAAGTTGCCAGTTGCCAGTTGCCAGAAAGTCCTACATCACTGAGTATTTGATCATGTGTTTGGATAGGATATTTGTTTCAAGGTTCTCATTCTACCGTAGTTGTATGCTTTCTTTTCTTCTTCAACGTGTAGTAGGGTTCTTCTATAATTCTCACATTTCCTACGCTTCTATGAAAGGCCCTAATCTCCCGACACCAAGATTTTTAGTCAAAAAAGGATAAATTATCTAGAGTTCTAGACATACGACCAGGTTACAAATAATATGTTCTTAAACATTACCTAAAAGTTCTATGCACTTGAATATAGAACTTGAACACATACAACATCGTAAATGCAAAACCAAATATATAGAATGGGGAAAAAAAATCATACCAGCTGCACTTTTTCAGGTTTGTTAATGACAGAACCACGTCGACCCCCAGCTTTATTGATGGCACTTCCATCTGAAGCAGAAGCAGCTGAGAACAAACTTTCAAGTTCTGAAATGTCAATTTCAGGGGCCCTGGAAGAAACATTCGTCAGGCCATATAAAAAATGCAGCTCTCGTCCCTCTCTCCCCAGCCAACAGGGGAAGTCATGGAGAAAAAGAGCAAAACAGATTGCAGTTTACAATAGATTTAGAAGATATGATCAAAATAAAATGACTGGTAAAACACACCTAGACTCATTTTCCTGCTTCTGCGAATCTGCCCATAAACTCCCTTGCATTGCTCGAGTAACTTTCACCCAGTGTAAGGGTTTTAATGAAGTTTTCTTAGGACCACTAACAGTCCCAAGAGCATTTCGACCTCTGCTACTTGGCCCTGAAGAGGGTTTTCCCCTTCCAACAGATGGAAGTGGTGGTGGAGGCACATTGGAGCTCTTTGCTCCAGGAAGAGGTGGAGATGGACCAGGCACTACACCACGGCCTGCAGGTGGAGGGGTAGCAGCAAGAGGATTGGGAACTGGTGGTGGAGGTGGTGGAACTGAACTAGGGCGAATAGATCCTGAAGGTGGAGGAGGAGGAGGGGGAGGGGAAGGTGGCCTTGGGGCACTACTAGGATTATGGCCCAAAGGAGGTGGTGGAGGAGGAGGAGGTGGTGCCCCATGAAGACTATTATTTGTAGATTTCGAATTTAGAGCTGGTGCCTTGGATGGCATTGGTGGTGGAGGAGGCGGTGGTCGTGGTGGTGCAGGCTGTAGGCTATTGGCTGAACCGACCAAAGTCGGTGGTGGCGGTGGAGGTGGTGGCGTTGATGATTGCCTGGATGCAGAAGATAGAGGAGGAGTTGGTGGAGCTGGTGGGGGGCCTTTAGTGGAACTGAAAGATGGAGGTGGTGGAGGCAATGGTGGCCCCTTACCCATAGCAGCAGGTTGTGTACAAGAATCTTTATGAGAGAAGTTTGGAGGAGTGGGAGGAGGAGGAGGAGCTGGTCGTAATGAAAAAGCGGGTTTATTGAAGTTAGAAGGCATGGGTGGGCAAGGAGGTGGGGGTCCTTTGTTAGCAGTGAGAATTGAAAGCGTTGAAGAATCTCTGTTTGAACCACTAATGAGAGGAGGCAGTGAAGGAGGTCTAGCAATGTTACTAGAGAGACCAAAAGTTGGTGGTGGTGGTGGTGGTGGAGGAGGTTGGGGCAGGGGTGGGGGTGGGGGTGGGGGCGATGTCAATGAAGAACTTTGACTGATAGAAAGCAGTGGTGGAGGTGGGGGTGGGGGTGGGGGTGGGGGTGATGGGGCAATAGCTGGGGGAAGCAAATTTTGAGGGGCTAAAGAAGGTGGATTTCCTTCCCTTGGGACTGATTGATGAAGGGAGTATGGAATATTTTCCATTGAAACTTGAGCTGAAGGATTTCTAGCATTATTTGAATCATGAAGACCATCGTTTTCAATAGGCAAGAGGACTGAATCAGCAGAAGCTTTGGGGATTAGATCAAATGCTTCATCTGAACTGTCAGCAGTGCTTGATGCATTATATTCTTCTTCAGAGTCAATTGGCGATGCATATGAACTGCCTTTACTCTGAAATCTTGACATATCTCTAGCATCACTTAATACAGAAAGCTGTTTAAGTAGCCACAAGGCAGCATCATCATTGTGGTCAACCCACTCAACCCCATTAAACAGTTCTTGAACCCTGGAAAAAGCTTCGATTGGCAGCCCTCCTTTCTCCTCACCATTTAAAATTGTTGTTGGAGCTTTTGGTGGGGACATACTCTCCATTTCCCCAAACAAAACCTGAAATTAAAAGTTTAATTTAATTAGATGAATTACAAATATATGAACAAAAGGAGAAGAAGAAAACATGACTCACCTCTGCCCGGAAACCTTTTGGATAGCGTTCTTTTGAGTCCCAAAGAATGTCCAAGTTCTCAGAGTTGAGCATCAATATATTAGATCGAATAAATGCAGTATTAAACATCACGCGAAACATCATAACCTCCCTTTCTGGATCCAAGTCCTGATGCACACACTCCACTATAACATCACCTTGCACCAAACACTGAATGTCAATCTTAATCACATCACATTCTGCCTGCAAATTGAAAATTACCATGTTTAAATATGCCTGGAGAAATGAATGCAAGGCATTAAAACAAAGAATAAGGCCAGAAGCCTCTCACCTGGCGGTAATGCCGAAGGGCACTCTTCTTTCTCTTTGACATGGAGAATAGCATGTGTGTCGAAAGCCCGCCCTTTGTATGGAGATTCCTGCCAAAAATACGGATGACTGGCCTGCATCCATTTTCAGAATCAAAGCTCGGAATGGAACGAAGAATTATACAATCTAATGAAAGTACTCGCTCTGGAGGAGGCCATTCAGGTGCTATATTTCTTCTGGCTACATATTGAAGGTAGCGAAGCTGGGAAGGGAAAGGATTGAGAGGTGACAACAGCTGCAGGAACCCCTTAGGAGCCTCTCGGTGCACTATTTCAAGAGTTCTTCTTTCACCGCTATGCAACTTATTAAAAATCAAGAAACTAGCTAAAAGTAAAGCCAAAAGCGGCCAACCGCCTCTCTCACAATGAATAAGGATGATATTCTGGTGATTCCCCAGTGAAAGCCAACTCTCACAAACACGAAGAAAATGCTGGATCAAAGACAATGGCAGAAGAGGGCAACCCTCATATTGTCGCGGATAATCCATGACAGTGACATCATACTGGCATAGAATTTCTGCAAACTGACTCTTCTTCTCACCCTCACGAAAATTGAAAGCAAGAAAGGAAGATTCAGGAAAATCCTCATGCAACTCGGCTACAATTTCATGTAGATATATTTGGTACATTCCATCAGGCAAAACTTCAGTGGAAAAACAAGAATCAAAAACTGCCCATATTCATTCACAAGAAACCAAACAAAAAAAAAGAGAGATATATCAGACAAGCTTGAAGCAACAAAATCTCAGACAGAAAAGAAAAGGGAAAAAGGAAAGTTGCTGTTACCGTATACTCTGTCAACAAATTCGAGCAATCCATCCGGAGGCCTTTTGTAAAAAAATCTACTGAGGAGGGACATTACTGGGGAAAAGGGATTTTTACATGTTCTCCATTGCACCTGATTCCCTGAACAAAAAACAACAATTTCGAAGCTTTAAATCTCATGGAACTAAAATTAAAAACTGAAATTTTTCGTTAGTGAGGGGGAAATTAATTAACGAAGATTTTAAATTACTTCACAATTGAACTTAATTAGCTGCCAAACACTGACATAAACAGACACGAGTTTGTTGAACAGTATAAAAATGGAAATAAACAACAAACAAATAAGACCCATGAATGATAAAAGCAAGAGATCAGAAGAAATTAAGCAGCGAACCAGACCAGACGAGCAAATGGGGAAGCGTAGTGGCTCTGTAGACTGACGGGGAAACGCCTCCTTTAAGACCCTTGAAATTTGAAATTTCAATTTGGGGACGGGAATTGAGAAACGAGAAAAAGGGAACTTTTAATTTCAATTTTCAATTGAAAATAATAATAATAATAATAATAATAATAATGACTGACGATAGATAATGGATAAGGAAACTGGGAATGGCGGAAGTTGGGAACTTGGTTACTTGGGCAACGGTGATGTAGGGATTTGAATTTTAACTAGCAAATTGCCTACCCGGTCAGGCACGTAATATTTGTCCACCTCACTTTGAATTTGATATAATCTAAAACACTGGAGCTTAACCTATAAATTCTCTTATGTATTTTTATTTAAATTTTTCTTAATTTAAATTTCTCGTGCCATGCTAAAAATATATTTTTTTTATTGAAAAAAATTTATTGCTTAACTATAATAAGTATAATCTTTTAAATTATACAAAAATTAGAAGTGAAAAAAATATGAGATCAAATGATTATTAAATATAATAAGATATTTTTAAAGACCATCCACAGCGCTTTCCCCTCTGCGTCTCTGGTGGTGGGCCTAGGTGAATTTGATGGTCTCGCTTAGTACAAAAATAAGTAAGTGAGAAATGGGTCCCTCTAAGAGATACATGTCTTATTAAAAAAAAAAAAGTTAATAAATAGATGACATGTGGCATATTTATAAAAATACTATTAATTTTTTATAATTTATTTTTTAATTGCGATTTATTCAGTTAATATTAATTATTATTAATATTAATTATTTTAATATAATTTAATTGATATTTATTTGATTATTTTTAATAGTATATAAGTCCCACATAAAAGATTCAAAAGAAAAATAACTATTAGGATGAAATATTTCTTTTTTTAATCTGTAATGATGTGGTGCTTACGTGACAGATATGAGGCTATATCAAAAATTTATATGTATCTCTCCTCCTAAAAAAATTAGTAATCAATTTCTAGTTTTTCCAAAAAAAAAGAGTAAATAATTTTTTTAACTTAATGGATGAAATTTCAATTTTAATTAATTAGAAAAAGTAATTAAACTTTCAACTATTTGAACTATAATAAAATGTATGAGGTTATACATTAGCAATTTATTAAATTTCAGAGACAATTATTTATTATAAGTATAAAATTTATGAATTTTACACTACAACATTTTTATAATAATTTATATTTTAGGTTCTAATAATAAATATAAATCTAATTTTATGCTAAATAATTACCTAATTCATTTCTCAACATTTGGTGTATTATAAGATCATCTCCAATTAAAAAAACTCACTCAAATCTCTAATGTGTATCAATATATGCCATATAGCCACAGCATCATTATAGATTAAAGCCACTAGCAGCACCGACATGAGGTGTCTCTAACGGTAGACTCGTGTATTAAATAACGGCCTCACCTTAGTGTTGAAGTAAAATAAAAAATGAGAAACAGGTCTCTCTAGTGAGAGACACGTCTCTTTTAAAGAGACTCAATAAATGAGTGACACGTGGTACATTAAAAAAAAACAAAATTTACAATGTCAAAAATTACCATGGCCAGAATTATACGGCCAAATATATAGCCATTTGGCTTTTTATTAGTGACATGTAAATCAATCCAAATTTAATAAAATTTTTACCCAAATCTACATCTCTAAATTGGTTTATATCTTCTTATTATTTAACTTAAGAATTGGGTTTATATGCAAAATTTGAATTTCCCCTAATATCCAAAGTTAGCTTTCCTCCTCCGAAGTTTAGTCGGATACACATATGTCTTGCTTTACGTTATACTACCACTATATAGATCGCAATAATACAGAAAGTGGCTCTACGTAAACTGTAGAGTGGGACAGCCAAAACTATCATCTCAGGTCATATGCTCTAACTTTGTCTACGGACACATGAAACTCACCCTTCACTCAGCCATTAAGCTCAAGCAAACTATGCCTTCCTCTACGAAGCCAATCCAATACTAGCATTGACTGGAGCCAAATAAGCTCAGGAGTAGCCATTTATCACTTGGGGAGGTGGCTCATCCAACATGCTGAGGTCCTTCTACAGCGCTAAAAAAAAGAGAGTCATAAGTATAAAAGCCGCGGGGTGGTTTGGACCTACCTTGGACAAAAATTAGGCATAGCATTATGTGAAAATCTTTAAAATGATACATTTTTTGCCAAAAAAAAAAACTAGTATAAAAATCCATAAGGGGCATGCTACCATTAAATAAATGATTGTGAATACCTGGAGCAGTAATGAGCTACCAATGAGCAAAGCAACAAGATCTAGTTGCACAGCATTTCGTCCAAGCAAAGTCTCGACCAAGATCAAAAAGAAAAGGGTCAGCCATTTGCAAATATCGTTGACAACATCAAAGAGCCTGTAATCCCCCAGGATGCCACCCGCACTAGTCACAACCAGATAATAGACCAGGCACATAAAGAGAGTAGCCCCAATGGAGTAGGTCTAATTAACAATAAAAGAATACAAGTGGTTAAAGATAATGTTAAGCACAATAGGCTCCGTCTGGTCTACAAGAACTCGGGGATCAAAAGGACGGATCCCTAAAGTGCTGACTACTTCTTTGGGATAATTGGGTACACAACTTGACATGCAAGGAAGGGTACCCGATGAAAAAAGGACATCGAGAATAGCAGTAAATTCTTCATGCAAGGAGCACAATTCCACATTGTTAAATTGAAAAATAGGGAAACGGGGGTCCCAAAAATGGGTGGATGCCAAAAGAAGGTTTATATCAAGTTTCACTCTACGAAGGAACTACAAGTTAGAATAAGGAGACGAAATTGAGTTTTTCCAAGTAGCATAATCGTCGAGCATCAAGGCCAACCTTTAGGAAATGGGTGTCATACTGGGCAAATGAAAGAGAGGATTAGTTAGATATGGGACATAAGACAGAATTCGGAGTAAAATAAAAGGAATAGGGGTTGTAAGAGAGAAGAGGCAAAAAATTCAAAAGACTATTTAAATGTTGACTTACACAGCCATGCAAGCCTATTGCACACCCGTGCATGGGTCCCAATTACCACCCGCTAAAGATGAATAGTAAAAAGGCACTTTGCATGTTTTCCAGATCATGCTACATCACTTCATCATTATGCATCCCTTATTCTTGTACAAATTATACAAGTAAAGATTTATCGATTTCCAAGTTTCAAGATGGCTCAACTTTCGAAATGATAAAAATTGGTAGAGACATTTGATTATTCAGGGAGTACATTTTGCAAGCGTGGTTAATTAAATAGGATTGTAAATAAATAAAAGAAATTAAATAATAAATAATAAAATATGTTTAGCCAATAAAATAAAAAATATAATTTCTTGTAAATAATATTTGGTGAGGTTGATATTTGAAACAAGACAAAAAGAATATGTTTATTTGTATGTGTGTGCTAATGTAAAAAAGATACATGTAAATAAATAAGGTTGTAATGAAATCGAGAGATAGATAAATTATAAAAACTCTGAAAAAAATAATTTTTTGGGTGTCATTTGAATAAATCTGGGTTGTTTTACATGAGTTTGGATTAAAACCCACTCAAAAGCACCGTTTACGTGGGTTTTTGCATACATTAAACGAGTTTACATTCAAAACTTTTTGAATTCCAAATTTTGAACTTTGTACACTTGTGCATAGCATTTACACACCCGTGCATTAAATGCACAATCATGTAAAGCGCTTGCACACCCATGCAAACCTAAAATTTATAAATTGAGGGTGTTTCCTCTTTCTTTCTTTCTTTCTTTCTTTCTTTCTTTCTTTCTTTCTTTCTTCTTCTTCTTCTTCTTCTTCTTCTTCTTCTTCTTCTTCTTCTTCTGCTTCTGTGTTTCCTTTCGCGAAGCCCCTTTTTTGCCATTTTCTCACTTTTAAGTCGTCATTTCTCAAATCTAATTCGGTAAATCACTGAATTTTTTCATGGTGAGTGTTTAGACATATCATTTATGCGTTTTGTCGAGTTTACGTACACGAGCCAAAAAGGTATATTTAACTTATCACCTTCATTTTTACACGAAATGAGATTGGAATGATGGCAAGCTATTGGCAAATGTTGTTGTGATTATAAGCATGCGGTTTTGTTGCCTTTTTTGTGTTTTTTTAGAGTAAAATTTAGACACGAAATGTATGTATTATTGTAAATATTGAGAATATGATGTGTATGATTGGTAGGATGTTTTATTTTATAGTGTAAGGATGAAAGAATGCTAAAAATATTTAATAATATACATATAGTATAACATGAGTATGCAATAGAAAAATGTAAGAGAGAATGTAGTAAGTAAAACAAAAATACAAAAATAAATAAATATATATATAATATAATAAGTAAATAAAAAAAGAGAAGTGGAAGAAAGAAAAAGAGAAAATAGGAAAAAATCTATGGCATATGTATTACACGAAGATGTGAATAATGTAGTTGTAATAAGTTAAAAAAATAATAATGAATAAATAATAAGTAAAAAAATGTGTGTGCATATTAATAATATATATAATAGTCATATGTATACTTGTATAGGAATAAGTGCAAAAAAAGAGCATAATAAAATATGAATGAATGTAATATATATATGTAGGAAGGAATATACAAATGTTATTGTATGCATGAACACATATGAAGCAAGAGCATAATGAGTCTACCATGCTAAGTAATTTATGACATGCTTAAAAAAAGAAAGAAAAAGAGAGAGTAAAGAAAAAATGGTAAAAATAGAATCTAGTGTAAGTTGAGAAATGTGTTTATTTTATGGAACTTTGCATGGTTGTTAGACACTCGGTGGTGGGTTAGGTTGAATTATGTGTTATTTAGTTGTGACCCACTTCAATCAATGGTCAACCATAACCTGGTGCTCATGCAACTAGTCTATACCCAAGATGATATTAAATTCATTAAAAGGAAGATCAATCAAGTTTGTAGGAAAGGTATATTATTGAATATGAATAGGAAAATATTTATACACTTTGTTCACATCATACTATGCCCTAAAGGATTACTAACAATGATATCTTGATCTAACTGTGCTATTTTTAACCCCTTTCCTTGTGTAATAGTGATGCTAATATATGAATGTATGGACCTCAAATCAATTAAAGCATAAACATAATCATTAAAAAGTAGGAATTTACCCACAATAACATCTGATACATCTTAATCTTCTCTGGCCTTGACAGCATAAGTACGAACTAGTGAACGCTCATCTATCCTCTGCTGAGATTGAGCTACTCCTCTAGATGCTGGAGATCCAATGGCAAAACCCTTGCCTCTACCTCTTTGTGTGCATCGGAGTCCTTGATTCTAGTTGGGTTATCAAAAGTATGCTTTTAGGGTCCAAGACCGGATCGAGGCTCACTATTTCTCATAACTTGGCTATTTCACAATAGAAAGGATTCAAACCCCATCTATTATTGATGGTCAACATATGAATGAGAGATCCTAATTTTAGAGAAAATGAGGCTTCCTTTTATGGTTCATTTTTTTGGTTAAAATTGGACATTGGTCCATTTTATTAAAAAAAATCCAATTAATTAAGTACAAAACCTTTTAAGCGACTTAGTTAAGTTAACATGCCAAAAAAACTCTTTTTACTACATTATTACGTCCCCAAAGAGAAAATACATCCAAAAATATCAAAAATAAATAAATAAAGCAAAAATAAATAAATAAAAAATTATCTAAATGTAAATCAAGAGAGAGAGAATAAAAGGAACTGATTGAGGCACAACTCCCGATGCATAGTCCTCCCTCGAAAACTCTAAATAACGTATAAAATAATTTGTTCACATAAAATACAAGAAATCCAAATTAATTAGCATATTAAAAAGGAAATAAATATTAAAATAACTGAAAATAGTAAATAAAATAATCATGCTAAAAATAAAGACATGAATACATAACAGAAAATACACTCACAAAGATGTGGAGAAGGGTTTACAACTTAAGTACTAAGAAAATGAATTAAATCAAGATAAAAAAAAGCATTAAAATATATTAAAAATAAGAGCAAATTAAGCTTCGAACACCTCTGGAAACCGACAGACGCCCTAAGCAAAAGAAGGGATGAGACGAAGAGAAAGCATCGTGATGTTGATAGACGACCGTCTGTAATGCTTTTTTTCTTATCTGTCACTCAAGGACAGACACAGAAAGTAGTTTCAAACCAACAAGTATGGGAGACTCGAATAAACCCTAAACATGCAATTTGATGATTCTAATGTATGCCAAATCTAACCATGATATTTAAGACATACTTTTAACTAATAATAATAATAAATATCATGCAAAACAAAATTTTAACACAAGAAAACACATGCACATTTATGGAGAAAAATAAACCCTAGCATGTTATTCTAGCACATTAGACAATCTCAAATCATTATCGCATCTCAAAATCATACAAATTCGAATAAACAAACATAAAGCAAGCATTACAGCATCATCAAATAGTAAGCATATTCATATGATTGTGATGATAAACTAAAGAGAGAAAGCTTGACCTAGAATATTAGCCTCAGAATATTCTAATTTTGTAAGATTAGAAACACTAATATCCACTCTGATCCTCGATTTCTGTGTTAAAAACAAAGAGATTTTATGTATTTTTATGAGTGATTTGTATTGAATCTTGGTTCCAAGAGAAAAGAATTAATTTCTCTCTCTCCAAACACTGTTCTCTTTCAAAATTCTATGACTCCTCTCTTTTTAAAACCCTAATTTTGGCTTTTTATATCTAGAAAAGAGTTGGAGACTCACTCTAACTCTTCTCCTTCAGATATAGAAGGATTAAATCCCCCTAAATCTAGAATCAAATCAAATCAAATCAAATAAAATCAAATCACATCCTTATCTCTGCTTTTAAAACTGAAAAACATGAAAAATCTAGAAATAACCCCACAGATGGACATCTATCATTGACATATGGTTGTCCCTCACATGATTTCCTAAAATTTACAAAAATGCCCTTGATCTGACTTGGATTGGAGGGAGATGGCTACAGACAACCGTCCTTCTTATAACAGACATTCGTCTGTTATTGCCAAAGGCCAAAAATAAGGTTTTTTATGCTCTTTATCCAAAACCTTTCAAAAAACCCAAAAACCACAAAGTTTTTATGAATATGCAAAAATCGAGGTTGAAACTTCAAGATTCGTGCTCTCCTTTAAAAATATACTATTTTCTCATCATCGGTTAACCCTGATCAAAGTTGTCTTGGGTCATGGTGTCTATGGTTGCCTCCAATTTTGGGGAACTAGTTCACTAGTGCCGAAGTGAGCCAAAATCAAAGTAAAGGAAAAAATATACGTGCCCGAGGCAACAAATCCCTAATTTATTGATTTAAAGACACGCTCCATTAAAGGTGGTGGATCTCTGAAACACACTTTATTAAAGGTGGTGAGTCTCTGATTTATAAGATATGCTCCATTGAAGGCGATGGATCTCTAGTCATTCTATTAGCACTAGTCTATTGGAATGCATAATTGAGATGAATTTTTTTATACCTTATTACCACTAATTTCTCGGCATATAGAATCAAAGGTTGAGATGCACTCCATCTAAGATGGTGAGTCTCTGATCGTTTAATTAGTGCCAGTTTCTCGACATGCAGAATTGAGAGGAGTTTGGTTATAGTTGATTAGTGCCAATTTCTCGGCATATAAAATCAGAGTTTGAGCTGCACTCCATCTAAGGCGGTGAGTCTCCAATAGTTTGATTAACACCAGTTTCTCGACATGTAAAATCGAGATGAGTTTGTTTATACAATCATAGTTTGAGACATACTCCATCTAAGGTGGCGAGTCTTCAGTCGTTTCATTAGCGCCAGTTTCTCAGCATGTAGAATTAGAGTTTGATTATTGATTTGTTAATACCATCTATCGACATGTCTAACCTACCTTGAACCAATATTATTGTAGGAAAACCTTTATTGGAAGTTAAATCTGTAATGACTATACTGAATAATCTGATTACTATTACTAATTACATTTCATTAATCCATAATACATAGAGTTACGTAATCTAATCAACTATCATATATCCTAACTTATGAGTCAACTGTTATTGATGCATATAGGTAAATATACATTATACAAGTCATAAAAGATTAAGTCTATTACTTTAAAATTCTGATAGGTTATTAATTTCAAAACTTAATTATCATATTACTTTAAGACAATATTCATCATGATCTACTAAAAAAGATAAAAAAAGCGAAGCTCATAAATTAAAATGATTCTTCCTAATTTGATGTAGGCTTCTGAGAATGTTGGCTTTGTCCCTAAAGAAAAGGTCTAACTTGCGAATCTACACGGATAAACATCCGTACTAAGCTATAAAGCTTAGTGGAGAACCAAAAATAACATGTTGATAACCACTCACAGTGGTTATCATCAAGCATACAACAATAATACATAATAAAATGTACTTACTTCATTAGGAAATAATACTAAGTACATTATTGGAAGAAATAACTATATCCTTTAATCATAGTAATAAAAGATTGCAAACTATGTATGCATGTCATTCATTTTATAAACTGCCTGCTTAAATTCCTGTGGGTGTGGATAACGGGTGTTGTGAATACCATAAGGTATCAAACATATAAATACCCAAAGATATTAAATCTGTGGATCCAATCGGGATCAGAACTATGGTCTCATTTAGAGACATACTGTGGACCCAAATGGGTCAAACTATAGCAGCTACGACTGTAACCCTATATGCATGCCTATCTATCCACCACCAAGTTTTTATGTGCAGGCAAAACAAATCATATTCCATATATCATTAATTTGTATCAATATAATCCAATATAACATGGATGAGTGCAAAGTACTATAACAGAATATAGTTTGCACTTCATAGCATAAGCAATAATCATTATACTATAATTAATTTGAAGTAAACATATGCATACTATAATTTAAGTATTGGAACCTTAATTTCTTATTCTTAAACATTTCTTGTGCTTAAAGAGGTATAGTACTATATACTTGCAATTTAAAATGATTTATAAACTTAGGAAGGGCTTAGGTAGGTTTAGGCATCAAGTGGGGTCATAAAATTTCAAGTATCAAAATACAAAGAAGGGTCACGATTACTGCCAAATTCATGATAACCGTGAGCCTAATCATGCAATAGGGGTCACAGTTACTACCCAATTCATAGTAACTGTGACATAGATTACTCTTCAATTCTGGACTGAAGGCTAACTACCTCACGATTACTAGCCCTTGGATGCTAACCGTGAAGTAAAGCTATAGGAATGGGTCATGGTTATTATAAAATTCATAGTAACCGTGAGCTATGATGAATTTTAGTTTTGGACTGAAAATTTGACTGGCTCACAATTACTATCAAAAACCTAGTAACCGTGATGCCCTAATCTACTCAATGGCATATTTCTAGTTTCGGGTTCTAAGCCAATTTTGACCTATAAAATAGCATTTTCAGCAAATATGTCCTTCTACAAAGTTGTAAGCCTATGTCTCTAGTTTCCAAAAAACTAAAAATCATCCCAATAGGATTTGTAAATCTTAAGATATACAAAGAAAATTACAGACTGCTCATAAAAATAGGGTAATAGCCATAACCTAATTTCAACACAAATTTTCACTATTATGTAGTGAAAATAAGTTTTTGGTTTCTTCTAACAAAATCAAGATATGTGTGTCTAGTTTCTATACCAACTAGAATTTCTCCATTTTAATAAATATAACTCAAGATATGACCAAAAGAGTATATACTGTTCCATTGAGTTTTAACACAGATTTTTGTATCTTTCAATAAAACTTGCTTATTTCATTTCTAAACCACTTTCAAGCTTAAGATCAACACATCAAACATATAATAGCAGCAGTAAAGACATCTATCATGTCCAAAAACTCAAGCACACACATACACAACCATGCAAGTTCCCATACCTTTTTAAGCTCTAACTTTTCTTCACTCTTGAATAACTTCCTTTCCCTTCTTTTTACTAGCTTCTCCTTCTAGGAAATAAGAACACCATCATGAACACCTATAACTTTATTCAATGAACAATACTTAGAAAAAAGAAAAGACAAAGATACCTTACAATCAAACTAACTAAATTTTTCCTTTTTTTGCCAAAAACCCAAGAGATCTAGAGTGAGATTTTGAGAGAGAGACTTTTGGGTTTGAGAGAGGATGAGGATGAAGGAAGGAGACCACTTGCTTTGGTTGGTCACATCTCAAAATATCTCCCTCTCACTTTTTTTCTATTGGCCCAAATGTCACTTACATGAAAAACTTGCTCTTTAGTCATCAACTTTTCTTTATTTCTAATTATGCCCCAAAACTAACCCTTTCACTTTTCAATTAGGTCCCTCTCTATGCATTTACAATTAAGTTAACATAGACCCTAATTATTAATTAGTGAAAGATTCTCCTAGGGTATAATGAGGGGTATTACAAAATCAACCTTCTGAACTATCTTTCTTTCAGTGTTCTTCGATTTTATACAATGATCTTGGCTTCAGCCATATGGATCAATTGTAATGGAGTATTTTACTTTATTTTTAGCTATGTGGATCAATCTCTGGTGGAATCTCTCACTTTGTCTTTAGCCATGTGGATTAATCATTAGTGAAGTCTCTCACTTTATCTTCAGCCATGTGGATCAATCATTGGTGAAATCTTTCACTTTATCTTTAGCCATGTGGATCAATCACTGGTGAAGTCTCTCATCAGTTTAATAATTCTCTTGTCCAAGGGGGTAAGAGTGGCTTCTGACCACGTTTCTTAAATCCTCCTAGAGTCAGAAAATATTCGCACTTTTCTTTATTGTATATCTATTTTAATTTCAACCTGCTCGACTGACTCTATAGGTGTTTTTGGGCTATGACCAAATAAGAAAAATCATCACATATTCCTATCCATTTCATTCATAAATACTTTATCCTTTTGATCTAATTTAGTATGGGTATCATAAGCTAGTTTTTTCATTCTATAAGCAAACAATATGTCTACTATAGGTTCTATGGAGTGTGAAATATGTGCCTCTTGAGAGGGCTTTGGGTACCTGTAAGAAGAGGTGTGATATTAGTGTCCTGCTTATTGAATTTAGACTTGCTATTTTTACCTTACCATGTTGTTCGGTTATCATCAATTTATTCTTTTGTTATTTATCTCATTATTTTATCCTTTTCAATTGACTTTTTGTTACTTTTATCATTTTGTCTTTTTTTTTTTTGCCATGCATCTTAACCTTGAATAGTGTAAATAAAACATAAATAAAGCGAGAATAAATACATGTCACAATTTTTATATACATTAAAACATCCAAAAAGTTTTTAAAGACTCCCTGGATACAAAATGTAACTATTGTGAGAGTCTTGGGGCTCTATGGTAAGATGATCCAGATGAAGGATGGAAGGCTGAAGGCTTAGAAGGGCTCTGTATAGTGCCATTGCATGTAGTGGTGTTGGTGGTTGCTCCTTCTGCTGCCGAAATCTAAACTCAAATGTAAGTAATGCAACAGACAATAGCTGTAGAATCTAAGCTATCACCCCAGCCAAGTGCTCTGAGCTCTCTTTGATCATTGATACTGCTTGATAATGTTATTCTAAATATCTCATGAGATCATTTGTAATGGCCTTAACACCGAATCAGTCATGAACAGTAACTTTCGATGGTAAATAGTATTCTCGAGCTGAAAAGTACATTCGAAAGTGAAAAATATTTTATTTAATCATTGTAAAAATATTGGTCATAGTGAGTCCAAAGTTGAAATTTGAAGTAAAACCGAGGTCAAATAGACTTTTAAAATTCAAAAATACGAAAAAATTAACTAGTCAATTTTTATTATAGGAAGGTTGGCTTGATTTTGTATGAATTTTTAAAATAGCAAACGAACTTCGAAAAGTGCCAAAATTTGCAGATCTTCCTCAAATTTCATTTAGAATATTTTGGTAATAAAAAGTGAATTTTTTGGCGACACCGATAGTTATCGAATTTGACCGATTTGATTGATTCGGACTGATAATTGACTCCGTTGAGCTGAAATTTTGTATATAACCTATTTTTGGTGTGATAAAAATGATGGAATCAAAATTAAAATAATTTGGAGTTAGAAAGTGAGAGAAAGTAATTAGGGTTTTCAATGGATAATTAATGGGCTTTGGGTCTATGGGTTAGGCCCATTAACTTGGCCCGTGAGAGGAGGTATAAAAGGTGAAAAAATTTGTAGAATTTTAGAAGTTTTCACCCTCTCCTTCTTCCTCTTCTTGGCCGAATCCTCCATTAGTTATTTCTCTCTCTAATTTCTTTCATATCACTTAAAATTCACACCAAATCCAAACATAAAAAAAGTTAATTCTATCCCTATAGACTATTATTTAGGCCTCTATCCTTTGGTTTGAGGAAGAGAAGTAAGAGAAATCAAAGGTTAAAGGTTTAGGTGTCAAAAGAAAGTAAGAGAAATTCATGATTTTAATTGGGTTTTAAGGTATCTACTACTAATTTAAGGTGCCTAAAATTCATTTATATTATTATTTTGAGCAGTAGAGATCAAAAAATTAGGGTTTCTTATGCTTAAAGATTCGACCATGGTAGGTATTCAAGAGGAAGATCAAGTTGCTAAGACTAAAGGCAAAAGAAAGGAAGTCTAGGCAAGCTTGAACAAGAAGAAAAGATTAGTGGTTAATAAATCCTAACATTTCCCTAAATTTTGAAATAATTTCCTTTATGTAACTTAGGAAAAAATATTGAGAAAAAGTGTAAAATTGAAATTGACATTAGAATAGTGAAATTAGATCTTGAATAAGCCTATTAGGAAGCTTAAATGAATTTAAATGCTTATGTAAGATAGACTCCCTTTGTTGGCCGAATAGGATCCTAAAGGAAATTAATGTGTATTTAAATGAAATTAATATAAAATGATAATAATGGTGAAATAATGTGTTCATGAATTTTTGTGAAATTTATATAAATTATTTGAATATTTTAGAGAAAAGAATTTGGTTATGTTTAAGTGGAAATGTTGAGTTATTAAGAAATAATTCACTACATAAGTGGAATATGGTGAATTAATGTAAATTAATTTATATTCTGTGTAAAAGTAAAGGAAAAGTTGACTGGTAAATTTTCTAGAATGAAAAGTCATTGAATCTATTAAAAATAATCGGAAATAAAATGAAAAACAAGAAAATTTTTGCTTTAGTATTAGTCAGGCAGTCAAAATCTATCTCAGAATATAATTGGTTGGCCATAGGGATATCTGTACCGCAGTGTATGTCATGGCGACTTACTTTGCTTTGGTAGGATCACTGATCTTGCATAGCATATGTCTGTTCTATTATCTGCTCTGTGAGAAACAGTCGTTTAGGGTCATTTTTCAGTCTGTATGTGTTTCTGTGGGGTCCACATCCCATATATTCGGTTTGAGAGTTTCTGCCAGGACCGTATTAAGAGCGTAAGGAAAAATAATAAGTTAAAAGTATAAAAAGAAAGCTAAAAGTAAAGTTAAAAGTGAAAAAGAGCCTAATTGAAAGAAAATAGATAGTTTAGGGGCAAAACGATAATTTTTTCAAAACTTGCACTTAATGAGTAAAATGATTAAGAAATGACTATGAAGGGTAAAATGGTAATTTGAATTCCAAATAGTGCAAAAATGAAGTTTTGTTTGACACAGGGACCAAAATGTAATTTTACATGAAAATGTTAAAACAAGAGTTAACTAGTAATTTGTATGCCAATTAATAGGTTAGAAATGAAAAATAAGAAAAAAAAAACGACAATTTGGTAAATATTAAGTAAAGAGGGTAAAATTGAAATAAATTGAAAGTTGTCAGACTAAATTGAATAGTTATTCAAAGTTTAGGTGTCAGCTTGACAAGTTGTCAATAAGAATAAAAATGTGCTTTTAACGATAAAATAAATAAATTGAGCATTTATGCCCGAAATAGGAATTATTAAATGTTTGCTTTGCAAAATTAGTAAATTTAAGCTATTAGGAAATGCTATGATTGTTAGTCAGTAGTGGACATATTTAATGCTCAGCACATAGAATTTCCTACGTGTAGATACCGAAGGATAGGAGCAATAGTACACATAAGCAGAAAGCTTTCTAAAGAAGTTCAAACAATTTTTGTATTGGCACGTAGACTATCATGTAAATTTGAAGTTTTAAAAATGGCCTGTAACAGTGTTATTATTGTATATACGTAAATATGGATGTGGTTAATGGTAGAAAGTGAATGGATGAAATTGATGGATTGCATATATATTGATGTGCCTCTGAGAGGCTGTGGTTGTTTGTTTTTTCAGGGGATTAGTTAGGTTTATAGCCATTATATTATCGGATTTTTGTAAAATAAATAGTAAAACTGGACAGTTTTAGGTCAGCACCAAGTAAACTTATAAGAGTGACTAATGGATAAGTATTAGTGCATGAATATTGTTAGGTGATCAAGAATTCGTGGAAAAAAATTTCGACTTATTGCTTCAATGTACAATTGATGGTATAGTAAAGGTGTTACATCATTCCCTAGGTTCCTAAGATATCTCCTCAGCTGCTCATTAGTCTCTATCACTGCCTGTCTACCCCTAAGAATCTCTGCCTCAATATAGCCTATATGATCCCTAATCTAGGGGATGTAATCATCCATAACCTGCAAAGCTTCATCAAATCTTTACCTAGTTGCTACCAAGTCTGCTATGATACCCCATACATCAGTATGGTCCCAAGCATGCATAGACTGCACCAAGGCTAGGATGGACTGTAGGGTCTAATCTTGTCTTCTAATGGCATCCTCTATGGCAGACAGTTGATAACGTCGAATTAGTGTTTATTTTTAGTATATTTTTGTTTGTGTTTATGTCTCGTTTTGCTTGTTTTAAGTGTTAAATTTCTCTTTTTATGTCAAAAAGAATTATTTTGATAATTATCAAGTTTTTGAGTGTTTAATGGAGTATTTTTGAATTTTGTGTAGAAAGAAGGGTTAGCACTCGGCTGGGACCATTTGTCTCAGCCGTGTGCCCTGCAAATCAGCAAAATGCACTGTTTCACCAAAGGACCTGGCTGAGACCATTTATCTCTATTGTATCCAATGTAGAGTTTAAAGATGATTTAGTCCAAAAGGGTGCACTCGGCTGAGACCAAATGTGCTAAGCTACAGTACTCTTTTTACCGATTGGACTCGGCTGAAACCATTTCGTATCGACCAAGTGCTATCCTGGACCACTATAAAAGCTACTTTCTGTCTAGTTTTAAAAGAGAGATGTTTAGGTTTTTATGTTTTTAAAAGTATTATCTGTAGTTTAGCTCATAGTATTTCATAATTAGGGTTTTCACAATTAGTTCACATAGATTTACTTGTAAAAATCACTCTTTCATTATAGTTTTACCTTTAAAATACACAGACACACAGTTGTAGTTCATGTTATAATTTAAAGTTCAAGTTTTGAATTAAGAGAAGGCTCGGAGAAGAAGAAGAAGAAGAAGAAGATTTGTTGTACTTCAGATTCGGACTCTCAAATAGGTTTTATGATTTCTTGTCCTCCTTTCTTTGCCATTTACATCATGAATAATGAGTAGTTATTTTGTTGTTCAGGGATCTTTGAATCCCCTCAACCATGTAAGGGATATGAACTTGGTTAACTTATATATATATATATATATATATATTTCAGATGTTCCTTTTCCCTTGTGCTTATTTTGATATATATGTTTTACACAGATTTATTTCGTCAATCTTATTCAAGTTGATAGATGAATGCTTGTTTAGTGTTTATATTATGCATGCCCTATTTTACTTCATATTTGCTATAGTTTTAATGGCATTTTCGGAATGAGAGCTGTTAGATCTAGGGTTTACGTGTTGTAACTTCAGAAAAAAGAGAAAAATGAATAGATTTTGAACTAATAGGCTCTAAAATGGGATATTAGGTCATATATAGGTCTTGGGATCTGTGCTTATATTGGCTATTAGGTAGGCTTCGGAATGGGATACCAGGTAGTTAGAGTAGTAGGCTCCAAAATTGGATACTAGGGGTTTAGATGGGTCGTCCACACCTGAAATGTATGAATTTTATGTTAAAATAAACCTTGTATGGGAATGGGGAGGATTAAATCTCTGAACAATGCTTTTAGTAATTGTTAATTCACATATCTTACATTTCTTGTTTTTAAATTCCTTGTTAATATACACTTTACAATTTATTCACCTTTACTGTTAATTGTTTTGATTGCTAATTACACACAACCAATAATAATTGGAAAATTCTTTAAACACATTTAATCAATCAATCAACAATTGTTACACCAATTCATTTCTCTTGGGTTCAATACTTATGGTCTTAAAAATATTTCACTCTATTACTTATCGATTTAGTACACTTGCCACTAACTGATCAAGTTTTTGGAGCCATTGCGAGGAAAAACATTGGCGTGTTTCAAGTTAATTGATTGTTTTATGTGTTGTTTTCTTTACTTATTGTTATTTGTTTATTCTTTTCCAGGTGAAATTGGTGTATGAATAGACTTTATCCACATCATTTAGCATCGTTTGATCCTGAAATCGAGAGGACCTTGTACTAGAGAAGAAGACAAGTTCAAAATGAAGAAATGAATAAACCATCTAATCCAGAAGTGCCTCTTGAGAATGAAGAAGGAGTAGGGCAACAACAATAGCATGAAGGGAATCATGATGGTCCAAGACTAAGGACTATTCGTGATTATGCCACTCCAATATGGAATGAGCAGCATAGAAAAATGGTGCTTCCTCGTCAATAATATTTCGAGCTAAAATCGGCAACGATTACCATGGTTCAAAGGAACCAATTTTTGGGATCAAATATAAAGGACATGACACAACATCTAGATATCTTTTTGGAGATCAGTGATACAGTCCAAATTTAAGGTGTGTCGATGGATGCCATAAGATTAAAGCTTTTTCCCTTCACTCTCATAGGGAAAGCAAGAGATTGGTTGTCTATGTTACTGAACTAATCCATTTATTCATGGGAACAAATGCAGGAGAAGTTTTTTGTAAGATTTTTTCCATCCACTAAGACAACGAGCATAAGGAATAACATCTACAACTTCCAACAATTAAATGATTAAATCTTTTATAAAGCTTGGGAGAGGTTTAGGAGGTTGTTGAAGAGTTATCCTCACCATGAGATTACAATGCACTAGCTAATGTCAACATTTTATACAGCGTGTAATTTGAATATAAGGTCTTTATTGGATGCCGCCTCAGGGGGAGCTTCATAAACAAAGTCCCAGAAGAAGCATTCTTGCTTCTTGATGAAATGGCTATGAATGAGGCTTAGTGGTCTAGTTTAAAAGACTTGACGAAAAGGCAAGGAGTCCATACAGTAAATGAAGTGGCTATGCTAAAAGCTCAATTAGAGCTATTGAAGAATGAGTTGAATGGACTAAATGTTCAGAATGTGTTAGCAATTAGCCAAGAGGGCAATACATTTGAGAGAGAAAATTCAGGTAATGATGCAAGGACAATTGAGCCATACACTCCAGCAATGGGAGAAGTGAATTCCTTGAATGATTACAAGAGAAATGATCCATTTAGCAATCATTATAATTTCGGACGGAGGAATCACCCAAATTTCTCATGGAGAGATGGAAATCAAGCCTCAACCCCAAACACTAACCCAAGAGTCCCATTTAACCCACCTTCACTTAACCAAACCAACCATAACGGCTACCATCAACAACACCAGCCCACAATAACAAATACTAATTATCAAACACCATATCAACCACCACAAATTCACCAAGCACCATACCAACCTCCTTGATTTCAACATAAACAACCTCCACCACAAGAGAAGAAACCAAACCTTGAGAAAATGTTCGCTGGTTTTATAACTAGCCAAAATCAATTCATGGCACACCAAGGTGGAAGACTCAAGAGTAGTGGAGTAGAAACCAAGATGCGGCAACGAGGAATTTGAAAACTTAAGTTGGCCACACCCTTAGGGAAGATGTGGGCTTAATACGAGATATAAGCAAATTATTATAAGTACTTACATGATAAAGATGGCATCTTATTTAATAAAACTATTATACATTAAAAAGTTATAGCATAAGATTAACTAAAAGCTCATTTGAACCCGAAATGACAGAGTTATAATATAGTTAGCCTTAAATATGTATTATTTTGTAATGAACCTTTTAAATACAAGTTTATAATTTATATATCTATTTGTTGGCATAAGTATACACATATGCCTATAAATATTATAAGGACCTAATATAGACTATTATGCTAATGTATTAACAAATTAGAAGATAAGTAAGAAGTATAAGATTAATTTAGCAGTGATACATAAATGTTTTAGTTAAGCATAACAACTTAAATAATTGTGTGAATCACATAATACGTATCAAGATTAAAGAATAAGATGGTGTGTTATGCATGGTTATTATATGTTTAATTGCATGCCATATATATGATTGCTACCGATGACTTTTGTGAAAGGTCATCTTCATTGTTTATGTTCCCCACTAAGTTCTATAGCTTAGCACGGGTGTTTATCCATATAGGAATACAAGTTTGAGCTTCTGCAGGGACAATGACTGATAGCTATAAGGCCAACACAGATAGTAAAAAGTGAATTAAAGTATTTATTTTATATTATAGTTAGTATAATGATGTATTGTGCTAAATGTAAAACCATGTAATGAATAAAATGTTATTAATAAAAGTTAGTTGAGTATTTTCCTTTACATGGACCAAATATGACATGTTAATGTACAGTTAATTACATGCAAATAATATGTATAGTAATAATTGATAGGATTACTAGGGTAGTCCTTACATTTTTGGTATCAGAGCGCCTTAGGTTAGGCGGTTCTGGCCAATAAAAGTATAGAAATAAGCAGTTATAGAAGGTTTTTGTTAGGTATTGGCTTAATGTAGCTTATCCCTATCTTGTTTTAGTATAGTTTAAAGATGTATAGTTTGAAAGAAATTGGGAAGAAAGACTAAAGGAATTAATTACCCTAGGAATTCGAGTCTAGGTGACTCTATTCCTTTTATAATATCTTAGGATAAAAATGTTAGCGGTGATGATAGAGGGGCTTAATAGCGATATCTGGATTTGTCAGCTAAGTGAGTGCCGAGCATTGAGGCACGGTCACTTATAGTCTTCTCTTTTTTCCTTGTGCAACCACGCATGACATATTTGTTCTTCCATTTTTCTTCACCCAACCGTGCATGGCCTTTGTTTTTCTTTGCACAATCACTTATGTTTTATTTGGCCTCTCTTATTTTCCCAATCGGGTATGATTATAGCATTGCTTTACCAATCGGTTTTAAATTTCAGCATTGTTTTCCTAATTTGATCGGGTATATAGGGTATTCAATTCTTTTTGGTCAATCGGGTATATGGTTTATTTTAGTTTCTCTTTAATCGATTGGCTATATGATTTCCAATTCTTCTTTGCCTGATCGGACATATGACTATTAGTCCCTCATGGCCGATAAGATATATATGTATAGCCCTCAGTCTCTTGTTTTGCCCAACCGTATATGGATTACAACATTTCTTTGCTTGGTCATTCATGACCTTATTCCTCTTACAGTGCATAGCTATATGTTCCTTTCTCCTTATGTGTACTTATCCACTTAAACACTAAAACATTGTTAAATTATGAACCGAATATTATGAGTTTAAAAGTTTATTAAGAAAGCTTTATGATAAGGATGAATTAAGTTAGCAATGAATATGATGATGATAAATATTTATTAAGTAATAGTAAAGTAATGATGATGATGATGATGGTATAGTAATGAGATTCTAAGTGCGGATTGAAAAGTAAAGGATAGGTATAGAGACTATTTTTTATGGCATATGAGAAAAGGTATAAATTTTAAGTACATGTATATTAAAGGTTATGTTTGTAGAATGAATTATTAAGCTAATATATGACAGTATATATATACATATATATGTGGAGTTGATGTGGGAAAATTGAGGTTAATTACTACACTCTATAAACCTGTCAGTGTTTCCTTAACAGTCATGGGCAATTGATGAAATATTTCATAATGGGAGAGTGGGCAAAACATGTGCATTGCATATCTGCACCTCATTGTATACATAAAGCATCATTCACTCATAACACAACATTATATGACATGTACTTGGCCCCGACTGAAAAAGAAAACTGACAGAATATACCTTGAGCATAGTAATGATATGATTAGGCCATCTTTATTTAGAGATATGGTTATAAGAAAAGTGAATCAAGGTAAAGACAGAATCAAGAGAGTGTTATAGTTATAAAGAGACAAAGATAGATTGACTTTAAGGATGATACAGTACAAAAATGTATATAGGGTAAATAGAGAACCAGTAGAGCCGATTGATATAGTATAGAATGTATGATAAGTAAGATAGATATATGAGTACAGATAGAAGTTTAGAAATGGTAGTGTTATAAGAGTATAGGATACGAGTATAGTCTCTGATGTATAAATATGAATTTCGAGGACGAAATTCATTTAGGGGGAGAGAATTGTAACACCCCTAATGGTACCCTAAGAGGGATAGATGGTTATTTTTCATGAGATAGAGGTTGATTATTTGCCTAATTAATGAAAATTACAAATTAAGGGACTTAATTGAAATGTAAAAGTAAAAGTTTTGAGGTAGAAATGTGAATTGTAAAAAATGAGAGACGAAATTAAGAAACATAAATATAGAGAGGGACCAAAATGAACTTTGCAAAGATTTTTATAACCAACCAATGGAAGTTAAACAAGTGCATGGCTATGAGAGAGAAGCAACTTTGGTCTTCTTTTTCTTGGGTTGGCAGGCCATTCTTGGCCAACAATTCAATTGTTATTCTTCCTCTTCTTTTATTCTTCTTTTCTTCTCCGTTTTTATGATGATCCAAGGAGAATAAAGGCTGTAGATGGCAGAGATGATGAACAAGAAAGGGAGAAAGGAAAGATAGAAAGGAGGAAGGAGAAAGATAAGGAAGAGAGAGAGATTGGTGGAGCCTTGAAAGGTATGAGAACTTCTCATTTCTTGTGTGTGTTTTGTTATGTATATGATGTAATAATGATAATATATGATGTTATAGTAAGTGAATATCATGAAAATTTGAGGTTAGACTTGACTGAAAATCGAAATAGGAAGTTTTGGTTGAAGATAGGGAAAACTATTTTAGAGTTCACAGGACCAGTTAGCGCTATTTTAATTATATCTTGAGTTATAGCAATTGGAATTGATAAATTTCAGTTGGATAAGAAACTAGACTCATACATCTTCATTTCATATGCAGAACACTAAATTTGAATCAATTTTTATGATAGATAAAAATAGGTTTGAACCCCGATCATGACTGCTACCCCTATCATTGGGAGCAGTTTGTGGTTTTTAGTGAATATCTTGAGATTCAAAGCTCTGATTGGGTTGATATTTAATGTGTTGGAAACTAGAAACACGGATCTACAACTTTGTAGAAGGAATTTTTCCCTAAAAATGATGTTTTATAGGCCATAAAATGGCATATATGTTGATACAGAAAATCTATCTCTGGGCGGTTTGGGCCTCATGGTTACTAGGTTTTTCATAGTAACATAAGGTACTCCAATTTTCAGTCCAGACCCTAAAGATAACCTACCTCATGGTTACTAAGCTTTTCATAGTAATCGTGACCCATTTAAAAAGTATAGAACACGGTTATTACTTATCCGTTAATAATCGTGAGGTAGTCTGACATAGTCCAGACCTGAAAAGTAACCTAGGTCATGGTTACCATAAATTTTTTAGTAATCGTGACCCTTATGTCATGTCTTGGACCACGGTTACCATGATTATAGTAGTAACCATAACCCTTCCTATTTCTCCTAAAAGTTAAAGATAGCTCTCAAATGATTACTAAAGCTAGTGTAAACCTTTCTAAATATAAATCAGAGCATTCTTGTTATAGGAACAGAGATAAATAGTGGTTTTAAATATAGGATAATAAAATGATATATAAAGACATGTAAAACAAGGGGTACATGTATTAGGGTATTATTTGATTAAGACATATGGTAATATGATTAACTATGGAGGAAATGTGAACATATATAAAGGTCTTTAGAGGTATTAGAATTAAAGAATGCAACTTACATGAAAGTTAAATTGTAATAATGCATTAATATTTTGTGATATGTTATTCTAAATAGAAAAGATGTTGGTACATATATATATATACATAAATGTACATCTTAAATAATTAAAGTATATGAAATTTCCAATGAGTACTCAATGACGAATACAAACATGGAAAGGAATTTAATTATGTTTCTAATAAACTCTACAATTATATGCTATTATATTTGAATAAAAGAGTTAAATGACAATATATAAGTATGATCTTGTCATGCTATGAAAATATCATGATAATATAATATATGAACACAGTTACAGTTATCTCATTGATTCCAATACATGAAAATAAGATACATAGGCCATAAAAAATATACCGAAATAATTAAATGTGTATATGACCCTTGTTCATAGACATATTCATATGAATATGTTACAGACAGAAAAGTATAAAGAAGTTAAAGATAAAGAAATATAGTTGCCTACGTCTGTTTCTAAGTTGTGGATAGATAGGCATGCCTATATGGTTACAGTCGTAGCTACTACAGATTTGACCCTATTTGGGTCTATATTTATCCCCATTTGGGACCACAGGCTTGACCCTTTAGGGTTCACAGGCTCAATACCTTCGGGTATTTATATATTTGATACCTTCGGATATCCACAAGAACAATACCTTTGGATATTTATATATTTGATACCTACGGATATCCACAACACCCGTTATCCACACCCTTAGGGAAGATGCGAGCTTAATACGAGATATAAGCAAATTATTATAAGTACTTACATGATAAAGATGGCACCTTATTTAATAAAACTATTATACATTAAAAAGGTATAGCATGAGATTAACTAAAAGCTCATTTGAACCCGAAATGACAGAGTTATAATATAATTAGCCTTAAATATGTATAATTATGCAATGAACCTTTCAAATACAAGTTTATAATTTATATATCTATATGTTGGCATAAGTATACACATATGCCTATAAACATTATAAGGATCTAATATAGGATATTATGCTAATGTATTAACAAATTAGAAGATAAGTAAGAAGTATAAGATTAATTTAGCAGTGATAAGTGAACTCAGACTATTAATAAACACCATATCCTATATATTAATGATAATCAAGTAATTGGTATGTTTGGACCCATAATTAGATAAATAGATACGCAGGGGATTAGTTAACTAAGTTTAATAAGTTAGAAAATTAGTACTAAGATGCAATCTCAAAGTTAGTTTATAAATACACATACATATAAAGACTTCGTATATGATTTAAGTTGACTTCGAACAATAATGTAAACCGGGTTAATTTGATAAGAGAATATGCATAGCTTAAACCAACATGAGCTAAAGAAACTAAGCACATGAATATTACTAAGTACTAATTAAGTACTTTTATTAAGAGTAGCAATTTGAAAAGAGATTATAAAATATACAAAGCTAAAGTATAGCTTATAGTAAATTTAAAATAAGTGGTAGCTACTACAATAAATAAATGTATAAAGTAGGATACAATTTCAAATCCAATCTAAGTATAAGTTTATATATATATAAACTAAATACATGGCTAATGCTAAATTAAAGATTAAAAGTAAACCATATTAACTTGATAAAGGTATATATATATTATGCATTGGAAGTTACATGAAGGCTTTAATGATAAAGTGGAATATAGCAAATAATCACATGGGTATTGTGTTGTGATACATAAATGTTTTAGTTAAGCATAACGACTAAATATAATTGTGTGAATCACATAATATGTATCAAGATTACAGGATAAGATGGTGTGTTATGCATGGTTATTATATGTTTAATTGCATGCCATATGTATGATTGCTACGGACGACTTTTGTGAAAGGTCGTCTTCATAATTTATGTTTCCCACTAAGCTGTATAGCTTAGCACAGGTGTTTATCCATATAGGTACACAAGTTTGAGCTTTTGCAGGGACAAGGACTGATAGTTATAAGGCCAACACCGGTAGTAAAAAGTGAATTAAAGTATTTATTTTATGTTGTAGTTAGTATAATGATATATTGTGCTAAATGTAAAACCATGTAATGAATAAAATGTTATTAATAAAAGTTAGTTGAGTATTTTCCTTTACATAGACCAAATATGACATGTTAATGTACAGTTAATTACATGCAAATAGTATGTATTGTAATACCCCTAATGATACTCTAAGAGGGATAGATAGTCGTTTTGCATGAGATAGAGGTTGATTATGTGATTAATTGAGGAAAATTGCAAATTAGGGATTTAATTGAAAAGTTAAAGTAAAAGTTTTGAGGTAGAAATGTAAATTGTGGAAAATGAGAGACAAAAGTAAGAAGCATAAATATAATAAGGGACCAAAATGAACTTTGCCAAGATTTTTATTGAATCACTAATAAGAATTTGACAATTGGGAGGCTAGGAATGAGAGAAGAAAAGTCAGATTTCTTCTCTTTTGTGGTGGCCTGCCATTCTTGGCCTTGTGTTCATTTTTGTTTTCTCCTTCTTTTCTTTTATTTTTTCTCCTTTGCTTTTTCTCTTCTCCTCAAGCCTATGATGATGATGGTGATTCCAGTGGGTAGAGCAGTAAATGGTAGAGAATAGAGATGATTTTTACAACAACCTAAAGATAGGATCAAGAAGAAATGAAGGAAAAGAAAGGGAGAAAGGTAAAGCTTGAAAGGTTAAAGCTTAAAAAGGTATGGGAACTTAACCTTGCTTGTGTGTGTGTTTAGTATGCATATGATGTGAGATTAGTAATATGTGATGTTATATTAAGTGAATATCATGAAAAATAGAGGTTAGACTTGACTGAAAACTGAAATGGAAAGTTTTGTGGAAAATAGGGAAAAATTGTCTTAGAGTTCACATGACCAATCTAGACAAAATTATTGATAACTTGAGTTCCCGTGACTCAAATTAAGAAATTCTAGTTGGATAAGAAACTAAACACATATATCTTCATTTTATATGAAGAATACAACCCCTGAATCAATTTTTATGATAGAGAAAAATAGGCTTGAATCCAGGTTATGACTGCTGCCTTTGTCTTTGGGAGCAGTCCTTGGTTTTTAGTAAATATCTTGAGATTTAGAGCTCTGATTGGGTTGATTTTTAATGTTTTGAAAACTAGACATACAGATCTACAACTTTGTAGGGGAGTTTTCCCTAAAAATGATGTTTTATAGGTAAAAAATGGTATAGAAGGCGAGACAGAAAATCTATCTTTAGGCGATTTGGGCCTCACGGTTACTAGGTTTTTCATAGTAACCGTGAGGTCCCCAGTTTTCAGTCCAGATCCTAAAGATGACCTACCTCACTGTTACTAAGCTTTTCATAGTAATCGTGATCCATTTAAAAAGTATAGAACAAGGTTATTACTCATCCGGTAATGACCGTAGGGTAGTCTGGCGTAGTTTAGACCCGAAAGTGCACCTAGGTCACGGTTACCAAGAATTTGGTAGTAACTATGACCCCTATGTCATGTCTTAGGCCACTATTACCATGAATTGGCAGTAATCGTGACCCTTCTTCAAAGTTCAAAACTTGAAAGTTAAGACCCCAAATGAGGCATAAGATTAACTACTATTTTTCCTAAATCTTATAGGTTATTTTGAGCATAAAGTATATGATATTGAATAACCATAAACATACGAAATGTATAGATAATATAATGATAAATTTATAGTAATTGATACATGGAAATATTTCCTTGAATATGATTGAATTATACTAATTTTCTATATGTACTATGATTGTGACATAATAGTTAAAGAACATTATTCTGTTGTTTTCTTTATCATACCATATGATTGAACTGTGTACTATGAATCAAATGATACATGAGATATGATTGTTTGCCTGCATATAAAACTTGGTTGTGGATAGATAGGCATACCTATAGGGTTACAGTCGCAGCTGCTATAGTCTGGCTCTTATGAGTCCACAGTATATCTCTAAATGAGACCACAATTCTGACCTGATTGGGTCCACAGATTTAATACCTTCGGGTATTTATATATTTGATACCTACGGGTATCCAAAGCACCCGTTATTTACACCTACAGAACTTTTGTAGGCAGTTTCATAATATGAAATGAATAGTATATGTGTTATATTGATAAATACTTGACTATTCCATTATGTTCTATCCTTATACAGTAATGTTATAAGATTAAATATGCTATGTGGATTTATATTGTAACCTTGCATGTTCATTATCATATCTTGATATTAAAATTGTTTATTGTGTGCATGAAAATAATCACTGTGAGTGGTTGTTCATATATGTATTGTTCCCCACTAAGCTTTATAGCTTAGCACGGGTGTTTATCCGTGTAGGTACTTGAAGTCAAGATGCTTCTGTTGGGACAAGAGCTGCTATTGTAAAGCCAACTCTAGATATAGGAGAGAGTCAATTACAATTGTAATTTATTTTCTTCTTGTATTTATCATATTGTATTAAAATAACAATAATGAAAAGAACATTTTAGTTGATCATATAAAGTAATTAATGTATTGTTCTATAATTTCTTATAGTATATTGAGGTATGCATGTGTAAATAACAATAACAACTAATAGGACTATAAAGGAAATAGTTTATCCTATGTAAATGAGCTTAGGACGATGAGTCTTGGGGTGAGCTAGTTTAGTCCTTACATGTATAGTAATAATTGATAGGATTACTAGGGTAGTCCTTACAATTTATATTATTATGTATTTCTTTTTCGAGATCAAAAATAAATATCCATTTTGAATTAAACCAGAACAATAGAATAAATTATTCTTAAATATATAACAACCTTTATTCCTATCCAAAGAAATACCAAACCATGTTCCAATAGATATTAAATAGAAATAATGTTTCTAGCTAAGGCTAGAACATAACAACAATTATCCAACACAAGAATTGGCCCACTTGACAATGATTGCTGATAGATACTAATTACTTATGCAATAACATTTTGACCAATTGCTAACTGTAGATTTATCTCTCATTTTCCAATCCATCTATTGCTTCTTGGGCCCTATAGATCATTACACAAGTGAGACCCACATTCGATATCTAATACCCAAGATTTTTTAAAGGTAATAAAATATATATTTATTTCTATAACATAAATACTTGGAATAGAAGCTTTGACATGCTTCTTCTCCCTAAGAGACTTTAAGTAGACTTTTCAGTGGCCCACCTTGCCACAGTTGAAACATCTCCCATTTAAGTCCTTATCCTTCTTAGCAACCACTTTCTTGGACACCATGCTATGGGCCTCCTCCTCCTCCTCCTCCTTCTCCTCCTCCTCCTCCTTCTTCTTCTTTTCCTTCTTTTTCTTTTTCTTGCCCTATTTTCCCTTTAAAGGGAGCATAAAAAACAACCATGATTGATTTTAGACCCTTTTGAAGAGATGCATCAGCAGTTTTGAGCATGTTCACAAGTTCGAGCATAATGACATTAATCTTATTCATGTTGAAGTTAAGCACAAAAGGTATATGAATTGGAGCCAATGAATGTAGGATCAAATCCACATGTAGACCATTTTCCATTACATACTCAAGCCAACCTAAGTCTACCCATTCATCTTCAGTGCACGAGTTATAGCTGAAGTGCCATCTATCATCTTACACCTAAAAAGAGCAATAACAACATTGTACCTTTTGATTTTAGCTTGAGAACCTAACAACTCCTCTAAATTAAAGATGATAGTCTTTGCATCCATCTTCTCTTGATGTTTCTATAATTTAGACAAAATTGCAGCAAACATGATACATGTAGTCATCTCATAATCCTCTTTATACTTTATATGAGCCAGGTGCTCATCTGTAGAAGCATCATCTGATGGATACGGCGGTGGCTCTTGATCCAAAATATAATAGATCTTTTAGAATCTAAAAATAATTCTTACATTTTAAAGCCAGTCCATAAAGTTGGTGCTAGTTAACTTATTATTGTCCAAAATTAATCGCAGGTTAATATGTGAAGTACTCATGATGCAATAACCTAGATTTGAATAGCTAAGCATATTATAATATGTCCATGTATATGAATGTATTAATAAGATCTTTTATTAATCCATTTTATTTCCACTATTTTATTACAAACCAATAGCCCTCACTATTGATTTAATAAAACCTAATGATTTTTCTAGCGGTCAATATCCAATCTTTAGTTAAGAATTTGACCTTGAGTTTGCTCAAAAAGACAAATCCTATCTTGAAAGATAGGTATTCTATACCAATTACATCTATATGCAACAATCGAATAATTGTGCCTTTAACTCTTGATGAATGCATAACTTGATATGCAATACCCAATCTTCCCTCTAGATCTATTAGCCTTGAGTTTTCTCAACAAACTAATGGGGCAGTTAAGATGACTTATTAATATGATTCAAACATATTTGATGTAATATGGTTTTGAGTTTGCTCAACAACCAAATACAATAAAAAAACTCCGGTTCTCCTCAAATTAACATAAGGCTTTATGTCTTAATATTCTTTGAAGGGTTTATTCCTTGTAGGTCTTATCATTCATGGTTAGAATGCATTGGCATGCACATTTATATACATTAATCTAATTAATCATGCATATTTAACTCTTAATTACACGAGCTATTTATGACCTTTCTACTTTGGTTTCCTTAAGCCATGAATGAAACTAGGTCAAACCCTAGGTAGAATGCCTAAGTTGCAAGACAAAGATAAAAGAAATAATACAATATGTTTTCTTTCTTCTTGGATCCTCCATTCAGCCTATTTTGCTCTTTAATCTTGATCTTTTTTTCTTTTCTAGTATAATTTTATGTAATCTAATTACACGTAACCAAAAAAAGAAAATTACAAGATAAATGGGCCAACCATAAAAGTCCTTACAAGCCAAAATAAAACATGCAGATGATCAATTTCATTAGGTTATAATTCCAAAATTATCTCATTTCCTAGTCTAATCTTGTGTAATCTAATTACACATAACCAATAAAAGAAAATTACAAGATAAATAGAACAGTCATGAAAGTCCTTATAAGCCAAACTAAACCATGCATATGATCAATATCATTGGGTCATAAGTCTATAACTATCTCATCATGCCAAGAAATAATCCTCTCATGCATCCTAATGCAGAAAATAAGAAACCTATTAGTGCAACTAGTATATGTTTCAACTCTTTGAAACATGGTTTATTGTATATGCCACATCTTAAATATATCAAATATGATAACTTAATTAAGATAATCATATTTTCCTAATTAGAATCATATTAGGAAACTTTTCCATTTTAAATGCTATTTCAAAATTAAAAACTTTTTTTATTACTTTAAAAACTTGTTTCTCAAAAATGTTGTTTTGCCTGTTATGTTTTCAGTTATTAATCTCATAAATAATTAATTACCAAATTCAGTTATTTAATCTTATTAATTAATTAAATAGATGTTAGTTCCTATAATAATTAATTTTAAATCAAATTTAATTAAAAAGTCAAAGTGGCCTTTAAACTAAGTCAAACCTAGCATGGAAATTGGCTAGTCGACCTATTTAGCAAGCCTAATAGGTTAAATCACTATTTTCTCTTATCATTACTCTCTCCTTAAATATCAATATGGGATCCTGATCTCAGTTTTTCAGGATTAATGGATCTAGTTTAAGCCTAAGAGGACAATCCTCCAATGGCTTGTGAAGCCTTTATTTGGATAGTCATAAGTGGCTTGGTTAGATTCGTAATCCCCTACCTTATTATCCAAGTTAGCTAATTGGGCCCCATATTGTGATTAATACCCCATATTTTTTTAATTGCTGGAAGTGAAACAATTCAATTTAGGCTAAAAAAAATCCTAACCTAAATTTGGCTCACTTAGAAAACCTAGGTAATCGAATTGAGCGAGTTTTGTGAATCCTAATTTCAATCAAATTTTCAATTTAATTTTTGAAAATACCAAATTATAGTAGGATTTTCAAAACATATATAATTAATTTTTTCATGAAAAAATTAAAATGAAAAAAAATCAAATTGGGGCCCAAAAATTAGAATTTGCACAAAAAACCCCGAGTGGCCTTGGGGGCCTCGCTTTTAATTTCTACTTGCATTTTATAAACAAAAAAAAATCAAGATCAGCCCATACATTTAATAATAATATGACATGTAACATACTTTTAAAAATTAAAAATATAAACTTTACATTGGCATATACATACAAAATCAAAATTTACATTTAGTTGAACTAAAGGAAACTTAATTGAACAACTTTGAATTCTTTTGACATAGCCTAGGGTTTGATACCATTTTTGGTGTGCAAGCATCATGCATCATATATAAAATGCATAAATTTTAAAAACTTGCATACCAAAATAAGATCTAGTCAAAAGAATTGAAATCATGTATTAAAGTTTAAAACTTTACCGTAGGATTTGTTAAACAGTTGTTAAACCTTTCACACCAAGTTGTAGTAAACCATCAGCGTCCAAACAATGGCCACCTCCAAGTGTATCCACACCAGTAAGAAGGTCTAAGAAGGTCTAAGAACACTCTAAAGGAGATGCAATGGACAAAATTAGGGTAGGGACTAGTAACCTTAATTTCACTAGAGAGAAAAGAGAAAAAATGAGATATTTTCTCTTAGGGTTTTGAGGTTATTGTGTTCTACACCCTAACTTAGAGTTTAAGGGGTATTTATACTCCCTTTAGGTTAGTGTAGGGTTAGGTTTAGATGGCTGTAATTTTAGGTTGGGCTTGGTGCAATTATCTGGGCTTAAATGACATTTACTGGCCTAATACACCCTTTTTAAGCACTGGCAATAAACAGCTTCTCTTGCGCATATTACTTGGTATTTAGGCCTATATTATCTTATTAATAGATTTTTAATATTTAGTTAAACTCTCATAACATTTATGGTGTGTAATTAAATGCCATATGGTGTAACACCCCCATGTACTATTCATGTAACACGTCCACCAATACATCACACTCTAAACTATCAATTATAGTTATAAGATCAAAAATTCATTTATCAATTCTTATAATCAATGTTAGTTATACAATTTACAATTAACAATCACACTTAACAAGATACATCACCAATCTACACCTTACTCGCAAACTACATCCTTGATTCCCAGACTTGTCACCAAATGAGCCGGTAGTTACATACCTATGTTGCAAAAATAATTCATGCATTTATTCATATTTTGTGATATACTACTAATTTTAGATAAATAGACATATAGCCTGTTGTACACTATCATCATTTACTTAATGAGATCGCTATTAATTACAATATTAACCTTCTCTTCTACTATTTGTCTAGCACTTACTTTCTCAAACTTACATGTAATTATTATTATATTTAACAATACATTCATATCAATTATACATTCATTTCTACTATGAAACCATACTTGAATAACTTACAAGTTAATTTTTATCTTAATAAGCCTACAGTAAAGATAGACAAAACTTAACGATCGGTTTCCTTCCTTATGTTACCTTTCATGATGAATACTAAAAAATTAGTGTGATTCTCTTGGTTCAGACTTGGAAATTGATATTCCAAGCTTCCTACACATCTCGAAAATGGGAATTAGAACCATATAGTTCTTAAGCATTTAACTAACACCTAACTTTAGCTATCATATAGCAGATAACTATGCTCGCTACTATCACTCATTCAATACATATACTTCAACTTGAGCATAATACATATTTATTGGTTACTAAGCTGAATAAAATCACATGTACTAGTTTTATTATTCATAAGCAAGACCTTATTACACTATTATTTTACTTCAGGGTGCCGTATCATAGAAAAACCCTATGTCAAGATCCAAATCTATATCTAGCCTATATTCATGTGCTAAATAACTAGATTATCTATTTTGAGTACTTGCTCACTTATAGTTATTAATAATTAACAGTGTATCTATGTATCAAATATGGAAATCATATATCAAATTTGCATGTTCCTAACTTGTCCATGTTAAATTACTTACTTATCTCATAAATATACTTAACACATAACCATTATGCCATGCCTGATTTCATATGTATGGTAACTATATTACACATACACATCCTTACATAAGATCAGTCATATTAATTATACTTCATAATGTTTACATGTACATAATCACATTAATGTTTATATAATTCCTACTTAGCCATAAATATAACCCATAATATCACTTATGATTTCCTATAGTCATATGCTTATATACTTGTAAACACTAGGTCCTAAGACAGCTCCTGATCAGGGTTACATAATGAGAAAGTGATTTCTTATAAATGGACAAGGAGCAGAGGTACCAGGCTTTCTCCTTGGATTTCATGTTTTTAAAATTTTCTTTGATCTCTCTTCTGGGTTTTAAATGCTTAAAAATCCATTTTAGGATCTTTTCCCTCTTTATCTCTTTTAAACAGTGCAAAAAGAGAAAATTGAGTTACAAAACTTAAAGCGGTCTGGTGTTTTTTAGCTTTATCTCAGCCTACCAACCTCCTAATTAGATGATTATAAATCCATATGAATCTTAATACATAGATCTAAAACTTCGATAAAGACACCCAAATCCAGTTCAGCCCTTAAAATTCTCAAAATTAGACTTGAACATAGATGACCTGAATTTGTCCTTGTACCTAGCCTAGTCTGTAATATTTTGGGTATAACTCTCTATGTAGAGATTCTATTAAGATGAATCCAATTTTAATATAAAACTAGACTCAATTTGAAGAAACTTTCATTGGAAGAGCATGACCTAATTCTTAACCCATTGTTCTCGGTAATTTTTCAAAGTCAAAACACCAATTTTATCCCTGAAAATTTCCAAAGAACAGTCGTCAGTGTTTTTGCCATAAATCCCAAAATATAAATCCAAATTGAGTGATTTTTAATTCATTAGAAAACTAAGACATAAGGGAACAAATTTCTAGGGACACCTATTGAAAAAAGGGTCATCTTTGGGCCTAAAATGGCAAAATATTTTGAATTCGAGATCAGTCAGCTAAGAAAAGAGGTAAAGGTCAAAATCAACTAGCAGACTGAGTTTGTGAGTCAAGGTCCATGACTCATCCAAGAATGTGAAATGAGCTTGAAAACACGAGAAAAAAATCGAGGAAAAAATCTTTAATGAAACTTATTCCATTTTTAGATCTTTTGATGGCTTTACTTAGCCATTAAGCATAATTAGTCTCTCTCTCTATCTTGGTCCCTGTGCATTGACCCGTCTCTCTCTTCCCTATCTTCTTCTTCTTTTGCTTGCTCTATTTCCATGAAAATTCAACCAAAATAAATTATAAAAAATTCCAAAAAAACCCTAAAAATCTGAAAAAAAGCCATAGAGCACCAAATTCTTATCTTGTGACGGAACTGACACTGAAGGTAATATTTTTGAGTCCCTAAAATCCAAAAATCTAGTATTTAATTTTAATTAATAATTAGTTAATTAATCATTTTATTTGATTTATTGTGTTTTTAATATATGATTTATTGATTTAATTTTGTAAATTTATTAGTTTAATTGTATTAATATTTTGTTAATTATTTGTTAATTAATTGTAAAATATGTTAATTTGTTAACTAATTTTGTGAATTAATTTATTATTTTATTTTAATAAATTAATTATTTCATTATATTAAATTTGCTAATTGTTAATTTGTAAATTATTTGTTTAATATATTAGATTAATTTATTAGCTTATTTATTGTTTTATTATTTTTGCTATTATTCTAATTGCTAATATATATATATTTTTATTATTGTTATTAACATGTTCATTTACTTTAAATGTATTATTTTTAAATTAATATTTAATTATCTTTTTTGCCAATTTTGTTATTTTAATTGTTATTTTTGGTAATATTGTCATTATTATTGTTTTTTTTTGCACTATTAATATTATTGTTAATTTTGGTCTTTATTGTTAATTTTGCTGTTGTTGTTATTATTATTATCATCATCATCATCATCAATATCATCATTTTTGTTATTGTTATTATTATAATTGACAATTTAATTATGATTTTGACACTATTTGTTTGTGTTGATTTTATTATTGCAATTTTTGCTATTATTAATATTTAATTATTTTAGCAATAATATTTATAATAATTATTAAATATTATTACTAATATTATTATTTTGACTGCTATTGCCATTTGTATCATCACTAACTAATTACGTTTTCTCGTTTTATTTTTTATATGTATAATTCCCTTTTAAGGTAAGGCTAAAGAATAAAGTGAGGTAGATTAGATTATAATTTCCTTTTTATTTCTTTATTATTATTCAGGCCTATAATATTATTTAATGTCCTCTATTTTATCACTTGTAATAGTTTAGTAAAATGGGGGTTTTGGGACCGATAATTAAGAAAACTCACTTAAGTATCTTTTTATCTAATTAATTGGATTTTTTCCTCATAAAATGGACCAATGTCTTATTTTATTCCAAAAATCACATAAATGAATTTTATAAATATGCATGAGGGAACCAAAGTTTCCAAATTAATCAATAGCCCAATTTATGCATGTTTTACTTATTCTTTAAATATTTTGCTTGTCGCACATAAATGGATTTTCAAATGATAAATTACAGGCTCACCAAATAATTTCTACTTTAAATTAATCGAATAACATGATGCCATTATATCAAGCTGCAAGAGATCAATCATTCTGTTTTTATCCAAAATACACTTAAAATGTTGCCTTTTGTAAATATGCATGCAAGGACCAATGTCCTTATTGAAATTAACTCCATTAATTCTTCTATTTATGTATAAATTTACTTTTACATTTATTCTTACATTCTTTAATGCTTTTCATGCCATGCTTTATCTCTTTCCAATGTGATTGAGTGCGCCTTTATTTTTCTAGCATGTTAACTCGTGTGAGAAAATAGATAAAATAAATTAATCATTAAAAATTATTTATATAACATTAACCAAAGGTATAAATAGGAGTGAGGTTCCAAACTCTCTTTGGTTTCGGCCTCATAAGGTTAGAAATCACTTTTTCAATATTTTATTAAGTGATAACTCCATGATACCTACCTTGTGTGCCCAGTAAATACCCTCGTAAGTTAGTCATTAGTAAATGGACAAGATTACTCCAATACGCTGTCTCATGCCTTTTGAAGGCCCGAGTGCATTACGTGTTGGTGAAGCCTTATCCCTTGCGAAGAGATTGGCGTTCATGAGTTAAACGAACCTTGATACAATCTCGAGCCTAAAAGCAGGTTTTTGAGAGCAAACTAGATGCCTATGGGGTTCGACACGTATCACAATACTATAGGTATGGATAGTGGTTACTACAGTCGCGGTTACCCAAAGGTATCAATTCCGATGGATACCCGAAGGTATCGATTCCTGTAGATGCCCGAAGGTATCAATACTGTAGATACCTGTAGGTATCAATACTATGGACCCATAAAGGTTAAGACCGTGGTCCCAAACGGAGACAAATCGTAGACCTAAACGGGCCAATACCGTGGTAACTGTGTTTATACCCAACAGAGCTATCTGTTTATATCTATCCATAACCAAGACTCTTAAGCAATTAAAAACTCAATTGTTATATTAATGTAAGTAAGCATATTTCACCTGTTTATTCAAGTAAACACATTTAGATGTATGGATATACCTATATACTGTAACACCCTCTCTACTAAGTTTTATATGCAAACATTATTCTACTTTCTATATTACTTGATTCATTGTTCACGTAGAATAAAAATTGATGAATAGGTACATACATACCTATTCCTGATGCAATAAATGCTTGCTTTCATACATAATCACATTTTCATATTCTTGAAGTAAATTACAATACTATACATGTATAAAATTAAAATAAATAAGATCATCAAGGATATTAACCAATTCTTAGTCATACATTCACTTAAATCCAGCATATTATTATGATGCATATTAGTATAGTTATGTTTATAGGTTCTTTTTATCCAAATTCATGTTTAGAGTGCATTTGCATACTTTAGATTAAAAGACTAGTGTTTAAAAATCAAAGAAGGGTGGAATGGGTCTGTGTCAACTCGACATGGGTAGTGCCGACTTGTGATAGAGGCTGAATGTGTTGACTTGTCATAAGTGGTGTCGACTCATGACAGGATAGAGTTCTAAGGTCACTTTATTTTGCATTTTTAACATGGTTCTAACAAGAATCATACCAAATGATCTTCTAGACTTTTGTTTTCTTATGTTTCTAGTTCCTATAATATAAAAAATCAAGCTATTTTGAATTATAAATCAAGAGATATCCCTAAAATACCAGAAACTACTCCAAAAGACAAGGCAACAAACCTAGTCACACTTTAGATCAAAATTTGAGAGTTTTAAAAGTAGAATCAATTTTCAATCTCTTCTACAAAATTTTAGATCTATGTCTTAGCTTTTATATCCAACTTGAATCACTCTATTTGGAGACCTATAGACCGACATATAGTCAAAATTCCAAAATTGGTTCAAGTGATTTTACTGCAGAATTCTATTAACTCACTAATCAAGGCTTAATCAACTTCAATATACAATTTAACCCACAATTCCAAATTTAATCAACATCATCATGCTACAATTTACCCACATACATATTCAAATTATAAACAACATACAGAAACAAAGGTAAGGGATTCTCATTCCTTATTCAACTAAAAGTCTTCATCTTATACTTTAATTTCTCCTCTTTTTGCTAATCCTTTAGGAAAAAATTTAGATATGTTTTTAGAAGAGAAGAAGAAGCTCAAGAAAATATGAGATTTAGCTTACAAGATGGCCGGCCAAATTTCTCCCTCTCTCACTTATCCTTATTTTCTTGCTTTTCTCACAACCTTCTAAAAGGTCACATGTTGATTTCTCATTGGTTACACCTTTTGACTTTCCTTTATTTGCAAATTAGCCCCTAAACTCTCTTTAATCACCTACTCACATGTAACTCTTTTCTCATTTACATATTAACCCATGTATAATATTCATTATGTATTTATATCTTAACTTAAATAAATTATCGAATTACCCTCCAATAATTTTGTTAATACCGAGGGTGTCCTGAATTGGTTACCAATTCACATAACCATTATTATTCTTTCTCTCTCTCTCTTTATATATATATATATATATATATATATATATATATATATATATATATATATATATATATATATCCATGAACACATTATATCCCTACTAGGGTATGGTTTGAGGTCTTACATATGGGACTTAGAGAAAAAAATCTCTTGGCCCCTTTCTTTTCTTTGTGTAGAAACCCTAACAAGGCTTATATCTAAAAGCTTTTGGGCTTTCAAGCCCAAAATGACTCTAAATTAATTTCTCCCTTTTATTTTATAAATAATAAGTTATTATGACATCCAATGTCAAACTTACACATTGCATTTCACCTCAGACCTTATTTTTGTTATGTGTGTGCATGCTAGAAGCACAAAATGTAAATAAACTGCTCTTATGATTTAAACTTTTTTAAATTATATTATAAATTCTAAATTAAAATTTACCTTTAATTAATGTACAAATCATGAGAGACTTTTAATCAAGCATTATGATTACCCCAAATGAGAAAAAAATAATTGTTTTCACTTTTACCCTTTCATATTAAGTTTTCATCCAATCACTCTTTTTACCATGCTTGTAGTCACATTTATGAATTAAATATGGACATGTATCAATTTATTCATGAACTTATTATATTCTCATACTTTTATTTTATTCTTAAAGTGCCCTTATGAATTTTATTCAACTTACATTTCAGTTTGGTCAAGGTTTTACGAACAAAAAAGTATATGAATACTTGAGATAGAACTCCCCACTATAATTGGGATGATGAATCCTCTATTGGTCACTTAACTATCTCTAAGTAGTTTATGCTATACCTAATTTTTGAGTTACGTATACCCTTTCTAGGAGTAAAATTATATGAGTAAAAATATAACCTTGTTACTTGAGATACCTTGGTGATATCAAATTCAAGGATACTTGCACTACTGATATGATGAGATGTTTTACTGATATAGCATAAGTATTCATGTGAAGTTTCGCAAAGTAGGTCTCCAATGTACTTATTCTTCTAACAAGTATCCATATGTTAACTTTGATCATCTTGATGATCATAGCTAATGAGAATTGCTGCTTGAACTGTTTAAGAAGTATAACATATTCTAGTCTATACATATTAACAATGTTCTATCTTATTAATATTATGAGTAGGATAATTTAGGTATTAACACATTTGCATATAATAGGAATCTCATTTCATACTCTTTATAATTGCTTTTGTATCGTGTTTATATATCGAGGACTATATTTTATAATTTAAGTCATATGCAAGCAGATGTTAATACACGAAAGTACTAAAGGATGTAAAAATGCATTATTATTATTCAAATATAATCTTCATACATTGAAAGAGTCATTTTTATACATGGGTTCTAAGGCATATAACTAACAACTACTGGAGAGACATACATATCACTCTTATCATCATCATCACTAAATTTTTTATCTTTTCCATAATCGACTCCAAGCGATCTTCAACCTTAGGATCACCATTAAGAGATGAATATTCATTATTTAGGTAGGCATCTTTAAAATCATTTATACCTCATTCATTATTCATCTATGTATTTTCATGCTCCACTATACTTAGAATTTGGCTATCAACTAACTAATCGACATGCTCCACTTGTCTGACGCTTTGACTTGTCCTCGATCTAAATTTATTAACAAAATTTCCCTTGTCCTTATAAATATTTGGTGTACCGCTAAAAATAGATTGACCAAGTAAATCACCATTCTAGTGATTTACAAACCACCTAGGCTAATTATGACTTACATTTGGTCATTAACTAATTGATTGTTGTGATTAATGACATGTTTATGCTCCAAACTCATAAACCATATTCCCACGCTTTAAATAGATATTTGGATCACTACTATAGTAAAACTCCTTAAATTTTTATATATTATCTCAATGTTGTCATCATCTTTTAAGTTTGTCGAAGTTTAGAAAAGTGACCATGAGTGGTAAACATGATATTTGTATGTGATTATAGACACCTCCTTATTATACCCAAGCCTAATTCAAAATGAATCTTATGGACTAGTGTACATATCCTTAACTTTGTCATTTGAACTGAAAATGTCATATTGAACACCTACCATACCAAAACTCACTTGTTCTTTCATGTGAAAAAAAAAGTTGATATGTGCATATATCTTACAATTATCTATAAGTTAAAATATAAAAATAAATATAGCTATTTACATTTGAAAAAATTATCTAAAAGCTCCAAAAAACACCTAAGAATTTAAAAAAATTAGTTATAGAAATCACTGAAATAAGCACTTGGATGACTAAGGCTCCGACCTAGTAAAAATGAATGATTAAAGAGAATGTAGAAAGAAAAACGGTCTTACAAAATTAGGGGTGAGCATAGACCAGTTAATCATTGACCATTAATCATTAACTGATCCATGAGTAAGAAAATTAACCAATCCATTGACATCGATTTTTTAAAATCATTAGCCATTAATCAGTCTATTAGATTTAGTTAATCGATTTATCAATTTCGGTATTTTCGATTTGGTTAACCAATATTTTTCGGTTAACCATTAAAATTTATAATATAAAATTATAAAAAAAATTAGGCAAAATTCAATTCAATTTCAAATGTGCAAAGTAATTTAAAATAAAAATCACAAAGTAAACATAATTTTCTAGCCCAAATTCATGTTTACAAATTAATAGCTAATATTATAAAATAGATTTGATATTTATTGAAAATTAGCATGCTTAATTTTAAATCAAATAAAATTTTGAATAATATTAAATGTTAAAATATAAACTCTAAAATATAAAAAATATATATAATTAAATGCTATTATTGTAACACCCTAAACCTAGTTACCCTAGTTATTCGAATAATAGTTGGTTAAACTCGATTTTTGTCCAAACCCGAAAACAAAAAAGAGATAAAATAAATGAATTTTATTGAGATGAAATGAATTAGTGTAATGTAAAGAAGAAAAAAAAAGTAGAAGAAGTGGGGATTGAGTAAAAAGGTAATTAAGTAGGAAAGACCAAAAGTGAAATTTGCCAAAACTACGTCGTTTTGACTTTAGCTTTTTTTCCTCCTCCTTTTTGCTGGAACAATCAGGATCTTCATCCCCAAAGTCCCACCGCCACTTTCTTCCTCCTTTCCTCTGTTTCCCTCCCCTTCTCCGATCACGATAGCTCTACCTCCCATCACCGTCGCCTTTCGCTACCACCCAACTCCACCTAGCACCGTCGCCTCCCTCTCCTCTTCTTTTTTTTTGGGTTGAGCTTAGGAGAATAACCCGCCTCCTCTCCTTCTTGTTCTAAATTCTTCAATTTCTTTTGCCCCTTAAGCCATAATTCCTCCATTGGTTCATGATTTAAGCTTCAATGATTATTTATTTAGTTAGTTATAGTAAGGATTTGATAAATAGAACGAAAATTTCGAACTTAGAGATTTAGAAAAATTGGGAAAAATGCTAAATTTGGGGTTTATTGAGTTATTTGGAAACAATAAATTAATAACTAGTTAGAATTTCTCTAATTTGAGTATCTAAATATTTTTGGTTAAAGAATTTAAGTTGGATTTATGAATTATTGTAGATGAAAAAATTGAAAGGAACATGAAAGGAAGGGAAATGGAAGAAAGGTGATGAATTAAAGCTCTTAAAGGTAGAAAATGAAGAAATTGGTAGCAAAAATAGGTAAGTATTCAAGCAAATTTATTTTTTCATAAGTTTGTGCTTTATGTAACTTGGAATTTTTGGAGCAGGAACTGAATTTAATAAAGTTAATATTTAAATATTAAGTTTTAGACTAAATGGTGATTATGCATGTGATTAATTTTGGATTTAAAGTCAAATATGTATACTTTCTAATTAGTATAGATTAAGTTTGACTTGGAAATAATTAACGTAATTATAATAAAATTTTAATTGGGCCTTAATGATGATGAAAAGCTATATGTTCCTTATCCTCTAAGGAAATTGAAAATCTTTTAGTGAAGCATGCTTTATGTTTAAAGGAGAGATTGAATTAAAAATTGCGATGGTTAATTAATTAAATAAGTAGATGCCTATGAGTTAAGAAATGATTGTAAATAATAGAAGCGTGAATGTATGCAGGATGCAAAACTAAAACATGAAGTTAATTAAATTAATGTTTAAAGGTAATATCATATGTCTAATTAGTAAGATTTAAAAATTTATTATGTTTGTCCTTAGTAAATTAGATAGGAATTAGAGTAATTGGATAATGTTAGCATGCCAATTAGGAAAATATAGCAGCATGCAACTTAATGTGATTACCGAATCGCATGACTATGAGAGCTCGTCTAATGAGCATAATTAATATGAGTTGTAGGCTATATGGTTCCAAACTTAATGTGATTACTGGATTGCATGGCTCTAAGAGCTCGTCCGATGAGCGAAATTAATATAAGTTATGGATTGTATGGTTCCGAGAACTCGATCCGCATATGCATGTGTGTGTGTGTGTACAATAAATGGTAAAGTTGTAAATGTCAATAATGAGAAAATAACGTTGAACAAGCTGTATGGTTCTGAGAATTTGGTCCCGTATTTGATTCCTATTTATCTAGCTCGACGCAATTTTGCTAGATTTTACTCGGGGCACATACAAAGTATAAATATTAAGTGCTTATTTAAATAAATTGGAGACTTTTAATTGAAAATAACTAAGTACTTACCCTTTGGACTATAACATTAATTAAATTTTAATTTAGAGACATATGAATAAAAATGTGAATTATGTATGTTTAAATTTCCTTACAATAGGTTTATGATCTTTCTGTTTAAAGGTAAGTGAAAATCTTTATGTTTGATAACTTGGGAAATTTTAAGTGTGTTTTATTTAAATATTTATATTGTCAGAAAAAATAGAATTACTTAAACACCACTAAGCAAAATATTTAGCATGTAGGTTAAAGAATTTTTGGAGTTAGTGAGAAGTGGATCTATAACAAAATTCGAGTCACAACAGAAAGGTGGAGAAATTTTGAGGTAGATGCACTTTTAAAAGTTCTTTTTGTTATGCTCAAGATATTTTGGCATGTACATAATATTGTGGATATATAAATTTTATGTAAATATTTCTGGATATTAGAGTTGCAAATTATATTGAGAATAGTAGAAAGTTTAGTATGATATGTTTAAATTTTTACTGAATTTGGAGATTTGAGATATTGGGGTAAGGGTAACAATTTATGTTGGGGTTTAAACTGAAGATGGATGGTAAGATAGATTTAAATAGAAGTGTTTTGAGCATTTTTTTTAGGGGCTTTTTTTGGAATTTTAGGAAAAATTATGTCAAAATTTTTATTAAATAAACAGTGATCTATATAGCCATAAGGTGTTTTGTAGAACTTTAGCTTGACCCTCACTAAAAGAACCTAAATTCTAGTATGACATCTGATATCCGGCTCTTTTAACTGATCGGATATAGAGTTTTACAATTATATAATGATAAAAAATAATATATATATAAAAGTTAATCGGATACTATATATAAATATTACTATATAATTAAAAAAATATAATATAAAATATTATATAAATTTTATAAAAATATAAAAAATTAAGGTATAAAAATAAAAATTTAATTTGAATATATTTTAAAATATTATTTTATATAAATTTTAAAGAAAAATAGAAAAAATAAAAATTTTTAAAGTATAAAAATAAAATTGTAATATATATATATCAATTAACTTTATACTAAAGATTAATCGGTATCTACAAATCCAAATTATAATTAAAAATAAAAAATATTAAAAATTATAATTAAATTTATCAAATCGATTAATCGAAAAAATTAATTTCATTTTAGATTGATTTTAAATTAATTATATTTTCAGTGTTTTTTTTTACCCCCTTAAAAAATGGCCTGTTTTGCTCTTGAAAAGTCATGACTCTTAAAAAGTACAGTGGGGGCCAAGATGACGCCTATCACCTACATTTCCTTAACAATGATTTAAAATTACATGAGAAATAAATGCATCAAAACTATAAAAGGCCCGGTTTAATCGGTAAGTATCTCAAAAAGAAATTTCTTTTAATCATGAGTTTGAAATATAATAAAGACAAAGTTGAGGGGGTGATGATAGTAGTTCCCAACTTTATTTTGGGACAATTTTTTAAATAATGTTATTTAAATAATTATTTACAAAAATGAGGTTGATGGGAAAAAATTTATCAAAATGGGGTGGTTAAGAGACGTGGAGGGAACAGATTTCTGCTAAACCTGAAACCGCTGGTCAGACCAGCGGTTTCAAGTTTGACAGAAATTGTTCCCTACACCCAATTTTCCGTACTGATTATTAAATTAATAAATTTTTAATATAATATAATTTAATTTATTTTTTAATTTAATTTTTTAAATAAAATAAAATAGATATCCGTAATAAATTATCATTCCAATTTTCATCAAAATATTAAAAAAATAATATATATATTTATATTTAATTTATTTTTTCATTAAATTTTATCTGTGCATTTTTATCTGTACTGTCTTTTCCTTTTGTTACATTAAATTCTTACTTTAACGTAATGACTTTCAAGTTGTACATCTGTACTTTTGATCTTTTAACAAATAAATATTTACTTTTTAAACGTATGATATATTTGAATATGAATTTTCAAAAATTATCCTTTACATAATAAAAATTAATTCAATTTTCAAAATACAACTAATAAATTAATTATTTTTTAAGCAATGCAAATTACTAAATACATAGGATAATATAAGGGGACATTTTTTAAAATGGGATTTTATTAAAAATTATTTACAAAAATGGGGTTGATGGAAAAAATTTTACCAAAATGGGGTGATTGGGAGGCGCGGAGGGGACAATTTCTGCCAAACCTGAAATTACTGGTCTGACCAGCGATTTCAGAACACAATTTTCCGTACCGATTATTAAATTAATAAATTTTTAATATAATTTTTTAAATAAAATAAAATAAAATAGATATCCGCAATAAATTATCATCCCAATTTTCATCAAATATTAGAAAAATAATTAATTTCCCATCAACTCCATTTTTGTAAATAGTTTTTAATAAAATTTCATTTTAAAAAATGTCCCCATATATTATCCTATATATTTAGTAATTTGCATTGCTTAAAAAATAATTAATTTATTATTTGTATTTTGAAAATTGAATTAATTTTTATTATGTAAAGGATAATTTTTGAAAATTCATATTCAAATATATCATACGTTTAAAAAATAAATATTTATTTATGAATAGATCAAAAGTACAGGTGCACAACTTGAAAGCCATTGCGTTAAAGTAAGAATTTAATGTAACAAAAGGAAAAAACAGTACAGATAGAAATGCACAGATAGAATTTAATGAAAAAATAAATTAATATATATATTAGAATATAAATATATATATTATTTTTTTAATATTTGATGAAAATTGGAATGATAATTTATTACAGGATATCTATTTTATTTTATTTAAAAAATTAAATTAAAAAATAAATTAAATTATATTAAAAATTTATTAATTTAATAATCGGCACGGAAAATTGGGTGTAGGGGACAATTTCTGCCAAACCTGAAACCGCTGGTCTGACCAGCGGTTTCAGGTCTGGCAGAAATCTGTCCCCTCCGCGTCTCCCAACCACCCCATTTTGATAAATTTTTTCTCATCAATCCCATTTTTGTAAATAATTATTTAAATAACATTATTTAAAAAATTTTCCCCTTTATTTTACTGGCACTTTTCATTTTTCACTTTTTTTCCACCGTTGCAATAATACAAATACATAATATGGCTTTTTACGAATCTTCTGATTTTGAGTTCCTCCTTATTGGGTTAAAAAAAAAAAACACACCCCCTTTCGAACCCACCTGCATCTCCACTGCTGTTTTTCATTTATCTGATTAAAAATGGCAGAAGAAGAAGATGAAAAAGCAAAAATCCACCCTTTCACTTCCTACTTAGGCCTTAGCTTTGGTCTTTTCTTGGCTTCAATTCCCACAAAATCAATTTCTTTGATACAAAATCTCCAAACTCAAATCAAAGATCTTAGCTTGTGTCTGTTTCAAGCTGAAGAGCAGCTAAAGCAAATGAAATCAAGGAGAAAAGAAGATTCTAAAGCCAATGCGAGAGTTGTTGAGATCTTTGCTAGCCATAGAAATACTTGGCAAGCTGACGAGAAGCGGCTTCTCCATCAGATCGATGCTGCTAGTGAAGAGATGGCTTGTCTCAAAGCTAAAATTCAAGAATTTGAAACAGAGAGAGAAGAGTGGAGAGCTAAAATTCAAGACTTGGAGAGAGAGGTCGGGGAAAGAGAAGAGATGCTTGGGTTTATGTCTAGAAATGCGGCTTCTGTTGAGGAGGAAGAGATTATATCTGGTGGGTGTGGGAACAGTGAGTGTTTTGGTGGTCAAGAGGAGAATGAGAATGTCAATTTCTTCTATAATCAAGAACCCATTCACGGGGGCTTCAGTTCAGATTTCTTGGCTTCTTCTGCTTCTAAATTTTGGTCTGATAAAGCTAACCTATGGCAGGTTTGATTTTTTTTTATTGAGTATATTCTTGAATTATATATTTTGAAGTATATATGCTCTTCCATTACCTTTTTTCCCTTCAAAATTTGCTTGTGTTTTGTATGCTATCTTGCATCATTATTAAGTAGTTTTGAAAATTGTACTGCAATTTAACCCTAAAAAGGGAAATTGCTATCTTCAGAATTGTCTTGTAATTCGTATGTGATGTAACCAATACTGTAACATTGTTAACTAAAAGCATATACCACCAGGTCTTTTCCTTTGTTCAGTCTTTGGTTTTCTGAAACATGGCCTCCATTTTGTTGCCAACATTGTAATTTCCAGGTGCTAATTGCAGATTCCATTTCTTAGTTTAAGTATGGAGAAGCATCGGTTATTTTGAGGTTTAGGTTTGGTTGATTTTTTAACTTATAAAGATTACTAGTAGTTCTTGATGTTTTTGAGACAAATATCTTATTTTGGGTTGTTCCTTATGTCTTATAATTCTAAGTGTTTGTTCTTGATGTTTTTAATTTTGAAATTTCATTTTTTTGCAGGATATGCAGTATGAATCTCTTGAATCACTCTATCATATGAAGCACTTTGTACCAAGGTAAATTCCACATTCTAGTTGATAATACTACTTGTGATATATGTCCGTAGTGCTGCAACTGGTGAATACTTAATGCTCTTCCCTGTTTAGAAGGGAGTCTCCATGGAAGGTAGATGGTGAATCATCAGGAATTTCATCAAAATTAAAATTGCTGGAAGAGGAACTCCTACACTTAGAAAATATTGGCAAAACTGATCTATCCAAGGTTCCATCGCTGATGAGGAAGCAAGCGAAGAGGTATCAAGCTCTTGCCGGAAATATCGATGATCTTTGCAGAAGAATGGTATGCATGCATGATTCTCAATGTTTCTACCTCTTTTTGCTACTAATTGGAAAGGCTTTTGTATCTCTTTCATCCCCAGTGCTTGTGATACCGTATTGTTTATATTGCCATTGAAAATTTTGGTTCCTCAAATATGCAGGAAAATTGCTAGATTTATTCACCTTCAGGCTTGTGGCGTTTTACATAGCAAAGCTTGTCTTTTGGATACAGAAAATGCTTTAGATGAAGTTCCACTCATATCTAGAATCTAGATTTTGAAGGTCAATGGTCTTAGTCTCCAGATAGAGTACTGCTAAATTTATTTTAAATGAAAGGACTATCAATTTTCTTTGGAACATATACAGAGCATTGTGTTAAAGCAACTAACATGGCATTAAAAATTGAACAAGTACATCTTCTCATTTCCTGGAGAAATTCTGATCTGATGAAGTGGATCTTCATGGATGTTCTGACCTTTGTTATTGAATTTTTTTATTTTGAAGTGAAAGTTGGGCACATGCAAATTCCTTAGAGTTAGAACCTTGGAAGCTTTTGAAAGTTTGTTGGTTCTTTTTCTAAACCATCTTTATGATTATGCAGCAAGCTAGTGATCCCTGTGAGGCCACCCTTAGTCCAGAGTTCCGTACACAGAGACAATCGGAGTTTTTGCTCGAAGCATATCGACTTCGACAGCGAGCATCTGAAACTGGGCAAAAGCAGATAGCATTGCAAACCAAGATTGCAAAGAGTTATCATGGAGATGACATGGGCAGCCAAGCCAAACTCAGCATGAGACGTTCTTTCGATTCCATCAGAAATAACTTAAAAGAAGTTCAAAGAAACTTGGAGATATGGCTGGCCAGAATTATTGGAGACCTCGAAGGGATTCTGGCCCGGGACGGAGGCTCCTGGGCGAGGGAGTATTATGTTTCTACATATCCTTTTGTTCAATAGTAAACTTCTAGTTCCTTAGTATGAAATTCTCATCTAACCTCAAGTGTATCTAAAGCTGTTTCAGTAAATAGGCAGGCTGATCTATCTTTGTAAGCTCTAAGGTAGTAGCTGGGCATTCCTGTATGGAAATTTAACGTCGAAGGTAACAAGAATATAAGTGATTTATATCCCATTTTGATTCAAACTCGATACCTCAAAGCCATAGGACAATGCTATTTACAAGACCAGTACTGTTAAACTAAAACTATGAAAATTGTACATGGGGGAAATGAAAAATATATGCTTCATTTCTGTGATTAGGACTGAAATTGACATAGGATATAGATTCACTATGCTTTAATCCTTTTTTGGGGAAGGGATTCAGTTGTGCGACTGATGACTGAGTGATTTGCTACAATGAATGAAGGGATTGCAGTGGATGGGATATTTTCGGGTATCCAATCTTATCATAATAGTGTAGATTTTGATATTATGTGAAGGGTTAATATATAAATTTTCGTTTAAATTATTTTTATTTATCAAATTTCTTCTTTGAACTAATTATATGTGAAATTATCCTTTTAAACTGATTAAAAATATCAGATTATCTCCTATATGGATATTTGTCGGTTCACGATTTACACGTTAAATAATAATAAAGGATAATTTGATATTTTTAACAAGTTTTGGAGAATAGTTTAATATTTTTAATAGTATATGATATATTTTTTATATTTTAAATAAGTTCGAGTGGTTAATTTAATATTTTTAACAAGTTAAAGGGTAATTTAATATATGTTAACAATATCCCCGATCATCATGGCCATATCACAACAAACATTAGTTAGAGAAATCTTTTATGTTCTGAAACTTCTGTTGTGATTTGTTGTAACATATCAACGTGAGATCTCACCAGATTCTTAGAGCTTATCTTCTTCACTTCTCATTGTATTTAAAGACAACTTATTATCAATAATCATTAAGCAATTCTTAACAATATATATTGTTATCTTCTTTATGGTATCAGAGCAAGACTTGTTTGAAAGTCTTCAAATCAGATCCATGGCCTCCTCTATCACCGAAAATCAGATCATTCCCTTCAATGCTCCTTCTCATCTTCCTACTAAACTCACTCACAACAATTTTTCTGTCTGGCGAACACAACTTCATTCTGCCCTTATTGGATACAACCTCCTTGGACATATTGATGGTAGCAGCTCACAACCTGCTGCAACAATGGCTGACCCTCATGATGGTACAAAAACCATCGTAAACCCAGAATCCAACATCTGGTACAGACAAGATCAACTTATTCTCAATGCAATGCTAGGCAGCTGTGTGGCTGAAATCTAGTCTCACATCTCTGCAGTCTCTTCTTCCAGAGAAGCTTGGAATCGTCTCTCTACTCTATTTGCAAACAAATCTCGTTCTCGAATTATGTCTCTCAAAGAACGACTTCATGATAATCCACGTGGAAATCGCTCTATTTCAGAATATATGCAGGATATTAGAACTACTGCAGACGCTCTTGCTATGGTTGATATACCTGTTGCTGAAGATGACCTGATCATGTATGTTCTTAAAGGAGTTGGAGAAGAGTTTGATCATGTTGCTGCTGCTGTTCGTGATACATCAATCTCTTTTGATGAACTGTTTGATAAACTGGAAGACTTTGAACGTCACCTCAAACGTACAGCAAACACAAACTCTCCCCTCACTATTGCAACAGCAAACCACACCACTAGACAGCCCAATAACTCCAGTCGTTTCACTCGTACTTGGAATAATAAGTCACAAAATAACTTCAGTCGCACTAGCTCTCATTCTCAAAATCGATCTTCTGGTTCTTTCTCTAAACCAAACACCAAACATGAACTGTTTTGCAATTTTTGTGAGATACCTGGTCACCAAACAAGAGAATGCCGCAAATTAGCCAAATTTCTGAGAAATAACAATGTTCAGCTTCCAGCCTCTCAACCCACAGCAAACATAGCCTCTCTTACTAAACCCACTTCTCAGCCCTGGTTGTTTGACACTGGTGCTTCCCACCATGTTACTGGTGACATCAACAACCTGCAACAATTCTCAGATTATGGTGGTCCCGATGAAATCAATCTGGGTGATGGTTCAGGTTTGCAAATAACTCACATTGGTAATAGTAAACTTGTCCACAACAATAACTCTTTTACTCTGGACAATATTCTCTGTGCACCTTCTATCAAAAACAACCTAATCTCTGTTTCAAAATTCTGTAAATCCAATAATGTCTCACTTGAATTTTTTCCCTTGTATTTTGCTGTGAAGGATCTCAGCACGGGGGCGCCAATGCTTCGAGGGAAGAACATCAATGATGTCTATTGCATTCCCAGCTCATTAAATCCACAAGTTCACAACACTTCAGCATCTCAACTTAATAAGTGGCACCAACGCTTGGGTCACACCTCCATTCCAGTTATTCGTTCCATTTTTCATTCATGTTCATTAGCATTTCCTTCTTAGTCTGTTTCCAGGTTCCACTGTAATTCTTGTGATTCTAATAAAAGCCATAAATTACCGTTTGCTGAAAATTCCTTGCACAGCTCTAAGCCACTTGAGTTAGTATACTCTGATGTTTGGGGACCTGCAGAATTATCTATTGATGGTTTTCGTTATTACCTAATCTTTGTTGATCACTTTAGTAAATATGTTTGGATGTACCCTATGCGAAAAAAATCTGATGTTGCATCCCTGTTTTCGAAGTTCAAACTACTGGTAGAAAAATTCCTTCAACATCCCATTCAAACCATATATACTGACAATGGTGGTGAATTTGTAGCCTTAACCTCTATTCTTAATTCTCATGGCATATCACACTTTAAAACACCACCTTATACACCCGAACATAATGGAACTTCAGAACGGAGACATAGGCACATTGTTGAAACTGGTTTATCTCTCCTTCACACTGCTTCCCTTCCCTCAGCTTACTTGTCTTATGCGTTTCAAACAGCAGTCTATATCATTAACAGACTTCCAACTCCTGTTCTTCACTATCAATCCCCATTTCAGAAGCTATTTCATCGTACTCCAAACTACTCACGCCTTAAAATCTTTGGTTGTTTGTGCTACCCATGGCTCCGTCCATACTCTACCTCCAAACTTCAACCTCGTTCTTCCCCGTGTGTTTTTCTTGGTTATGCAACCACTCAATCAGCTTACAAATGCTATGATCCCATGTCTAAAAAGCTATATCTTTCTCGGCATGTCAAGTTCATTGAACATGTCTTTCCCATGCAAGCTTCTCATAGACATACTATCTCTTCCTCGGCAGCATTGGAGCCCAGCCATGTGCATCCCACTGTAAGTCCATCTCACTTATCTCATCTCATGCATTCACCCTCTTCTCCACCTGTACATTGCATGTCTCAGCCACCTTCCACGTCTCACACACCTGTCCTCCCATCTGTATTACCACCTGCTGCCCCTAACATAAATAACCGCCATAACACTCAGTCTCCCTCACCAAGTGTCACTTCTACTCATATGTCCCACTCATCCCCTTCATCTGTATCACCTGACCCAACCACCTCCTCACAACACACTTTATCTGCCACATCATCCTCACATAACCTTCGACCCTCTCATGCTCGTAAACCCAACTCCAAATACTACAACAGTACATTTATTAATCACACTACTGCCCATCCCATGCCCTTGTCACTTGAACCTAGAACCTTCTCTACTGCAATGAAAGATGAAAAATGGCGAGCAGCAATGTCCACAGAATTTGATGCTCTTATGCGTAATGGTACTTGGGACTTGATTCCTTACACCAACCAGAATCCAGAATATTATAGGTTGTCGATGGGTTTATTGGATTAAGCGCCATTTGGATGGCTCAATTGCCAAGTATAAAGCCCGTTTTGTTGCTAAGGGCTATCACCAACGTCCTAACTTGGACTATTCGGACACCTTCAGTCCAGTTTACAAACCAACAACAATCCGTCTCATCCTCAGCCTGTCTCTTCAGTTTGGCTGGAAGCTTCGTCAGCTGGATGTCAATAATGCCTTCCTCCAAGGTACACTAAATGATGATGTTTATATGGCTCAACCACCTAGGTATGTTCACTCCTCTCTTCCTCATCATGTTTGTAAGTTAAAGAAGGCAATCTATGGCTTGAAACAAGCTCCCGTTGCCTGGTACCACGAACTTAAAGGCTATCTTATTCAATTTTGGTTTCACAAATTCGATTGCTGACTCTTCTTTATTCATATATAAGAAGGATGGTATTTGCCTTTATTTCCTTGTCTACGTGGATGACATCATTCTCACAGGCAATAATGACAAGTTTTTAAACTTTTTTGTTCGGCAACTTGGTGATCGGTTCTCCTTGAAAGACCTTGGTCAGCTTCATCATTTCTTAGGAGTGGAAGTAATACACACTAACTCGGGCATTTTTTTGTCTCAACATCGTCACATTGCGGATCTCCTTGACTCTTTCTCTATGACAGAAGCTAAGGAAGTTCCCACTCCATTGTGCACTTCAACTTCTCTCCGCCTTAAAGATGGATCTGCCTCAGTTGATCCTACTCCCTACCGTAAGTTGGTTGGTGGGCTGCAATATCTCTCTCTTCACACGTCCGGATGTGTCTTTTGCTGTTAATCGTCTCTCTCAGTTTATGCACTCACCCACTGAGGTGCAATTGGACAGCTCTGAAGAGAGAGTGCTACGTTACCTAAAGGGCACTATGTTTCATGGTCTCTTCTTAAAGAGGCACACATCCTTAAAATTGACTGCCTTCAGTGACTCAGATTGGGGTGGCAATCGTGATGATGGAAGGTCTACATCAGCATATATTATATACTTGGATCTCATGTAATCTCTTGGAAGTCCACTCGGCAAAAATCTGTCTCCAGATCATCTTCTGAAGCAGAGTACAAAGCCATTGCAAATGCTACTGCTGATCTTATGTGGATTCAAAATCTTCTCCATGAGTTGGGCATTACTCTATCTGCTCTTCCTAATCTATTTTGTGACAATACTGGTGCTACCTATCTTTGTGCAAATCCAGTCTTTCACTCACGCATGAAACATATCTCCCTTGACTATCATTTTGTACGTGAACAAGTTGTTTCTGGTCATCTCAACGTCTGTCACATCTCTACAAAAGATCAACTGGCTGATATTCTCACTAAGCCATTAAGTCGACTTCATTTTCGTTCTCTTTTGCTCCAAGATCGGAGTCTCCAATGGAGCCTCAATCTTGCGGGGGCGTGTTAACAATATCCCCGATCATCATGGCCATATCACAACAAACATTAGTTAGAGAAATCTTTTATGTTCTGAAACTCCTGTTGTGATTTGTTGTAACATATCAACGTGAGATCTCACCAGATTCTTAGAGCTTATCTTCTTCACTTCTCATTGTATTTAAAGACAACTTATTATCAATAATCATTAAGCAATTCTTAACAATATATATTGTTATCTTCTTTAATATATAGTCAGTTAAAAGGAGAAATTAGTTAAAAGGAGAAATTTGATAATCGATTAAAGTTTGGGAGGAATTTATATATTATTCCATTATTTAAATGCATTTAAGATGGGTTTGGATATTGATTTTGAATTATGTTTTTGGTATCCACTATTGGAGCTTATGTAATACACTTTATTAATTAAAATTTACCACTAATATTAAATATAAAAATAATTTAATTAAATTTTGTATATGTTAACTGTTTTTGAATTAATTCGGATTAGTAGCCATTGCCATTTAGGCGTGGATCGAATGAAAAATAAAAGGATATATGTATTTTTAAATTACCTCTTAACCTTATTAAAAATATTAAATTAATTACTTGAATTTATTTAAAATATAAAAAATATACTGTATATTATTAAAAATATTAAATTATCCACTAAAATTTGTTTAAAAATATTAAATTATTTTTTAATTACTATTTGGCATATATTTTTATATATATATATTTTTTTTGTAAATTGATAAGTATTGTATAATTTGATATTTTTAATAAATTTAAAAAAATAATTTAATATATAATTTGAAAAAATTATATATTATCACTATTTATTTTAAAATTGATAGAGCGTGTTATACAATTTTATTAGAGGTGTCAGATTTGGATACAGTATGCACAAATTAATTAATTCAAAAATTTAATATACAATTTATAAAGTTTATAGAAATATGCATTTTGCCAAAATAAAATATTATTTTTTATCGATCATTTGCACGTCACTTCTGATAAGATCAGATGGGCACCAATAAATTTTTATGGCTAGCTCTCACAAACCTCTCCGACTTGCATTTACTCTCTCTCTCTCTCACTGTCTTTCGTTGGAAGAACAAGAAAACAATAGCTCGCCAACACCTGCATTTACTTCATACCTGTCTCCGTGACACTGATCTTCCTCTGTGCAAGATAATCCAAATTAATCCTTAATAGAAGACAAATTCATGTTTTTTAATCCAGCTCAAGGCTTCTCTCATCCCAAGAGCTTCAGCCACCAAAGGATTAACAATTCCAGGAAAGCATCTGGAACCCGCTCCCACATAAGATCCTTCCGATTTCCTCACTACAAATGCTACACCAGCTTGCTTCACATGGGAAAATAGAGAGTATCATCCGTGTTGATTTTTCAGAAAACTCATTGGAGGAGGACTCCACTTCTGGATCACATGATGAGAGTCCCTAGGATATTCCATATCAGTGCACCTAGACAATCTCCAATCCCTTACCATTTGAGTAGCCAAAAGAACTATTGCTCCAGCCGTGCTACGAAGACCTTTCCACACCAAATCGTTACGCACCTTCCAGATTGCCCAACAGATAGCCACCGCATCACTACAATGATTCAAGCTCATACAATCCACAATTAAAGAAAACCAGGAGGGGAGGTCCGAAACATTACCTCTAACAAAACCCAATAAACTTCTTGCCCAAACATCTTTAGAAAAACCACAATTCAGAAAGAGATGGAGGATAGTCTCATCTGCGACACCACAAAATGGACAGAGAGAGCTGATATCAACTCCTTTTTGAGACAAGATAGTACGGACTGGAATACAAGAATTAAGAGCTCTCCAAAAGAAATGTTTCATCTTTGGAGGAAGGAACAAATCCCACATTTTCTTCCTGTAAAGAAGACAAGAGAAAAGGTGAAATAGAAAATACTGAAAAAAGCATAAAAAAAAGAATAAAGAAAAAAAAAAAAAAATTCCATTATCTTCCAGTTGCCATCAGAGAAATGTCCCTTAATTATAGAATATGACTTAAAAATACTACTTATAAGGTGTTGTTCGTGTGAATTAGAACTTATTAGCCCATTTAAAGAATCACATGTATTTTAAATGGATGAAAATCTAACTACTTTTCTATTTGATATTACAAATACTGGCACATTCAGAACATAAATGAGACGAGTATTTTAATTTTAATTTTTTTCTTTCATACTGCTACTACATTTTAAAGGTTTAATCCAAAATTTATGATAGTATGCAAACATCTAAAATCTATGGTAATTAAGGAGAGAGACTAGCTTGATGGCAACATGGATGGAATGGCCCAGTTGAAAGTGATGTTCAAGTTTGGGACATTTCATTGTTAAGATCTTGTAATTAGCAGTCTACCCAATTGGAAAGTGACTAAAACAATCTTAATCTGTTGGTGATTAGCCCTAAAATAAATTTTACATGAAATATATTTTTTTATAAATTATTAGCCATATAATATATTTTACATGAAATACATTTGTTATATATCAAATGCATAGCCTAAAAGATGCATAGATTTTCATATCTTGGCAGTCTAGCTACACAGGAACACAGAAATTTTCAGACACAGGAGCAACTGTCCCAACCATTAATTTCATAATTTATAACCACCCATTCTAGTACAAGCATGTAATTGATTCAAGATAAATATAGAAACAACAGATAATAAATCCAGAACATTATTACAATGATTTTGTACTTTTCAAACACAAAAGAACAGAATGGCCACAAGGAGAAGACACTAAGCATTAGCAGCAGCAGCTTCTTCCTGCAATTGCTTCACCTTAGTGATATAATCATTCATAGCTTCCTCCTTAGTTTTGCCTGCCAATGGCACATTTATGTGAATCAGTTATGCCCTATAGACCTTAAAATAAACAAATTGCTGATGAATCGATACCTTCAACAGCCTTCCATGCATCCCACTTGGCTCTGTCTCTCATGTTGAATATTCCAGGACGGGCTGCAAATCACGCACACATTTCGCACAAAATAAGACAAAAAGCAATCTTTGAACTCAAATTTCAACTAAGATTCTCTGTAAGTTGAAAATTTGAGCTTCAGCCATTAAGCCAAATCCACCACGCAACAAGGGAGCTGGTCAATTTATACTAAGATTCACAATAGGGAACTTGAAGTGTTGAGCAAGTAAACACTTACAAGTGTTAACTGGTCCAACTGTGGCTTGCTTATAGAGCCCATATAATATAAGTTTGTTCTCATTTGTAGTATTTTCTGGAAGGATCTTAGCTTTCTCAGCATACTCTTCAAAATCCTCCTGAAGATGACCAAAAGTCAAGGATTAGCACAGTTCTTTCTTCTTCTTTTCTTGCCATTATAAAAATATAGCCTACTACTACATGCTTATTTTAAATGGTTTTTAAAACTTGAATACAACAGGTTCAATGTAGCAATAAGGCAAGTATAGGAACTGTCTGTGGTTGGATCTAAGGTGCTGGATATGAATCAAACCCTAAAAATAAAGATTACAATGAAACCCTAAGGACCAAAACAAGTCTCTAATCGGGCCTTGATTTCTATTCCCCTAAGCCCATGATCAGATCTTATACACAAGAAAATGTTTAAAAATTCACTTATAAGCTTGAACTGTGTAATATATAAAGGCACAATTACAGATATCTTTCTCCATAGATAAAGAATACAGATTGAATAGATCTAGACACAATCCTACATCATAAGATAAGAAATTGAATAGAATTCAGAACTATAAATCAAGAATAACACCATGAAAATTAAACTGAATCGAATTCATATTTCGATGATTCCAATGTCAGATCTAAACAATAACTGATAAGCAAACAAAGATCATCTAACAGTTTTTATCAATAACAAACAATTGATTCTAAAATGCATTGCAGATTTCATCTAATATTCGAATTTAATTAATATAAATAAAATAAGAAAGAGAAAGGAAAACCTTCAAACCCATTGATGCACAGCAAGGTTCTGATGATCTGAAGCTACGCAAAGACTTGGGTGAACAAGAAACGTAGAGCAACTGTAATTATACAATAAGTAAACTGATTTGGTACGACAAGGTCCATAAAATGAGATTCTTTTAAACCGTTGGATGTTGATATTCCGTATGATTGATGCTCAGAAGAAGTGTTAGAACATGCGTACTGTGTGTTGGTTTGCAGACAATTAGTTCTCGCGGAATAGAAGTGATAGAATAGAGAGGAATTCTTCGTGTGTATCTACTCGTAGATATTTTAAGCTAAACCTTTAAAACTGCTGACAACGTGGCGTGTCTTTATTGGTTGTTTATCTTTTAATACAGTGTGGATTATTATAGACATGGAGCTCTCATTGCCTCAAATTTTGCTTTTGGGAAAAACGAACATTTGACTCTAAGAAATGATTTTGAAAATTTCTTGACAAAATATTGAACCTCAGTTTAGCTGTTATGATTAGAAGCGTCAATTTTGACCTTTTATCCGATGCTCAACCCGCTTTAATTTTTGATCTTCTATACAATGCTCAATCTAGCCCGTTCAAAAAAATTTTATTCGTATTCGATCCAAAAGATATAATAATTTGATTCTATTTCAATCCAAAAAATTAAAAGTCAAATTCGATCCACACATTATCTGAATATGGCCATTAAAAATTAATTTTTTAAAAATATTTTATTTTTAATTTGATTATCAATTAATTTTATCTTTTTAAAAAATAATTTTAACCATATTGTGTCATTTTATTAATATATAAATAATTTTACACTGTCATAAATTATAAACTCTCTTCTTTTCACTCTCTCCAAAATTGAACCCATCAAATTTTATTTTGGTGTGTGTACACACACATGCACATGTAGATACAAATATATTTATGGGTGTCAAAATTAAAAATTTTAACTTTTTCTAACCAAATAAATTGCAAATAAAGTAAGAAAAGGTCAATTCCTTAGAGATTAGTACCAATTTAACTTGCAGTGACCAAAATTTTAACAAATAAAAATAAATGGGAGATTTTAATCACCAAATATTAAAAATACTAAATTAAAATTGCAGAAAATTAATTAAAATGAAATCAATTGATGAAAAATTTTAGTTAAAAGAATTTGTAACATATGATTCAATTTTATTGATCACATGATTCAATTTTATCGATCACGGATGAAAAGATAACTCTAAAATTATATAATAGACATGTTATAGTCATTAGTTTTGCGCTCCAGCCAATCTTTCCCTATTAATATGCTAATCAAGTAAAATTATAATTAATTCCTCACTAATAAAAAAACCCTTCACAAGCGAAAAAAATTCAATTCATTTACAGTTTTATGTATTAGAAAGGCCTGATCTAAACCAACCAACTACAAGCGAGATTAATTCAAACTAAATCGTGCATTTACTTCATATAACAATTTTTTTCAGTATTGTTATACTAATTATTACTTGTTGTTGATTTTACCAAACAATTATAGAATTGATAATTTCAATTAGTTGAATGCTATTTAATTAATTGAACAACGAGCTCTAATTGCACAAGCAATAAATAGGAGATTTGATTTCTCTAAATCACAAAAAGTAAAACAATCTCACAGTAATTGAAAATTCCTAACCTTGAAAAAAAAAAAATTGCAAGCTAAGAAATATGTTACAACAATGGCAGAATAGAACTGGGAAGAATAAGAAATGAGAACTCACGTTTCTTCCTTGTCAAAATAGAAAAAACTAAAATTTAGGAAAATAGTTGATGTCTATCCAAACTTTGAAATTAAAATAAAAATATGTAATGTAATCTAAATTTTCTAAAAACACTGCTTTTTATCTTCTAAGTTATAGTTTAATTATCCCTAAAAATCAGTTGGAGCAGGGTTAGCGATTAGGTTAACTCGTGCATTGGATATCTTCAAATTAAACAGCTAATCGACATTTCTTTAGCCTTGGGCAAGGCAAAAGCTTACCCTTGCCTCTTAGCCTCGGGCAAGGGTAACTCCAGGTTCGGTTCTTTGCTTCCAAACTTCTTTAAATTTTCATGGCTTCCCTAATCAACTTCAATTAGCCACAAATTGCTCCTTTCTTACCAATTTGGCCTTACAATGATCAAAATCACAAAACAAGTAAAATGTCCCTAAATTGACTGAAATGTAATACATAGAAATAAGCAAAAATCAAGTAAATATATGCAATTTTGGTGACTTAATACATATATACATGTCCGTACATACATACATACATGGAACATGTGTGTGTGTATATATATATATTGTCACGACCCACCTAAAGTCATGATTGACGCTAGAATTCAAGAAGCTTTAAAAGCCCATTAGAATTTGTAGCAAGCCTAACAATCCATACAAAACTAACACATCAATCAAAATAAATATATCCAGAAAACTATATAGGAATAAAACATATCATACTAGTACTACGAATATTTGGAACATCAAATATTATATAACATGAATTAACATCAGATCTCACTGAATGAATTAACATCAAAAAGTACTTTAATTCTGAACAATATATAAGTAATATAAATATAAATGCACATGCCATGCAATATAAAATCAAACCAATAGTGGAAGTGGACATTTCAGGAGCCTAACACACACTCAAATTACTAATTAAAACACCTTAATCAAGTGCCTCTCTTGAATCGAATGATTGAGGGATTGAGCGCATTGCTCAAGTAGACCCATAGCAAATCGGCCGGGGACCGAAAGCATCACTCAACCGAACACAGCCGTCAGCCTCACTTACATCTAATAAATATATCCATAACCATTGCCCGAAAGCATGCTCAATCGAGTATCAATCACATCAATCATATAATATATGTCATATAAAATATCACTCGCATGGTACTGGCCTTACCCACTAAAAGTCATGTTCTAACATGTCCATTAACTTTATATGTAGAAATGCGTAAAACACAAACAGCAAAATGATATGCATAATACACACAAACATAATATATACCGATATGCATACTTATGATGTATGTATCTACATATTTTATAAGAGTTAAAATACAATCTAATATTAACACACAGATTGAAACAATTGAGATAGAGCCTATCGTTGAAGTGCATCTACTTCTGTTAGAGGAGAATTATCTACATAAATAAGGGTTTATTTAAAATATAATAATATTTTGGGGATTTTAGACTTGGCATGCTTTACAAAATTTCTACAAAAAATTTGGTAGAATTTCCTTTACAAAACATGCATCTTCTTACTTTCACATAAGGCAACACTTATTAAGAAAAACACTTCTATAATCTCAACAAGCAACACCGATAGATCACTCGAAACTACATTCAATTATACCAACTGTTCCACAACAAGCGTTCGAATTCTTAACCGGCTCGATGAATTTTTAATAAGAGTATTCTAACTTGTATGGATTGTCGAAAAATTTTCTAACAAGCTCCATTTTTATGCATGATATACTGAATTATGCACATTCAATATTATAGATTTGAAAATTTGGTCGCGGTGTGGTAATGGTGGCAATGGTGGTGTGGTGGTGGTAGCGGCGGTGGCGATGGAGGTGGCGGTGGCGATGGTAATGACAATAGTGATGGTGGTGTTGTCAGCGACGGCATGGGCGATGGTGATGGCAATAGTAATGACGGTATTGGTAGCAGCGGTGACGGTGTGATGGTGGTGGCAGCGAGGGTGGCGGTGTTGTGGTGGTGGGGGCGGTGGTGGTAGTAATGATGGTGATGGTGGCGATTGTGATAATTTAATTGTATCTATTTTTAATTTTTTTTAAAATATATTACGACATTATATACCAAATACAGTATATAATATTACATGCTAATATAAATTTGTGTCAAATATTATATAATATAATACAAGCTAATATTGTACAGGCTAATTACTACTATATAAGCTAAAAAATACAATGAACCAAATATGTGCATAGTATATTTAAAAAAAAACTCAACTGAGAGAAAAATTTAAACAAATACTATAATAGTTGACGGTATAGTTGGTTCCTCTTGCTCTCGTAGCAAGTTTCTTCCTCTTGCTCTCGTAGCAAGTTTTTGTACTTGATGTCATTCTGTCCTTAGTTGTGACTAGCACTATTTAGTAGTTATCTCTGTTTTCTCGGCCTATTTTCTCTAATGGCCACTTTGGACGACACAGATGCTATCACAATAAGATGTGAGAAGGTGACACTTGAGGAGGATGGAGAAGAGGGCTTGGTTCTGGATGATGAGGATCTCATTGACGAATCGAAGGACCTTTCACTGTGTCTCCTAGGTAAGGTCATCTCTAACAGATCCATAAATGTCGCAGCCTTTAAAGCTACCATGGCCGAGGCTTGGCAGCCAGGAAAAGGGATTGAGATTCGGGAGTTAGCACCAAAACTTTTTAGCTTCCAGTTTTTCCACGAACTTGACATGAGGATGGTGCTCGATGAAGGCCCTTGGTCATTTGAGCAAAAGTTGCTGGTGTTGCGGAAAATGGAGATTGGAATCCACCCTGAAAATGCAGACATGTTCGAAGTAGATTTCTGGGTGCAATGTTATCATCTACCAGTTGGCTTTTGGACAGAGAGGATTGGGCAACATATAGGAAATTACCTTGGCTCCTTCCTGAAGATAGACCCGAAGAGCTTAGATGGTAATTGGAAATCATTCATGCGAATACGGGTTACTCTAGACATCAGAAAACCACTTCGAACCAATATGAAAATAAAGAAGCAAGGTGGCGAATGGATATTGATCTCGTTTAAATACAAGAGACTTCCTAGTTTCTGTTTCCTCTGTGGTATCATTGGGCATAACGAGAAGTTCTGTCATAGGAGATTCGAAGTGGATTTGAAGACCCATGTCCTTGAGTACGGTGCTTTTCTTCGTGCTCCGATAAGGAAAACGGTCTCTTACTCCGGGGAGCGGTGGTTCAGGTCGAATATGGAAGCAACTAATCCGGATTTAGTCAATCCCGTTATTCACGGTAATGCAGCTGGCCAGTTAGATAATTCACAAAACCAGCAGAATGTTGCAGAAAATTCGGAGGTTAGAGCTTCTAATCTTAACAGCTCCTTAAACGTAGCTAATAATCGGATTTGTGGGGATACGAAGGATAGAGAAGCTGGGATTAACGTGCATGGTAAGGCACTTATGGCAACAAATAGGATGCTTCCACGTAGCAAAGACAAGGCTGTGTATTATGACACTCCAACATCTGCTCGCTTTATGGAAATGGACAATAAACGGCGTCGTGCAGAAGGTACTATATCACTTAATCAACCAACTCCTTCTTCCTGCGATTTTCAGGATAAAGGTCTCGATGACTGCTTGATGTTAGAGGCGGGTCCTGTTGATCAGGCCTGCCTATCACCATGAATCTGCTAGCATGGAACTGCTGTGGTTTAGGTCGACCAAAGTCAGTTCTAGAACTCCTTGAAATGGCCTCTTTTGTTCGCCCTTCCCTCATCTTTCTAATGGAAGCTCGAATCAAGCAAGTGCAGGTTGATAATATTAGTCGCCGTCTTAATTTCAAAGGAAAATTTCATGTTCCAGGTACTGGTTCAGGTGGAGGTCTATGTCTTTTTTGGAGACAGGAGATTGCTGTAGCTCTTCGATCCTATTCTAAATTTCATATTGATGTATTAATCACCCTGGAGTCCAAGCAAGTAGTGAGATTCACAGGATTCTATGGCAACCCCCAACGAAGTCGTAGGCATTTATCTTGGGAATTACTGCAGCAACTTTCTGCTGGAAATGGTTGGCCATGGGTAGTGATGGGGGATTTTAATGATCTGCTTTCTAGCTCTGAGAAAATGGGAGGCAATCCTCACCCAGCAGCTAATATTAATGCATTCAGAGACACTGTTCAGGCATGTGGCCTGCATGATATGGGATATTATGGGTACCGTTTTACCTGGGAAAGAGCCAGAGGAACACAAAATTGGATTCGTGAGAGGCTAGATAGAGGTTTGGCAACAAATGACTGGTTTAGTGGGTTTCCAGATTCACGAGTGGAGCACATGGCGACGATAAGCTCTGATCACATGGCATTAGTCTTGAAAATAAATGCTAGTTCTACCAGCTATGCTTCTCGTTTTCACTTTGAGAATGCATGGCTGCTGGAACCGAGTTGCAAAGCTCTTATCAGTCAAAGTTGGTCTTCATCGACATCCCTTTCGGTGCCTCATCGTTTACAGCAGCTGGCTAGAGAGCTGGGTCCTTGGGGTCGTTCATTTAAAAGGAAATTTATGGATGATATCTGTGCTTGCAAGGAGGAGATGGAAGTTTTGAGACCAAGAACTGATGCTTCTTCGATTGCTCGGTTTAAACAGGCCAAGGAGAAGTTAGCGGGTTTATACTTCCAGAAAAACCAATATTGGTAGCAGAGGGCCAAAATACATTGGCTAAAGGATGGGGACATGAACACGAAATTCTTCCACTCTTTTGCTTCAACGAGAAAAAAAGAAGAACATTATCCATCATTTGTACAATTCGGAGGATGTTAAATTGGAGTGGAACTCGGGCTTACAGGAGCACATCTTGGGATATTTTAATTATGTTTTTCAATCCTCTGGAAATGATGATTTGGACTTTCTAAGCCATATTAAACCATGTGTCTCAGAAGCTCAGAACGAGAACCTTGTTAAGCCATTCGATGCAACAGAAGTTAAGGAGGCTCTTTTTTCTATGCACCCTGACAAGGCGCCAGGTCCAGACGGTTTTAACCCAGGTTTTTTTCAGTCTCATTGGGATCTCATTGGTCCAGATGTTACTAGTTTTATTCTGCATGTTCTTCATGATAATATTATGCCTCCTTCACTTAATGAAACCATCATTGTTCTTATTCCAAAAATTACTAGGACAAAATGTATCACTGATTATAGACCGATTGCTTTATGTAATGTGGTTTACAAAATCTTGGCTAAAATGATAGCTAACAGGCTTAAAGTTATCATGGACGAGATTATATCCGAAAATCAAAGTGCTTTCATTCCTGGAAGGTCTATTACAGACAACGTCCTTCTTGTTTTTAAAGTTGGGCATTATCTTAAAAGACAAGTTACTGGATCGCATGGTTTCATTGCGTTAAAACTGGATATGGCGAAAGCTTATGACAAAATGGAATGGGCGTATCTAAGGGGCATTATGGCTAGAATGGGTTTCAACCAGAGATGGATTGAGATAGTGATAATGTGTATTTCTTCAGTATCATACCAGGTGTACTCGAGTGGTCATGTGATGGGTCCTGTTATACCCGAGAGAGGGTTAAGACAAGGGGATCCTCTCTCCCCTTATTTGTTTATTTTGGGTGCTCAAGGATTGTCAGCTGCTTTAATGGATCTGGAAAGCAGATCTCTAATCCATGGTTGCAAGATAGCTAGGCAGACTCCTCCTATTAGCCACTTATTTTTTGCAGATGATTCCTTTATTTTCTTCAGAGCCAATTTATGTGAAGTCGTTGCTATTAAAGATTGCCTTGCTTTATATGAAGGTGCCTCTGGTCAATCAGTGAATTTTCATAAATCATCTTTGGCTTTCAGTCGAGTGGTGGACCCGATTATGCGGAGGTTATTTTGTGATCTCTTGGGAGTTTCAGCTTCAATTCAAACTAGCTCCTATCTTGGTATGCCGATGTGGGTGGGTCACAATAAAACCCAGGTTTTCAACTATATAAAGGATAAAATCTGGAAGCGCATTAATAACTGGAAAAACAAACTGCTATCATGGGGCGGAAGAGAGATTCTTATCAAGGCTGTTTTACAGTCTATCCCCACTTATATTATGAGTTTGTTCCTATTGCCTATGGGTTTCTGTGACTCTATACACAGATTGATCAACAGGTTTTGGTGGAAAGCAAATGGGGATCAATCGGGAGGAATCATTTGGATGAGCTGGGAGAGGCTTTGTTCACCGAAGAGCATGGGAGGTTTGGGATTTAAAAACATTCATGAGTTCAACATCGCTTTACTGGGAAAACAAATATGGCATCTTCTCAATAGACCTGATTCTCTTGTGGGTAGAGTTCTCAAAACTAGATATTTCACACATGGCAATCTGCAGAGAGCTCAACTGGGTAGAAGGCCAAGCTTTATCTGGAGAAGTATCTTAGCAGCAAGAGACATGGTTTGCAGTAACATCAAATGGCGAGTAGGAAACGGAAACAGTTTAAGTATCTATGATGATGCTTGGTTGGTTGACCCTATTAACCCCAAAATTTCCTCATCTCCAGTGCCTTCCCTCCTTAATAAAAGAGTATCTGCACTGATTAATGAAGATAATAGTTGGAATGTCCCTGTTATTCAAGCTTGTTTTGGTGTGATTGATGCTGCTAGGATTATTCAAGTCCCTCTTCCCCACATCAGATGTTCAGATTCGGTTTATTGGCCAACAATATCTTCGGGAGTTTATTCTGTGAGGAGTGCATATAGAATAATCCATGGTCAGACTCGTCCATTGATGACCTTTGCTTTTTCTTGGTGCTCCTTATGGAATTTATCGGTTCCTCTTAAACTACATATTTTTCTTTAGAGATGCTTGGTTAATGTGCTTCCAACAAGAAGTAATCTTTTCAGAAGACGCACCATTGAGATATATGTGTGCCCTTTTTGCTCCCCCCTCGCCGAGGAAACGATACACCATGCTTTATTCTCTTGCTCTTATGCTCAATCGGATTGTGTTTTGACATCAACAGCCCAATTGATGTAATTATTGGCAGGTGGTTTTCTTCTTTGCATAGAGATGAAGTTCACCAGGCTATGTTTTTGACCTGGGCTATTTGGAATAGAAGAAATAATTATGTTTGGAATCATCACCTTATGAGTATAGAAGCAGTGGTTCGTATGGCTAAGGTTGCATTTAATCAATGGGAGGTGGTCAGACAAAAAGATTTTGTCCTCAATGCTTCGTCTGCTAGTGTTGTGTTAGATATTTGGACCCCTCCTCCTGATGGTGTTATCAAATGTAATACAGATGCAGCTCTTTTTTGGTCAGATAATAGAGTTGGGTGTGGATGGATTTGCATAGACTCTTCTGGAAAGTTTGTGTCAGCATATCATGGGCCTTTAAGTTGTTCCCTTGATCCTCTTTTGGCAGAGGCCATGACTGTCAAAGAAGCACTCAAATGGTTGAAATCAGAAGGTTTCACAAAGATTCAAGTTGAAATTGATTGTGCGGTGCTCTACCAAGCTTTGAACTGCAATTCGCTAATAGCTGCTCCTCTTGGTTTTATTATTCAGGAATGTTTTGTTTTAAGTGGTTTGTTTCAAAGTTGTTCTTTTTCTTTGGTTAAAAGATCTGGTAATGATCTAGCTCATGTTTTAGCTAGGACCTCTGTTGCTTCTCAGAGAGTCAGATTTAATTCTCCTCCCCTTTGTATTCAACAGTTGCTTTAATGAAATGGTCCATTTTCTTCAAAAAAAAAAAATTTAGTTTACAAGTATTTAAGCTTATCAAAAGAAAATTTAAATTAATATATATTTACTTAACATGTGCAAAATGTGTGCACAGCTAATTAATAATTGTATATGGATGAGAACATGCATAAATCATCAAGGTTAATCCAATTAAATTATTAGCTCTTTTCCGCCATATATATATATATTTTTTGAAGAACTCTTTCCCACCATATTCTCCAAGCCACGTTTTTATTAAAATTTGCTAATTTTTATCAGCATGGAAATTTATTTTATTTATATATGGCAATTTGGTTGGGTAGATTTAAATTTGGGTCACTTTGAGTTAGTTTTTTCAATTTTGGATTTTTTAAATAGTTCTTTTTAGATCGGGTCACTTCTTTTTTCAAATAGGTTTGGATCCGGTCTTGGATCACGGTTAAAACTAAAAAATCATATCAAAACCGAACCAAACTGTAAGTAATTCAGTACATTTAGTTTATTATGTTAGATTTTGAAATAAAAATTCAGTTATATTCGTTCGGATTTAATATTAAAAAATTGTTAAAATTGAACTGAACAAATTATTAGTAAATTATTGATATATTTATTTAAATAAAAATCCTAAACCTTTTTTTATTTTTTGTTTGTGTGCCGACTTTTTCTCTCAGTCAATAGAAGAAAAATAAATTAAACTAAATTTTAAAATGACAATTAAAATAGAAAATTTTATTAGAGAAATGAGGAAAATGACTCTTTTCTAAGTGTGAAATATATAATGATTTAATGAGAGAAAAATTTAAAGAGTACGATTGAACTGTGGTGATAACCTAAGATGGTGGAAGAGCTGTGTGCCGTGGCACAACGGTAAATTAGGCATGAAGCGAAAAAAATAAAAAAAAATAATATGCAAAAAATAAAAATAGTAAAATAGAGTAGACATTGTGTATTATTTGATTATTTCTTTTCATTTAAAATTTTTTATTTTTTCCACACAAAACTTAAATAATTGGATACTTATTTTTTCAATTAAATTTAATTTTTATATTACAGTTGGGATGTGTATATTAATAAAATGGTGTATTAACATAAAATAAATAAATAAATAAATAAATAAAATATATATATTATTGAACAATAATTTATAAATAAATATGATATAAAATAAAATTTAATAAAAATGAATTTTAGGTTCCAGTCAAGTTGGATTTTAGATATTTTTAAATTTTAAATCCGAAAGGTTGAACTATAAAATTTTTAAATCACTTTAATTTGATTTTTTTTGAATTTCTTTCGAATTCGGGTTATTATTTTCTGGTCGGATAAAAAATTGAAATCTAATTTTAAAATAACTAAACTTCCAAACATATATGAACTTTTATCTAAGCTAATTCAATTTTTTAATCTTTCGGGAAAAAAAATCAATTTTTTAATCTCATAGAAAGGGGGAAAAAAAAGGCGGGATTCTTTAATTTAATCTAAAATAATAGAACTTAGAACATATAATACCATAAAAACTTTTTTTATTATTATTTTTAATTATTTGACTGAATTATTCTTAATTTTTTTTAAAGGAACAAAGTGCGGGTCTACACGATAACGACAAGGATCCATCCTCTCGTTTCATATTTTGATTTGTTCCTGCATCAGAGAATAAAAAAAGGTGGAAAAAAAAGGGCGATTTATGAACCCACGCAGCAATCTACCATTTGAAAATTGATAAAATGAATAGGCAGCTGCTGATCGAAAAATCTCCTAATTTTACATTTCTTCTCTGAGCTTTCTCTCATCTAGTTATGTGGTCTGTTTACTCTACATGGTATTCTTCGTTTCCTTTCTCACTTGTTTCATTTTCATAATCTCTAGTGCCTTTTTGGGCCTAAAAGTTTGATCTTGATTGTTAATCTTAAAATGGCTTCTGTACCATGAATTGGGTTGTTTTTCTTTCATTGAGATTTGTTGTATTTTGTTGAATCTGAGAAACTTATTTTCTATTTTGTTGAATGTTAGCTTATTTCTATGTTTTTCTTGATTTGGATCAAATTCTCGTAATTACTCTCTTGAAATTTTAATAAAGTTGAAGACTTTAATACTGATTGCAGAAATTGAGGAACTCTGCACATAAGCTAGGTTCGATTGCAATGGGGGAGTATAGTGGTGTTAGTTATGTGGATGTCAATGAAGTGCCTTCTCCTAGGTTACATAACCTTAAGAAAGTATCAGTTTTGCCTCTTTCTTCTTTTTGTCTTTTTCATGATTGGTTTCTTGTCTGGAGGTCCTTTTGGGGTTGAGGACAGCGTCCAGGCAGCTGGTCCGCTTTTAGCCCTTCTTGGATTCTTAGTCTTTCATTCATCTGGAGTGTCCCTGAGGCACTGATTACAGCTGAAATGGGCACCATGTTCCCTGAAAATGGGGGTTATGTTGTTTGGGTTTCGTCTGCATTGGGCCCCTATTGGGATTCCAGCAGGGATGGATGAAATGGCTAAGTGGTGTGATTGATAATGCTCTGTACCCAGTTCTTTTTCTTGACTATTTGAAGTCCGGAATTCCAGCATTAGGCGGTGGCTTACCAAGAACTGCAGCGGCTCTTGCTTTAACATTTATTTTGACTTACATGAACTATCGGGGATTGACTATTGTAGGATGGGTTGCAGTTCTTTTAGGGATATTTTCAATTCTTCCTTTTGTAGTAATGGGATTGGTTTCAATCCCAAAATTGGATCCTTCAAGATGGCTTGTGGTGAATCTAGATGATGTTGATTGGAATTTGTATTTGAATACTCTTTTCTGGAACTTGAATTATTGGGACTCCATTAGCACACTTGCTGGAGAGGTGGATAACCCGAAAAGAACTCTACCTAAAGCTCTTCTCTATGCTTTGATATTGGTTGTCTTTGGTTATTTCTTCCCTCTCCTAGTTGGCACTGGGGCTGTACCACTTGACCGTGATCTGTGGACTGATGGGTATTTCTCGGATATTGCTAAAATTCTTGGGGGTGCTTGGTTGAGATGGTGGATCCAAGGAGCTGCAGCAATGTCAAATATGGGAATGTTTATAGCCGAGATGAGTAGCGGACTCTTTCCAGCTTTTGGGTATGGCCGAACGAGGCATGCTGCCTGAGTTCTTTGCTAATAGGTCTTGTTATGGAACACCTCTTATTGGGATTTTGTTCTCTGCTTCTGGTGTGATTTTGTTGTCATGGCTAAGTTTTCAAGAGATTGTAGCAGCAGAGAACTTCTTGTATTGTTTTGGAATGATATTAGAGTTTATAGCTTTCGTGCTATTAAGGATACAGCATCCAGCTGCATCTCGCCCTTACAAGATACCTGTGGGAACGGCTGGATGCATTCTAATGTGCATTCCTCCAACCATATTGATCTGTGTTGTGTTAGCTTCTCGACATTCAAAGTAATGGTCATAAGCCTTATTGCTGTGGCAATTGGCCTAGTGCTGCAACCTGGTCTCAGGTATGTTGAGAAAAAGAGGTGGATGAAATTCTCTGTCAGTGCTGACCTTCCAGACCTTCATGATGTTAGTGAGGACACTAATGCCTTAGTGGAATAGTTCAAGTACCAGTAGATGCAAATATGACATCAAGTACTATTGCATTGATGCTCGAGTTTGAAATCCAGAGCCTGCAAGCTGTAGTTTCTTTGCGTGGATGGTGTTTGTAGACTAGTGTGTGGTGGCTTTCTGTCTTGTAAAAACATTGGCAATGTTTTACACTAAACAGCATACTTGTCCCCATGAATGCATCTGTCTTTTTCGGATAATGTAGCTGAAAGCTGTGATTTTGAAAATGTAGAACAATTTATATAAAATTATCTTTCAGGTAGATCTTAGCATTCTTTCTTTGAAAACTAACAACTTATATCGAAGTTTCATTACATACATGAACAAGTGTGAGACTACCTGAAGTAATTTGTGAAAGAAGTAGGAATCTAGCAGTTTTATTGATTTGTTAATTTATTCTTGACATATCAATCTAACTATCATACCAGCATTTTTTGCAATAAATTCTTGTATGCTTGAAAAGATTGTGCGCGTGCACACAGAGCTCGTAGCTTCGTGCTCATTTGATTGTTTAAATTATTATGATGTCTTTATCATCTTACAAGTAAATCTTTGCATGAGTTTTGTAATCTAGTCAGTGGAATGCGTTAGAATGGTTTAATTGAAGAAATTCTAATGGAAATGTGTAATTCAAGTTATGGACATAATTGATTGAGAAGGGAATTTTGATGAATTTTGATGCATATAACTGAAATTGAACTTGTATAATGAGTCTAGATTATGCATAATATATCAATACTCTTTACAAATTTGATGTTTGTATACCATTTTTTTTTGTAGAAGATTTCTATATCAATCGAGATTGTTCATTTAATGGAACTGCTAGAACAAAAAAAAAAAATAGTAAATATGGAGAGCTCATCCCACATACGCATCATGAATCACCTTGATCCCTATCTCAAAGCTTAAAAGGCTCATTCCAAATCTCCTCCAAGATCAAAACTAATGGTGCTATGAAACAAGTGAGTAGGCCAACTGAGGTCGCTCATATCCACAAGGTTAAAACTATCACAGTTAGCGAGGACCTCATGCGTTCAAGAGTCAAACGAGCAACACTTGATGCAACATTTTCTCAAATGCCCATTCCAACCTAGAATTGAACAAGCCTGAGAGTTCCGTTGCATGAACAAATCAAGATAGCTCTCGGCATGCTGAAACCAACTAATGCACTGGCTACGAGCAGCTCACTAATTAACACCTTGGAAGTTGCTCTGGAGAAGCTGCAGGGGTCAACATTATCTACGTCAACAAGTTGCAATACTGTGACATCATCAAGCATGAAAAGTGACCCCTCATTCGTATCCGATGAAATAATTCTAGAGGGAGGAGATGTTGAGGCCAAAGAGCTCAGTCAACAAGCCCCTGCTCTTGTTGGATCAGCATTTCAGCCATACAAAAGGGTTAACCCCCAGGGGATGAGCAATTATGATGAGTTGACATGTAAGTTGGTTTGTTTGGCAGTAGCTTAATACTTATTTTGTATGTTTATCAAAATGGGGATGTCCTGTGTAAGTGGCAGCAGTTGCCATACGTTATATGTTATTTTCGGTCAGACTACCATAGGTTTATACTGCCTGCGGTATAGGAACCTTTTAAATTCGGTGCGATGGACTGTCTCTCTGATTCAAGAAACATACGAGAATTCACATGATGAACATTATGACATATTAGACTCATGCACATCATACGGAAAAACTTACCATCTTTTACCTCCTGAATTCTTCTGGCTTTAAACATTGCCCGACCATACGGAAAAACTTACCAGCTTCAGGGATGCCTTCACCTGAACAACATGGTACACACAGTAAGGGCAAAATAAATCAAGCCAAGAGAATGCCACATAAAACTAACAATGCCATATTGAGACCAAAGGCTAGTCCATAGAAAGACATGGCTAGAAGTTGAACCAAACAACAATCAACATAAGCTCTTTATATAAGCAAAATAAATCAAGCCAAGAGAATGCCAAGGGAAGACCGAAGGCTAGTCCATTCAAAGACGGGGCTTTTTTTTTTCTTTAAAAAAAAATAGTGAATTTGGTAATTTTATATGGAAATTTGGTGCGTTTTAAAAAATAATTATAGTTGCGAAATCTGCAAGGAACACACATATAAAGGCAGAGGAAGACAAGATAGGAGGAAATTGGTGCAAAAAACGAGGGCTAGTAAGCTGCAGAAATGATTATAGTGTTTTATATTTAATATATATATTAAATTAGAAAAATATTTCAAATGTACAGTTTTCTACTTTGGTTTAACGGCAAAATTGCACTATACTGTCCATATGCACTTGGATTCAAATCCTAATAACAACTATTTTTTTACATTAATTTTTATGCTTCGATTAATTAAAATATATAATTAATTTTTCCAAATTAAATAATTTTATAATTAAATATTAATTTTCATGCTTCAATTAATTAAAATATATAATTAATTTTTTCAAATTAAAAAATTTTATAATTAATTTAAATTATTGAATACTATTTTTATTTTTTTAATTTTTGAAAGAATTAATTATAAATTTTAATTAATAGATTTTTTTTTGTATCCAATTACTTCTATTTTCCGGAATTTTTTGTTTTAAAGATCAAATGTATGTCTTGCTATTTATTGGTTTTAGTAAGACAGGGGTAGTTCATAGCCATTTCTTGCTTTTAGTAATTCATGCTGCCTTGTAATCTCGAAACAATTTCCTTTTTCCGAAGAGTGAGAAACGAAAGAATCATCTTCAGCTGCTGTAAAAAGAGCAATCGATTCATTTGATTTCTTTGCTTCACACATCAAGCATAATAACCTCTTCAAAAATGAAATATCAATATTTTAAATGGCTTAAATGCAAACAGTGATTGCCAATAAATCTAAAGTTAATATCAACGTAAAATTGGATGGTGCCTACAGTAATATATAAAGTGTACCAATCGAGGTGTCAAAATTGGCCTAAACCTAAAAATTCGTTAAAAAGAAATTATTGAAATTCAATCCAACACAAAAACAGCCCATTGGAACCAATTTAAAAATTACCCACCTGAATACTAAAATAACTTTTCAATAATTTTAAGATTAAATATTTTATTTTTTATAATTAGATCTTTCTATAATAGAGAGTGTGATAATTGAATTCGCGATTCATTTCAAATATTTCTACTTGAAATATTAAATTATTATATTTTATCACATAAACAAAAGAATTTAATTATTATTCGCAATTATATTAAAAAAAGCAATTGTAATTTTTTTCCCTTCAATGGTTTAAGGAAGAATTTTTTAAATAATGTTTTTTTAAAAAAAATTAATATTTCTAACGTGTCAAAAAATATTTGCAGAGATGGGATTGAAGTTAGAAAATGCTGCTGTGTTCAACGCAATCCATCAAGGAAGGGAGCCATGTGAGGTGTTGGAAGACGCAGATGGTAGCAGCATTGTCAATGCAGATTTCGACAGGCCGGAGAACGCTTGTGTCAGCAACGTCTTCCATCACCCTCTGCCAACCCAAGTGAAGATAGAAGACCGCGCTTTGACCACTGCCTCTCCCACAGACTTAAGCATTTTGGTTCTTCATTTTTGCATTTTACCACTCCTCTTCTTCGTTCCAAAACAACAAAGGAGCTCCCTAGCCATCTCCCAAGAGCTCTCACATTATTTTGCCTAAAAAATTACACCAACTTACTAGTTTTTTTTTTAATTTTTATTTGCATGCAAAAAGAAGTGAGTTCATAGCATAGAAGTAAAAGGTTAGTATAATATTCTTGTTAAGTTTTTAAATAAACTTAGTTAATATAATTTTTTTTTAATTTTATAAATAAAAATGATAAGTACTAATTTACATTATTATTTTGTAATGTGTAGGAATTTATTGTTGATAAATTTAGAGAAGCAAAGAAAAAAAAGGCAAGTTATGACTATTTATTTTATTTAATATTGTACAATATGTTATAATGGTAGTTATTAGAATAATAATTTGATATATAGTGGGAAAATTAATGTTGATGGTAATTAAAAATTTATTTATTAGGTATATTATGTCAATATTTGTGATTAATTTGTATATAAAATAAGTGAATGTTATTTTTTATATGCATTTTGCATGTGTTTTATATGTTATAATTAATTAATTATTGGTTTTAGTTATAGGTTTAAGTTAAATATATCAGGTTTGTAAATAGTTATTGAATATAAATAAACTAAATGCATGTGTTTTGTATGTTTTATTTAAGGCTAAATTTAATTGTGTTACTATGTAATTAATTACTTTATTTTATCTAAATTAAATTATTGATCCCGAAAAAATATGTGTAATTTAATTAATATTTTATTAATATAAAGTGGCATCGTGTTTGTTTTAAATATCGATGCAATTAATGTATTTTAAAAATATAGAAATAATTTTTTATTTGTTTAAATATAGTAATATTGTTAAGAAAAAAATTAGTTGAGAGAGTAAATATTTTAAAAATTAAATATTGAATGTAATTAATGATAATATTATATTTTAAAATGATAGTAGTTTTGCCGGCCAAAATATATGACATATTAATTTCATTTGTATATTATGCGATAAATAAATATACTATAATTATGTGTAATTTTCTTGTTTTAAATTTACAATTAATTAGTAATAGTTTTATTTAAATGCACACGTAACACATGGTGTTGATTTTGCACATATGTTATTAAAAATATGGAACCATTCAGAAGAAAAGAATTTATAAATTCGGGATCTAATATTGAGGACCTTCTGACTCTAAAAACGAAGCATCGAGCAGATGCGGTATGAAATGAAATTGTAAGTATATTTTAACTTTGTCATTACTATATGAAATGTATAGTAAAATATATTGTTTATATATAATTTTGTTATAAATTTATTTATTTCAGGTTGAACACGATGTTCTCTGTGGACGCAGAGCAAGTGTTGACAGTCACTATAGAAATATCGATGAAAGGATAATACCTTACCTGTATTTATCAAGTTTTTATGAGGTATCCCAGATTGATGCGATGAATGTTAATATGGAATTTGTTACTACTCTTATCGAGAGGTGAAGGCCAGAAACACATACTTTTTACTTTGTCGTTGATGAAACTATAATTACTTTACAGGATATTCAGATACTGACCGGCTTACCTGTAAAAATACGTATTGTTACCGGACATTTATATCATGACCGGCGTGATCTTTGTGCTCGACTGTTGGTGATTATTTCCCCAAAAGATGCTATTAAAGGATCAAAAGTGAAACTGACATGGCTGATTAACAATTTTAGTCACTTACTAGCAAATGCGACAGACTATCAGATATATCATTATGCTCGTGTATGGATCATACGTTGTATTGGTGGTCTACTATGTGCCAGTCAGGTTAATAATTATACACATTTTATGTGGCTACCACTATTGAAAAATTTGGCTGAGGTCGGTGAATATAGCTGGAGATCAATAGTTTTAGCTTGATTGTATAGGGAGTTATGTCATGCAACTAAGTCAGAGGCGAGTGGACTTGGCGGGTATCTTCTGTTGATCCAAATATGGGCATGGAAAAGACTCTCTCAATTTCGGCCGCACTTTACCCATAAATTTATTTTGGATCGGACGAGGCCATATGATTATAGGTAGAATTTATTTATTATATTTAATGGTAGAATATTTTTTTAGTTTTATTTGTTTAAAAAATATACTGAAAAGTTATATATATATATTGTGAAACAAGTGGCAATCCCCATTGAATTCTAGAAATTTTAATAATAAAAAAGTTAATGACTTTTGAGAGGAGTTAGACTTACAACAATATCTATATACACGCACATATGCACACACTAATTGGTAAAATTTTATTAATATAATAATTGTATTGTTAATTTAAATACTCAATTACTCATATAGATATTATGCAAAAATAGATGAATGTTAGTTAAGTGATATTTAGAGTATATGTACTCATATAAGTACATTCAATCATTCATGATATAAAAGTAAATAAAGTTAATTGATAATATAATTACATAATCATATAGTTATATAATTATATTAATTGATAAAATTTTATTATATATAATAACTATATATAATCACATTATTTATTTACAACCCCATTACTAATATAGGTATTATATGAAAATAAGTACAGACTAGTTGAATGGCACTAAAAATAAATAAAATTAATTGGTAAAATAATTATACACTCATTTAATACATTAATTGGTAATATTTCATTATATATAATAAATATATTTAATTAAATTATTAATTTAGATATTCATATAAGTATTGTCCTAAAAATAGATTAGTATTAGTTAATTGATATTCAAAGTAAATGAAATTAATTGGTAAAGTATTTATGTGATAAATTGCTTAACTTACATACCTATATAGATATTTATAAAGAAAATAAAATAGTAGTTGAGTAATATTAAAGATAGATTACATTAAATACAAATTGTTTTAGTTATATATTCATACTAAAAATAAATGAAATGACACTAAAAATAAATAAAATTAATTGGTAAAATAAATGAAATTAATAGTTAAGATGATTATACTTATATAATTATACAAATTGGTAAAATTTCATTAATATAATAATTATATTGTTAATTTAAATACTCAATTATTCATACAGGTATTGTGAAAAAATTAATGAATGTTAGTTAACTGATACTGAGAGTATATGTACTTATATAAGTATATTTAATCATTCATGATATAAAGATAAAATAAAGATAATTAATAAGATAATTACATACTTATATAATTATATTAATTGATAAAATTTTTATATACAATAACTATATATAATCACATTATTGATTTACAACTCCATTATTAATATATGTATTGTACGGAAATATATAAATACTAGTTGAATGACACTATAAATAAATAAAATTAATTGGTAAAATAATTATACACTTATATAATACAATAATTGGTAATATTTCATTATATATAATAAATATATTTAATTATATTATTAATTTAGATATTTATATAAGTATTGTTCTAATAATATATGAATATTAATTAATTGATACTCAAAGTAAATGAAATTAATTGATAAAATATTTATACGATAAATTGATTAACTTACATATCAATTTAGATATTTATAAAGAAAATAAAATAGTAGTTGAGTGATATTAAAAATAAATTAAATTAAATACAAATTATTTTAGTTATATATTCATATACATATATATAATAATTATTATAATAATTAAATTTCTATTCTTAATAATTAAAATATTTAGTTTAATTTATTAACTATTTAATATCTTAAATTTGTGTATTAAAAATTTAAAATATACAATTTAAATAATTATGAAGTTAAATTTATATAGTACATATATAATAAAAATTATAAGTAATATTTATATATAAATTACTAGTATTGTATATAATAATTAATAAATATCGATTTTTTTTGGTACAAGATAATTCAGTATAGTTCAATACGGTTTTCGATCCGATTCTACGTAAAATATCCATATCCGTTTCAAATAAAGTCAATGGTACAACTCAGTTCGAATCTAGTCATAAAATCAACGATACAATTTAATTATAAATCTTTTTTTTTATACTTTAATTTAATACAAAAATATCCAGATTCGTGTACATCTCTCTACACTATCTTTGTTATTAATTAAAAAAAACATTATTCAAAAAATTCTCCCATATGGTTTAAGGAGACAGAAAACGGAGTGAAAAGGAAAAAGAAAAAAAGTTTCAGCTCGGGCGTAGCCGGAGAGAATGAGAAGAGGAAGAGGAGGAGGCGAAGAACCACTTCATGCGGCGGCGAGGTCTGGCGACTTGAACGCCGTTCAGTCGATCCTCAGCTCAAATCCTTTGGCCGTTAACTCTAGAGATAAACATTCCAGAACTCCGTATCCTCTTATTTATTTTTATTGCTCCTTTTTTTTTTCGTCGCTTATTTAATTTGCTCATTTTGAGATTACCTTGTTATTTCAAGCTTCGAATTTGAATACTTCGAAGTTGTTTTGGGAAATTTCTGAATTTATTTTGTGTTTTTTCTTCATTTAAGTCTTTATAGCGATTTGTTTTTCAGTTTGTAGCATACAAAAGCATAGTCATAGTGAAGTTATAGGTCATAATGCCAAAAAATAATTGTAATATAGCCCCAATGGTTCAGACTTATAATAAGACGTCTGCACTTTTTCGCCAAGCAATAGTTAGTTTCCTGTTTGACTATGTCTTCTGAATGGTAAGCATTAGAATAAGCTAGCATTGCTTCACAATCTGAATAATTCATGAATTCTTTATAAGGTATATAAGTACTGTCAATCATGGGTAGTCTCTGCTTGAACATGGCAACTTCAGCACACTTCATAGGAGTTATAAATTTTGAATCCATGATTGTGTGTTTAAAGGAGGTTTAGGGGGAACCTATGCTATCTTTCTTTTGTTGTCAGCGGAAGAACAAGGTTGCTATATTGGAAATTTCTTTTCCACTATTCTTTGTAGTGATATTTACCTTCTTTCTCCCAATTATGGTCACCTCTTTATCCATGTAAAATTTATGTGTTCACAGTGATAGCCCAGTGCTTTTTTAAACACCTCCCAAATTGATTTTGGCATAGGATGTGCCTTATAGATAAAATTTAGTTGTAGGCCCTGGCAACCTTGAGCTTTTTTGTGAGTTATGTAGCATTGTTTTTGAACCTCATTGATCAAAAGCTTCATAATTTGAAACCCAGGAAAATCCATATTATTAGTTTACTTTTTCCACGACTTTATCACAAGGGAGAGAAACGCTTATACTGTTTCACATGTTTCAACTCATCAAGATTTTGCATGAGGGGAAGTATTAATAAGACACCCTGACAATTCATATGTATCATATTAGAGCATTTATTTGTTATCCTTTTGAGAAGTTGTCAAGGATCTTAGTCAAGTAAAATTGCTAGTTTCAGAATTTAGGTTGGATAACATTTTGCTTTTGTTTTGTTAAGAATTGGTTACTACTCATTGTCTTCGAAAACAATTTTTTATAGCAAGATTATCATTGAAACCTTTCTTACAAACAAACAGATTAGTTATTAGACATCCAAATCATCAAAATGTTACATACAGCTTATGCTACTGTTGAACAAAAGTAGAAGCATAATTAATTTCTAGAAAATACTACAGGTTGGTAATTAAGTAAACCTAGCAGATATGTCAAAATGACTTATGGTGATATTCTATTCAAGTATTATTGAAATAATAATGATTGAAATCAAAGGCTAAGTTTGTCTATTTGTTTGTTGAAGTTGCAAAGAATGGTGTGACGATGGATTAGATAGAGGTAGATTGTGAAAGAATAATGACTTTATAGTACAAGAGAAAAAAAAAAAACCAAGAGCATAAAAGTTATATAGGGAAGGTATAGAGTTATGGAATTGAGACTCTTAAGAAAGATTGAATTTCATTGACTGTTCAGTGATAAAATGTGTGCGCTTTGGCCTCTGAACTCATATGTTGTGTGTCTGTTGCAGTTCTTGAGAGTCGCATTTCTCAGATTCATGAACTGTCATTTTATAATTTGCAGATTTAGTTTCTAGTTTGTAGATTCTATTCAGATGCATGAAATCCTACTGGCATCTTACAAAATATCAAATCCTGTTGTCGTCTTACAAAATATCAAATCCTACTGGCATTGTTGTGCCCAAACATGTCAAAAATTCTACAAGTTTGTGTGGCACAAAGAGAAAGAATGTTTGATTGTGATATAGGGTGATAAAATGTGTGGGTGTGCATCTGTGTTGGAAGGGTGAGGAGTTGATTATATATTTGATGACAAAAATACTTGAAAACTTTGCTAATTTCATGTGATTTAAGTGTGGTTACATTGTCTGTGCACTGCCAAGATTATTTAGGCGTGTTATCTAGTGTTTAGGATGCATGTGACTGCCACATGATGCATGTGTGTATTACTTTCACGGAAATCCTGTGGATTTTATTATGTTTGATGATTGATGTTCTATACATGCTCCCTCTATTTGCTTAAGTGTGGCTTCTTTGATGTGAGGGTTCTGTGTCTGAATTCATCTATACATGCAAAGCTATTTTGTACATTTCACATAAATGATCAAAATATTATATGCCTCTTCCAATCTTTCCCTGTAGTTGCATCTTCTCCTGAAAAGGTGCACCATTCTTCTATGATCAAACTAAAATATGCCTTTTGAGAGGCAACATTCTATTTGTTCATATTATGCACAGTGATGTCATTTGTTATGGAATTTCCGATCCCAAGGGGTTTGCTTAGTCATTCCCTAATAACATTTGAAGGGAACTAGGAACGTAACCATACAGGCTGACATATGTGGGCTTTCACTTTTTGATTCTTTTTGCTTTACCTTGTATCTTGAAAATTGCTGTTTTGGTCGTCATGTTCCATTGTTTGAGTTTGATACACACGTGAAGTTGCAAACTACAAAACCTCTACGGTGTATTTTCCTTGACAAGATGGTCTTTTCTCATAGATTGCATTTGGCAGCATGGTCAGGTCATGCAGATGTGGTGAAATACCTCTGCGAAAATAAAGCTGATGTTGGTGCTGCTGCTATGGATGACATGGGTGCAATCCATTTTGCAGCACAGAAAGGTCATTTAGAAGTTGTTAAGACTCTTGTTGCATCTGGGGTTTCCGTGAAAGCTTTCACAAGAAAAGGCCTAACTCCTCTTCACTATGCAGCTCAAGGTTCTAATCTTGAGCTGGTGAAGTACTTGGTGAAGAAAGTTGCAAGCCTTACTGTAAAGACAAAAGCTGGGAAGAGCCCTCTTGATCTTGCTAGCAGCGAAGAAATCAGATTGTTTTTGGAAGAAAGTGAGCACTCATCTAAAAAAGGAAATAAGAACTCAAAAGAGAAAGCTGAAGAATCAAATCCAAAGCCATCATTGCCTGATAAGCCGGAGAGTTCAGGTGGCGAAGTTCCTCCTCTGGGGGATGAAGAAGAGCAGGAAAATGAAATGATGAAGAGGAAGGGTGAAGAAGATGATGATACCAAGGAAGCTCCTTCAGAACAGAAAAAGCGAAAAATCACACTTAATCATCTTTTAAGTTCAGATGATATTCAGGAAGATGAAGGCTCGTAACAGAAGATTTAACCTTTTAAGCCAAGCATCCTACGAAGCCTTGTGGTGCTCGTGAGATTATGAAGTATTTCTAGTCTTTACACTTCGTATTGGTATGAAGATGAGATGTGTATTTTTTTTGTATTTGTACTGTAAGAAGCCGTCCAATGTCCAAAACTCAGAAATATATACTCAAAGGCTCAAAGCTCAATTAGGTTTAACGTGCTCGGTCATGCTTACAGATAGAGTGACAATAGGCCAGCTTTGTCGATGCACGTGCATAGCTACTAAGACTTTTTTACAGCTCATTTAATGATATATGATTATTATGTAAACTAACAGAAGAAGATGTGGTGTCAGATTGGATAATTGAAATACTCAATATGTGTTAATCATCTGATTGGATGGTGCGTAACGTTATACAGCTGCAGATGTTTTAAGCCAAATAATTAAAAGTTGATGTTTCATTGTAATACTTATTTTATATAGTGCATAAATTAAATATTAAATTTTATTTTACGACATATTTGAATCTCAAATTGAATTAGCATTCCATTGATTTCTACTTAAATAGCAAAATGTTTTGAACCCAATTGTACTAAATCTTTAATACAATTCAATATATATATATTCAATATGGTTTAGGTGTTATAATTTTATAGAAATTACAAATATTTTAAAGGGAGTTTTTTTAATGATGTTAAAAAAATAATTATTTAGGGGAAAGGGGTGTGTCGGAAAATATTTGTATGGGTTGGGATAGTTTTGGGAAAATGAAGGCCTTCTCTATGTAATTAACTCGGAAAATGGTGTGGGACCTGCTTCTGAAGACGCAGGAAGCAGCTATAGCTTCCGCGTGGCGTGCCGCAATTCCCCAAGTTGTCCATGTGTCGACACTAGGTTGAAGATGCAGTCAACCCCTGCGTGCTCAACATCGGAGATCGGCCCCTCTCTCGAAGCTGCCACGTGACACCCTTTAGCGGATGATGCAGGTGCCAGCAGCATTGTCGGCTGTCTCCCACGTGGTCCACACTGTGCCGTCAAATCACCTTGACCGGAAATAGGAGAACAAAAACATCCGACCCTCCTTCCTTATTTTCACTTCATTTTTTTCACTTTTCTCAAATCTTTCATTCTTCTTCCATCTTTTAAATCCTTCATATATATATATATATATTGAAGAGATGATCTCAAAATAATACTAGGTAAGTATAAATTATATAAATTTTTTGTAAATAAAATTATTAAATACTTAAAACAAATATTATTATGGATTGTGCAGGTTTTTTTGTTGATTATTTTGGAAACGAGAAGGAAAAAAAGGCAAGTTAACACTTTAATATACTATAAAAAATTTTATGTTCATATTTAAATTTGATGTTAGTGTTATGTAAAATGTCGCAATACGTTGGCATATTGAAATAAAATATATTTATATTATAATTTAATTGAATTTTAAAGAAATGAATGCATTATTATTTGTGAAATATGTATTTAATGTAAATCAAAATTGTATTATTAATTGAAATATATGTTTAGTTGTGGACGAAATGTGGGTTAGGTTAAATTTATATAAATATGAATTCGTTAGTATAAATATTCATGCATATACTTAGCTTATAATATAATATTATTTGTGAAAATAATAATACAATTTGGAAAGTTGCATGTACGGGAACTAATTGAACTAGGATAGTGTGTTAGAATATTTTATATTTTTGTGTCGTGTTTGAAAATTATCATAATAAATGAGAAAAATTATATTAAAAAAAGAGAATATGTTATAATAAAAATAAAAAAAATTTAAAACATTCGTAGTATGTTTTACAATTATATGATATATTTTTCGCGATATAAATTTGATATTTTATATAATTTATGTATTATGTGGTAAATATATTATTGTTATAAGAAATTTGTTTGTTTTAAATTTACAGTTAATTAGTAATAATAATTTTTTTACGTGCACACGTAATATATGCTGGGGTATTTGTACATATATTACAAAAAATGGAACCTGTTAGAAGACAACGGTTTATTAATCTGAGACCGTATGACGATGAGCTTTTGACGCTGAATGACAAGCACCGAGCTGATACGGTTTGGAATGGAGTTGTCAGAATTTTCTCAATGAAACATTAAATAATAAATAATTTTAAAATATATACTATATATATATATATATATATATATATATATATATATATATATATATTTGTTAAATTTTATTATTTCAGGTTGAACACCAAGTATTGTTTGCACGTAGAGCTAGTGTTGATAGTCACTATAGGAACATTGACGAAAGGATCATACCTTACCTTCATTTATTAGGTTTTTATGGTGTGTCTCAGATCGGTAGTATGATTGTTAATGCTGACATGATGACTGCTCTTGTGGAGAGGTGGAGGCCAGAGACACATACTTTCCATCTTTCAGTTGGTAAAGCTACAATAACTCTGGAAGATATACAGGTACTCACCAGGTTGCCTATGGAAGAATATCCAGTTACAGGGCATTTAAACCATGACTTTCCTGAGCTTTGCAGTTAGCTGTTGGGCATTGTTCCTAGTATAGAAGAAATTAGAGGAATAAAATTAAGAATGTCACGGTTGTTTGAAAATTTTAATCACTTACCAGCTGATGCTACAGACTACCAAATACAATACTTTGCCCGTGCTTGGATTCTGCATTATCGGTAGACTACTATATCATAGCCAGGTTAATAATTATGTTCATTTTATGTTCCTTTCGCTATTGGAAAATTTAGTTGAAACTGGTGGTTATAGCTGGGGATCAGCAGTTTTGGCATAGCTATACAAGGAGTTATGCTGTGCAACTCAACCTAATGCAAATGGACTTGGCGAATATCACCAGTTAATCCAAATGTGGGCATGGGAAAGACTCCCTCAATTTAAGCCAACTTTTATTCACAGAGTTATTCTAGATCAAGGCAGACCGTATGGTGTTAGGTAAAATTAATTTATTATTTGTAATTTTGAAATATTTTTAGTTTTATTTTTTTTTAAAATATGCTGATTAAGTTCATAATTTATTGTATAATAGGTGGCGAGCCCGATTGGATTTAAGAAACAATAATAATAAAAATATTAACAACTTTCGAGAGGCATTGGACTTGTAGCGCTATGACCAGGTTTATATTTATTTTAATTGAGTTAATACTGTTAAGTTAAAAATAATTAATTTCTGCAAATATTTTGGTGATTATTAAATTAAATTTGTAGATGGTGTGAGAACCTTATAAAAATGTGATGCACTTGTTGCCACCATATTGTACTAGTGTACATGCAAGCTGGAGATCTGTAGTGCCACTAATATGTTTTAATATTATTGAGTGACACCAACTTGATAGCTGTATGAGACAATGTGGCATGGATTAGCTGATTCTTGGCCCTCTACAAAAAATGATGAGGTGCATTTTATTGACTTGAGGGGCCAACCAGAGCAAAATCGAGAATTGAAATTTTTAATATTTATTTTTGAGTGGCACAATAGACATAATTAGGTTTTTACGGGTCGTGTTCTGAATTACCCATTGCATCCCATATCACAGTATATACAATGGTATGTTCAGCGGACAAAAAGGTGGATAACCCTTGTTCGAGCAACATTGGGTTCATTGGTATGTGGTATTATTGTTTATGTATTTTTTTAACTTACATATATTATTAATGACTTTTAATATATTTTATTTTTTCTTATAGGCTGATGTTGCAGAACAAATGTTTCATGAAGGCGATAATATTCATTTGGCATCTGAAAGCATTCTAAGTGCTGTAGGTGCATATGATATGACGTCAACAAATTATCCTTGACAACCTATACCTAATCCTACATATATTCCACCACTTACCACACCATATGAAAAATTTCGAAGTACCTCTCGTAACAGGAGAGGCATGGTTAAAAGAATGATGACAGTGTCTTTTATTCTTATTTATCTAGGTGTGCACCAAATTTTCCAACCTATGCCATGGCCATATTTTCAGGAAGATACTTTCAGCTCTTTTAGTGTGCCTTCATTCTATGAGAATTGGCATTATGATGCTACAGCTGGTCCATCTAGATTCCATGATTATGAAGGTGGGCCTAGTCTTTCTAAAGTTGGGGGCAACTGTAAGCATCGGATCTTGAGGAGGCCTTTGTCAGGGTTACATGATGAGGAAAATTGCTCGTCTAGAGACAACGAATCGAGGATGACGGACTCTTGGTAGAATTAAAATTATTTTCTTAAAATGTCTTAATTATTGTCGAGCTCGGCTTGTATGGTTGACTGGCTTGAGGCAGGTAAATGACGGATGTACCCTTAACAGGGAACTTGAAACTCGTGTTAGGGCATGTAAAGGCCTTGCACGTTGCATATTTATGGCTTGCATGCCCATATCTTTAAAAAATATTCATCATTTGGCTTTAATAGCAAAATTTTGCCTTTTTTGGAATGCATGGCCATGCACAAAGCAGTGTACAGTTGTGCACTCCAAAGAATCTTGCCTTTTCAAGCAAGTTGCCTTTTGATTGGTTTATAGATTTCAGTTAGGAAGAAACTTTTTAAGCTATGTTGGGGATTTATTTGAACCCTTAGTCTCACTAGACTGCGTATAGAGCGAGTAGGGTATCGTTCCAAAGGGAACGGGGTAAATTTTATATTGATGTAACAACAAATAAATGGGTAGGTAACAATTTTAATTGGAATCACGCAATTATTGTAAATACTAAACTACTTAAAATATATTAAGTTAATTTTGGATAATAGATTACTTAAAAGATGGGATGAACGTACATTATAACCAAATAAACAAGTTCATCTTTGAATTAATTATCAATTGTATGAATGATATGAATGGAGAATTTAGCCAAGATTCTTTAAAGCAATTCTCATTGTCAATAAAGAATGTTCTTACTTAGAGTCTATAAGCATTCTCATGTCATTATAGAGATAAATAAAAACTATGAAGTTCTATGCCAATTCTTTAACCCCTTAAAGTGAATTCCTTCTTTTTCAGTGAATTCAATGCTTTAAGTAAATTCATTTAACTTTCCATCAAAGAATTCCAACTCTCATTGTGAATTAAATGACTAACATACTTAATATGGTGATCAAGCATACTAAGCAAATCAAAGCACTTAAACAAACTTAAATCATACTTCATACATAAATAAAATAAACATTCAATAGACAAAGATAAGTAGATGAATAACAACTTAAATTAAATATTTATAATGTATCAAAAGAACTTAGCCATAAACAAAATTACAATAAAGATGAAATAAGAGACAAGAAAACATCACTCCCCAGGGTTTACTTTCTATTTAAACCTTCTGATATATCTCTTATTCCTTTGGCTTTGTTCTTTTGTCATCCTTTAAAACTCAGTAAAACAGCAAATCCAAATCAACTCAAAATGTTCTTAAGAAAATAGTCAAAGAAATCTTTAATTTTTCTCTCCCTCTTTTTTTCTATCCAGAGTTTTTCTCCCATATATATATGTCTTGACTCTACAGGTATGTCTCTTAATAAGTCACAAAAGATTGCTTCTGAAAGGACACAATGTATGGCTGAAAACTCAAGTGCAGAAAATATAACGTTTGGGAAACAACATCTTGTCCGACTCGTGAATGCCTTCACGAGTCGTGATCCCCTTCACGACACGTGATCCTGATGCCGAGTCGTGAGCTGCTTCTTCACTGCTTCACTCGTGAATTTGTCTTGTGTATCCTTGTCCGAGTCGTGATTCCCTTCACGACTCGTGATCTTCTTCTTCGAAATTTCCCCATCTTCTTCATTTTCTTCACACTTTACCAATGTTAACCTAAAAACAAACATGAACACAATAATTGGACATAAACACATAAAAACACATATAATATTACATACTTACTACATAAATAAGAGAAAAACACACATAAAAAGATAGACATTTTACATGACATCAAGCTAAAAAGTGAGCTTTTGGCACTTAGTCTTTTGAATCCTTGGTCATTTTTTTGGGTATTTCAATACTACGAAGAGTCCATGAATCCGACATTCGATAGTCTAATCGAGTAAGTATACTGAAGGTAATATAAAAGGCTCTTTCCTATTGCGAAGCAATCGTTGGCCTGGATAGGGAACTTCAGCTTGGTTTTGGCCCTAAAAGTAGGATTAAACTTCTAAAGGCTAGAGGTTTCCTCACTCAAACTCAATGATCCCTTGGTTTCGGGGGTGAAATCGGGTGTCGATGATTCGAGAAAGAAGAATAGCACAAGAGAGCTACTCCGGGGGAAGGAAGCGCACGTCACACCTATTCTCAAAATATTTTACCAAACGGGCAAAAGTATGCTCAACGATTACTGGGATCGGCATTATACAAACTCCTTTAAGAGCATTGTTAATACTTTCAGCAATATTTATTATCGTATGGACATATCTATGATCACCATCCTCGGATAACATATATTTGTCTAATGATATCTGCATTGCCTAGTTGTAAAAATCTTTATTGAGTTCTTTTATTTCTTCTATCTTCTGCTTGAACTTGCATGGTTGAAATTGTGCACCTACTAAGTTATGAGTTAAAATATTAACAAATCATATAACAATATATATTAAAAGTAAATTAATATGAAATTACTTACCTGCCTTATACAACAATTGCTTTATTGTTGAATTCCTATGGTGCGTATTGTAATTGCTTACAAAATATCGTAAACAAAATTTGTAAAAGCTCAGTGGCTCTTTCCATCCGTTCCTTTCATCTCGAAATAAAGCCATTATACCAACGTGTCTATCTGATATGACGGTAATGCCCATGCTCTGAGTTACATACTCTCTAATCAACATCATAAACCAAGCCCGGCTTGATTTATTCTCAGATTTTATGATCACAAATGCAATTGGAAATAAAATGTCATAATTGTCCATAGAACTGGCTATCATAAGAGTCTGTTGAAATTTTTCCATTAAGAATGTGCCATCGATTAATATAATCGGCTTACAATGACCCAATCCGTCAATGGCGGGTTTAAAACTCTAAAAAAGTCTTTGAAACTATTTCACCCTTGGGTTTTCGGTATCTTGAAGCATAAACTCATACACAGTTCTCGAATTGTACTCTTGTAAAGCAAATAAGAATGCCGACAACCTCTCAAATGATTCAATATAACCACCAAAAATAGTCTCCAAGGCTCTCATTTTCCCATACCATGCCTTACTATACAATACATCAAAATTAAATTGCTGCTTAATAGTAGCAAAAATAACATCAACGGGAAGTGTCGGTTTTTTACTTATCATATCGACTATGCAATTTTGAATCATTTCTAAGCCTAATTGTCTGTGATCCATTGAAAGATTTTCACCCAGGCATGAATGTGGCCCTTTGAACCTGGTGATGATCTACAATTTACTTATATCTTTCTTTATTGCCCTTAATCTCCAAATACACCTATTGTCAGCCTGTGAGCACCTTACTACCTAGTAGTTTGGCTTTGACTCAACCACTTTGAAATCAACATTCCTTAATATTGAGTACTTTTTCACAACATACTTGACGTCATCCTTGCTGCTGAAAACCAGCCCAGTCGATAACTCAAACACACCATCCCAACTTTGAAAGTCAACACCTTTTGATATATCAACTTGGGTTGCTTCAAAGTCAATATCAGTATAATGCTTAAATGGAAACATAAAATTACCTTAGTTGGTCTCATCACTTGGATGCAACGATGCTAATGGACTGACGTATAGTGTATGTTTGGACCCTTTACCATCACCTGTTTTAGAGCTATCACTTTCTGCATTCATGTCTGCATTTTCTTCTTCTGGATCATTGTTCGACGATAAGTAATCATTGTTAATTGTAACATCAATGAAATCATCCTCATCACCCAAATTAATTGCTGCTTCAACCCCACAAACTGCACTAATATTACCAGATATGTGATCATCAAATAAATCACCATCTCGCCTACAGACAAATTGCTTTAGCTGACTAGGAGCATTTTCTGCTATCTGTGACACATAACGCGATTGATTGACATCTTCAAAATGTGAAACTGAACATCTGTGTCTCATATCAGGAAAATGTGATACATCAATCTTCTGCCTTACTTATGGTACATGAGATACAAAATGTCGATTACTACCCAGATCAATACTCTGTCTGCACTCAGTATGTGTACCCGATGTAAAATTTCTATCTGTGGCACGACTTCCTGACCTATTCCAAAAATAGATTTACTTAGAAAATTTCCAACTCTTCGACTGAACGACCGCCAAGATTAACTCATAATGACATCAAGAATTTGGCTTACTTGACTTCGTATATGACCACGCCCATAATCTACAGATGCCTCCCTTCCAATCAAGTCACCATCCCGTCGACTAACAAATTGTCTTAGCTGACTGTCAACATTGCCTCCCCTAAACTGGAAAAATATTTCAATGTCTTTTCGACTTACTGATTGTCTAGGCTGACTTGGACCTATATCATTCACGTATAATTGCTCAGCTATCCTAGTATTTTCCATTTGAAAGCTTTCATTTCTAAATTGATAATTGTTAGGATTCGTAGCTTGAATGGATCTAGCTACACCATCTGTTAATATAATGATTAATTCCACCAATATATAATGTCCATATCTCCTTAAATTATCGTATATTGCATCTACGTCATCATCATTTACTAAATCCACTGCCATCCAACTTAACGATCCTCTATTGTACCTTGGACTCATATATAATTCTAAAAATCATGTCATTCATGCCTAAACCTATTTTAACATGGATTTTATGATGCAATTCAACAATAGTTGGCTTATTTTTTAATCTTAATCTCCTTGTGATGACATTGGGTGCAGATATGTCATATTCAAAGCCTGTCGCTCCATAACTTATTTTTCCCCTGGTGTGCAAATAAAATTCAGTATATGATGACATCTTTCGACTATCTATAAGTTAGAAAATTATTACAACTTTTATTCAAAATTATTATGTGCAAAATTACATATTTGATATATAACATTAAAATTTAACAAAATTACTAATTTCCTAATTTAATATATGCTAGTCAATTTTTCTACTATAAATCATATTTAAATATTCAAAAAACACATTCTTGTACACACAATAATAACAAACAAATATATTCACTAACATATTTTATTATCACAATAAATTTATTAATAAATATATTTTTCGTAAATTATAGAAATAATAAATAATCTTTTACTATTATCAAATCTTATGTTAATATATATGAGAAGAAAAAATTCACTAAAATTAGTAAAATATCTATTTTCGGCAACTATTCTAGCTACGATCTTGTTACACTTACTTCTGTTTATAAATAATTAAAAGAAATTATATATTAATCACACTATAATAATACTTATATATATAAATTAAATAATAAATAATAAAAAAAATTACATGTTTCAACCGTTGATATTAAAATATATGTCAATGCGATAAATTTTAATCTGCTCACCAATTAAAATATTTATTCGGCTACTACTTCAATAGAAAACTCACCATTTCAATAAATTTTCAAAAATGAAATTGAATTCAACATACAGAGTTTATATAGTCTCGGAGTCCAAATAATTCAATGGCCATTTATCATAGATTGTTGGAAAGTTGGGGGCAAGGGTTACTGTAGCACGTGGGAGATAGGTGCGCATGGGAGACAGTTGACAACGCAGCTGGCAGCTGCATCATCCACCAGAGGGCGACACATGATAGCTTCGGGACAGGGGCCGGTCTCCGGTGTTGACCACGCAGGGGTTGACTGCATCTTCAACCTGGCGTCGACATGTGGATAGCTTGGGAAATCGTAGCACACCACATGGAAGTCGTAGCTACTTCCTATGTCTTCAGAAGCGGGTCACACACCATTTCTCGAGTTAATCACGCATAAAAGGCTTGCGTTTTTCCAAAACTACACCAACCAATACAAATATTTTTTGACACACCATTTTCTCCTAAGTAATTGTTTTTTTTAATATTATTAAAAGAAACTCTCTAGTTTAAACAGTTGAAAATTTGATTTTTCTATCAATTGATCGAAATTTTAATTTTACCTCTAATAATGTAATTATTAAAAGAATAAAAAGGTTTTTAAATTTTTTACAAAATTAAGATTGAATAGGGATCTGAAAAATTATGGATAGCCAGATTAGACCGACCATACTCAGTACTCACCCACCCTCGTAGAGAATGCTACTGAGCAATGATTAGTAGGGGCTAATTGTAACAAGTTCTTAAATTGAGGGTCATTTGGTAAATAGATAAAATATGAGAGATTGTTCTTGTAATTATTCCTAAAGAAAAAGTGAGGGTTTAACCCAAAGGCACCAAAAATTATCTTATCTCAATCTTACTCGAGAGCGAACGCCATGGACATGCTCTTGCTTTCTTCTCCATCTCCATTGGCCCTTAGTTCATCATCATCGTCTTCTTCTTCTCTCAAGCCGTCTTTGTCTCTTTCTAAATCTTCTCCGTTCTCTTTGAATTTCAAACCTACCAAAAATTTCTCATCTGTTAAAGCTTCCTTTCAATCCTCCCAAACCCTAACTCCTTTTCTCACTTCCCCGCAGACACCCGCCACCGCCATGAGAGGAGCCGAGGCCGACGCAATGGGCCTTTTGCTTAGAGAGAGGATTGTTTTCTTGGGAAATAATATCGATGATTTTGTTGCTGATGCTATTATCAGTCAGTTGTTGCTTTTGGATGCTCAAGACCCTACTAAAGATATTCGCCTCTTTATCAATTGCCCTGGCGGTTCTCTCAGGTAAAGTTTCTGTCTTTTTTGTTTTTCTTTGTTGGATTAGTATACGATATCAAGATGAGAATAGTTGCATTTTATGGTACTTGGATCAGTTTTGGTTTATTATGAAAAAATGTATGATTGCAAAGCAAAGTTTATGCCTCTCTTTTGGGTTCTTATGCGAAAAAAGCATGCTTGTGAAAGCAAATTTCAGAATGGCTAAAAAGGCATGAGCTAATCGTTAGTAGAAGGATACTGAGTTTGGTCTGCGAAAGACAAGATTTTGATGGAGGAGTTGTTCCAGATTGTCATATCTTTTTCTGAAAGACATCACAGATCTTCCTAAATGATTACTAGTTGAAATGTAGTCTTAGTTATCATATGGTCTAGATCAGTTATGACTTTCTTAATTAAAAACTAATAGCTCCACATCACGTTTTAATGAGCCAACTAGTTTGTGGTTCTTAATTTTCTTGGCTTGGCATGTGGAATGCTCGGTTCAAAGTAAAATTTTGGTTATTAGGGCAATGAAAATTGTTCAGGAGCTTAACTCGTTGGAATAAGGGCCTGCTTGTGAATATTAATTGTAGCCAACTTCGGAAACATGGTGGAAAGCTTTTATTTGAAATAAAGTTTTGTTTGGTTTCTGTCTGCCGCTCTCTTATGAAGTTACCTTTTAAGGTATGGTAATGTCAAATTATTTTCTAGAGAGTTGCATTGTCGTGTTTGTTATGTATATTTTTTCCTAGTAAGTGCACCGATTTCCTGAACGTATAACATTTGGTTAACTCACTAACAGCTTATATTTATTCATTAGATGAATGCCATCAATAATCCCTGCAATAGGTTCAGTTTTCATATATAATTTTCAGATCTGGAAGTTTGAAATATGATTTTAATAACCTGTGTGCATGGCTAAAGAATGACAAAGGATGGAGAATTCTAATGAAGAGTAAGGAAGGATGGGCGGAGAGCAGAATATCTTAACTCCATTGCATCTAGAGAAGTAATAAAAAAAATATAGATAATTGCAGAATGCATAATTTTTTTTTTTTAATTCAAGAAATTTTCACCCCCCAAATTGGGCGTGATTAGTTATATATAATATGAGGCAATGAAGGGAATTGTTATCCACCTTCTGTTCCCTCTCCTGAAAATTTTGGACCTGAGCAAGATGAGAGGGATTCCTCTCTGTTCTTTTCCCTTGACTGCCATTAAGTTTTGTGAGAATAATTTATTAAATCTGTTTTGAATCCATTGAGGCAATGAATAATTACATATAATATGAGGCAAGGAAGGGAATTGTTATCCACCTTCTGTTCCCTCTCCTGAAAATTTTGGACCTGACCAAGATGAGAGGGATTCCTCTCTGTTCTTTTCATTTTGCATCAAGAGAAAGAATGTATGAACCTGAAATAAAAACACAATGAAAAATAAAATTATATGTCAGATATAGGTGTGTATTCTGCACCTGTACCCAAGTAATGGGAACATCGCTAGAATGCAAACCCGTAGAAGTCTACATTGAACATAACAATGTTACATAAATGTTTTCACTTTTTCAAATCCATTCTGGGGTTGCCATAGGGTAAAGAAAATTTGCTTTGCTGCTCCATTTTGGTTTATATTTTTGCTAATTTGCTTTCAAAATTATTATGTCAGTGCTACGATGGCAATTTATGATGTGGTGCAGCTTGTGAGAGCTGATGTTTCCACAGTAGCCCTGGGCATTGCAGCATCCACAGCTTCCATAATCCTTGGTGGTGGTGCGAAAGGCAAACGATTAGCAATGCCAAACACACGAATCATGATTCATCAGCCTCTTGGAGGAGCTAGTGGGCAAGCAATAGATGTGGAGATTCAAGCTCGAGAAATAATGCATAACAAGGAAAATGTTGTTAATATAATTTCAGGTTTTACTGGCCGTCCAGTTGAACAAGTTATAAAGGATATTGATCGGGATCGTTATATGTCACCAATAGAAGCTGTTGAATATGGAATAATTGATGGAGTTATTGACAGAGATAGCATCATTCCTTTGGCTCCTGTGCCAGAAAGGGTTAAACCAACATTAAATTATGAGAAAATGCGGGAAGATCCAATGAAGTTCTTGACACCAGATGTTCCTGATGAGGAGATATACTAGCTCATATCTTTTGCTTTAAGGTAATAATATTTCTGACATTCCCCGAACTGCTAGTGGTTAAATTTTGTGTGCTAGATGCATTAACCTGGAGCCTTACTTGTCCCTGAACCAGAAATATCTGGAAGATTTAAAGAATAGAAGGATTTTGACTGAAACCTAATTTGTATGTTTCAATTGGTTATTTATCTATTTCTTCATGGACATTGAAATCTGCAAATTCTTTGTCTCTACAGACAGTATGTGTTTCTCTAGAAAAGATTCAAAGTTTCTTGAGGCCCCTGTGAAATGCATCGTGCTGCATTGCAAAGATAATGGCTTTCAAGAAAGCTACTGGATCGGTCACCAGGAAATCAACATAGCAAAACTTAAAGTAAGAGGCCTAATTATTTATTTATTTTCCCTCCCTTTTGGATGATGTAAACTGTAGCCTTCATTACAGCCAATAAGTTATTGGCAAACTTTGACCACTGAATCTTGAAAAAATTGTGGGATTTTTAGCATAAATAGCAGGTAGATTTTTTCTTTTTTTTATTGCTACAAGCCATGTTGTTACTCCTGAATGGGTTGAGAATTAAATGTATCATGTTACCTTAAATAATTTGTTGTTCGTTTCTCTTTTGCTTTCGGATTAATCCTAGGCCTCTTAACTGTTTTAAGATAGTTCGTGGTCACTACTTGATGGCAGATAGCTGATAGTAGGAAAATATTATGTACGCGGTAAAAGTAGAAGTGATGCCTGGTATATGTATGATGCAGAATTGTGTGCCTAACTGATATATATATTTATATCAAGGAATTGATAGCATGCAGGGTTTTGGCCCCCCTAACATAGGTATGAGAAAGCAAGCTTATAAGCAATCAAGGCCTTCAAGATATAATGGAAAAAAAAAAAATTGAAATTCTTGCTTAAGTAGCATATGTAAAATCTTTAAAGTTATCAAATCCTTTTATTGATAAGGGATAAAGGCTTCTTCTTCTTCTTCTTGTTTTTTTTTTGCCCTTCATTTTAAAAAGGTAAAATGTTAACTTTTAAAATTTTCTATATTAATTTTTTTAAAAATAATTTAAAATAATATATAAATTTTTTCCTAAACTATTATAATTTATTAGATTTTTTACATGAACTAATTATATGTTAGATTATTCATTTAAATTTGTTGAAAATATTAGGTTAGCTTCAAATGTAGAAAATACATTCTATAATATTGCAAATGTTAAATTACTTTGCTAAAATTTGTTAAAAATGTCAAATTATTCACTTATTATTATTTGTCTTTTGTTTTTTATGCTTTTTTTCGTAGACACGTATCTTACAGGGGGTGATTTAATATTTTTAACAAGTTTGATGAGTAATTTCACATGCAATTAGTTTAGAAAAAAAAATTTGATAAATGATGATAGTTTGGAAGAATTTATATATTAACTCAAATAATTTTGATTAGATTTTTATATTTTAATATAAGAAAACATATAATTCCTCATAAACGGCATAAAGTTTTAATAGCTATTAATGGCTTATAATACTATTAAAATTCATTATCGATCGAACTTTTGAAAATTTTAAAAATTTTAATATTTAATTTTTGAATTTTTAACATTTTTCATAAAGGATTTCTTTAAAAAAAAAAAGACGTGAGCAATTGAAACACATGCACGTTAGCTCCAGTTACGAGATGTTGCATTTTATTTCATGTTAAAGTATGGGGACTATTAAAGAATTTTTTTTTTTTTATAAATGGATCCAATGAAAAATTTGAGAATTTGAAAGTTGGTTTTCCCTTTTAAAAATGTAGTTATTATGTGGCAATTTTTTAAAATCTCAGAAAATGGTAAATTTTGCCTGTTTTGATGATTTTAAAGGCAAAATTTGATAAAATAAATAAATATTTTAGAGACAATTTATCCCAATAATAATTGGTTTAGAAAGTGACCTTCCAAATCGCAATTCAAGAACTCAAATCCATCTTAGGAGAAATCACAAAATGTCATTATAAAATATAAAGCCTTTTTGAGGGAAATCTGAGGTTAGAGATGTAAAATAAATAAATAAATGAATTAACATATTGCCGACTTCTCAACACCTAATTAAATAATTTAAAGACTTTTATATAATAATAATAATAATAATAATAATAATAATAATAATAATAATAATAATAATAATAATAATTTAAAGACTTATATTATTATTGGGGGTTGATCTTTTAACATTCTTTCGAATTATGCCCTTCCTCTCATTTCAACATTCTAACCTCTAAAGTCATGATTTTGGCTGCCGACAATTTCTCTCTTTATTATTATTATTATTTTTTGTTTTCTGAACTTTCAAGCATGTTTATTATTATTATTATTATTATTATTATTATTATTATTATTATTATTATTATTATTATTATTATTTTAAAATAAACATAGTGTGATTAGGCACTTATTTAGATTTTTTTTATATAATTATATTTTCGACGATGAGATTCAAATCTTAATCTGTTAATCAATTGAAAAAAAAAATTTATTAAATGTTCAATCGTTTGACATATAAACTCTCACTCACTTAGCTAAATTGCAACATATTATGTGATGTTTTCTTTTTAGTATTAATTTACATAACAACGATAATATTTATAAAATTTTTGCAAAAAAATATTGTATTTCACAAATTATTTGTAATTCAAATGATTTAAAATTTTATAATTTTTCTGTTTAACCAGAATTTGAATTACACTCCCTTCTGTCCCCAAAAGATATACTAAAAAAAAATGTATCAACGTATTATTGTGAAATTTGTACGAATTTAAGTTACTTAAAAGGATGTTGGAAAACCTTAATTAATTTACATAAAGAAAAAAAGAAAAAAACAATAATACTAATAAGTTTTCAATGCCTTTAACTTCATTCATTCAATTCAACATTATTTTCAAATTCATTGCAGAATAATGAATTTAAAATTATTATTTATTTTCAATATTACATCAATGCCTTGAAGAACAGCATTGATCAAACCGAATTTTAAAGGGTAAAATTGATTTTTTTTTATCAACAAATTTAAGGAGCAAAATTGAGCATTCGCCCAATAAATATCTCAAAACTACAATTGGCCTACCTAAATACACAATATTGCTTTTAAATTTGTGGGTGAGAAGATGCAACTATTACCAACAATGTTGAAACTTGAATACCAAATTTAAAAAATTAAAAATTAATAATCCATCTTTTTGGTGAAATTATAACCAATTTTAATAAAAAAAAGGAAAATTAGTATTTCATTTTAAAATTTTATTTTAATATACACTGAATTCAAATAAAAATTTAATAAAATAAAGCATAAATTTTTAGTGACTCATTATATATTAGAATAATTCTATCATTCTATTAATATTTAATAAAATTGAAAATGTAATGTATACTGAAATAAAAAAATTATAAATTTGATGAAACACAATAAAAAAAAGTAACTTGGTTGATTTTTTATTTAACAAAAAGTTTTTGGTTGGTTATGAATTATGACTACAAAATTCTTGTACGCAAGAAGTCATGGTCAACACGAAAGGCCTTCTCAACGGTTCCAATCTAAATTTTATATTAAGAAATATTAAAATAATATAAAACGATTCAATTATTATACAAATAAAATATTGGATTAGTATATATAAATAAATAATAAAAAGAAAAAAAAAGGAAACCAACATTAATGGGGCCAAATAGTAAGAAATTTTAATTTTTTCGAATGAGATTTCAAATTCAATTTTTATCTGATGCGTAAAATATACATTATTAAAATAATCACAATATCTTTATATATTTAATAATATTTGATTCTGAATTAGCACATCACGTAAATTTAAAGAAATCGAATTTAATATTGAAGATAATAGAAAAAATAAATAAATAAAAAGGAAGGCTTTAAACCGTAGCCGTTGAAGTGGGGAAAGAAGAGGACAAATGCAAAATGCATAGGAATCTCTTCCACCAATTTGCTCTTTAGATACCGTCGTCTTGTTGATTGTTCCCTTCCCTCTGTGCCCGTCTCCCCATTTTATATTTCTTTTATGTAATTATATTTTTCTATTCAATTACTTAAATATCTCCAACTTTAATTATTATATTATATAAACTCAAGTTGGAGTTTTATGTGCAATTTGGTCCTCAATTTTTTTAATCATATTAGAATGTCTACACGAAGATGTTTCAATAATATAATGATCTAAATTTCAGTGAAGGTCTCAGTTCATACAGCCGACTACATCTACCATACCATTCAAGCGTTGTTGTTTTCAATTTCTCTCTGTTTTTTTTTTATCTTATATATTTGCAATAACAATTCATAATATAAAAAAAATTATTGTTAATTGTTGTTTTTATAAATTCTTTTCATTTTTATTGTGTAATTGCAACAAAAATTCATAATATAAAAGGGTTATTGGATTTAAAAGTTAATTTTGAGACAAATTTACTTATTTTCTTCTTTTGGCTGGTCAAAGATTCAGTTTTCCCAACTCTTAATTGGCATTCAGTGATGTATTCTGACTTTTTCTACTCCATCTTCTATTATACATGAAACAAAATATACCATAAAAATAAATAATTAGGGTAATCAGAAGCACACAAGTTTGATTTATAAAATATAAAAAATAAAAATGCATACAAGCGATCAAACGGTGTAAATGCGCATTTGTACTGTCCGACAGCTATCAAATGGTACAAATGTTCATGTGCACCGTTTGATTGGATACATGCATACATTTGCTAACTTGCAAGCACTGCATGTACATGTAGCTTATATCTTAGTCCTATATATAGAGAGAGAGAGAGGGAGAGCATAAGTTAAAAAAATAATAATAATAAAATAAAATATTATATAAGGGTCAACTAATGCCAAAAAAAGGGTCATTGATTGTTGTCCATAAAAGGCTCAAACCAAGCGAAAAAATTAGAGTTCAAGTTCTTGCAAGAAAAGATTCCTTACAAGAAGTCAGCCTGTAATTTAATTATTAACTTAGGTATTTCTTGCCTAGATTTTCCTACTCCAGCTCCAAACAGGCTATTAATTATTTTATTTTTAGCATAATTCCTTCATTGAATTGTGTTGATTGATTAGAATTTAGAGGTGATATGGTCAATGATGTCACAAAGAAAAAAGCTCAAAAGATGACTGTTTTTTAGAAAATTTGCAGCAAACAAGTGGTGAAGAGGAAGGAGAAAAAGAAAAGATCAGTAGCAGAGATGGCAGAAGGAACTGGTTTTTCTGATATGTATAGAAATTCAAGTGAAGAATTGTTCTTGAAAACTTTAATGGAGAATTCAGTTGGTATGCCTGTTCCTACCATGGAAATGTTAGGATTTAAGAACATTTCTTCTCATCTTCATCATAATCATCATCATAATCTTCGAATCGACAGTGAAGAGCTCTTCAAATCCTGGCTTACCAATGGAGAGGCAAGCATATTTTCATTCTGGTTTCTGTTCTTCTCGGACATAATTAAGTCTAGTTTCTATTAGTGGCAATCACATGTTTGTATAGTAGATTAAGTGACTGCTTGAATTGTTTGATGAATTTTATGTTGTTGATGATTATTTGCAGTCATAAGTACAGTCCTGTTATTAATTTATTGATGATTATATGCAGTTTAAGTATGATTCTTGTAGAATTCGTATTATTCACATGTATTTTGCAAAGAAACACAAAATACCAAGATCACAATGCACGGCAAAACATACAATTACATCAAGAAGTTATGAACTGTATGAAAATAGATTCACTGCATATTATGATATTGAAACTGATGGATTTATGTTGCAGAATAGTGAGTATAATTCACCAAGCATAGCTCATCGACCCCGACAAGCATCAAGGAGGTGAGTGGATTCAAGAAATAACTCAGTGACTGTTCTTGTTCATCTTCTAATTATTTTAGTCAATACAAAGAAAGAAACCTTAGTCTCATGTTGCTCCTTTAATCTTTAATTTGCTGCCACTTAATTGAGAAGGGTAAGGTAGATCCTGCCCAGTTACTTGTACTGAATCAAAGATTGATTTGATTGTACATAGAAAAAAAAAATCTGATAGAACAGATCAAGATTTGTTGTAATTTAGCATTTCAAGAGTGCATAAGTTAAGAGTTATGGATTCTCGTGATAATATTATAGTAAATAAGTTAACTCTGTGCGAATTGCAGGATATCTACAGAACTAGCCAGTTCAACTAATCAGCAGCCTGAGGGCACACTACAGAAGAAAAGAAGTAATGATGTGTTATTTGTAGAAAATGATTATCCAACTGTTGATACCACAACTGCCGACCTCAATCATCAATCCATCGTGTATTCTGTCGACAAAAGTGTTCAAGCTACTAACTTATATCTTGCCAAGGTTTGCTTCTTGTTTACTTTATCTGCAAGTTTCAGCTTTATATATAAAGTTTTTTGATGTTTCTGGCCCTTTATGTCAATTGCAGGCCTGGTTTCATAGTTCTCAACCAATGACACGAAGTCGGTCTTCTGAATTACGGTATCAGCATAGTTGTGCTCTTTTTGTATCACACGAACAATCCAATTTGAGATGAACTCTTGTATTTACTCTTTGTTTTTGACAGGAAGAGGTATGCTGCAATGCAAAATGCTCAGACATCTATAAGAAATGGCATGAGCAATTTGAAACAAGAATTCGCCGATCCAGTTCATGAAATTGGGAATCAATTAGGCACATTCATGTCTCCATCCAATTCATCCTCATCTACATTCAATGCCACTCCCCAAATGGGAGATGTTGATAGAGTTTCATCTGTTGTAAGCATGCTAAAGGGAGCACTGGACAGAAAGAAGCTCGGTAACCATGCAGAAAAAGAGCCTGCTGAAGATAGTTGCAATGCAATTTATCATGGTCAAGAAGTATTAGTGAACACTAGCATTCCCGAAATCCCACAGACTTTTCAAGAAATGTCCTCCGGCCATGTTAATGTTGGCGGAGCTTTTCAAACAGTCAGTGGAAATATAGAGATTGATCTTGAAGGTTTTTTATATCCTACAAATCAAATTCATCAGTCGAGCACAATTTCTAGAGAACCATCTCCAAGTGAATCTTCTGCTGCTGCAGCAGTGGTTTCATCTGGTTTCGATCTGTGTGATGGCCCTTGTAATTCCAGCCACGAGAGCTCGAGAAAACAAGTTGAGAACAAGAAGAGTTCAGAAAATGGTCCTAAAGCCAAAGGTATGAAGTTCATATAGTGAACGTTTAGACATTCAAGTTACTAATGTTATTCATATATCTTACATTCCGAACTGCAGATTTTAGAGAAAGGATTATAGAAAACTTGAAGGATGACCGGAAGGTATTCTACTTTCTAAGAAGTTGAAGTATGATAAGAACTCAGTTGTTTGTTGACTTTTTGCTGACTTGATTTCCTATTTCTTGTTCCATTTAGAGAGGGGGGATAGTTCGGTATGGATCCGTAACATCAACTGGGTCAGGTACTCAGTTTATCCTTTGAACTTTACCAGCATATAGATCAAAATTTTTGAAGAACAGATATTGTTCAAGTCATAGTTGCAGAATTGTGGTAGTTGTTAAATAATCAGATGAATCTTTCTGACAAATATGCAGCGGACAAGGGAGATACAACGAAGAAACGAAGAGTGGAGCGCTCGAGAAAGTATGCTAAACTATAATCGTTATGTTAAAGCTTTTTCTGATATGTTGTTTGCTTAAGGAATAGATTGACATGATCTCACTAATGTGGCAAATCAGATATTGAATCGGAATGAACTATAGAAGGAAATACTCAGTAATTGCATGTTAGTTTCTGAAAGCTATTGCCTTAAAGCTGAGTTTATTGGTAAATGCAGAATGGCAGAGGCAAAGGAAAGGAGTACAAGCCCAGCCATTCCATCTGATATGCAATCTGTGTTAAAACGCTGCGAAAATCTTGAGAAAGAAGTACGATCACTCAAGCTTAACTTGTCATTCATGAACAGGTAATGCCATTAATCTGAAATTTAATCATGCATTTCTATTATTTTCATAGTAAGATTCAGATTTTCACAAACAAGCTTGTGTTCACATTATATACATTTTCTGATACATCTGCTATGGCTTTTACATGGCCTAAACTGACATTGGTCTGTTTATAAATCATCATCAGGAAGGATTCTGAGCAGACCAAGCAGATAGAAGAGCTTCAGAAACAGAACGAGGATTTGGCAGAAGAAAAAGAAAGGCTTCTCGAAGAGATAGAGAGGATCCTCTCGGAAACTGGCAAAATGTGAGAATTTGATCATCTGTATATCAGTTTCAAATATCTTCAGACTTGATGTTCCAGTGTTCAGGGTCACATGCGCATTGTGAGAAAAGAAATGCCTAATTGAAAGAATGACATATATCCATGTGAATTAGGATACTGCATATTTGAAATTAGAAGCTCTTCTTCTGGAGAAGCAGATTTTGATCTAGTGTTGAACTCTCTGTAGGTGAAGTGGAAAAATTTCTGCCTTAATTGAAAAGGATGAAAGGCAAAGTCCCCCGTTGAGCAATTCTGTTTTTCCATTTTCATGTTAAAATCATCATCATGGCATTTATACTACATTTGAAAGGTTACATTATATTTTCGTTGAATACAGTTGATAATATATAATAAAACATGCATGGCAGTTCTCATAACTAATACTCAAAGCTATCTTCTCTTCCAAATCCTCAGTAATCATAAATTTCAATAAAATTCAAGATTAAGTAGTCACTAACTACATTTTGCTGCCTTGATAGTCTCGTTTTCAGATTGCAAGGCAACCATGCCAGCTTTTATCTTTCCTAAAACTAGTAGAGAAAAACAGAGGCAGAGATATGACACAACATACAAGAGGGGAAAATATAATTTCTTTTCTCTTCCCCTAACCATTTCCTGATCTTCAAAATAAGATGACACTATTAGAATTGTTTCACATCAAACTATACACTGACAATTACTTTCTAAGCTTCATGCATTACTTGATCCACATATGCACGGATTTCGGTATTCATGGCCCAGACTCAGAAGTAAGGGTGTTCAAATTTGGGATAACCCATTTAACTCATTTAATCCAACCCATTTAACCTAATTTTTTTTTATAATTATAGTTAGTTATTATAAACCATATAATTCATTTTAACATTTTAAAAATATACATGTAGGTTATAAATTATTATATAACCTAATCAATTAAGCCACATTACACTCTTCTTCAAATACATTTTCACTTACATTTTTTTTACTTATCTATTTTCAATTTTTATTATTTCATTTAAATTTTGTTCAAAATCTATAAAATTTCTTCAAAAATATTTCTAATGATGCTCTAATACTATTCAAATCATTCTAACAATTCAATAACTAAAATTTTATATTATTCATATATTTTCGATTTTATGCATTTTTTTACAGATTAACAATATATTTCGATGCGGAATTACTAACTTGATCCATAAATAATAAATAAATTCAACGATCTTTTTAACCTGTTTATTCTGAAAAAAAATCAGCTAAATTTTAAGAATTTGTTAAAAAAAAGTCATGGTTGAGTCTATAAAAATATAATTTCAAATAACAAATTCAATTACGCCGAACCATAACATGCTCCCTAATTAAATGATTAGTATAGGTGAAAAAATAATAGCAAAATATATCATACATCCAAAATTCTTTTATTTTCTTCATGATTTTTGTTTTCCTTTCTCTGTAATTAAAAAAAATAATCAGCTAATATTATATAATTTCATTTATTCATTTTTTTGGTTGTTGAACTACATCATTATACAATTTCATTTATTCATTTTTTTTTTTAATTTCCCCTTTGAAAATCATGAAGCCTTCAATTCTAAATTAAGCAAGCCAATGACGCTTTTTGGCTGTTGAACCACATCATTATACAATTTCATTTATTCATTTTTTTTATTTCTTCTTTCAAGAAAAATATTTAGTGTATGCTTTCTTTTTTAATTTTTGAAAATATCAATGCTGTTTTTCACTTTTTAATTTTAATGTTCACCATTAGTGATAGAATAACATTTCAGTTTTTATATATTTTCTTATAAAATAATGACTAGTAGTACGGTACTTGCTCAACAGGCTAGAAACACAGAAAAACAAACAAAATTAGTATTTAATTATCTAATTTATATTAAGTATACATATAATTATCATAATTATCTTTATTTTCTTACAATTTTTATCTACTTGTAAATTTTATAAATTTTAATCCTTTACCTTGTATATTTCATCTGCGATAAATTTCATTCTGTGAGCAAATTCGTATCTTAAATTAAAATCATCAGTGAAATTTGTTTCTAAAACAATCAGCAAATAACCTTGCTCTATACCCAAACAATAATATATTTGAGATGAAAATATTATGATTATGAGCATAATAATATAATATTTTTCAAACAAATTGTTTAATTTTTAAATTTTTTTGTTTAAGTTGATTATTAATTAATTAACATTGCTACTCTCTTATTTAAAATAAAATTAATTCTTTATATTTAAAAATATATAAATATGAATAATTTATATGTTTATAATATAATATAAAAAAATTAACATAATTCATATAACTCACATAAACCAACCAATCCAACACAAAAGTTTTAATATATAATCCACTTGATTTGGTTGAATCCAAACCATTTAATAATTTAGGTGAATTAGAGAAAAAATCAATTATAACCTACCCAACTCACATTTGAACACCCCTACTCAGAAGTAGACAATTTCATCCGAAAGTTGTTTTTATAGCTTTATACCTCTGAAGTTCGAGTCATCATAGGGCAACCTTACCGTTCTTCTTGTATAATACAACATGCAACCACTTAATTCTACATCCTCTCAGTGCTACCATGTACTGCAAGCAAGGAATTTGCAGTATCCAAGTAACAGAAGAAACAGAGAGAATTGGTGCTTGAAAAAAAGAGCTGAATGGCAAACCTAGTAATTGTATATTCTGTAAATCTCGGGAAGACCGAGCCTTTTTCCATACTGGATAAGTAACCAACCAAAAATAGAAAAGTAAGCCACAAAGAAACATGTACGCCTGATAAAGACCATTCTAATGACTGCCGTAACCAACTGCACTAGGCAAGTTCGGTGTAACTGCGATTTCATATGATGTAAGAATCTTATAAAGCTGATGGAAATCAAAGAAGTCAGAAAACCAGTAAAAACTCCTGCGATTGTTTCCCACCTCCAGTAATTAGTTTTTCCTTTCTTCTGCAGAAACTGGGAGCGCACAATCTTGACAAACCTAAAAGATAAGAATGCAGATAGCTGCTTATTATTCACATGATTTGCCAATTGATAAAAACAAGAACATAGCAAATGTTTAGATATATGAACTCAAAATAACAAATGATCACTTTGGGCAATGGGAGAGAATGCAATGCAGTAAAACAAAAGCCACTTAACACTCCAACACTCTTAGTAGAAACCATCAAAATTAAATGTTAAAGAAGCATTCCAAGATCGAAGAGCAATTGAACATGTAAAATGATATGATCGACCAGCCTTTTGCTCTTGAATATGTACCACCATTTATGAGCAGTCCACTTGTCTAACCAAATTTGCATATGTAGCAATGAGGTGTAAAGCCACAATCCAAACAAAATGATGCTTTAGCAGGAGCTCTCTTTGATGGGTCTCACCAAAAGCGGTATTAGCACAATGCTTTCAATCATTTCTCTTGAAATATGATACTGATGGCTTATCACCTACCAAAACTATCTCATTAACCAACAATTTCAACCAGTAGGGGCTCCATATGTGTTTTCCAATAGGAACAATATGTGCATGCATGTTTGTCGTGGACACATTGAAATGCATGTTTAAGTGAAAAAAAAAAAAAAAAACTTTCACTTGACAAAATCAACTCTTGGACTCCAATAGTTAAATGACCTTACCTAAAATTTAATATATTACTATATGAGTAGAAAAATTTTGATTCAGGACTGTGGTCCTTAAAGTCATATGTTGATATTATTCGATACCACGAGAAAATAATAACAATAAGGACAAAATCACAAATGTAAAGAAATAAGAAAGTTATGTAAGAGAGTCAAAAAAGTTTTCCATAGTTTATTATGTTAGTGGAAATAAAAGTGAATCTTATTTGGCAATCTATTGAATATTCAACTTTGAAATATTTGTAAGATTATAAATATGCCAACTGTTTTTTCTTGAAATTTTTCCAGGGGAAAATTTCTCAATTAAGTAACGCGAGTTTGAGAAATTCAATATATAAATTAATTTTCAGAATTGCAGTAGGCAGCTAACCCCAATTCCCATCCATAGATTTCGCCCTGATTTAATCTTCATAAAAAGATCTTTCTAGTCATGATTTATATGACAACAAATTCTCATATTTATTTAGCAAGTCAAAGTTCCATTTTTGTCCCATACTTACCAAAAACATAAGTCAATGCCCCTAGAGTTACTCTTGAAAAAAGGTTCTTGTCACACCAGTTTCTTACTTCTGCTTAACAAAATCACCCTGGCCATCCTCAGTACAGTCCTGGTAGATACTTGACCATAAGCAATTCTAGACAGTACATATCATCTTGCTAATATATATTAACCAAAAGCTTTCTCCAACGATCCCAAGAGTGAACCCAATTTTATAGACGTTGGGATAATAATACATCATAACAATTGCATATGACTAGTACAAACACACATAATTATTCTTTTTCCCTAATATCTTTAAACCTGCGCAACAAGATTTCACCCTCCGAAATATGAAAAGTAATCAATTTTACCTTTAAACCAGATCAGCATCAATGTCCAGAAGTTTGTGCCTCTTCATTACTTACATAGAACTTTTCATTCTAAATCCAAACAATATTACCATAAAACTGGATTTGTAAAGTCTCATTCCACATCTCAAAAATACAAATAAACTAGCTCTATCTATCTCGGAACTACTGTTTGCCCATTAAATTGAAAAACATAAAACACGATTTGATATCTATTTCACCAAATAGTTAGTATACTACAGAAGTTGATTCCAGAAAAAGAAATGCACTATAACAGGAGAATCAAGAAACATTGAAAACATAAAATGGTTGTGTTATCAAAGATGAGCAAAGAATGCATTGAATAAATTGTGAAAAAATGATTTGCACAGCTATGGCATACAGGTTTTCTCCACTGCATGAGAAAAATACAAATCCCTTGATGGAATTAATCTTCCACGAGTGAAACTCATGACATAAACAGTAAGCATATTTGTGTATAATACACTGTACTGTTTAAGGTTTTCACCTATGGTATCTTGTGCATAATTGCTAAAATTAAATTCAAAAATCTCTGAAAAACAAAGTAAACCAACTAAAGCAACCTCTTTTTTAGAGGCTCGGCAAGTGAATAGTACCAAGTGAAAACGATTTTCAACCCAACCAGATGGATTGCCAACATCAATGGACATAATTAACCAAAAGCCCAAAATTAGGCTCAGAAATCGGCCAACAGAAAATTTCCCTAGTTTACTAAAAGACCGTTGCACCAAGAAAGCACCTAAAAATGGTTGGTAAATCTTTGGGCTTGTTTGGAACCAACAATGACCAATAAATGAGAGCCACTAAAAAAAGCTCTTGCCTCAAGGATATGTGTAGAACGAAACAAAGGGAAAAAGCCATCACGACAAAAGGGTAAAAGAGCTCTCTACTCACAGGACAATATAGCGTTTCATCATCTCAATAATTGATGGATCTTTTGCTTGACAGGGGAAGAAGCCATCACGATACAGACTCACCTTCGAAAGCCAACAGTGTACCAGCAGTCATAAGTTTTATTGACCTGAAAAGGAGAAAGCCAGAAAAAATAAAATAATAATCAAGGGTCTTCATGAAATTTTGGCTTAATTGGACCAAGCCCATGTGTTGAACAGCTTAATAAGGCGCATAAATTTTGAAAATCAAGCGACCAAAATATGAATCCTGATTTTAAACACGAGAGACTAGAAGTTTCAGTGTTTCACAACCCCCACCTCAAATTTATCTTTGGTCAACCATGCAGCGCCAAAATTTGGCCTACAACTTAGAGGCAGGGCCTCATTTGGAGCCTCTGCAAACGCAAGTCGTGTCTGACCCAAAGAATCGTCTTTGTATTCCACCTGTGATTGCCGTAAAAAGAAAAAAAAAATACATAAAAGAGAGTATTAACAGCATAATATATCACTGGATCCAGTGTGCAACTAATACAGTTATTAGATTAGCATGTGAATAATGCAAAAGCCAAATAAACCAAATTCTATGTAGGGTGTATATGCTTAAGTGCTGCTTCCAAATAATGATCTTCATGGTGCCTTAATCGGTGCATTGTCTAGAATATGCATAAGGCAGTTTGATGCAAATATATGTGGAAGGAACAAAAGAAAATGCCAAAGTGCTGCCTTAAGAAGGCAATTCAAAATTCAAGGGAAAAAAAAAGAAGCTAATTCAATGCAATCTAAATATATATATATATATATATATATATATATATATATATATATACAACCTCTGAATCATAGGAATGTGTTTGAACTTTGATGACAAGAATTCAGGCTGGAAAAGTGATGAGATACAAACAATAGATGATGTTAATGGATATATCCAATCACTTATATATCTTTTTTCTTTCCTAATAAAAGTGTATGCTCAATAAGACTCCCATTGCAGAGGTTAATGTACAATGGCAACTAATATAAAAACTGAACTTTCTGCATTACTAAATGAATGTAAAGTAACAAAATCAGACAGCCAAAGATGCAGTGGACGTTATACATCTATCAATCTTGTCAGAAACCCAGTGCATCAGAGTCAATCTCTCTCTCTCTCTCTCTCTACAGACTGTCTGTATCCTACCTTAATTCTATGGTTGCACTTCGACCACCTCTTTGTATAGTGTTATTTACCTGGAATATGTTTGTGGGGGCTTTATGGCATCTATACTGATCCATCTTTCTCCTTTCAGTGCTGGAATCAGAAGTTCACATTCCCTAGTTTCCTTTTACTTTATTTAAAGCATTGGACTCAAGATGTTGCTTCATATTTATAAATTCTTGTTAGTTCCACATCACTCTGTCAATTCAAAAACTCTCATCTGCACTGCACATATCCTCCACTAACAGAGACATTCTTGGAATATGTCTTCCAACTTCTATGGGAAAATCTTCAATATCATTCCTGACCATCTGAAGCCAATTTCCCTAGCCGAAAGCCAATAGCTTCTGAAAGATCGTTATATCATATCTTACTTTATGATTCCTCAGTCTCCAACAATTTCATTCCCACAGATGGTTGTATGATATCTATATCAATTTCATCAGTCTCCTCTTGACTTCATTAAAATATTAAGTTTATCTTCAAAACAAAACCAAATTGATTGCCAAAGACAGTTGTTACATTTACATTGCATTGCTTTTACCACGTTTCAGCATGCGACTCATATATGTCTATATCTCTAAATTGAGCTACAATTGCAAGAAACAAGCATGCATTTTATTGTCTTACTAATCAATCTGGTCAGCTACATCACTCTAAACTTTAAAAATTTAATGGGGCACTCATCCTACCCTTCTTTCTTTTCCAAATCGCCATTGTAATATTTAATTATTAAAAGTCTACATGTAACTGTAAACATTTTATTAACTAGCGCAGGTAACAAAGTAAGGCTTGTGATTTATGGTTGGCACTCACCTAAGGCCACCATAGCCAAAGCCCTAGGTCTAAAGTGCTTGAGATTTGCCTGCAACAACTAGGGCCAGTAGCTAGAGAAAGGCATCTAAGTTGAAAAGGTATTAAACTGAAAATATCCAGAAACTCCTTTCAAATATTTCTCTATAATAGACAAGTTACCTCATAAGTCGAGATAATAAATGATCTTCAACTATTACTCACAGCAAAAATTCCTCATGGAACTTCTGTGACATGAAAATGAACAAGAATAGCAATGATCAGGAAGATAATAATCTACCAATCATACTTCATCTATACCCTATATAATTATTTAGGCCAAGAGTTTGAAGAAATTATATTCCTCTGTAATAGGAGGATTCAATTTGAACATAACCAACCCTCTTTTGTTCCAATTTACCTCATTTTTCATTAGACCCAATTTCACCATTTCAAAATTCACAAATAAAACTGCAGGTCACAGAGATTAAATAAATTAAATGATGAAAAAAATTATTGGAACTTGTTGCACGCATCTTGCTGTTTAATAAAGGCTGGTCGCATAGCACTCATGAATTGATAAATTCATGAGATCCATAAGTTCTTTAAAGTTAACATATGCAGGTTAGTGTGCACACTGATAACTGTAGCACCACAGAAATTGATTACAAACCATACCCCCAATTTTTACGGATTGGGTTGCTTCATATTTCTATTTAAGAATTCATGCTTGAATTCAATGATGATTTTAGCTTTTGATAATTAGACAAGTATATCTTAATTAAATGGAGGAACATTTGAGGAATAAGATGCTGTGCAATTACAACTATGCAAAAAATACGTGGATGTCGACAACATAGAGCATGTTAATACCAAACTAAAGGATAATGCAACAATAAATGGAACATTGTTTTTGAAGGTTTCGTTTGGTGAAAGAACAAATATGAACATGAACGCAGAGTTTTCAGGATAAGGTATATCACCTCAAATATTGATGCCCAATAGTAATCATAACGACATCGAAATTTACTTCCTTCAAAAGGATAAAAGACACGCTTGGCTTTACAATTCAACAATCCAAGTTCACAGACCTTGGATGATCTGAGATCCACACCTATAGAAATTAAAAGGGCCCAAATTATGCTAGTGAGTGCAAAACTGAAAACAAAATAATAAACAGGAAAACCACCTAAAATTCATCATATAAAAATTCCTATACATACACATGCATAAACCAACAAGTCGATGCAACAAAGGCTATAGTTCATCTGCTGGAAGCAACAAGTAAAAGGGTCTAACTATATTTAAGACATACCATAATTGCGATTAGTGGCCGAAGCCAATAAAGCATTACTTACAATAAGTTCCACATCATTTGCCATGTCCTGGTGACATTCCTTTCTATATAGAATGGATTTTTTTTTAATCAGATTTCTACAAGTCCAGAAAACAATATTATAGCTGAAATTGAACTCTTCAATAAAAAAACCTTCTTCTTCTCAAACACATTCATAATAGCAGTAGCTTTTCAACTCAAGAACACGGAAAATAAGAGCTTTTGAATCGGATAGGATAAATGAAGCAATTAAGTAGTTTCATATTTCACTAAAATCCAGTTAAAAATTCAAAAAGTAATTCGCAGTTCATTGATAACAACTAGCAAAAAAAAAAAAATATCAAGTACTATCTACAATCAAACAAAGTTAGCAACGAAAAACAAATCTAACTTGAAAAAAAAAAAAATAGAACGAGAGAGAGTGAGAGACTTACTGCTGGAGACTATTCTGCACTGAGAAGGAAAATAGATAGGAGAGGTTATGGAGAAGTTGCTAAGTAAAACAGCTAAGAAAGCTATGAATATGGATGAAAAAAAGAAGAAGAAGATTGTGGAAAAAAGAGCTAAAATCAATCGAAACATCACGAACTGATATGAATTCTTCGTATCCTCGTCAGGGGTTTCCGTTTCCGTTTCCGTTTCTCTTTCTTCTTCAGTATCCATTTGCTAGCTATGGATCAAAGTTCCAAATATTCCTTTATACTACAAAATTTTTTATTAAGCTTTGGTGCATCAACGGCCGGCCACCGGAACCATTTATCCTGTCATCAGGGAAAAAGTACTATATGCGTGCTTGGAGGAAAATTAAATTTGGCTTTTTTTTTTTCTCTGCTTTTGGGTGTTGACTTATTTTAATGGGCGTCATTCGCTGCGCCAGTGCGTAATATGCTTAGATCAAAATTTAAAAAAGAAAAAAAAAAGGAACAGACCAGAAACCTATTAATAGGTTATCATAGGCATCCTGAACCGAGACACTGTCAGACAACTTCATCACAAATCACTTGAAGAGGTTTTTGTTTATCATTAAAAATAAGATCATTTATTTTTCCATATTAACTAACGAGCAAGACCAAACAAAGTTGTCCAACTAACATTATGAACACTAATATCATGGTAACTAATATTAAGGTTAATCCAATCCTCAATAGAATTAGTCTAAAAAAAAACTATCAAAAGCAGCTAAAGGAAGAAGAGAAATCCAAACCTGAGAAGTAAGCACAATCCCTCAAGAGGTGTAAAAGACTTTTTGGTTCAGTGTTGCAAAATAGGCACATAATTGAAGTTGAGAGATGCCTCCTGACCCTTTCAACATTAGTGAGTAGCACGTTATTCTACATGAGCTAAAAAGAAAACTTTAATCCTTTGAGGCATCTTCTAAGACTAGACATTCTTTCCAAGAGAACATGTTCATGTTTGATATCTCCTTAGTGAGAGTGAGGTAGTCGTAGGCAAATTTAAAGGTGAAAGGGCTTGAAGAGGACAAGTTCCAAAAGATTTTATCAAGTCCTACAAAAGGAGAAGGGGAAAAAGTATTGGCAAACAGTAAAAGAATTGGAGGCCAAAGTAGCAATATTAAAAAGAGGTTCAAGCAAACTTGCCATCCATTTGTCAAACCAAAACCGCAGTAGCAAACCATTACCTATAGACTAGCTTATAATTGGTATGAGATAAATCTAATGAGCACAGATGCTTTTTCAAAGAGGAAAGCTTGTAGCTTTCGTATCGGGTCTAAGAATGATGTCAAAAGAATTATATTTAGCCTTAATAAGATCCATCCAAAGACAATTTGTACTAGTTAATACTTGCCATGCTAACTTCAAAGTAAATGCTGAATTAAGATTATGGAGGTTTTGAATGCCAAGACCCCCTTCTGCCTTGCTGCACTCCACTTTGTCCTAAGAAAACCAAAGAAATTTTCCTCGTACTATTCTCTTTGCCCCAAATAAATCTACGAGATAAACTTTCTATCTCATTAACATAGTAATTGGCAAGGAGGAATACTGCATTGTATAATTAGCAATAGTCATTAGAATTGATTAGGCTAGCATTGTTCTCCCAGCCATGGAAAGATGTGTAGAGTTCCAAGCTGAAATTTTATTCATCATCTTCTCAAGAATATGTTTATAAGTCTTCTTAGTGACCCTAAAGTGAAGGATAAGAGCACCAAAATAATTATAAAAATCACTAGTCTCACGAAACCCCAGCTTCTTACACAAATTACGGTGAATAAGAGAGGGAACATTCTTTGAGAAATAAACAATGGTTTTGCTCTCACTCATCCTTTGACCTGAACTAGCACTAATTTTGTCATAGGCTTTCTCTAAATCCACCTTTATGGCCATAAACCCCACTTTCCCCTTTTTCTTCCTTATGGTGTGAACAACCTCTTGAGCTATGATGATGTTCTCATTAATAAGTCTCCCAGGCACAAAACTAGTTTGAGTAGGCCGTACTTATTGCAGCATGATCAGCTTCAATCTGTTGGCAATAGTCTTTGTAATCACTTTATAAGCAATAGTACAAAGGGAAATTGGTCTATATTGAGCAATAGACTTAGGCACATCAACCTTAGGAATCAGACAAATCACCATGTTGTTTATCCTAGACTCAATACTTCCACCATTCAGAACTTTGCCCATTTCATTACAAAGATCCAAACCCACAATGTCCCAACATTTCTAGAAGAAACCAGCCTACAGACTATCAACACCATTGGCCTTTTAAGGCTTAATATCAAACAAAGCTTTTTTGATTTCCAAAAAAGAAAAAGCGGCTGAAAGGTCATTAAAAAAAGAAGAGGAATTTACGTGAGTTACCACTTTTCTTGTCCTATTTTTTAAAAATACAACCATTCTTCCTTTTAAGTTTAAAATTACCTTTTTTTAATTTTTTATTTTTAAAAATACCCCCTTTTATCTTAGGTTACCATCTTTCATTTTCTTAGAGCTTAGCCACATATTCGTCCAGTGAACTGTAGAGAAGAAGGCGATGGCTTCAATTACAGCAACAGATACACAATGAGCAACCATGGCTACCTGCATTAGCATCTCATGTCCTCTGCTCCTATTTCAGAAAAGTACTTCGTTTCTTCCATCTCCGCTTTCTCGTTCCATTATACCCATTACCCCCTTATTTCAGGTTTTAAATTGTACTGCTTAAGGTGCATGTGTGTTAATTAACCCATTGCTGAAAAGGAATTATAAAAAATAAATCAAAATCAAAATTAAGTTGACATGAGGCAGAGCGAGAATGACTTTGTTGTTTTAGATTATGGTATTTCCTCACAGCACGTACAGTGGAAAGGTTAAGAAGCGAAAGAAAAAAGAGGAACCAAATAAATAAGAAAAAAACAAAATATCAAATTATAAAAATGGAGGAATATGCTGGGCGTGGGAAGTAAAGCTTAACTAAATACCGAATGGGTTTGGGGTTTCCAATTTTCATCAAGGTATACTTCTGATTCCAACTCTTTGCTTTTCTCTCTGCTATTTTTGCCTGATTTCTTTTACCAATTTTCACTCCTGTTATGTAATTGAGTGTTTTGATTGCCTCTAAAGTTTCCATTAATTTATGCTTTTGATCTGTTAGTTCTTTTGTTTCATGATTTCCTGGTTTTGTTTTGCTCAATGTTTGGAAGATCTCTGGTTCCCAGTTCGTGATTACTAATAAGCATTATCTTTTTAGTTGCTCCTTTTTGTTTCATTTGGTGGTTTTTGAGTGTGGGAGTTGAGGAATTGATTTGGAGCACAAGGATTACAATTTTGGGTTAGGTGATCTCAAGAAAACCTGAATTGATGTAGATGGTGCCTGTTTGCATACGGGAGAATGGAAATTAATGCATATGTTTGTGTAATGCATATATTGAATCACTCCTCCTTGTGTGTTGTATTGTATCTCATGTTAACCTTGAAATTGCTTTTTCTCTGAGACCATATTCACTTCACATTTTTTTTCATATCCAGAAACCCTTGTGTGTACATGTAAATGCTTGTGCAGGTGTATAATGTGTCTTCTACTTGAGATGACAGAGATTGCATTTTTCAGAGTTTTTTCTTGCAAAAATTTTACACCACATTACATGCAAGCATGAAACATTTCTTTTTCTCAAAGGTAGAGTTTGGTAGTTTTGGGAAAATTGAAGTTCATTAGTTAACTTATTTTTCTATTGTAATCTATTGGAAGCCATGGGTAGTTTATAACCATGGGAACTGCATCTTCTTGCTTTAATTTGTTTACTGCCATACTATTCATTTAAAAAAAACACGTACGTTATCTCTTATCAGGTTGGTTTTGAAATGATTGATCAAATTGCTCAAGCTGAAGGTGTTGCAATGAACACTATTCAGTCAAAGGCTCTTATTGGAATATGTTGTTTAGTTTAATAATCTTGAAATTATAGTTGTTTTATGACCCGTTTTTTCTTGGAATGTGCCTGATGATTTATTTTTTATTCTTCCCGTCATTAGTACAAGCTGCATCAAAGAGGTTCCTATACTTCTAGCAAAACCTCAATCATATATGAATTTTAGTGGCGAAGCAGTAAGTTTCATCTCGTATTTGACAGCTTGGTTTGATGTCGTGATTAAAATTTGTGAATGAGTTTACTTCTTGACCTTTATTGTAATTTCATATTCGTAATGAGACACTGTTATTCTTGCATATAGTTTAAATGTGTAACTTGGATATCATACAATGAGAACATCATTTTCAAAAATAAAACTAGTAGAGAAGGTTTAGCAATCAATTTATTGGATAGTGTTAAACATTGGAGATTTGCAATGTCATTAATTTTCTGTGATGGTCTTTAGATTAATGGTTATGGTTCTTCATACTGGCTGCTTTTACTATTGAAGCCTCAAATTACAATGTGGCATCTGGAAGTCTCTGTTGAAATGGTTAAACTCCAAGACAAAGGCTCATTTTTTTCCTTACAATAATGCATTGTCTTCAAATGCTGTGACAAGAAAATTCATTTTTTTTCCTTACAATAATTACGTGATACCACGGGATGAATTTGCTGTGACAAATAGTAACCTATGTCAATCATGCATTTCCTATTGTCTATTTTCAGTTCATCAGGATGTCTAGCACGCTGAGCAATTCCTTGTCGAACTTTCAGATGAAGCACCCTATTTAAGAGAATGGAGAATGTTATTTTCAAATGTAGAAAAAGCATAATATATTATGAATTTATTGTTTATTGAAAGAAATCAAATCCTACACCTGCTCACAGCAAATGATGTATGGTACTGCTATCAATCTTTCGCAGTAAAATGACCAAATGTATTTAGGTGGGTTGCGCAAACACAACTTTGAATTTACGCAACTGTATTTAGGATAAAACATTATCAAGAAATATGCAAATTAGATATGAAAATATAAAAAATAGGAAAATAAGTCAAATAATTTGAGACTAAGTACCATCAACAAAGTTCGACACTCAATATCAAAATTCAACAGAGCATGAAAAATAGAACATAGAAAGACAATGCAAATAGCAAACATAAGCCTTAACCTACATAACTAACAACTTGTCATCCTCTCACACTTTACTTCTCAGATGAGTTGGGTCCTCTCTTCTTTTCGAATCCCACAATTGCATATTACAAAGGAGAAGAATTAAAGGAAGGAGAGAGAGAGAGAGAGAAGAGCAATAATTCATTTGCAATTTAGTCACTTTCTTTCTCACTTAAAGAGCTTAAGGTGACTTTCAAGATTTTAAAAAAATAATTAATTGCGTAGCATTAGACGCTAAAAAGAACCCGGTATACAATTTTAGTTTTAGAATTTGGTATACCATGTGGTATACCGGTATACCGTCTGGTATACCAAAATTCAGAATACAATTTTAATTCTGGAATTTGGTATACCAGGTGGTATACCGGTATACCGTCTGGTATATCAAAATTCAGAATACAATTGTAGTTCTGGAATTTGGTATACCAGGTGGTATACCGGTATACTGTCTGGTATACCAAAATTCAGAATACAATTTTAATTCTTGAATTTGGTATACCTTCAAAATACAATTTTAGTTTTGGATTTTGGTATATCCGGTGGTACTATATGTTTATGCAAAATAAAGATGGATCAAAATAAATTGTTGAGCTGTTTCTTTTTATGAATGATAATCAAAATTGATTTTTTTTTATTTTAGTATACCACCGGTATACCAGGTATACCACTGGTATACCAAAATTCAGAATACCATTTTCAATTCTGGATTTTGGTATACCACCGGTATACTAGGTATATCATCGGTATACCAAAATCCAGAATTGAGATTGACAATCTGGATTTTGGTATACCGGCGGTATACCGAAATCCAGAATTGAGATTGACAGTCTGCATTCTAAGGTATACAAACGGTATACCAGGTATACCAATGGTATACCACCTGGTAGATCCAGTATACCAATGGTATACCACAATATACCATGGTACATCCGGTATATCAATGTTCTATCATCCGGTACATCAAGTATACCAATGGTATACCACAGTATATTATTGGTATACCACCCAGTATACATGGTATGCCACATGGTGCATCCGGTATACCAATGGTATACCTGATATATCATGGTATACCACCTGTTATACATGATATACCACATGGTTCATCCGCTATACCAATGGTATATCATCCGGTATACATGGCATACCAATAGTATGACTTTTGGTATACATGGTATGTCATGGTATACCTAGTATACCATGTAGTATACTAACTTCCATAATGAATTATGTTTTTATTTCTTTTTGTTGACCATATGTCAATATAAAAGTGTGAATTAAAAATTGGATTAATCGAATTTCTCCAACTAAAGTTATAGCGAATATGATATTTATTATTTTGTCACTATCTTTGGAGTTTGGCCCCTCGAAAAAACTTATTTATTTTTATATTATTATTATTATAGGAATTAAAAGAAAATCCCGACATGGTATGTTTTCACACGTGTTTTTCACTTTCTACGTCTTTTGAGCATGCCATGTTCTGCAAATTGCAGAGCAGCAATTTGGCCACGGTTCGGATTCTAATTAAGTAACAAATATAATAAGCATAATTATTTAATGTATTATTGTATAATTTAATAAGTGATTGCTCATTTTTAACCGATGCTTTAGGCTTTATTAAATTAATTGAGAATTTCGTATGATTGCTATCTTATTGTTAACATATCTTATTTATATATAATATGTGTTATACATGTAGAGGACTGGTCAATTGAGATCCGAGGAGGAAATTAAATGGCTGAATCATTGTTGTATAATAATTACACACATAAACTAGTGGATAAAATTTAAAGTTAGCGACCAGAAACTTGAGAAATGGAAGCAATTGCATGAGAGTCGGCAGAAGCAATAGAAGTAGTATCCTAGACAGGAATTACACTATTTACCACACGTCCCACTCTGGGCTGCACAGCATGCAGAAATCAGTATACAGAAGAGAGAGATCCTTAAGATTAAATAGGATTTTAAAAAAATGAGGGAAGGCATTGAGTAAATTTATGCAAGCAGTTAGCCCATTCTTCAATTTATGTTTTCTCATCGACAAATGTGATGTAATCATCTTCGATTCTACCTAAAGGTTTCAAGCTCAAGTTATATTTCAACAATTGTTTCATAGACTTTCAGTGCTCCAACAAGTACCAATACCATAACCATTCATGCTTCAGCTGCTAGAGAATCATTGAATATCACTACCAAATGCTTCTCTCGCTGCACTGACTTTGGTCTCTCAAGTACTAATGTTCCTTTAGCCCATCTTTTCTTCACCTAGATTCATGATCCTAGTAAGATGGACTATTTCCAGTGTATAACCAACATTCTCAGGATCTTGGCCATTGCATAAAAAATCATCTATAGAAAGAAACTTTAGATTAAACGAAACTGGTTTTAAGATTTCCACTTTAAGAACATCAGCTGCACTTCTACAGACCTCCTTGTGGAGCCAATAGCAGTGGTTTCTGAGAGATCATGAAACTCCAGTCAAAGTTTACTTGATACGGGCACCCACCAGAGACTTCAGTAAAGGTAAAATGTATTTGACTTTGAAACTTCATAAAGTCAAATTAAGCAAAGAAAAAGAAAAGTTTCTGGTGATTCAGGAAGCATATTTTCTCTTCCTCTGGCCCTTGTCACCAGGGAATGAATGTGCAACGTACCGTGTAAGTTCACGGGGAATTACAGCTCCAGAAGATTTCAAGACATCAATGAACTCTGGAAATAATTTTTTGTTCTCCTCATTAATGAAAGCAATAACTATACCCTCTTCTCCCATTCGAGAGCCCTCTCTATTTAATGGACATACTCCTTAAAGGAATTGGGCATGCCAAACACTATTACTCATCTGCAATGGCTTTCTGGAGCAAATCATTATAACACATAACGTGAGAGAAATCTATGAGCATAGTAGAAGATTTATTGGCTCTCATTACTTCAATTTCAGCCTCATAGTAGGCTTCTCCCATATTACTTTGCCTATCCAATCTAAAGCTGATCCACAAATCGAATAGAAACAGATTGCATCATTAATTTTTACTGCAAGAATCTATACTCGCTGAATTCAACAGATAAATAGATTTATGAAGGGAGAATCAGAAAAAAAATAAATAAATAATAGCAATGATAGCAGCAGCAAGAAAAGGACATAGCAACCAACCATTACAGGAACCCAAGGCTTCTGTCCCACCACCGGTGTGTGAAGGGTTGTTGAAATTTGCGGTGGAAGGGGCACCAGAAGAAAAGAATCAAAATCGAAAGTGTAGAGATTCCAATACCTAGATTGGATCTGGTTTTGAGAGAATGAAGAAGAAAGAAAGAAGAGGGAGAAGAGTTTATGTTGGATGAAAAAAGTGGTATTTTTAAAAATAAAAATTTAAAAAAAGGTAATATTAAAAAGGAAATAAAGATAGAGGTATTTTTAATTAGAGGTTCTATTTTTGGGTAGTTTTGTAAAACTCCCAAAAAAGAACGCTCGCAATAAAGGAACATACCTTTAGCAAAGAAGCTAGGCCAAATAGCCTAATCTTCCCTATACATATTATAGAAAATCTCAATAGCCATCTACTTTAAGATAACTTGATCACCAACCCAATTCCCATGATTGTCTTGCAAAAATTCAATGCAATTTCTCTTTCTTCTGCGAATAGTTCTAAGGTGAAAAAAGAAGTGTTTCTATACCCCAAGCAATCCACTCACAGCGAGATTTCTAATACTATAATAATTCCTCGCTTAGTAAAATAACATCCAGTTCTTTATTAAGTTTAGATTTTAGGTTACAAAGATGAGGAAGAGGTCTGCGAACTAGATCTTTCCGAACCCCACTCATGTGAGCTAGCAAAATGTTTTTTTATTTAAAAATGTTCCCAAAAACTTTTGAATTCCAACCTTTTAGCTCCTTAGTCAATGAGAGGATAGACTTTGTAAAAGAATTCTCAACATTCCAATTACTGTTAATAAAGTCCTTAAACTCGACATGAGTGAACCAAGCTTGAAGAAAATGAAAGGGACGATTACCACTCAATGGAGTAAGAGAACAACTATCAAGAAGAAAATGATTATGATTAGAGTGCAATCTCGCGAGATGTTTAACGGAAGCTTTTAGGAATTGAAAATGCCAATTAGCATTATAAAGGCCCCTATATAACCTTTCCCATTAATTACCCATTTTTTTACGTGAAGTCTGGCCCATAGAACCCCAAATCAATCAAATTGGAAGAATGGAACCAATTAGAAAAGGCATTACAGATGTCACTTCTAGTCCTCAAACAACCGCCTATAAACTGCTATAAAAAGCATATAAAATTATTATTTTGCAAGATATTCATGCGAATAAATTGAGAATTATTTTCTAGGACTTCAATAGACCACACATCATTCTACAAAATCCAAATCCCATTTGAAAAACCAATAGCTTCAACATTATGAGATAAGGGTGTAAACACCGTGACCTGAGATAGTGTAGTTCAGGGTTACTCGATGATGAGGGAACAGTATATTTCTAATAAAGAATATGGATCTCAAAGCTCCGATCTAAATTTTTCACAATTTTCATAGGAATTTTATGATTTTCCAAGTGTTTTTGAAGATTTTAGAGCAGTAAAAACTATGATTTTGGCCTTCAAAGATGACGACGGTCGTCTATCATGTGAGAAACGGTCGTTTGTGGCCACCTTTCTCCTATCCAAGTTAAATCAGGGGCATTTTTGTGAATTCTGGACTTTCGTTTTTCCTTAGGGACGGCCATCTGTGGTTACATTTTCAGATTTTCCACGATTTTGGTTTTCAAAAATGAAAAGAAAATATTTTTTTGAGCAATTTTAGTCCAGATTTTAAGGGATTAATCCCTCCATACTTGGAGAGTTAGAGTTGGAATAACTCCTCCATAGGTATAAAACATAAGAAAATTAGGGTTTCAATGGAGGATTCTTGAAAAAATGAATAAGTTCTTAAAGAAAAAGAAATCAATTATTCTCTCTCTAAGGCAAAGGTTCTAAACACTCTTTTGATCCAACGAAACATACAAAAATAATTTTATTTTCTTGAACACAAAAACTAAGGTCAGAGCAGGGATATGGACTTTAAGACATACCGAGTTAGAGCATCTCTTGAGGATAATATTCTAGGCTTCCCTCCCTCTTTCTCTCTTTAGATTCATCATGTGTATTCGTATTATTTAATGATGAACATGTTTTGCATGTTATTATTTTGGACTCATATGTTTAAATTGAATGCCATGCTAATCTGGATCTGTGTGCATGATGGAATGTTGATTTGGGAATGATTTCCTCCATAATTGTGTGATTTGAAGCTTTGTGTTTTTTTTATCTTGTTTTAGATGTTAATGTTATTTTATGTAGTTGAAGCATGATTTAAGGTTAGGATTTTAGTTTGACATGTTTTATATTCATATATTGGAATATCTAGGGTTTACTTGAGATTTTGGTGAGTTTTGTGTTAATTTTTAGCTTTCTGCATCTATCCCTCAAGTGATAAACGAGAAGAAAGCAGTCTATCAAGGCGACAAATGGGACGTTGTAGTGTTTTCTTTTCATCCCGTCCCTCTTTTGGTTGTGGGCATCCGTTACCTGCCCAAGGTTGTCTGTAGCTAAATTTAGGCTCATTTTGATGTGTTTTTATGTCTTTTTTTATTGTTCTTTGCATTATCTTATTGATACTCGATGTATTGATTCACTCTTCATATCTTTTTGCAAATATTTTGCTTCTGCATATGTGTTTTAATTCCTTGTAATGTTATTCTATAATCTTATTTGCCTTTTGTTGTATATGTTCACAATGCTAATGGATTTAGTGGTTTTATGTGAGCGATTGAATTCCAGTGCGTTTGGAGTTGTCTCAAGGGAGGACTATGCTTCGAGAGTCATGCTCTTGATTGGTTCATATTCTCCTTCATTTACTTTATTCTTGCATTGCTTTTATTTGTTATTTATGCTTTATTTTATTCATTTTGGATGTATTTGTATTTTCTTTGGATGTAATAGATAGTAAAAAGGGTTTTTATGCACGTTTAAATGCAAAAGACATTTAAAATCATTTCTATTTTTTAACTGATAATTTTTCTTAAAATATGGACCAATGTCTAATTTTTCAACCTAAAAAATCAAATAAAGGATAAAAGAGTTTGTTTTGTGAAATATATATGAGGGAACTAATGTTCCCAACCCAAACGAATACCCTGATTTATGTATGTAGTTTATTGTTTTGTTGGATGATTTGCTTATGTAATAACTTAAGTAGGACTTTATTTATTTACTATTTTTCTTATTTGATTGGGATGTCTATTTAATTTTTATCGCTAATGTATCATGTGAGAGAGGAGAGTGGATTAATGCTTAAAACCCTATTGTAAAATAACATGTAACTAAGGTGCCAAGTAAGAGTGATGTCCCGAATACCAATCTCTGTTTAGGCACAAAAAAAATGGAGATTCATTTTCCAATGTACTGTTAGGTGGTAACTTCATGACACCTGCCTCTTTGAGCCCATTAGTAGATGCCTTCAGAAGTTGACCATTAACAATAATTTGGGCCTTAACCCCTTTTTATTTTAAAGTGACATTCTTTTGAGTTATAGTGAGCCTCATCTAGACTTGGACACTAAAAGCAGGCCTCCGAGAACAAACCTGAAATTGAGCATGGCTCCAGCGCACATCACAGTTGCGACTCCACTGGGGACTAAAGAGACTTTGCTCTTAAAAGCGCCTTGGTTAAGCTATTTGTAATTGGGTTTTCTTTAAATTAATCCTATCTCTTTTCAAATTGCATACATCTTAGAACCTTAGAATTAAGTTAGACGTCCCTTTTTAACCTCGGTGCTATCCTGAAATATGCCCTACATTTACTCAATGTAGAGAGGTGTCAAGGAGACATACTGGCCCAAGTCTAATATCAAATGGTATATAAAATGGTGACCTATCGGTCATTATACTCGTGATGAGCTAGACCCATTGGCACAGACCATGCTTGGGTAGCCCTGAAGTTTCATCACCCTTGACTCAAGCCTATGTAATAACAATAACAACTTTACCTGGGTTGTATAGCCATAATAATCTTTGCCTGCTATTTGTACCTTTATGTATTGACTAGACTCAAACAAATTAGGAGGGTACTAGTCAATGGCTACTATGCTCCGGTAGACCCAACCCAATTTATATGGCTTAGTCAGAATATATAGCAGTTAAAACCCATATGCTTGTGCTTTCAATTAAGAGACATTATGTTGCCAGTTTTCCACCGTGCACCAAATGCATCCATTGGGTGCCTTACTGACCCATGGGCTAAGCCCACCTAGGAAAGAGATCGCACAACTTTTTGTGTGGGAGTAATAAGGTTGAAAGGTTGTTGTTGTGATTATGTGTTATTGTGATTAACATTTAAAGAAAACATTTATTGCATCCATGCATCATGTATATATCATGCTCATGCATCATTTATCATGTATCGCTCCTAACATTTGATTCTTTAAGCCATCATAGATTTATCTAGGTGGTCCAGAGGGTCAGACAGTCGCCTTATTTAAAGATTGATATTTGAGTTGTAGAGATTAAGCTTGAGTTTAGGGTTAAGTTCAGATGTTAGTTCAAAGTTGAGTGTAAACAGTCAAGAAACATGGTAAAAAATGGATGACGAGCAATTGAATGAGACTAGAAGAGTTACTAAAGAGGCAGGGAGGTTTCCATCTTTAAAGGAAAGGTTGGCTACATCTGTTGCAGGGCTTTCAATGACAAGGGATGAGTTAGATAGGAGATTGGATAGACGTTTTTAAGATTTCAAAGAAAGAATGATGGCTATGATTGTTAGATTGGTGGCTTCTACAACACCAAATGATAGAGCTCAGCTTGTAGCACCCGCTCGCAAAACAGTGGAGCTGACCCATGTTGGGATGCTTTCGCAGTAGATGCTACTATGCCTTGAGACTCGCCAAGAAGGGAGAAAAGGCATGACCTTGAGAATGATTATAATAAAGAGGAAGATGAAGACTATGTCCTCATATGATGAATATGAGAAGTAGAGGTCCTAGTGCTAAAGATGCGGCTTTGAAAAAAATAGAAGAGAAGGTTGAAGCCATGTCTAGGCTATTATTTGCTAGTAGGTAGATGAACCCTTAGGATAGAGACTTAAATAGAAATGAGCCATTGCCTTAAAGATTTAAGATGCTTGACTTGCCAAGATATGATGGTACTTTAAACCCTTTGGTAAATGTTAAATAGTACATGCTAATTATGAAGGGGACCACCTTGAACAAGAAGCAGAAGGTGAAATATTTTTGTATGAGTTTAACTATGCCTGTGATTAATTTGTAATGGCCTCAATATCGGGTCAGCCATAAACAGTAACTTTCGATGGTGAATAGTATTCCTAGGCTGAAAGTACAGCCGAAAGTGAAAAATATTTTATTTGATCATCGAAAAATAGTAGTCATGGTGAGTCCGAGGTTAAAATTTGAAGTAAAACTGAGATCAAATAGGCCTTCAAAATAAAAAATACGAAAAAACTAGCAAGTCAATTTGTATTATAGAAATGCTAGCTTGATTTTGTATTAATTTTTAAAAATAGCAAACAAACTTAGAAAATTATCAAAATTTTCAGATCTTCCTTAAATTTTACATAGAATATTTTGATAATAAAAGGTGATTTTTTTGGTGATACATGTAGTTATCAAATCGGACCGATTTGATTGAATCAAACAGGTAAAAGACTCCGATTGAGCCAAAATTTTGCATACAACCTACTTTTGGTGTGATAAAAATGATAAAATCAAAATTGAAGTGATTTGGAGTTGGAAAGTGGGAGAAATTAATTAGGACTTTTTAATGGGTAATTAGTGGGCTTTGGTTTAATGGGTTAGGCCTATTAGCTTGGCCCAATTTTTGGCCCATTATGAGAGGTATATAAGGTTGGAATATCTATGAAATACCAGAGAATTCCACCACCTTCTTCCTCCTCTCCCTTAGCCGAACCCATCTCTCCCATTTCTCTCTCTCTTTTCTTCCATTTTTCCCCTAATTCACACTGAATTCAGCCATAAGAAAGTGAATCCTGCCTCTTTAGAGTAATAATCTAACTTCTATCCCTTGATTAGAGGAAAAGAAGCAAAGAAATTCAAGAGAAAAAGGTTTAGGTGTCAAAGAAAAGTAAGAAAAATTCATAATTTTAATTTGATTTTAAGGTGTCTACTACTAATATAAGGTGCCTAGAGTTCATTTATATTGTTATTTTAAGCTTTTATACATGATAAAAATATAATGTATTTTATTTTGATAAACAAAATACACAATATATTTTCTATTCATAAAACCCAATAAATATACTGTATTTTTTTCATAAAATAAACACTATATTTTATACATGAAAACCTACTAAAAATATAATATATTTTCTTTTGACAAAACAAAATACACTATATTTTATTTTTATAAAATATATTAAATTTTATTGACTTCCGTACATGATAAAAATACAATATATTTTCTTTTGACAAAATAAAATACATTATATTTTTTATAAAAGAAAATACACTGTATTTTCTATTCATAAAACCTAATAAATACACTGTATTTTTTTCTTCAAATAAATATTGGATTTTATACATGAAAACCTACTAAAAATATAATGTTTTTTTCTTTTGACAAAATAAAATACATTGTATTTTTTTTTATAAAACGTATTACACTTTATTGATTTCTATACATGATAAAAATACACTGTATTTTCTTTTCATAAAATAAATGCTATATTTTATACATTAAAATCTACCAAAAATACAATATATCTTCTTTTGACAAAATAAAATACACTATATTTTCTTTTCATAAAACGTATTAGACTTTATTGACTTCTGTACATGATAAAAATACAATATTATTTTGACAAAACAAAATACACTATATTTTCTTTTCATATAAGAAAATACACTTCATAAAAAAACTCAATAAATACATTGTATTTTCTTTTCATAAAATAAATATTGTATTTTATACATTAAAACCTACTAAAAATACAATGTATTTTCTTTTAACAAATGAAAATACACTGTATTTTCTATTCATAAAACCCAATAAATACACTGTATTTTTTCATAAAATAAATACTGTATTTTATACATCAAAACCTATAATTTTCCCACCTCCACTTCCTCCTATATAAACATTGATCTGCAATGTATATGGCTTCCCAAATGTTGTCCCAAGAAATTCTATGTCCACTTCATCATGAAATCCTAGGTGTGCTTCATTGTTTGAGAGCTACACTTCATCATGAAATCCTGGGTTTGCTTCATTGTTTGAGAGCAACAATTATCATATAATATTATTAATTAATGCATATTTAATAGAAGCTAATATAATTTCAAATAAATAGAACCAATTCTGGAGTTCATTTTACTGGCACAGTTTTATCACCCATTAACATTAAAATATCATTAGTCTAAAAAAAATGAAAAATAGATGATGAATGGATATGGCTACACTACAATAGCTACACGACAAGTGGATAACATAGTTTCATGTAAACTACAAACTTATGTTTGTTTAAGTTGGTCTTTACTCAGAAAGAAACCCATTTCCTCTTTTTTGATTCTACTTCCAAGAATTGCCATCTTCATTTTTAGTATTATTATTCTTTGACATGGAGAAGCGATAATGCTGCAGAAATATTTGGACAATCTTCTCAAGTAGAAGATGATGATAAAGATTTAAAATGGGCTGCACTTGAGAAATTGCCCACCTGTGATTGCTTAAGAAAAAGCATATTAACCACATTATCACATGGAGCTACTGAAATCGATGTGCAGAATCTTAGGTTGCGAGAAAGAAAGAATTTACTTGACAGATTGGCAAGAGTAGGAGAACAAGATAATGACTTTCAAAATTGAATAGTTTTGCGAAAATTGAGACATTTTTTAAACTAAAAATTTAAAAAATGGTAATTATAAAATAAGAAATTTAAAAAATAGTATTTAAGAAAATAAAAAATGAAGGAGTACAAATGTGAAATGTGTTTTATTTTTTGTGGCATTTGTGAAAAAAAAACCCATATTAAATTAGAAAGTTCAAATATAATTTATAAGTTTTATCTTAATAAATTAGTTAATCATTAAAACTAGTTTGAACTCGATTTTTGATCCAGACTTAGTATGTATATAAAATAACTTTATTTTTTTTGTAGACAAAAAAGCTTAAATTAATTACAAACAATCAAATAAATTAATTGTTTTCTTAATAGATTTAAAATTTTGTTGGATAATATAAGTAATTTATGTTGCTTATATGTTGATATCATTAGATTTAATTGCTTAATTTAAGGTATATCTCGTTTTTATTTTAGTTGGACGAGTAGAATTTATTTTTTGACAAGACTGAAAAATGCATTTTATATATAAATTCTGCATCGAAATGGTAAGGACATGATTATAAGTTTTTCATTTCTTGCACGAAAACCAAAAAGTGATGTAAAGTTTGTAAAGATATAATTAAAATTGACCAAATTTGACCAATTAAAAATTGATCAAATTTGACCTATTTTGACATCCTTTATGTCTATGTGAATATTAGTTGACCAAATTTGATCAAAATCAATATTAATTGATCAAATTTGACCAATTTTGACATCCTATATGTCCATGTAATAATGTTCACATGCACATAGTTTGATTGATTAGGGATAATTTTAATTTCATATTTACCTATATTTGAATTTTCTTGTATTGATAAGATTTTCGGTTTAGATTTATCATTCAGGTAAAATATAAAAATGTAATTTGATCTCTTTAACCTTAAAAAAAAATTATTAATTGGAAAAACAATCCATTAAAATTAAAAAAAAAACCACTTGAGCATTTGAAAGCACAAAAATTAAAAATTAAGAAATATTAAAAATTTAGATTTATTAATGAATTAAACAAAAATTCTAAACAATCTTAAAAAATACTGAAAATAAAAACACTAATAAAGAAACCACTAAAACAAATCCTAACATAAAACTAATCAGCAAAGAGCCTCCACAGCTAGAATATGAACAAAATTATCGGCACAATTTGAAAGCCCAAACATATCCTTTGAAGCTACAACATTGCATTTCTCTTACCCAATACAAGCATGAAAAATGACAAAATAAAACAAAATTATAAAATACATAATTAAGCAATATATGCAATGAATTAATCAATGAACAAAGAAACAGTTACCTTTTTTTATTGCAGATTGTGCAACAGTTGATTCACAAGTTCCTTTGACGAAAGATCCAACTACAGATTGAGGATCACCAAAGCTAGCAAATTGAATTTGGAAAATTGGTTTACCATGGCATGAGAATTCAATTGAATCTCCTTAACTAACACTAGCTCTAATTGTTCCAACGGTAACAATTTGAAAATTAATGTTTGTTGGATTGCCACCAAGTTATTCAAACAGAACCAAATGTTCTCATGGTCATTAAGATATGATCTAGGAACATGATACCTATAATAATATTTTCCATTAAAATTTATTGTTCAAAAACCTTAAATTTAAATTAATTTTTGAAAAAAAAAACTCACCATTTTTTAGTAAGCTTTCCACAATTAGAGACAAACTTGTTATTATCATAAGCGCCCCTATAGTCGCATGGATCATTATTGCAACCATCCTCATCAGCAAGGTAACTTGGCCAATATCTACCATTACTATTACCATTTACCCACACATGTTCCTTCCCCATTCCATCTAAATCTAACACCACTGCATCTTTGCCAATTAGAGCCTTAAAGTTGGTCTATAAATGGAAATAAATTTATTTAACATTTTATTAACTTATAATAATGACAATAATATTGATAATAATAGAATTACATTAATATTTACCTGGTACCAGGTCATCATTTTGTTGATTCCATCTAGAACTGGAAAGAGTTGAAGTTGTAGACAAACTATACATTTGATTATTGGAGCTCAAGCCATTGAATTCCACATTGTAAGACCATTTGTGTTCAAATAAATACTTTATTATTTGCTCATCATCATTACACCCAACTAAGGCAACTAGTCCAGGAATTCCAGTTTGTAGCATATCATATGGGACCATAATTCTGTAAAAAAGAAAAATTAGTTAATTAGAAGTCATGTTGATAAACAAATTAATTATGGTACGCTAATCGCAATTTAATATGTATATACTTAGGGCTAATCCAATGGTGAAGCTAAGTAAATTGATCAAGTTCTTTCCATATCTCAAATTTACACTTTTCTCAAATAAATAAGAGTTAACTACATATTTAACCCACTCAGTACCTAATTAAAATAGCAAATAATAATTATTATTATCATGATAATAAAGACAAAAATATAAAAATTATAATTTTTATTATAACAATGTTAATAAAGAAAAAAATATAATAATTATAATAATTATTATAATCAAGTTAATAGCGTACCAATATATTTGTCATTAACATAGGCATGAAGGACATGACCACTGCCATTAACTTGAAGAATTATATTGGGACTCTAAATAGGATCATATTTCTTAATGCGCACGCTGTTATTAAATAAAAAATTTATTAAGTCAAAATATAAAAAGAGAATAACAATTTAATATAATGTATAAAAAATAATTGTGAAATTTATACCTTGTCATGTACCAAAAATAATCACTAGTATCAATTACAGATTTTTGATTTATAAGCTAAGTTGTATGAAGTTCACCCCTTCCTAAAACTATAGTCTGTCTATCCCTCTCTGCTCTCTATGACCATTTTAGAGAATTGGGTTCTTCCTCAACATTATTTTTCTTATTTATCATTATTGAAGTTTGAGTTTTCACCTATTTATTTAAACAAAAAATTCAATTTATCAGGATTATTTTGTTGAAAAAAAGAAAAAAAAAATTTATACCTTAGCAGTATTATATATAACATTTACACAGTCAGGTAGAATGCTAACAAACCAGGTAGGAATTGTATACTTGGCACTTTGGAATTCATTTTTTTTAAGAAAATTTTTAGACAAATTGAAAGAGATTATTTTTTATTTGCTATTTTAAATTAGTCATATTCAATGATAATGAAAAAGTTTACTCGATTCTAAAACAATTTAATTAGTTTTTTTTAATGCAAAGTAAACCTTCATTAATAAAATAAAAAAATATGTAAAAAGTACAAATAAACTTATAAAATTTAACAGTACATAAGATGTACTAAACTAATAATATTGTTGGAGTATATTTCTGAATTTGTTCAATGATAACAGTGGATAATAGTAACATGCCGTGGACAATCTGATTTTTAGAGAAAAAATCAGTTCATATGTTGTTTATAGAAAAACTTATTTCAGAAAGATAAAAACCTTCATAAAGGAAGACAATAACCTTCACTTTTGGAGGACAAACTTGCATGACAAAATATTTAAATTGTAGTTAATATTAGTTAAACAAATTAGATCTGTAAAAATACAAATAAGATTTGGACAAATACGAAAATCAAATCTAAAATAAAAAAAGTTACATATTTGAGTTTATTGAAATCAAAAATACAAAAAATTAAATACAAATAAAAAATAACAAATAAAATTAAAAAATCAAATATATAACGATTTAAAAATTATTATAGAAAGATTTAAAAAAACACATAGAAAATTGAAAAACATAAATATAAATTTAATAAAAAAGAAAGATAAAATGGAAGAGAGACTACGGCATGTAAATGAACTGATAGCAACCCTAAATTTAGATAAATAAAATGAAAGATTTTGAATACACAGAAAAAAGGAGGCTAGAATTTTTTTATAAACCCAATATGTTGAGTCCTCCATCTTTTCCGAAAAGAAAAATAATTAATTTAATTAGTTAGATATTATAGTTTCAACTCGATTAACTATGTTTATGTTTTTTATTAGTTATTTACATACTATATACGTCTAGTCTAATATTTAATCGCTTACTTGATAAACACACTCATTAATAAGATTGTCGGATAAGAGACTTCAATTTTATTTTTAATTGGATTATATATATTTGGACAATTATTTGTTCATTAAACAACTCTAGTAAAATCTTTAAAAAGACATTTCTACGATAAAACTGATTTCAATATAATAGAAACTATAATAGGGAGTCTTATATCCAAGCTTTAATTCCCCTTTTAATTCCTTTATCCAAAAAACCTCTAGTGAAAAATACTAGTTATTTTTGTTATGGTTCAAAATGAGTCCTTTAATTATATTCCCCAAGATTAAATTCTATATAGTCCTCTTACTTTATTAGAATTGTATCTTCTAAACATTATGTAATGCTTATGGTATTTGGAAGCAATATTTTCTTTTTTCTGCCTAATACCACAAGCATTACATTTTGTTTGGATAGATATTATGTACTTCAAAAAATGACAATTTTTTTTTATTGCATACTTTTATTTTGAACATATATATCATTAGAAGTGTATCTTGTAAACATTACGTAACGCTTATGGCATTTTGGAACATCTTTTTTCTGCTTAATACCACAAGCATTACATTGAGTTTGGATAGATACTATTTACCTCCAAGAAATTATATTTTTTTTTCATTGCATATTTTTATTTTGGATATATATATATATATATAGACACACACACGATGATTGGTAGCATTAATATGTTGATTAGGGAATTTCTAATAAAACCTATTAATTCATTGTTTGTGAACTTTTAAATTTTGATAAGGAAACCTATTGTTTTTGAGATAAGAAAAGATATCTCATAATTTTTTTTTATAATTTACATGTTAATCTCAACTTGCATACCTAACTTCAGACGTTATAATTTTTTTTATGATAATTATATATTCGTAAATAATTTTTATATATCTTTTACAGTAAATACTGCAATTTTTATTTTTAAGGTATAAAATACAAGTAATTTATTATATTCAATATTGCGGTTGAAAAGTTTGAAAATACTTTTAGAAAAGACAAGACCAACATTACTAGCAAGTTTTAAATACTATTTTATTATTTATATTTATTTTGTAGATATTTTGATAGTTGTTCATCCAATTTTCAAATTGAAAAAGATTATTCCAAAAAGAAAGGAATCATTGTTGTTAATGCAAGTTAATTTTTCATCCCAATTAATTATTTTGTATGAATTGTAATGCCTAATTAGTTACTTCCTCCATCCCACTTTGAGTGATAAATTTCATCTTAATATAAAGATTAAGAAACTGAATGGAAAATCTTAATTTTATAAAAATGTATTAGCAATCGACTAAATTTTTCTTTTTTAATTCCAATAATACTTCAGTTAATTTCTATATAATTAAAACTAAATTTATTAGTCTATAAAAAGTAGTGGTGTATAATAAATATGGGCAAAGATGTAAACTTTACTCTCAAATTTCTAAAAGGAAACTTAAAAGTGAAACAAATTTAAATGGTGAAATTGATCACTTAAATTGGTGTGAATTAATTAAAAAAAATTCAAATTTAGATTTAAAAAAATTCTATTTTAGATTTTAAGAGATATATATGTATCTTTGACTATTTTATTATATAATTTTCACTTGTCATCATTCAATTTATTTATTTATTTATTTTTATTAAAAAATAGGTCAATTGCAATTGAAATAAAATGTATTACAATTATAATTGATCAAACTATGTTCGAAATCAATGAACTGTCAGTCGTAAGCACATGCATATTTTTGTCAATAAATAGAATAATTATTTGTTAAATAATACATAAAATTTTTTGTTTTATCATTATATTATAATTTATATCAGTATTGATGGAGTAATTTTGGAATCTATGAAAATATATATATATATATATATATATATATATATATATATATATATATATCAGATTTTCTTTCTTATATTATAATCAATAGTTAAGAATGAAAAAAAAAAGAGATTATTTCAATTGGTTTCTTATAATTTATTTTCATTGGATTGTATGAAAATATGTGCACGAGCAATTGTCTTTAACCTATTTTTATTACTCTGCATTACTTTTTAGGTGTCTACTTAGACTATTTCACCAATATTAAAAAATCTAATTAATTAGTACAGTAATTTACAATTAAAACCGGTTACAAAATGTTATTGAACTTTTTTGAGTTGTTTTTGCCATTAAAACTTTTTAAAAAATACTATTATTTTTATAAAATTAATCATATAATGTCATTCACATATCCTATATTTTAATGGTAAAATATGTCAATTTCAATAAATTCAGTGGCAAAAAAAAAATATATATATATATATATATATATTAAAAAGTATTTAAGAAATTGATCTCTTTTAAAATTTTCTAGTTTTTTTTTTTAATTTATTGTTATAGAATTTGTATAAATTTGTCTCCTTTATTGCTATTAAGATAGTATTTACATTTTAAAATAAAAATTTATTTTTTTAATATAGAACTGAGTTCTTAATAATTAAATTTAGAATTATATTTATATAGGGAGTTCAAATACTCTTTTTAGAATTAAAAATTTATATACATACATGTAAATTTATAGTTATACATATATCACTTTAATATACATATAAAAAACTGGTATATATATACACACACAAAACTTTTAAAATACCACTGTATTATTTTAATTGTTTTTACATTTCAATTTAAAAATTACTCTTATAGCCAACTATAGTCAAATGAAAACGTTAAGGTCATGTTTGGTTCATTGTATTGCACATGGGATAGTATAAAATAGTACAAGCTAATACAAATACGATGTTTGAAAGAATTTTTGAAAAATTAATGTGGGGATAATATAATACAGTATATGTCTCATTATCCCATATATACCGTATAAAATAATACACCACAAACCCTTGGGTTTATATAATACGGTAAATATCGTATTAATACTAAATGCCATTCCACCATCATTATTGTTGCTGCCACCACCATCACCACCACCACATCCTGTCTCCGTCATCAATACCACCACCTCTGTCGCCGCCGCCACCATCGCCGCCGCCGCCGCCACCACCACCGTCTCCACCACCACACTATCGCCACCGCCACCACCATTGCCCCGACCACCATATTGTCGCCACCACCACTGCCACGCTACTGCCGACACCACCACCATCACTATTGCCGCCGCCACCCCTGCCGTCGCCGTCACAGTCGATAACACCATCACCACTGCCGACATCACCATCGCCACCACCCCCACCACCATATCACCTGACACCACCGTCATGCCGTTGCCAATACCACAACCACTACAGCCATCACCATCGCTACCACCTCCGCTACCGCCACCACCATCACTACCACCATCACCGTCATAGCCACCACCGCTCCCTGCCACCACACCATCGCCACCCCTGCCACCACCACCACACTCTCGCTACCATCACCATACCCCCTCCACCTCCACCGCCACCGGCACACCTTCAATGCTGACACCACTACTGCTGGTTACACCATCACACTGCAAATGCTGCCATTGCCACCACTACCGCCCGCTGCCACCACACCCCCACACTACCTCCGTCAACGCCACCACACCATCGTCATCACTACAACACCATTGCCACCACCACACCGTCGCCGCTACCATCACCACTCAGTCATTGCCATAACCGCCACTGCCATCACCATCGCTGCAGCCACCATCACACTGCCGCCACTACCATTATCACATTACAATCAAATTTTCAAACTTATAATATTGAATGTATAAGCTAATAGCTATTATATAAAAATTATATAATAATTGATAAATTATTTCATTTTTTGCTCAAATGTTTCGTCAAATTTGTCGTTTAGATTTTTTTCTTTTTTTTATCTAATTTTAATTTTAGAAATATCAATATTTCTAATAATATATAGTCATTTTACATTAAATTTTTTTATTTTTTAATAAAAAATTGATGTATTAAAATTTGTATTTTATAATTATAAATTTTTATCTAAATTAGTTATAATAAAAATAATTTAATTGTATCTATTTTTGATTTTTTATAATAATATATTACGATATTATATACCAAATACAGTATATAATAGTACAAGATAATATAATTTTATACCAAACATTGTATAATACAATACAGACTAATACTGTACAGGTTAATACTATACAAGCTAATACTATACAGATTAATACTATACATGCTAATACAATACAGCGAACCAAACGTGCCCTAAATTCACAAATAAATATATATTTTTAATGAAATTTTCATATTTAAAACAATAAATTAAACCTAGACTTTTCATATAATTTTTTTTACAACATCTGGCTAAATGACTAAATTTCAGACACTTTTAAATTTTAATATCTTATACAAATTTTAGAAAATGACCTGTAATTCAAAATATTTATATAATATTTTAGCAGAAAATTGTGGACATGTAGTGTAGTATAAAAAGATTCAATTAAAATACTTTTGTATATTAACTAATTTTTCTAAATACATCAAAAAATAAAAATAATTTAAAAAACTTTAGCTCTTAAATCTAAAAAACAACAAAATGATTTACACCAATTAAATATTTAAATATGTGTTTCAAAAGGAAAATATTAAAAAAAAAAAAGAGTAAGATACTCTATACCTTCTATGTATATGTGTTTTCATGTCTTTTATTTTATATAATTTATATAATATAAATATAAATAAATATATTTATAAAAATGGGTCAAAAGGGATTGCTATGAGACCTGACTTGTTCAGGTATATCCTTGATTAGACCAAAAATAAATTAACACATTTTTTTTTCTTCTTTTTTATTGAGACTGTAGATGATTAATTACAATACACCAAAATATTTTTAGTAAAAAAATAATTAGATTTTCAAAATATATAGAGATTTATTGGATATGTAATCGAAACTGAAAATTCTATTTCGAAATGAACTTCAGGATTCAAAGATAATCTCAGTACTTTACTCATAAATATATCCCATTCCATGTTTATTTCCATTTGTTATTGTCATGAAACACTTAAAAATAAAAATAAAATAGTCATAATATTAAATTGTGATAATATAATTAGCTAGACAAAATAGCTTGAATTAATTGTAAACTCTCAAATAAATTAATTGTTTTCTTAACAGATTAAATTTTTTTTGATAATATAAGTAATTTATGCTACATAAAAAAGTGGATATTCAAATTAATATTTCTATTGGAGATGGTAAAGTAAAGTTTGTACATATATAACTAAAAGTGACCGAATTTGACCAATTAGCTAAAGTTGACCAATTTTGACATCTTCTGTGTCCGTGTAGATATTAAATGACCAAATTTAACAAATATTAATTGATCAAATTTGACCAATTTTGACATCCTATATGTCCATGTAATAATGTTCACATGGACATAGTTTGATTGATTAAAAAGATAAAATTTTAATTTCTTATTTACCTATATTATTTTTTTTACATTAATAAGATTTTCTGATTAGATTTATCATTAAGGTAAAATATGAAAATCGATTTGTTAACAAATAAGGTATATGTTACTTAAAAATAAAACCACTGCATTTGAAAGCAGAAAAATTAAAAATTAAGAAATACCAAAACTTTAGATTTATTAATAAATTAAACAAAAATTGTAAACAATCTTACAAAATACAGGAAATAAAAACACGAACAAAAAAAACCACTAAAACAAATCCTAACTTAAAACTAATCAGCAAAGAGCCTCCACAGCTAGAATATGAACAAAATTATCGGCACAATTTGAAGCCCTGAGCACATCCTTCGACGCTACAGCATTACATTTCTCTTGCCCAATGCAAGCCTGCAAAATGACAAACCATAATTAATCAATATATGTAGTGAATTAATCAATGAACAAAAAAAAAAAAAAACAATTACCTTTTTGATTGCAGATTGTACAACAGTTGATTCACAAGTTCATTTGACGAAGGATCCAACTACAGATTGAGGATCACCGAAGCTAGCAAATTGAATTTGGGAAATGGGTTTACCATGGCATGAGAATTCAATTGAATCTCCTTCATTAACACTAGCTCTGATTGTTCCAACAGTAACAGTTTGAAAGTTAACTTTTGTTGGATTGCCACCAAGTTCTTCAAACAGAACCACAATGTTCTCATTGTCATTAAGAAATGATCAAGGAACATGATACCTGCAATAGTATTTACCATTAAAATTCACTCTTCAAAAAATTTAAATTCACATTAATTTTTGAAAAAAATAAATACTCACCATCTTTGAGTAGGCTTTCCACAATTAGAGACACACCTGTTATTATCATAAGCACCCTTATAGTCGCATGAATCATTGCTGCAACCATCCTATCCCATTCCATCTAAATCTAACACTACTGCATCTTTGCCAATTGGAGCCTTAAAGTTGGCCCGTAAATTGAAATAAATTTATTTAACATTTCATTAACTTCTAATAATGACAATAATATTGATAATAATAGAATTACATTAATATTTACCTGGTACCAAGTCATCATTCTATTCATGGATAGATTTTGCTGATTCCATCTAGAACTGGAAAGAGTTGAAGTTGCAGACAAACCATACATTTGATTGTTGGAGCTCAAGCCATTGAATCCCACATTGTAAAACCTTGTGTCCAGATAAATCCTTTATTATTTGCTCATCATCATTACGGCCAACTAAGGCAACTGGTCCTGGAATTCCAGTTTGTAGCATATCATACATGGGACAATAATTCTGTAAAAAAGAAAATTTGGTTAATTAGAAATATGTTGATAAACAAATTAATTAAGGTAAGCAATTTAATATGTATATATGTACTGCTAACCCAACGCTAGAGCTAAGTAAACTGATCAAATTATTTTCATATCTCAAATTCACACTCTTTTCAAATAAATAAGAGTTAACTTCATACTTAGTCCATTCAGTATCTAATTAAAATAGTAAATAATAATAATAATTATTATTATTATAATCATGTTAATAAAGAGAGAAAAATAAAAATTATTATTATTATAATCATGTTAACAGCGTACCAATATATTTGCCATTAACATAGACATAGAGGACATGACCACTGCCATTAACTTGAAGAGTCATATTGGGACTCCAAATAGGATCAAATTTCTTAATGTGAATGCTGTTATTAAATAAAAAAATTGATTTTGTCAAAATATAAAAAGAGAATAACAATTTAATATATATATATATATATATATAAGAATTGTAAAATTTATACCTTGTCATGTACCAAAGATAATCACTAGTATCATTTACAGATTTTTGATCAATAAGCTGAGTAGCATGAAGTTCATCCCTTCCTAAAACCACAATCTGTCTATCACTCTCGGCTCTCCATGACCATTTTAGAGAATTGGATTCTTCCTCAACATCACTTTTCTTCTTTACCATCGCTGAAGTTTGAGTTTTCACCTATGTATTTAAACAAATTAAATATTCAATTTATCAAGACTTTTTTTTTTGTGAAAAAAGAAAAGAAATTGTTGAATTTTTTTTTTTGTGAAGTTTCAATTTTCACCTATTTATTTAAAAAGAAAAGAAATAAAAATTGGAAATTTTTTCTTATACCTTAGCAGTATTGTATGCAACATTTACACAATAAGATAGGATGCTATCAAACCAGGCAGGAATTGTGTACATAGCACCTTGGAATTCAATGGTAGCATCTGATTTGGAATTTACATTGGCTAAGAAACAGGTTGACACTTGTTCTATTGCATAAATAGTGCCCTGAAAATTATATAATTAATTATTAAATTTTCAAATTCATCATCTGTCAATTAAAAATTAATTAATTAGTTAAAATAAAAACTAATTACCGTGACAGAATTGCCAAAGTCAATTTGGGAGATGTTGCCATTAGTGAGAGGACCTTCAATAGCATGCAGAACATCATGAAGTTGCTTCACATGCCCGTATTTGGGTTGATTCAAATCCCCTGTTAGTAATTTAAATTATGATCAGTTAAAGAATTATGCGATTTCTAATTAATTAAAAAAATAATTATATTTACCATATTCATTGAAAGGTGCGTCATAATCATATGTGGTAGTGATGTATGGACCACCAGCTGTTCTTCCGAAATTAGAACGGCCATGGTACTGAAATTGAATTTAAAAAAAAAAAATTCATACATAATTATTTTAATTGAATAATTACAAAATAAAAAATATTAATTAGTTATTAAACACTAACCATGTAGTAGTTTTGAAAAGTTCCCTGTTTGGTGGAATCTAGCAACAGCAAAAGCAAGATCCTCAGCAGTTCTCAAAGGGTCTTTACAACCCCAACTCTTAAACCAACCAGTCCAATTTTCAGTCCACATCTTTGGGCTATTTGGGTTATTAGGTGTCAATGAATTTTATTATTAATATACAACTCTTGAACCAACCATTGCATGTATTTATCTAATAAATTAGATTAAAAAAACAACAAAAAAATATTAAATTAGCTATAATAATTAATGACAATAATAATAATAACTTATAGTTAATTTAAAATATCATACCATTGGTTGAAGGGGCATCACTCTGCTGGCACATGATCCATGGGACTCCAATGTCAAGGGATTCAGCCATATTTGCACACCAGCCAACGCATGCCTTTCCAGCGGCTCCATATTTAGACATCACGTTACCATGCTCATTCTCAAGCTATTTTTAAAATTTAATCGCATCAAATAATAATAATAATAATAATTTAATCAATTAAAAATATGTGATATTAATTAATTAATTACCTGAGAAAGGATAATTGGACCTCCTTGGGAAGCAAATAGTTGTTCTTGTTTCATCATATCAACTATCAATGTTGTGAAATTTTGCATCTCATTCATAAACACACTGTTTGCGGTACGTAATTCTATTCCCGACAGATAGATTTGGCAAAATTAATCCAAATTCATGGATCGATTTAAATTCACTCAAAAAAATTAACTCAAACCCAACCCAATCCATATAAATATCCATTGGATCAATTTAAAATTGATTAATTTTATTTTTCAACCCAACCTAACCCAATATCCAATGAGTCAATATAAAATTAACTCATTTCACTTTTTAATTCATTGGATATTAATTCAATAAGTATTTTCGAGATTTAAAGATCTTTGACCCATTGGGTATTAACTCAATAAATATTTTATATGAATTGTCAAAATCAACCCAATGCGTGTGCCATGTGGGTAACGTTGCAGTGTGGTTTTGGAGTATTAGGAGAGAGTTTAAGAAGTGAAGAGAATGTGAGTGAGGATGTTCCTATCCTTGGGGGGCTTATTTAGTGCAATAAGAGGATGTCCACGTCAAATGCTGAGTCAGCAAAGAAAGTGGGGTCCAAGAAAGGTCATAATCCGCATGGACAAATGGGGGGAGTGGGCGGTTCATACGCTAAATTTCACTTCATGATTGCCCACCCCCTCACTTTGATTTTTAGCAAGTGCCACTTATTGGTACTTTTCCTTCATTTTTTATATTGCATTTATTATTCTTATAAAAAAAATTCCCCTAAATAAAACCGTAATTCAGAGCACCAAATTATTATTAAACTAACACCATCTATAATTATTTAATGAAATACAAAATTTTATTAAATTTTAATTTAATAGTCCATACACTAATGCATGCATACACTAAATTAATAGACAAAATGCTATTTACATATTGAAATTTAAACTTAGAAAATACGATTTTGGAATAAAAATGATGCCACTACTGTTAAGTTAACTAACAACACGTAATAATAATAATAATAATAATAATAATAATAATAATAATAATAATAATAATAATAATAATAATAATAATTATTATTATTATTATTATTATTATTATTATTATTATTATTATTATTATTATTATATATTTTTGTAATTGTATATTGTGAGTATAAAACCTTAAATTTGATAGAGTACAAAGGTTTTATATAGTATATGATCATACCTTATTTTATTGATATTCAATAACAGTTTATTATCAATATTTATAATATTTGACCCTTATAAATAATTTTTTTATTGAAAATAATGAGAAAATAAGAAACTGCATAAAATATAAATATAAGAGTTGAAATTACATAATAATGGGTAGCAACAAGAACAGTAGGCCATTTGTGAGAATCCATCATTCATGGGTCGATCCAAATCAATTCAATTCATTAATGATCTAATCTATTAATGACTCATATTTTTTGACCCATAATAACCCAACCCATTAATGACTCATCAATTAATGACCCAATACAAACTCATCCAACCCGTCCATTTACCACCTCTACCGGTAGGTTATGAATTAAGCCACACAAGTAGCCCTCTAATTTAAAACAAAAATTAAAAAAAAAATTAATGGCTGTTTTTAAAGAATACTAATAATGTAACATAAGTATTAATTAATTTAAGGGACTTTCATAAAAATACCCAAAAATAGGAAGCCACTTTTAAAAATGCCACTTCTTTTTTTCCCTTTCAAATTTACCTTTTTTTAAATTTCAATTTTTAAAAATACCTCTTTCTCTATTTAACTAAAATCCTCTTTCAGTTCTTCTTTTCCATCGTCTTCTTCCCTTCTTCTGCATTTTTTTTCATATTCTTTTCTTCATTTGATAGATTTCTTTGGTTTCTTCTGTTTCATTGTCTTCATTTAACGACTTCGGTAGAGTGGACATAGCATTGAGGGGTGCGTTGGTGGAAGGAGTTCGCCATTGATAGTCCAAGGTAGGCTTCTTTCTTTCCGTAATCGGCTATGAAGCTATGATTTCATCTCCCTGCATCTCCTTCATTTGATTCCATCTCCCTACATTTCTTTTGTTTGATATATTAAAGCTATGGTTCCGTCTCTCTGCATTTTCCTCTCCTCCTTGGTAAGTCCACCAATTCCATTCTATTAGTTTGTTTAATTCTTTATTTTGAATGCTTGCAATTAGATTGTTTAGTTTTGTATAATTTATTCCATTGAATTCAAATTTATCCCGAGTACCTTGTGCCAAGGATGTACTTTAATATGATGAAATTCATACTCTATATAATTTGGTTTCATGCACCTTATTTCCCCTATGTTGGAGTGCACAAAGCCTGCAAAATCAGTGCAATTTAGCTTTATTAGAAGAATATATCAATAATTAAAATTATGCTATTGATCTAGTTTACTGAGATTTAGGAATTCTCTATGATAAAATGCTTATCTGAAATTTGAGAATTAACAAAATGGCTTAAAATCTGTTAAAATTTATATTTTAATTGTTGCCTACAAAATATTTGACAAAATGCCAATATGAACTTCTTGATATGATAAAATTTACTACAATATAATTAATTTCTAAATATCATTTTATTGATATTGTATTTTGATAATTTTTCAATGCAGATATGTATAATATTTTAGTTTTGATTAGGTATAAAGGAGAATGGACCATTGATAACAAATTTGAAGGATTTGAGGTTAAAGGACTATTAATACCAAATGATTGTAGTTATGAACATTTTATTGTTATAATATCAGAGCAATTGAAAATCAATACAGAAATAACTTATTTTAATATAAAATATTTTGTCAAAGATTTTTCATTAGAAATAAATGATGACAATAGCATCACTACAAGAAAAATGCAAAATAGCGAGGACTTTAAATGATGATTTTTCGTCGCTAAATCTGTTTAGCGAGGATTTAGCGAGGACAAAAATTTTGTTACAAAAGTCATCCTTAGCTGAATTTAAAGTCCTCGCTAATTTTTGCGAGGACTAAGTCCACGCTAATTTTGCGAGGATTTATTCATCGCTATCTTTTGCGAGGATTTAATCCTCGCTAATTTTTGCGAGGAATTAGCTAGGATGACTTTTGTTACAAATATGAGATTTGTCTTCGCTAAATGTTGATATGAACTTATTTTAATTAATTTAATATGAAAATTTTATTATTTAAACAATAAACTAAAAAATAACAAATTTATATTTACTCAATATTTAATATAAAAATATTTATATTAATAAATAAATTGTTATTTACAAGTGTATAACATTGCTAATAATATATCTAAAATGATAGATGCATATATAACAATAACAATGAAAAATAATAAACAACTCATAAAATGTCAGTTGCTTCTAGTTCGTTTAGTTGTGTATTGATTGATTGCAGATAACCAAGAACTCCTTCCACAATAGAATTTGCTGGCTTCTACATATCAGCAGAAGAGAACTCATTTATATGAAGGTATAGAAGAAAGTTAAAGCAAACTTTGCACTTAGAAAGAAATTCATATAAGAAAAACAATTCATAAATTTCTAGCATTGATTGTTCTTTCACAGCCTATGAAGCATGCTTTCAAACCATGACATCATTGTTCATGTCAAGAAAAACAAAAATATATATACAAAAAATTGTATCTCCATGTCTATAGTGTTAGATATTCGAAACAAAAAAAAAAAAACAAAAACACTAGATCGAAATAGCAAGCTTTAATATACTAAAATAGCAAGTTATTTTAGTGTATTAAAAATAGCAAGCCGTAATACACTAAAACAACAATTTGTTTTAGTGTATTAAAAGTAAGCTATACTAAAACAACAAGCTGTTTTAGTGTATTAAAAGTAAGCTATAATACACTAAAGCAGCAAGCTAGTTTAGTGTATTTAGTAGACACGAAACTAAAATATCATATACTTAACAAACTTCAGTTCTTTCAAATTTTCTGCTTCTTTATATCCAAACAAATTTGGAAATATAAGCAATTTTAGAGAGAGATGTCCATCAAATGCTACCCAGTGCAATTTAATCCCACAAAAGCAATGAAGTTCAAAAGGTTCAAAAATATAACTGCAACTTTACATGTAAACATGCAATTTTCTGTTTCTTTACATCACAAACAAATATGGAAATATAAGCAAGTTCAAAGGAGATTCAGAATTAAGTTTCCAAGAAAGGAAACCATAATTTCATGATAATATCATCAAGGCACAGAAATTAGTGATTACGTGTTAGGATATCTTCTGAAGATGTATTTGATCACTATAATAGCCTCCCGAACCACATAATTTACTTTAATTGATCACAACATGACGACATGTTAAGCAATAGAGACTGTGAGTAAATCTGCACATGTCATCTAGTCGCCAGGTCTATGTTTATTACCTTAATTTCATGTGCAAGTATAGTGGGCCGTCTCTGTACAATTAGGTTGATGTTCCGCAGTGCAACATATTGTATCTCAGGTTCTGCAGAAAGTAGAGTCACAAGAGGAGGAGCCATCTTCTTGCAAAGATTCCGGACAACATCAGTGCTGGTGATGAGTTTCATTTGTTGGAGGATCATCTATAAAGGTGCAAATAGTAAAAAAGAAAAGAAAAAATAAGTAATAGCTGATTAAATGCAATAGGTCGATAACTGGCAAAGGCAGAACGCCAAGATGATGAAGCAGAAAATCAGAAAAACACTAACAACTTGTTACCTTAACAGCCGAGAGTACTACTGCACAATTAGCATGTTGCAGTCGTGGAGTCACTCGTTCCACTATAGTCTCAGCCTCACGAGCATCAGCTGCTTTGTATCTAGAAAGAGCATCCAATATAAAAACATGGCCCCACCTGAAAAAGGAACACAATAAACTTAGATAAACAAACCGATAGGTTTTCCAACAAAAGATCTTTCAGGGTATCGAGGCACCAGATTAATAGAAAAAAAATTGATGGTAACATAAACCAAAACAAGGAATCATTCAATTTCCAATGAAGTTCTAGCATCCAACCTAATAACTAGATACTATAATACTAACATGCAAGCAGCAAACCAAAGTCTACACCAAGAGCATTACAGCCAACAGACGGGGAAAAAGATTTAAAGAAGAGAGAAATGAGGTAAAGGTGAAAAATAATACAATAACAAGCATGCTGCATAAGCTTATCACATAGTTATTGCTTTAGTTACTTTCATTTTTCTTTTCTATTATAGACAGCTATCCCAGGATATTTTAAGTACAATAACCATGAAATAATCCAATGAAATTACATCATGCTTACAACCAGGAAGCTTAAAAAAACTCTGGATTTACAACCATAATAATACAGTTTGCTTACTCTGTGCACTCATTTAGAGCAGTGAGCAGCTTTGAAAGTGTGTGACTAGTGATCTCAAAGATGGGTCTGGCACTATTCTCTTGAATCTCTGCAAGGGCTGCCACGGCATTTTCCACAACCATTGGATTATTGTCAGAAATCAAATCCTTCAGAGATTCTAGAAAACCCCTATCTTCAACTAACTCAGCATTTATATCGTAAAGTTTTGCCACACAAATGGCTGCTGTCTTGCGAACATAACCCATGAACACAAACAACGAAAAATGACAGTGCTTAGGAAGTTAAAACACTGCATTCTAAGGAATTTGTTCTTTATTAATTATGTGCTTGCAGAGAACAATCATCCTCGCTAACACAAGAACATGCTACGCCACAGCGCCAATAACATCCCACCATACTTAATTTCGGAACAAACCCATGAATACAAACATATGCTTTTATCACGTTATAGAACTGTCATATGGCCCATATCTTCTTTATTGATAATAATGAAGCCAAATAGCATAAGTACCGAAGTACTTTATCACCCAAATCAACATAAAGCCCACAACAAAACCAAACATCAAAATAAAAATAACTAATCTTTATTTATTTTTATGTTTTTTCAATATACAGTACACACTTACAAGCCCCAATTTTTCGTGTTAAGAAAAACAGCCTGTTTTAAACCCTTCAGGTTTACTTCACACTTTACACTGTACTCAGCCTTATCCAAATATTGAATTTTAAATTACAAAAAATGAGAGTTAAAAGCACGAACCCAGATTCAAGCCAAAGAAAACTTCGAAGAAAATGTCGGTATTTAATTGAAATAGAAATAGACCTGAAGATTATGCTCCTTGATTTGGGCCCAAATGAGCATGAGAGCTTGGGTGCGAGGGATTTCAGAAGCACCAACGAGCTCGGCCATTTCAGGGGAGACAGGGCGGGGCTTCATGATTCCACGTGGTCGGCGTTCTTGCTGCTTGGGGGATGAAGCGGTGGCGCGTGTGATGGTGCTGACCATTCGCAGGGTGGGAAGGGGGGCAGAGACAAGAATGGAAGAGGAGAAAGAAGGCCTGAGAAATGACACCGTTTGAGGGAGCAAAATAGCGGAGTAGATCCCAGTAGAAATCGCCATGGAAGCTATCTCTAGCACTATATCACTCAGTAGAGGCAGAGAGGGTTTAGTAGTGGCATCTTGTGAATCCTACATCAATGCAATAAATTGCAAGTTTTTAACAGTTGCCAGAACCATCTGATAACAAGTTTTTTGGATCGAGGGTGGTAACACAAAAGGGAATAAGATTTTTTGGATTTAGAAAACATAAAGCCCGCTAAACATGTATTTTATCCCGCCAAAACATTTGGGTAATTAGCTAGGACTTGTTCCTCGCTAAATATTTAATATGTCTATTTAATTGTTGGCGAGGAAATTGTCCTCGCTAATTTAGCGAGGATTTGTTCCTCGCCAAATTAGCGACGATTAATTCCTCGCTAAATGGTTCATATGTTAAATAGCAATCTATTTACCCGTTAGCGAGGAAATTGTCCTCGCTAATTTAGCGAGAATTTATTCCTCGTCAAATTAGCGACAATTAAGTCCTCGCTAAATGGTTTATATGTCAAATAGCAATCTATTTACCCGTTAGCGAGGAAATTGTCCTCGCTAATTTAGCGAGGATTTTTTCCTCGCAAAATTAGCGAGGATGATGTCCTCGCTAAATGGTTCATATGTCAAATAGCAATCTATTTACCCGTTAGCGAGGAAATTGTCCTCGCTAATTTAGCGAGAATTTATTCCTCGCAAAATTAGCGAGGATTAACCCCTCACTAAATGGTTCATATGTCAAATAGCAATCTATTTATCCGTTAGCGAGTAAATTGTCCTCGCAAATTTAGCGAGGATTTGTTCCTCGCAAAATTAGCGAGGATTAAGTCCTCGCTAAACGGTTCATATACTATTTAATCGTTAGCGAGAGAATTGTCCTCACTAATTTAGCGAGGATTTATTCCTCGCAAAATTAGCGAGGATTAAGTCCTCGCTAAATGGTTAATATATCAAATGCTAAACTATTAAACCGTTAGCGAGGAAATTGTTCTCGCTAATTTAGCGAGGATTTGTTCCTCGCTAAATGGTTAATATGTCAAATGATAATCTATTTACCCGTTAGCGACCTTGCTAATTTAGCGAGGATTTGTTCCTCGCTAAATTAGAGAGGATTAAGTCCTCGCTAGATGGTTAATTTATCATTCTAGCCGTGAATTAAGATTTAGCGAGGGGTCTTTGCTCGCAAAGTCGTCTCTATTTTTTGCGCCAAAAATTTGGCGCCCAAAATTAGCTACAACAAAAATTATTGCTCGCTAAATCGTCGCAAAATCTGTTTTCCCACTCACAGCTAACAGTATTTGCGACAAAATTTATTTTTCGTCGCAATGTTGTCGCTAAATTGTGCATTTAGCAACAAATTTTATTGTTCTTGCTAATTTTCATCGCTATTCTGTATTTTTTTTGTAGTGCATGCGATTTTTCTTGGAATTAAAGAAGAGGGACTCCAATCTCACAACGTATCTCTTGTGTATTACACTGATTGATCAAGGTTAGAAACAATAAATTTTATTTAATTTATTACTTATGCATTTTAATAAAAAAAATTTGGCACAAAAAAAGTAACGAGTTGCATTCTATAATTTGGTATACCAGGTGATATACTAGGTATATCAGCTAGTATACCAAATTCTAGAATAGATTAGCACTATAAAATTTGGTATACTAGGTATACCAGCCGGTATACCAAATTCCAGAATAAGTTAATATTATGAAATTTGGTATACCGGGAGGTATACCGTATGGTATACCAAAAAATATAACATCTTTCTGAAATTTAAATTTATTATTTTTTTATATTTAAGATCTAACAGTAAAATACATGCAGATCCAATAAGTGAACTGCAATTACCAACAACGAATTCTTCATCATTAGAATACCAACCACTTTTACCATTGCACGGAAATATTTCTGAAATGATGGGTTATGTCAGTATATTGAGCTGAGACACTATTAAGAAAACGAAAGACAAGACTAATGAAGAAGAACAAGATACAGGGACAACAGAATCTATTACCATAAATAACCCAAGATATCCTAATATAGAGGCTGGACAACTTTACAATGACAAGGAGACCCTTAAAAAAGCTTTAAGTTTCTTTGTATTAAAAAACAACTTTCAATACAAAGTTCATAAATCATGTGTCAAGAGTTATGTTTTGAATTGTGTGGATGAGAATTGTAGTTGGCAATTAAGAGCATCAAGGATGGGTAATACAGGTATATTCAAAATCAGAAAGTTCATCAACATTCATACTTGCCCTATACAATCGAGATTAGGTAATCAACAGCAGGCAACGTCGAATGTGGTTGGAGAAATCATGAAGATAAAGTTCCTGAATGTGAAATCGATATACACTCCAAATGATATCATTCGTGATATGAAATTAGGTTTTTGGGTTACAATAAACTATGGGAAAGCCTGGAGATCAAAAGAAAAAGCTCTGGAAATGCTTAGGAGAAACCCTGAAGATTCTTATGCTCTACTATCCAACTATTTGTATATGTTAAAGACTACTAATCCTAGATCTGTTGTTGATATTCAAACATGAGAAAATGGGACATTCCTATACTTGTTTATTGCTTTAGGAGCTTTAATTATGGGATGGAAGCACTGTAGGCCAATAGTGGTTGTTGATGGCACGTTTTTGAAATCAAAATATAGAGGTACACTAATCACAGCATGCACTCAAAATGCAGTAGGTAAAATTTACCCTGTAGCCTTTTGTCGTGGTTGATTCTGAAAATGATCGTTCTTGGGAATGGTTCTTCATTATGTTTAGGGAAACATATGGTATAAGAGAAAGTATATGCATAGTATCGAATAGACATGATAGTATTGAGAAAACAACCAAAAAAATTTTACCAAAGATCAGCCATTGTGTATGCACTTACCATCTATGGAACACTTTGAAGATAAATTTCAAGAAAAATTCAACTAAGATTAAGGATTTATCTTTTAGAGCATCTGTGGCATACACATCTGAAGAATTTGAGTACAAAATGGATGAGATTAATAAGGTAGATTCCCGAATTAGAAGATATTTGGCTAATATTGGATATGAAAAATGGTCAATAATACATTCATTGAACAATGTATAGCCGAATCAATGAATGCAGTAAATAAATAAGCAAAAGAGCTCCCAATAACGGCTTTAGTTGAATATTTGAGAGAATTGACACAAGAGTGGAATTACAAAAATAGACAACTAGCATCGTCAACATTCACAACACTTACATCAAAAAATTATGAAGATAAACTGAGAAAAAACTACATTTTGTCTCAGAAAATGACGGTTGGATCTCAATACCCAAATATATTTGTCATATATGCTCAAATCTATAATGTTTTATACCAAGTATACCCTGGTATACCAAAAATCTACCTTGTTATACCAAATTCGAGATGAGAAATTACAAATCTTGAATTTGGTATAATGACGCACACCAAAAATTAAAAATGAAAAATATTCTCTTCATAAAATTCTAAAATGTTATTTTATTATTCTTTTCAGGTGAAAGCTTCAAGCAAATAATATTGTTATTTTACACAAAAAGTGAAAAAACTCAATAGAAATATTTACAATTAAAAAAATTCCCTTTTTTTATTCATTTATCATAAATTGTATTCCTTTTTTTGTTTTAATTAATAGTTCAAAAATGTCAATTAATATTCCATTTAATATTTTCAAATATAAAATATAATTTTAATTTATTTAAATTGATATATCCAATGGTATACCTGGCATACCACCTGGTATACTAGCTATATCGACAGATATAACTAGTATACAACCTGGTATACTAGGTATACCGAACGGTATACCTGGTATATTAGGTATATCGGGCTATATGCCTGGTATACCAAGAAAAACATAAGATTTTTAAGTCTGAATTTTGGTATACCTGGTATACCGCCGGGTATACCAAAATCCAGATTTAAAATTATCTTTTGGATTTTGGTATACCGAACAGTATACCTGGTAAACTGCCGAGTATACCAAAAACCAGAATTAAAATTGTCTATTGGATTTTGGTATATCGAGCGATATACTTGGTATACCGCCTGGTATACCAAATCCCATAATTCAAAAAATTAAAAATATAAAATCAATATTTTGCTCATATGCAATCTTGATATTTCTACCTGTCAACCTCCCCTAATAAGACTATTTATTAAAATATATGTTTAAAAAACTAATATTTTGCTTATATGTGTAATAAATGTTAATGCCAATGTCGTCGGTCTTAGTCATAGAATCTTGATCTTCTTTACCTGTCAACCTTTTCCAATAAGACTTTATTATTCTTCATGTATTCAGTAAAACAATCACTGAACTTAACTTTTTAACATTTGATAAAATATTTACCAATATTGTTTCATATATACAAATTGTCAAGGTACAATAGCTTTTCCTTTATAATCTTTGGAAACTTTTTTTAATTTAGGTCTTCTATGAGGTGCTTCAGACTCAATTTCAACATTTTAGTCCTGCTTTGTCAATCCATGAAAATATAAAGATATTGCCAATCTAGCTTGATAGACTTTCATATTAAATTATTGCACTGAAATCTCTTTGTTCTCTATGAAATACTCAGCAAATGATAAAATAAAAGCACCACAATCACTACAACCACAAAACCACGGGAATTAAGATAAAATTTGTTCTGTTAAAAAAAGTATCAAAATATACCTATTTTCTTGCAGTGATAAACCCTGCACCTCCACAATGTCGAAAGGATTAGTCCATTCCTTTGTTGCATAGTCTCCTTTATGAATTACCATAAAATTCAGTTGCTTCCAAAAATAAGGAAGCAAAATACTATATGCACCTAAAACATAATCTATTGACTCTTTATTCGTTTTTGACCTTAAAGAATCATATACATATAAATACCTATCAAAAAATGACAACCTAACGAGAATCCAATGTCGTTCTTTTCGTACATTGATAGGAAACAAAACATTATCACAATGAGCCTATGGCCTACCACAAAATAAACCATACCCAAGAATGCAATCAGAAACTCGATTATCTAAATTCACAATAAATGGGTCCTTTCCTTTCTTCAAAAACTTCTGCAATGTTTGATCAATTGCATTATTTGTTGTCGTAAAACTTACTTCTATATGTTCAGAATACTTCCTTTTTTTCCTTAAGTAGTAAAAAACATCTATATGCTGTAAAAAAATAAAATAAAACAAATAAATATTTAATAATTTTAAGTAAATAAAACAAAGAAAGAACATATAACTTACTGAAGATGATAAAGGTTGACCACAACTGTACAGTGAATAAAATCATGTCTTCTCACTATAAAAAATATGCAGAATAACGATGAAAATTTGCGACAACAATAAAAATCGTTGCTAAATGCACAATATAGCGACAACATTGCGATAAAAAATGACTTTCGTCGCAAATATTGAAATATTTGCTGGGAAAACAAATATTGCGAGAAATTAGCGACAACAAATTCTTATTGTTGCTAATATGAGGAGCCAAAATTTTGACGCAAACAATTGCGACGATAAAAATTAGATTTGGCGACAACATGATTATAACTAATTAGCGACAACATGGTTGTAGCTAGTTAGAGACAACAATGTTGTCGCCAACGAGGCAAAATATACTATTTCCTTCATATGGCTCTAATGTCGAAGATACAACGTACAACTTGACTCATTATTTGGAAAGGCTTATGGTGAGCCATTCTTGATGATGCTTTATTCACATCCAGTTTGAAAAACTATGTTGTAATTAGAATGATTTTTTTTCATTATGATTTTAGTTTGATTTTAATCAATGTGATAAGATTAATTATAATCAATTAAATTCATTTTCTATTTTCATTTTAGCATGAAAATATAAAAAAAAATAGGGTTGTCTCCATAATTTACACAGAACCCGTGATACAACTTTTAGAAATAAATTCTTGATTCATCAACTATTTATCACTCCAATAAATTTTATTTTTCCAAAAAATCTTGGTTTTAATTTTTTTTATATCCATCTATTAGCATGCTCTGCTACATAATATGCATTACTGGATGTATGATGACATTATTTTATCATTTCTATTTGCACTAGAAGAAAACAGATTTGATATTAAAGGTTTGTATGTCTAGCATTTCAAGTTCCATAAAATTTATCCTGATTTATCTTTATTAAACCAGAAAGTGTTCCCTATTGAATGTTTTTTTACCAAGGCATGAATATGCTTCTGGAATATGCACTTTGTTATTAGAATTAAATCTTGTAAATAGAATTTTCCTATTGAATGCTTTTTGACAAAGGCATGAATTCTTTTATATTTAGAAAGGATATATCTCTATATGAAAAATCTCTCTCTCTTCATCAATTGAAGTTAGAAGATAGAAGTTAGAATGTAAAATACATATTCTTTGACTATTACTGACTTGTAACATATTACACAGATTTGTGTTGAGTTTGAACAAGAGATGGATCAGTAGGTCAGACAGATCCAACAGTAGATGGAGATGCAGCAATAATTTTTCGAGTAGGAGCAAATGCATCTATTCACATTATAGTTATAAGTATATAGCAAGACATTTATTATTGTTATATATGCATGTATTATTTTAGATATACAATTAACAATGATATCCATTTGTAAACAATTTTTTCATGAATATATATATATTATTATATTAAATGATGAGTAGTCTATAAATATAAATTTGTCCTTTGTAGTTAATTGTTTAAATTATTAAATCTTTATATTAATTTAATAAATTAAAAATTAATTTCAATTTAGTAAGTGATTAGCATGTTTGAACAGTAGTTATTTAGTATGAACAATGTCGTAGCAATATTGCGATGAAAATATTATCGACGCAAAATTTAGCTTGAACAATGTCATAGCAATATTGTTACGAAAAACACTGTCATCGCGAAATTTAGCGTGAACAATATAATAGCAATTTGATAATAAATATATTGTCGTTGTAAAATTTAGCGTGAACATTGTTGTAGCAATTTGGCAACGAATATATTATTAGCGAAAAATTTAGCTAGAATATTGTCGTAGCAAAATAGCGACAATGCTTAATTCTCGCTAAAATTTGACGATGACTTCTTGTTATAGCTAAATTCTGCTACAATAACTTTTGTTTCAAAATGAAGGTCGTCATTAAGTTGTCACTAAACTAATTTAGCAACGAAAAAACATCAGTTAGCGACAACTTTTTTCATCGTTATTTTGCATTTTTTTAGTAATCTTATCTACAACATCCACTTCAAAATTAAAAGGTTTTTTTTAATATCAACCTCCTTATCATATATCTTTCTCCTACAAATCAACAATTAAAAATTTTTATAAAAAAAAAATACAAAAGAAAGAATATCTAAAAGTTACTAATAATAATTACTTTATATTCTTTTTCATTCCTTCTTTTAACCAATTGTTGTAACGAACTTTCAAGGAAGTTGGTGGCTCCTGCCCAATTTTATCGTCAAGTGACACCTGATTGATGAGTTCCATGAAAATAACAATGCATTCTGCCACACTTTCATTTGAACTAAAAATATTCACGTATGGAGATTCATAATTGCAGCTGGTTTGATCTCCCTTTTTTGCACATATAGAGTGGGGTCACATTAGGAATCCCTTGGAACACAACAATTTCCCTTCCGGTAACTTCATATGTTTCAGAAATCTATATTAAATAATAAATATAAATATTGATTAGATCATCATAAAAAACATAAATATTGATTATACATTTCAATACAAAAATTTTATACAAAAAAAGGAATTATATGCATTATAGAATTTCCTATACAATATGATATACCTGATATACCGGCCGGTATACCAAATTTCAATACATACTTAAATTCTGAAATTTGGTATACCGACTGGTATAATAAATCACAGAACATGATTGCATTCTGTAATTTGTTATACAATTAGGTATATGTGATATACAGTCAAGTATAACAATTTCCAAACAATAAATTCAAATTGTGAAATTTGTTATACCAATGTATATTAGGTATACCAATCGATTTAAACAGAATTCAAACCAAATAATTGAAAATGACCAAAAAATATACTCTATGCTTCCTCAATTTCATTCAATAAATCCTAATCAATATCATCAAAAGAAAAAGTGTAACTTCTTCTAAAGACTTCTTACCAACCTACCAAATAGAGAAAATATATATATATATATATATATATATAACCCATATTATGAAAATAAAAGAAAACTATAACAATCTCAATAACATATAACAAAAATATAATTTATCACATAATACGTACCCTATCAATTTCATCACAATCCTCCTTACTTTCTGCACCAACATCCACACCAGCCACAACATCTTCCCCAAACACCTCATCCTTACACTCAGCATTTGCATTCTTAGCGGACTAAGCATTGCAAAAATAATATACGAAATAGGAATAAATAAATAAAACCATTCAAAATCAACATCAGATATTTATTATACGCAGTAGCAGCATATTATTACTATAAAAAATATCAAATTAAAAAAAAAGAAGATAACTTACTTTTGAATTCTGCTCAATTCTATTCAGAGTTTCAAAAATTCTTGTAAAATTAATTGTCAAATATTCTTTCAGACCATCCATTTCTTTCACAATACAATGTATCTGCCCTTTGATTCCTTGTACCTCTCTTTTTAATTCTTCTCCCAGATCAGATCTAATGTTAGATGTGCCTCCTTGGTTTGGATTAAAAACATTATCTGTACCAGGAGAATTGGGCGTACAATCTGGACCATGCCTATTGCATTCTTCATTTTCAATTTCCTGAATTTTTCCTTTATTAAAAAGTTCACCCAAATTAAGAGTGTTCTTCTCAATTATTGAAGGAAAAATATTTTTGCACCGCTAAAAATACCAAAAAAAAAAAGAAAAAAACTCAGACAATAAACAGTAAAAAAAATATAAACATGCTATATAGTAAATTAAAAAATTAGACAATAAACAGTAAATAACATATCAAAAAATATGTACCTGATCACCAGAATTAAAAAATAGGGTATTCTGTAAATCTTGAAAGCTTGGAAATCTAGTTACAGTCCAATTTAGAATTCTTGGTATCCTTCCTGTCTCAGCTCGAATAGCATATAATGGGCTATGAGGACTTCGACACTCATAAAACCACAGCTGTAAAGCTAATGGAAATCCAATTAGCCTATATGAACCCATTGTTTTCTTATTCAAAAATTTTCTTTTTAAACCCGAAATTGTGAGTTTAAAGATATCCTTACCCCAAGGATATCTATTAAAATCACCATTTTCAATAAAAGCAATATCTTGCTCACTAATATAATTCTCCATCTTATTGGACATAAGATAGCAATAAACAAAAAATAGGATTGCTATCTTAAAACCATCCTCCTCACAGTCCCATCTTTCCTCCATAAAACAATCAAAAATTGACTTTCTGTCCACCTTATCCCCACCATTAAAATATTTGCTAAGCAACCTGCTGCCACCACTTGCTACCATTGACTTCTTATTCTTATCACTACATTTCAACCCGGTGATAATAGCAAATTCTCCCACACCAAACTTCAAATGAACTCCATCAATATTAAACCAAATCTCATCACTATCACCATAATAAACTTCCCTCAATAATAGAGAATGAATTAACTGTGGCTGTAAAATAACCTGATTCATATCCAAAAAACTCCCAAAACAAGTATTCCTAAACCTAGTAAGCTGTTCTTCATTCAATTTCTTTTTAATATTAGCCACAGCATCAACCTTCATGGCGACATTAATCTTGGGATGAAAATACTCATGTGGTTGAACAATAAGATCCCAAACCTGAAAAAAAAAATCGAAAACACAAAACACATTTGATTATATAATATGATATACCATATGGTATACCAGGTATCAAAAGATAATTTTCATTCTGAAAGTTGGTATGTAGGTTGATATATCTGCTGGTATATCTGGTATACCAACTTACAACATATAATTTCCAGACTGGAAGTTGGTATGCCAGCTTACAGCATATGATATTAATTCTGTAACTAGGTATACCACATGGTATACCAAATTCTATAAAATAATTTTTATTTTGAAATTTGCATGATATACCAGTTATACATGCTTGTATAGAAATTTTATATTAGATTTTACAAAAGGTTTAACAATTTTATAGCTTTAAAACAACTGTATTTCAATATTTTTACTCATAAACTTGAATAACGGAAAAAAAAATCAAAATAAAAAATAAAAACATAAGTTATAAATGTACCTTTAAATCTTTATTCTGCTTGGATACAATCTTCAATTTCTTAGAACTTCTCTCCAACTTTTCATCTTGTAAGATTTTTCTTTTTTTACCAGGTGAAGTCCTATTCTTCAACTGGTTACTGGATTTTGATTTGTTATTATCTATTTTCCTCTTTCTCCTATTTGATGAATCTTGAGAATTTGACTCCATAATCTTCTTGTCTTCAGACCTCTTTAACTTACCCAAAATTTCAGAAGTACGTCCCATTTACGACAAGTCTGAACAAAATAAATAAATAAATGAACTAAGATAAATATAACAAACTGAAGCAATATATACCTAACATATATAATTAGATTAAAAAGGAATTGCATATCCTATTTAACTTGGGCTTAGTAGCTAAATGCAAGACCAATCAAAACATTAACCAAACAAGAACCATCCACATATATATTTATTAGCACTATATCTATTCATACATAACACAGCTTCTAAATTAAAACATAATAAGAACAAAGGGTAACAATTTTAAAGAAAGCTACAGCTCAAAAATATCTAACAAACTCCATTTCACATCAGTTCAACAAACATAAGATAAATCCTATTTCTAACCACTAATTAAAAAAAAAAAGTTTATATCAAGATGCTGATGATGAAACTAATGAGCAGCAATATCTAAAATAAATTGTCCAATTTATTAAAATAAATTCCCTAGCTATTTCATCAACAAAGAAGGAAGCAGCATTGAAATCACTGTGCTCAAGATAACAAAAATTATCCTCCATACCAATTTTAAGAGGTTAAGCTTGTAGGAACCTAAACAATGATTTGGAATTTCCAAATTATAGAAGGGGCCATAAAGTAAACAATAGCAACTCTAAAAAGATTTCAAGTAATTGATCATTATGCCATATCTCAAAAGACAACACAAAAACACACAATCAGTAGGAGAAAAGAGATCCTTACCAAATCTACAAATTAGTATCTACAGATTAAGGACAGACATCCTATCCTAAGACAAACGCCAATTTGTTTGATCGAAATTATGTCTTTTATTACGTAAATACACAAACGAGCAAAGTAGAAGCATTCAAGGAACGATGCAATCTGGTACAAAAAGGATACAAATTGTTTGAAATACATGCATTTCCAGCAAAAAGAAGCAAGTCTGAAGCATAAGCTGTTTCATAATGACAGCGGATACTCTCACCACTTTTATATTGCTGAACCTGCGAGTATTCAATTTCACACGATATTTAACTAACAGAACAAATATATAACAAACTATCATTCTGCCAACCAGCTTGGGTCAATTAAACCCAATTAAATAAAATAAATCTCAGCCCCAACAAACTGCATACAAGAACAGGTAATGATGGATTATGAAATTTAGGAGATTAGAGAGCTGAACATACACAGAAAACAGAGTACATATATTAGAGGATCAAATTATTTCTTGTACAACAGATTAAAATTAACACAACTAAATTCATTCATACAACATCAAAGGACTGAAGGGTTAAAGCTAGCAGTTAAAATCAGGATCAAAGTCACCTTTTCACCATCTCTACTAACTACTGAAGATACGGGGCCTGGTACTGGTAGCCATTTCCAAAGTAGAAATCAACAAAACCAATAAACAAAAAAAAATGAAAGAATATAAAATACAAAAACCAGAAATGGTGCTTTTTCAATCAAAGAAATGCATCAAATTAAGTCGCAGCATACATAATCTCAAAATCCAAAATTATTCCAACATACACACCATTAATTCCTCACAAATAACACAAAATTTAAGTCGCAAAACACAACTTAGATCAAAATAATCAATTGAAAAACAAAAACACAAAGAAAATAATAACTCACAATAAAGGTTAACATTTTAAGCCGTCTTAATATGTACTTGGGATGAACTAAAGGTTAAGAGATTGTTATTATTATGCTTGTTAGAAACAGAACAGGTCCATCACTATGGATCTAGTTGTGGGACGGTTTGTAATAAAATCAGATTTATTGTGGGGTAGATGTTGGGAAGAAGATTTCCTTTGTCGACCTATGGTGCAGGTAATGTGATCTTTTGAGTTAAAATACAATGTTGGTGGAGTAACCACCCTAAAAACAAGGAAATAACATCCTATTTACTGGACTGACAGTTCGAGGGGCACCATCCTACATAACTGGAAACACAACTGAATATGAAATAACTAAAATACAAGAAACTACCAAAAAAATTTTGACTGACAAACATACTTGTTCGATAACCAAACAGAGGCCGCCATTAGAGCATTTCAAAGTTCCAAAATCAGAAATCAACGAAACCCATTGCCATAAAAAATCAAGGAATATAAAATACAAAACCCATAAATCGTGCTTTTTCAATCAAAGAAATGCATCAAATTAACTCTAAAATCCACACCAAATTAAAAATAAACATACGGATTCCTCGATTCCAACAAACACACCATTAATCCCTCACAATAACGTAAAGTTTAAGTAGCAAAACAAAACTTAGATCAACATAATCAATCCAAAAATGAAAACACAAGAAAAGAAAAACTCACCAGTAAGAAATCTTGGAAAGAAGCGGCGAATCAACCGAAATGACGACTACTACAACCGAAATGACAAACGGCGAGTGACAATGAGTGAGAAAATAAGTCCGGAATCGAGTGAATCGATAAAGAAAAGAAGATAAACTGAAACTAACAAAGGGCTCAAGGTTGGTAAGATAGTTAGAATGACTGAGAAATGAGCTCGCTGTAGAAGAAGGAACAAATGAAATGGTATTTAGGGCTTAAAATAAAAAACGACATTTTTAAAAACCAAAAGTTTAAAAAAGGTATTTTTAAACAATTTTAATTGATAGTTGTATTTTTAAAATTAGGGTAAAAAAAGTGGTAAATCTGTTCAATTTTCTCTTGAAAAAACAAACTTTCTTTATAGGGGGCTTGTTTATTTATCCTGGCGGATGTGGCTGGGCCCAACGATTGGGCCAACCCGAGCTTCTATAAAAACTCCTCTCTTTCACGCTTCTTTCCGAAAATTCTCACCTGAAACAGAAGCAAATCAATTGAATTTGAGGATCATAAAATATGGCGGGAGCTCTGGCATTGATCGCAAGCGAGCCCCTAGAGCAACCAGTTTCCGCCGTTAAAGACCAATGGCAGGTTTCATTTTCTCGTTTTATCGTTTATCCTTCTCTCTCCTCCACTTGCTCTTCCTTCGTTCCTCTTCCCAACAATAGACGATCCCGACCAAAGCCCGGGACTTGGATCTCCGCTCAGTCTCCAACCGCGTGCCTGCAACTCGTCTATTGTCACTCCAGCTCCGACGCGATCCTATCCGTCTCCCTTGACTATGTCATCCTTGTGAGTATATTGCTTTCCTTTTTGAATATTATGTAGCTTAGATAATCTTGCTTCATTACCGATTTTGTTTGGTTGATAAGAAATATGAAGAAAATGAAACGAGTCTTATACGGTTTCATTATTGCGCCATATATGAAGAAAGTGTGTGTGTTCTCTGGCTGTTTTGGATTTGGAATAGTTGATTATTTATTTATTTATGTATTTTTTTTTCCATCTGAGTTTGAATTTCGTCAATTAGATATTCCGCAAGTTTGCTTAATTTTGAACAGAAAGAAAGTTTGAATTCGTTTCCTTCTCCACATTTTCCCGCCCAAATAAATGCAGATTACTTATTATATTTTTTATTAAATTCATTATGGTATCTGTAGATGCCTTGGTAATTGTAACTTGTCGGCAGAATCCAGGTTATGGCGGTGTCCTTTAGGAATTAGCATAGCCTGCCTTATACAAACTCTCTGTTACCGTTGGAATTTCTTTCAAGGATAGCTACAAATTCTGTGCTGATGGTCAATCAGGATTTTCAGTTTTAGATTTCCTTCTCTCAATTGAATTAATTATGAGAAAGCTTTTTATTTATTTATTTATTTATCAAGGCAGTGGCTGTTATGCTTTCATGTTCTTGCAATTCTTTCTTTGTTACTTAACCTCTGATTGGTTATATTCACCAAATAATGCCACGAGCTGAGCTGAGCCCTTTTATTTGTTGGTCACCAAGCCTCAGTTGGTCTTATGATTCTTACAGCTGAATGTATGTATTACATAATGCGATAAACTGTGTCCTTTCAAAAGGTGAAGATCTATAATTGGATTCTAAACTGATCTAATTCAATGAGATGCAGGAAGAACATTATGTTTCCAAGCTGCATTTCACTTGGCCACAGGTTTCATGTCTCTCTGGATATCCTCCTAGGGGTAGCAGAGTGGTATTTGTGAGCTACAAAGACTCTGTTGGAGAGGTACCGCGCTAATTATCTCTAGGGTTTTAAATTCATTTAGCAAAAAGATGTTATTAAAATGCACATATACTTCTGGGTTTTATGTGTGGTGAAAAGCCAAAAACTGGAAAGGACTTTTCGTTGGCTGTATACTTTGCCTCTTGAGTAACATACGTTTGCCTCAATGAAAATGGGTCTGAGGAACAATGAGAAAATTGATACGAATGTTGAACTGAAATTTATGGATTTTCTTGTTAAATAAGTAGAAATGCAGAATATGAGGAGGGGAAGAAAAATGAGGGAAATTAGCGTACTCAAAATTTCATCTCAAGCTGAAGGCAAACACAGCGTTCTACTATCATTTGAAAGTTAGATTTTGTTTTGTAAACCCAGTCAACAGAGATAATTTCCTTCAAAACTTTTACACTTATGCAATATGCAATTTCTCTTATCCAAATAAATAAGAAGTTGAACTTCATCTGTTTTAGTTTCCCCTTGCAATTCTTTATAGTCAACCACACAAAGCCATTACAATTAGCTCCTTTTGCTTTAGATGTTTCTTTAAGGGATAGATCTTCCAATTACATTGTAGCAAACAGACACCCGTGACTTTGACAAACTAAGCTTAAGCTGCATTTGATAAGTTTGAAATTAAACACTTGATACTATATCAACTAAATGCTTTAGCTTGTCTTTCTTCATGCTAACAACTGGGATAAACTGCAATGTTCAGTTACTTATGTGATTATTATTGTGGTAGTTTCTTAACAGATTTTTATCCGTTGGAGCAACTTAGCATACTTTGAATTTTCAAAGTTCTTAGACCTCATTATTTGATTATGTTGACTGCTTGTTGTTTGTGTTTTCAGTGGTAGCACTGTGTGTAGTCTTGAATGTTACAGACATTTGAGTTGTAGCTGTTATGCCATTGAAATTAGAATGTAACTTAATCTAAGTGTTCCCTTTTGCCGAAAATAATTAATTTCAATTTTTTCTTTTAGCCTAAAAGTTCCTGTTCACTTGATTGCAGATCCAGAAGTTCGCCTTTCGATTCACATCCATTGCTGAAGCAGAGAAATTCATAAATGCTTTGAAGGTTAATAGTCATCCGAATCGCATTAATTAATCAATCTATAACGTGACCATCATTAAGAGAATCGTGAAACCTACTGCCACTTCCTGCTTGGTGTGATGGTGGTTTTTCTTGGGTTTTTCAGGAAATCATGAAGGATTCCACTGAATTTGCACCTTTGAATAGTGACTTTCAATCTGAAATTTCATTGCAATCTATGTCGCCATCTCCATCTAGGTGAAATGTGAAATCTGCCTTCACCTAATTAACTTGATGCATTATCTAATCAAGAAAGTTGCAAAGAATGAGCTGAATCAAACTTCATGCTGAGTATTGTTTTTTAACTGGAAATGGTTCTCGCAGAGCTTGTGAGGAGGAATCAACAGTAGTGTCTCCTATTTCAAGCAATTCCAGTAAACTCCCATTGTCTGAGGAAGAGTCTCGGACCGAGAACAGAGTACCAATTCACCAGTATGATGACAGTTTTTCTGCTTTCTCTCCCAACTTTGCGCCGTTTCTCACCAACTGTAATGAAGTGAAATTGACAAATGAGGTTGAGGAAGTTTCACATATAGAGGCAACAGCACCAGATCACAACCCTGAAGGCACTTCTACTGCTTTACCTCCCAGCTTTACTTCATTTCTGACCAACTGTTATTCTGAGGTTCAAAAAGGTAGATAGGCTATGTCATCTAAGATTAGAAATTTCTGAAAATTCATTATTTTGACACTTTTCTCTTGAACTATTGTAGACACAGCCAAACCAAGTTCAGTGCAGGATGTTGATCTCAGATCTCAAATTGAGGTACTTGTATTTCTGGTTTTGTATGTGAATGTGTTTGGTCACTAGAGGTATATGGTGGTAAACTATTGGTGCTGTTTGTTGCTTAGATCTTCGGAACCGCTTTGAAATTTGCACATTTACGACTTAATTTGCTTGCGCTTTATGGTAGTATTTGTTTTGCTAATGCTTGTGTTTTCTTGTAGAGGTATATGGACGATTCCTCCTTCCAAGGTGCGTTAACTTTTCTATGCCCATGTTCTTAAATATAGTTATGGTTGTATGTTTATCTACTTCTTTCATTTTGTCTTGTTGACTATACATCATATTGTATTCAAAAAGACCATGTTAAAAACTAGCGTTATTTGGATAGTTATTGAAAATTATTTCTCTTGGAAACATTTACTTCACTGATTTGATAATTTGTCATGGTTGTCCTTTTGTCATTGCCAGAATTGTTGATGAAAGTGGATCAAGTTATTAGGGAAGTTGGAGGTATATGATGCTGCGATTGTCTAAACTTGTATATTACATTCCATGTAAAGAATTCAAGTACCTGGCGCTGGTATCTATCCCATAGAGCACAGCTGTTTCGAAGTAACCTCATCCGTGTATCTTCTCTGGTGTTGAGAAATTTGAGTTATAGCTCCCAAATTACATTGCATATCGCCTATAACTAAGCCAATAGGATGTTATGGGTACGAAAACGGCGTTTATAAATATGGCCACATATGCATAATAATAAATTTTGTAATTTTTTCTTTTATGCATCAACATCTCATTAGCTTGGTGCATCATTCACCCCATCCCCATCCCGTATAGGGAAGAATTTCCAGAGGGGGATAGAAAGAGAGGGAGAAGGATCTCTGTTAGTGGCATTTTTGTTGCATATGGTTATAGAAACTCGGTTTATATTTTTAGCTACATTTGGATGCTAATACAGAAATCTTATTTTTCACTCGAACTCGCCCTAATAAGCCTCCCAAAAATTACTCAAAAGGAGAAGAGTGATGTAAAAATATATATGTGTTAGCCCATGACAGCTTGATGGTTACAAGCATGACCTTATTATACGTTTATTGTCATTCCACCTCAATGTGTAATGGAGGTTGTTCTGATCTGTGTGGAGGTTAAGCTTCTTACCTTGCTTTTCTCGGTCTCACCACCTATATTTAGCAATATTTTCACGCATATTCTGTATCCTACACAGTGCCATAAGCTTGTAAAATTATCTACATACTTTCATGCAGAGACTCATCATGAGAATGCCTAGTAAGTGTTTAATTTCTTGATGTCGTAAGCTGTTTAATTAGGCGGGAATGTTAGTCGAAATGCTAGTTGGCAATCTTGAAAAGAGTGAATTTATTAAGTTGTACTCACACGGTGCGCCTAAAGAAGGCATAGCTGAAAATTCTCTCTTCGACAAATTCTCTCATTTCTCTTTATTCCTTATATTACTCTTCTCTCTCTCTCGTGCATATATATATATATATATATATATATATATATATATATATTAGAATTGAATATAATTTTACGCACATTACCCATATTGATGATAAGATAAAATCATGTTAGAATTTCCAGTCCAAAATCGAATTTTATTGGAATTTAATTTGAGTAAACTGATGAGATAATGTTTAAATCATGAAATAGTTTCAAAATAGAATTTTCGGTTAAGATCACACATCTAATAAAATACCTAAATATTTTAAACTCTGATTAGTTTTCATCTTTCTACTGTATTAATCATCCACGAAACGAGGAAAACAAAAGAAGATTAATCATTTACGAAGCAAGAGGAAAACAAAAAAATGACTTCCTCGAGTTTTTGGTTTTATGCAATTTTATTTTCATGTTTTGTTAGTTTCAATTATGCATTAGTAACTCGTGATGGAAGAGCAATAATGATTGATAGAAAATGCACAGTTTTGGTTTCTGGTTCTATTCATTATCCAAGAAGCACTGCTGAGGTTAATATTATTAAATTGATTACTTGATTTATAATATTAATTGTTGTTGTTGTTGTTGTTATTATTATTATTATTATTATTATTATTATTATTATTATTATTATTATTATTATTATATAGATGTGGCCTGATTTGATAAGGAAAGCTAAAGAAGGGGATTAGATGCGATCCAAACATATGTATTTGGGAATGCTCATGAACCGATTCGTGTGTGTATGATTTCAGTGCCAATCTTGATCTCGTTCGGTTCATCTTAGACTATTCAAGCCGAAGGATTATATGCTATTCTTCGTATTGGACCTTATGTTTGTGCTGAATGGAATTACGGGTAATTAAATTAAGAGAAAATTGGACAAATTACTACTTTTTTTTTTACCCTAATTTTTAAAAATACAACTATCAATTAAAATTGTTTAAAAATACCTTTTACTAAACTTTTGATTTTTAAAAATGCTGATTTTTATTTTAAGCTCTAAATAGTAAATACCATTTCTTACGTTCCTTCTTCTATTGCGAGCTCATTTCTCAGTCATTCTAACTATCTAACCGACCTTGAGCCCTTTGTTAGTTTCGGTTTATCTTCTTTTCTTTATCAATTCACTCGATTCCGTACTTATTTTTTCACTCACTGTCACTTGCCGTTTATCGCCGTTTGTCATTTCGGTTGTAGTAGTCGTCATTTCGGTTGATTCGCAGCTTCTTTCCAAGATTTCTTACTGGTGAGTTTTTTCTTTTCTTGTGTTTTCATTTTTGGATTGATTATGTTGATCTAAGTTTTGTTTTGCTACTTAAACTTTGCGTTATTGTGAGGGATTAATGGTGTGTATGTTGGAATCGAGGAATCCGTATGTTTATTTTTAATTTGGTGTGGATTTTAGAGTTAATTTGATGCATTTTGTTTATTGAAAAAGCACGATTTATGGGTTTTGTATTTTATATTCCTTGATTTTTATGGCAATAGGTTTTGTTGATTTCTGATTTTGGAACTTTGAAATGCTCTAATGACGGCCTCTGTTTGATTATCGAACAAGTATGTTTGTCAGTCAAAGTTTTTTTGGTTGTTTCTTATATTTTAGTTATTTCATATTCAGGTAGTGTTTGTTAACCTTGAAAAGGTTGGAATGGAAAGAAAATAAAGTCATTCCAATTTTTCCGACATTTCCAAGTGTTTGTTAAAAAAATGGATCCCACAAATTTTTTTTTTAACTAGCTATATCTTGATATTTCAAGATAAAAAATAACTAAAAAATTGAAGAAATTTTATTTTTAATTCATCCCAAAAAATTTAACAAACGATTGGAAAAAATTTTCTGAATGCTTTTCAGTGTTATTTTGACTATTCCATATCTTGGTTCGGAAAGTATTTCAATTTTATCTGAAAATTTCTTATCAGGATCGATTTAACAAACGCTACCTCAGTTGTGTTTCCAGTTATGTAGGATGGTGCCCCTCGAACTGTCAGTCCAGTAAATAGGATGTTATTTCCTTGTTTTTAGGGTGGTTACTCCACCAACATTGTATTTTAACTCAAGAAATCACATTACTTGCACCATAGGTTGACAAAGGAAATCTTCTTCCCAACATCTACCCCATAATAAATACGATTTTATTACAAACCGTCCCACAACTAGATCCATAGTGGTGGACCTGTTCTGTTTGTAACAAGCATAATAATAACAATCTCTTAACCTTTAGTTCATCCCAAGTACATATTAAGACAACTTAAAATGTTAACCTTTATTGTGAGTTATTATTTTCTTTGTGTTTTCGTTTTTTGATTGATTATTTTGATCTAAGTTGTGTTTTCCGACTTAGATTTTGCATTATTTGTGAGGAATTAATGGTGTGTATGTTAGAATAATTTTGGATTTTGAGATTATGTATGCTGCGACTTAATTTGATGCATTTCTTTGATTGAAAAAGCACTATTTCTGATTTTTGTATTTTATATTCCTTCATTTTTTTGTTTATTGGTTTTGTTGATTTCTACTTTGGAAATGGCTACCAGTACCAGGCCCTGTATCTTCAGTAGTTAGTAAAGATGGTGAAAGGGTGACTTTGATCCTGATTTTAACTGCTAGCTTTAACCCTTCAGTCCTTTGATGTTGTATGAATGAATTTAGTTATGTTAATTTTAATCTGCTGTACAAGAGATAATTTGATCCTCTAATATATGTACTCTGTTTTCTGTGTATGTTCAGCTCTCTAATCTTTTAAATTTCATAATCCATCATTACCTGTTCTTGTATGCAGTTTGTTGGGATTGAGATTTATTTTATTTAATTGGGTTTAATTGACCCAAGCTGGCTGGCAGAATGATAGTTTCTTATATATTTGTTCTATTAGTTGAATAATGTGTGAAATTGAATACTCACAGGTTCAACAATATAAAAGTGGTGAGAGTATCCGCTGTCAATATGAAACAGCTTATGCTTCAAACTTGCTTCCTTTTGCTGGAAATGCATGTATTTCAAACAATTTGTATCCGTTTTGTACCAGATTGCATCGTTCCTTGAATGCTTCTACTTTACTCATTTGTGTATTTACGTAATAAAAGACATAATTTCGATCAAACAAATTGGCGTTTGTCTTAGGATAGGATGTCTATCCTTAATCTATAGAGACTAATTTATAGATTTGGTAGGGATCTCTTTTCTCCTACTGATTGTGCGATTTTGTGTTGTCTTTTGAGATATGGCATAATGATCAATTACTTGAAATCTTTTTAGGGTTGCCATTGTTTACATTATGGCCTCTTCTATAATTTGGAAATTTCAAATCATTGTTTAGGTTCCTACAAGCTTAACCTCTTGAAATTGGTATGGAGGATCATTTTTATTATCTTGAGCACAGTGATTTCAATGCTGCTTCCTTTTTTGTTGATGAAATAACTGGGGAATTTATTTTGATAAATTGGACAATTTATTTTAGATAAAGAAGGGACAGATTTGGGTAAATGGCTTTTTGCCTTTGGGTGAGTGAAATTTCAATCTGGAGAGTGCTCTAGTCACTTAGGAGAGTGAGGAAATCACTTTGCCGAGTGATTCTCTGCTGCCCCTCATGAATTTCAACCTTCTTCCTAAAATTACAATTTTTCCCCTTTAACTTCCCCTTTCTTCGATTAAGCCCTTTTTCTTTTCAAATAAGCCCTGAAAACACCAAAACTAACAATTAGACCTAAAAACACATAAATTAACTAATTAAACCTAAAATCAATTAAATTAATACTAACTTGACTCAATTAAACACATAAAAATATACTAAAAATATAATATAATTCACACTTATTAAATACTCCACACTTAGTTTTTGCTCGCCCCCGAGCAAACTTGAACAAATCAATTCCTCAAAATTATTAAACTTAAACAAAGAATTATGTAGTTCAAAAATAAGCTTAACAATTAGCAAGAGCACTCAACCAAATTTCAACTAGTAATAAATTCAAATAAGACAATATGAGTTAATTTTCTGTGTGTGTGTACAAGACCAAAACATTTTAAGCATTGTTAAAAACAAAACACCAATGCAACTTCATAGCTAAGCTTAGAATGAATGTACAACTAAGTGTACAAATGGTTTCGCACTTGAAACTCTAGAAATACCATAAGCCTCTCCTTTAACATCGAAACCCGAAGGTCATCTCCGCTAAACAATTCAAAAGCAGACTTAAAATCACTTAGGTCCTAATTGGGTTGTAATGGGGCTAAGGTAATTGGTTATCAAAGAATGGATAAAAGATGATAAAAAAGAATAGCCTCTTTAAGATAGATAGATTCAGAATTTTAAGTTTCTAAGCACAAACCCTTTTTTTCATACTTGTTCATTCAAACCCATGCACAACTTAAACACTTTTGAAAGAAAATATCAATAAAAACTCTCTTCGCAATTCATCCATTTGCTTTCCTTTGTAAATAACCCACACTTAAGATTTTGTCATGTATGCTAGCTTTATTGTTTTCTTTTCTTTTCTTTTTCTTTTTCTTTTTTTTCTCTCTTTTTTTTCATACTAGCTTTAATGCTGGCATGAGTTATATTCTGTGTTTGTTTGTTTATTTATTTTATTTTATGATAATTTTTAGTTCATTTAGCTTTTATTTCTTATTAATGTACTAATTAATTTGATTTTTCTATGTTTTGATGTGAGTCAATTATTTTGTGCTCTTTTGGAGTTTTTTGGGGAAGATGGTTCTGCCTTGGAAGTCGTGCACCATTTGGTTCCTTCTCTATTCCTCCTTTATTTGCATTTGGATTATGTTGTGTGCTACTTTATCTATATCACTTTTATTTGTGCATTTATTTATTTAATTTTGTTGCTTTACTTTATTTCAGATGTATTTATCTTTGGGATTGTAATAACTTTGTAAAAACAAAAGGATTTTTAGCACATTAATGATGAATATCATGTAAATATTTTATATTTAATTAACTTGTACTTTTAATAACAAAGTGGAACAATGTCTAATTTTCCAGCACAAAATCACACAATAAAATGAGAGTTTGTTTTCTTCAAAATTGGGATAACTTATCCCACGTTTTGTTAAAAATCAATAAAGACTCTTCACCCCTTTTGTAAATATCCATGTGGGAACCAGTGATCCTGAGTTTAACGAATCCCTCATTTTATGTATGACATTTATTTTATTTTATTTTGGACAATTTGCTTATGTAATAGTTTAAGTAAGTTTGTTAATTTTATTTATTTAATCGCTTTTATGAATGCTTAAAGTGTTTATTATTATGCAATATATCATGTGAGAAAGAAAATAGTGGACTAATAATAAAAAATTAATTATAAGAAACACCTAATCAAGATGCGAAGTAAGAGTGAAGTCCCGAACACCGTTCTTTATTTGGACATCAAAAGGTTTGAGAATTATTTTTCAATGTTTTGTTAGGTGGCGATTTCATGATACCTACCTCTTTGAGTCTACTTTAGACGCCTTCGTAGGTTGATCATTAATAATAGATTGGTCCTAAAACCCTTTTTATTATGAAGTGACCAATTTATAAGATATAGTGAGCTTCAATCCAGTCTTGGATCCTAAAAGAGGGCTTTCGAGAACCAACCCGGACATCGAGCGAGCTCTGGCGCACGTCACACTTGGGTCACCCAAATATGCATTAATAGAAACCCTTTTGTATGCACTTTAATTTTGAGAGGCTTAATGTTGCCGAATTTTTATCATGCACCATATGTGTCCATTGGGTTCCATGTTGACCCTTGGATTAAGCCCACCTAGGAAAGAGATTTTTGACCATGTGTGTTAAAGAAATAAGGTAGCAATGAATTTTATGTGTGGTTATTGATGTTATATCTCATGATTATGCATCTAAATCATGCCCATGCATCATGCTGATAGCCTCATTTTTTAGCCATAATAGATTGCTCATCGCCCACGTGGTGTAAAAGCCCAAATGGTTGTCTTATCAGGAAGTTATTTTTAGAGTCAATAGTGGCGACTATGTTAGGTCAAAATTCAAATAAAGGTTTTGAGTCAAATACAGTGAGCATATCAAAAAGGTTTTCAGAGGAGTTGTCAGCATAATCAGAAGAGGAAATCGTGTCTGAGACTGCTCCACTAGTGGATACTTCTAGTTCTCAAGATTTGGATAGGAAATTGGATGACTTTAAAAGGGTAATGGTAGCAATGTTTGCTAGTTTCACGGCTAATTTTGCTTCTGCTTCTAGTACCCAGCCTACGGCACTACTAGTTTCATGAGTCAAATTGACCACTGCTGGGAAGACTCCTACAGCAACTGTTGCCATGGCTTCCCAAGTGTCTAATGTCAAAAAAAGTGGTACCACAGGGTTTTCTGGCTAAATATGGAATGGAACAAGAAAATTCCCACAATGGCAGATTGCATAGAAATTGATGATGAGCCTCAATTTTCTCAGGCAGTAAAAAGCAAGGCACCTCAGGTAGATAATTCACCATTAGGAAGATGGAAAGAAACTAAAGGCTATCGCTAAGATGTTTGCAATTGGGAAGGAAAGGAAAACTCCGAAGACACAAAGTTGGATAGTGATGAGCTTTTACCCTATAAATTCAAAATGCTCGATCTCTTAAAGTTTGTTAGCACTTCTGATCCATTAGCACATGTTAAACAATATTCCTCGGTGATGAAAGGGATCGCCCTCTCTAAGAGGCAAAAGGTGGAATGTTTTTATCTTAGCCTTGTTAGGCTCGTTGTCAACTAGTATCATGGATTAAATGAAAAGACTAAAAAAGACTGGGGGAGATTGAAAGAGAAGTTCCTCAAGAAGTATAATTGTAATACCCGCTTGGAGGTTACTTTGAAAGATCTAGAGTTATTGCAATAAAAGTCGAATGAATCCTTGCATGAGTACCTCATTCGATAGAGGAACAGAGTTATGGAGGTGAAAAAAAATACTAACCCTTTCAATCAAATCAAATTGTTTATTAATTAGAAATACAAGTCCCTATTTGAAGGAAGGTCTTAAGTTGAAGAGCCTGGAGGACTGGAAATCCCTTAAAGATATAGTTGTAGAAGTGGAGGGAGAATACTCAGCCAAGAAAGTGAGTTATATTAGTTTTAGTAGCAGGGATTACAATAACAATTATGAAGGTTACGAGAACACTGGATCCAATAATAATACCGATAATAGTAATGGAAGTGACAGTGGGGGAACGCTTAAAGTTTCAATTTCCAAGGTAATAAAATGGCATTATTTTGACTTGGCTAAGCCTTTGTCTTAGGTTCTCAATCAGCTTATTAAGGAATGAAAATTATAGCCACTACCACCGAAACCAGTAAAAACTTAAGGATTGGCAGGGCATAAGGCCAATCAATTTTATGTTTTCCACCCACACACAAGCCACTTAACAAACAATTGTTGAATTCTAAAGGACCATATCTAGAATCTGATTTACACAAAAAAAGGACTTGGAGAAGAGGGCTAATAAGTAAGGGGCTTATAAAGTTGTACCACCGCCAATTTTTATGATCGAATTCTAGCCTACTAAAGTGGTATGTGTTGAAAGGCTTGTATGATAATGATTACTTGGCTATCACTTATAGAGGCCATATAGATGATGAAAGCTCAATCGAAGATGGGTTCTAAGCTAATAGTTCCTAAAGAAAAACTTCCACAGCGTGTATCGATAAATAAAAAGGCAAAACATTTGCTGTTGCATTAGATATAATTAAAATTTCTTTTGATGATGTAATTTATGTTCCTAAACTAATTAATAAGGATGTATGTTTCTCTAATTATGTTAATAATATGAGCAACTCTATTTTTTGTGTTGTTTCTCTAATTATGTTAATAATATGAGCGATTCTACTTATTTGTGCAGTATCTTATCTTATTGCATCATGCTTAATGATAATCATGGCATAAAAAAGGCATTAATTCAATAAACATCATTCCATTTAGTTTTGCCACTTAAACAAGATTATGATTGTACTAGATATAAAATCTTGAAAAGTGAGCTTGAGAGATTGAAAAGAAAATAAACAAAAAAAAATAGCAGAGAGTCTCTAGTACATGATTGGTAAGCCAAAATCGATGTAAGAGTTTCCAAGAAAGATACGGATATGTGAGGTTTATATAAATTTCCTTAGCAAAATGAAGTATCTAACCTTTTTGGATGTTGGATACAAAAGATTTTAGTTTTAATACAACTTCAAGCAATACAAAGTCATAAACAAGTGCATAAAAAGAAAATATCTAATGGTCTCTTAATTGATAGGAGTGCAAGGTTGTCACAATCAATGAAATAAATCACAAAGCATCCAAATAAGGTTGTCAAAAAAAGAGAAAATAATAAAAAAAGGAAAAAGGAAAAAAAAGAAAAAGAAAAATAAGATAACAGATGAAGAAAAAGCAAAAGAAGAAAATAAGAATACCTTGGACTAAAAAGACAGTTAGGACAAGTTAACCAAAATGAATGACTTAAGAGGAAGCCAGAACTATTAAGGTCAGTGAGTCAACAAGTAAGGAAGTAGAACGACATGGTCAAAGAAACCAAAACATATTGTTTAGTCAGAAAGAGACACCTTTATATGTCATCGGGTTTTGATCAAGGTGTTAACAAGGATAATCCTTATTAATATTCAAAGATTCAGGAAGTGATGTGGGCCCAAAAAACAGCTAATTCACTATGTCAGCTTAGTTCAAAATAATCTAAAGAAGAAGACCCGCTCTGAATAAGACTTAGTGCAAGTGCATGAATCGAACTGATAAAGACCATTCGTCTTTGAAAGGCTAGTACAATAAGGGTTTTAATTCTACCAACTAGCACTAAAACTGAAGATGCAATCTAGTTCAACTATTTCCCAGAGGCATGATTGAGCAAACGGTCAATATCAATAGTGTATAAGTGAAGACTCAAAAAAAAGAAAAAAAAAAGAAAACATCAGCCTTATAAGTTGAAAACCCATAAAAGGCGTCCTAGGTAAGAATAGGCACCTCGCTATGGCAAAAACTAGAAAAAAGGCATCTTAGGCAAAAATTAGAGGTTGAGAGAAAAATTTCAATGATGAAAAATGAAATTAAATAGACAAGCATATTATGGCATCGAATGTATGTGTCGTAATTATCATTGTTGCCCATATGATGTCATCAGATTAGAATTCATAATTAGGCATTGTCATTAATGTTCTTATAAAGAACAAATAATATGTTAATACTAAGTGTTTATTGAGAAACGATTAGAGTCAAGGGCACAATACATGTAAAGAGCATTATGTAAGGGCAGCCCAAATAAGCAAATTTTTCTCCATTAACATGCTCAACATGGGCCTTAAGAGAATATATAATAATAATAATAATAATAATAATAATAATAATAATAATAATATCAACAACAACAACAATAAAAGGAAAAGAAAAGAACGATACAAAAAAGAAAGAAAGAAAGAAAATGAAAGAATAAAAGAATAAGAGTAAAAAAAGAAAAAGAAAATAAAAAGGATAAAAGTTAACGAAGAGGGTTAGATCCATTTCAGACAAAAGTTGGGCATAGGGTTATGTGAAAATTTTCAAAAAAATTTATTTTCCTCTAAAAAATGCTAGTGTGAAAACTCACAAGGGGCATACTACCTTTAAATAAATTACTGCAAGTATCTGAAATAATAAGGGATTGCTAGTGAAGAGAGCGGTTGAGTCAACTGGCACAATATCTAAGCCAAGTACGATCTCATCTAGATCAGTGGAAAAAGGTCAAGCCTATTGCAAATGCCATCAATGACAACAAAAAGCCAGTAGTCACCGGTGAATCCATTTTCGATCATGATCATGGTTGATTATTGAGCAAAATAAATCAGCAATATCATACTAATATGATAAGATTGTCAGAAAATCTATCCGAAGCATAAAAAAAGATCTCTAGAGATATAAGACCATTTTGGGGCACTAGTCTTGTGGTTATGGATGATAAAATTCTCAATGTTCGAACAACTTCTCTCTGGTAACTTTACATACAATTGGGGAAATATAGTAGAAGTCTTCAGGGCAAAAGCTACTCCCTTGATGGTTGCAAGTTCTTCAGATAGGGAGGCACGACTCTTGATATGTAAAATAGAGCATGTGGAATTATGGGTCCTAGCATCAAATAGCTACTAAAAGAAGTTTTATGTTGGGTTGAAATCTCTTTAATAAACTTTGACCAGAATGTGTGCCCAAGATTGAATTTTCCTAAGTTTTGAAGGCATCAAGTAATTTATACAATATGTTGAGGAACGAGTTAGCCATGGGTTTAGGGAAGTAAAGATAGACTATTTACCTTAAAAAACACTAAAAAGAACAAATAACTAAAAAAGAAGAAGACAAGGCAGAAAAACTAAAAAGAAAATACCTAAAAGTGAGTTTGCTAAAGGTTTGATGCCTTGAAAATGGAGATTTGAAAGGCTATTTATATGACAATAGCCATATTGTGCCCATGACTAGATCCCATAACCACCTGGGATGTGTTCTATTTAATTTGCATGTTGTGTACATTTCATGTACATAATTTATTGCATATACTTCTACACGAGTAATTTTACAGGTAAATACAGATAAGTCCCTCATGTGAAGTTAGTTACATTTACATATACAATGGGAAATTCCTTCAATTGGTGCAAGCTCATAAGCATTCAATTAGTTGTCACTACACAGAGGTTTCAAGCTTAACTAACTATATGAGACAAGTTTACAAGCTTTTTCAAGCTTGTATCCTGAAGATTGAGTAAATCCAGAAAAATGAAGTATGAAGGCAAGAGCTTACACCTTCAATAGCTTGACCTGATAAGCCAAAATCAGGGAGTATTTCTATTAAAAGCTTAAAAACAAAAAAAAAGAGAGAAAAAAAAAAAGAAAGACCGCATTTGATACAATACCAACATTAAGCTAACACTACGCAGGGGGTAATGTCGGAAGAAACAGTATGTGATCACCAAACCATTGCAATGTCAAAATTCATAAGCTTTACAGATTGTAGGGAGCAAGCCGATAAACTTTTTAAGCTTACTATATTCACATTGGCAAAATCAAGAATTAGTGCAGCCTCATAACCACCTATCACCTGGATGCTCAGTTCGCTATAGGGGGCAAGCTAATAAACTTTTCAAGCTTACTACATTACATCACTAAATCTAAGAATTAGCATAGCTTCATGACCAACTGTTGCCAGTTTTCTCACTCCGCTATAAGGGGCAAGTCAGTAAAGATTAATGGGACACCCTAAGAGTCAGATCTATCTTTAGCCATCCTTGCTGGGTGAAATTAGGTAATATCACTCATATGATTCATAAGATCTCAAACTAATTTTAGTGGAATCATTTTACAGGTATTTAAAGTCTCCTATGATCATTTAAAAATGAGAAATAGGGCCTCGATGTCCATCCTCTTTAGGACCTTGATGTCTATCCCTTGCAATACCCGAATGTCCATGCTTTTCAAGACCCTAATGTCCACCCTTTGTTGGACGCTAGTGTCTATCCTTATTAAGACCTTAATGTTCACCTTTTGTTGGATGCTGGTGTCTATCCTGATTAAGACCCTAATGTTCACCCTTTTATGGGATCTCGATGTCCACCTCAAATTAGGACCCCAATGTCTACCTCAAATTAAGACCCTCATATCTTCCCTTGCAAGTCTTTTTATAGGCATCATAAAGCCTTTTTTACATGCATCCCAAATCCCTTTTTTACAGATATTCCAAAGAACTTGTTATAGACATCATAGAGCCTTTTTTTTATAGGCCATCTTAAATCCTTTTCATAAGTGACCAAATCTTTTCTATAAGGAGCCAAATCCTTTTTATAGGTAGCCAAATCCTTTTTATAGGTAGCCAAATCCTTTTTACAAGTAACCTAATCCTTTATATAGGTAACCAAATCCTTTCTACATGTGACCCAAATCCTTTTTATAGGTGACCAAATCCTTCCTACAGGTAGCCAAATTCTTTTTACAGGTGACAAAATCCTTTCTACAGGTAACCAAATCCTTCTTATAGGTAGCTAAATCCTTTTTAAAGGTAACCAAATCCTTTCTACATGTGACCCAAATCTTTTTTATAGGTACTTATATCCTTTATAGGTGACCAAATCCTTTTTATAATTGACTCAAATCTTTTCTATGGGTGATCCAAATCCTTTCTATAGGTGACCCAAATCTTTTCAATAGGTGATCAAAGTCCTTTCAAGAGACACCAAAATTTTGATTCTCCAAGTTTCTCCATGCATCCCTAGGAGAAACTAAGAGGTCGCCTTCTTTGGCTAGTTGATAGCTTTGAATTTTAACTATGTTATTAGTATGTCTTAGTGTGTTTAGAATAATTTTTTGGTGTTAATTTGTTTAATTTTGTGTTTAATTTATAAGTTTCTAATTTTGTGGACTTAATTAAAATTTTGGTGTTTATTAGGTGCTTAATTGGAAAGAAGTAATTTTCACAGAGAAGCTTATTTGAATTTTTAAAGGAGTCAAAAGCATGTTGTAGTCCAGATTAAAACCCCTCTGTGAAGGAAAAATCCTTTTCTATTGTGGAGGACTTGAAATCGTGAGATGCAGAGTAGCCTTCCTCTATGGAGGGAATTCTCCCTCTACCGAGGCAACCCAAAAGTCATAGAGGAATTGATCACCTTGGTTGAGGGAGTTTTCTTCTTTATCAAGGCCAATGTCTAGGTAACGATATATTTCCTATTTTATTCTAGTTTAGGAAGGTTTTTGCAACTGATTTCTTCTGTTCTTTGAGTATTTAAGCAAATTAAAACACAAATATAAAAGGGGAACGAATTTTATTAAGTTGGTGACCTAGTTTTTAAGAGAAAAAAACTTACAGTTTGGAGGCTACAAATTGAAAGTTCTATAAAGACTTCAAGAGAAGCTGAAGATTTTATGTGTATTGTATCTTTTTATTTCAGTTTTTCTATTGTTTTTAAGATAAACAGTGAGTAATTTTCTTTACTTTTGCTAGGAAAAACTTGAACCCTCATTCTTTCATTGTAATAACTTTGGTTTGTGCTTAATTTGATATTTGATATATTGAATAAATGGTTAGTTATCAATTTCATCTATGACTTATGATTTACATGTTCTTGGTTAATTTACTTGTGTTGATGCATGGTTATATTCTAAAAATTGAGGCAATTATGTGTTAATCTAGAGTAAAATTAAGACTAAAAATTATGAATTAAGAATAGGCTGGAGTTGGATCTCTCAAAAAAGGGTCTAATGAAAGTTTAGAAATTTATATAACTATTAGATTATTTATAATCCAAGAGTTTAATGCTTAGAACCAAAGGGCTTAGACAAGTCTGTACCTCAAAAGAAATAAAAAAAATACAATTTTCAAAATACAGGGGAAGGTCACAGTTACTAACAATTCCTAGTAACCGTGAGCCCAGACTTGTGATAAGGGTCACGGTTACTACCAATTTACTAGTAACCGTGAGCCATGATGCTCTTTGGTTCTGGACTAAAACAATGGACTACCTCACAGTTACCAACAATTTCGTAGTAACCGTGAAGTAGGGTGATGAACTCGGGTTACGGTTACTATGAATTCCTTAGTAACCATGAGATAGCATGGGTTTTGTTTCTGGACCAAAGTTCATTTCCTCACGGTTACTAAGCCTAGGGTGGTAACCGTGAAGAAATGCTATGAGACTTGGTCACGGTTACTATGAAACCTTGGTAACCGTGATCCATAAAATACTTTTGGTTTGGACTAAAAATTAGGCACCTCATGGTTACTATGAAATTCATGGTAACCGTGAGCCCTAAACCACCTCGAGATCGATTTCCAGTCTTGACTTCTAAACCAAGTTTTGACCTAAAAAACAACAATTTTTGGAAACATGGCCTTCAACAAAGTTGTAGGACTAAGTTTCTAGTTTTCAAAACACTAAAAATCATTTCAATAAGACCAATAAAACTCCAGTTATTCAAGAAACACCACAAACTATTCATGAAGGCAAAATCACAACCACAATCAGGTTTTAATATCGATTTTCACTATCATGCAGTGGAAATCAGATTTCGGTCTCTTCTAACAAAATCAAGACATGCAAGTCTAGTTTATATATCAGCTAGAATTTCATAATTTAGACAACTATAGATCAAGATATGAGCAAAAGTGTACAAACTGGTCAAATGATCTTTAAAACAGATTTTCGTATTTTGAACTAAAACTTGCATGCTTTCAACTCTAAACCCTTCTAAGCTTCAAATCATCCATAAAACACATGGGAGAGGCACTCAAGATCTCTATCATGACAAGTCAATATATATATACCCATACAAAACCCTAAGTTTCCATACTTTACTAAGCTCCAAGTCTTCTTTAACCTTGGAGAGCCTCTTTCCCTTTTCTTTTGCTTGATCCTTCTTCTATAATACAAGACACTTTCATGAATATTTCTCAGTCTAGATAAAGAACAACACATATCAAAGAAGAAACAAATTGTCTTACCACTAAACCCAAGCAAACCTTTCTTCTTTTTGTCAAAAACCCAAAAATTCTAGAGAGAGAATTTGAGAGATAGAGTTTAGGGTAAGAGAGAGAGGTTGAAGATGAAGATTGAAGGATGAAGGCCAAGTGGTTGGCCGGCCATCACTCCCTCAAGAATATCTCCCTCCTTTTCTCAATGATTGGCCCAAATGTCATGTTAAAGCCAAACTTGCCATTTAGTCCCTTAACTTTTCTTTATTTCTAGTAATACCCCACAACTTACCCTTAAACTTTTAAATTAAGTCCTTTTTCATACATTTATACTTAATTAGGCATAAACACTAATACTTAATTAGTGATAACTCTTCTAGGGTGTATTGAGGGGCATTACAACTCTCTCCCCCTAAAAGAATTTCGTCCTCGAAATTCATACCTGTATTGAAGAGCTGAGGGTATTGAGCCCGCATAGCTACTTCAGGTTCCCAAGTCGCTTCTTGTACTCCATGGTGTTGCCATAACACTTTGACTAGGGGGATATCTTTATTCCTTAACTGTTTAACTTCCCTGGCTATAATCTATTTAGGCTCTTCATCATACGTATAATCAATTTTGACACTGATATCTTACACTGGTATGATGTGTGATTCATCAGTACGATATCGTCGGAGCATCGAAACATGAAAAACATTATGGAACTTTGATAGTTCACTGGGAAGATCCAGTCGATAAGCTACCAGTCCAATTCGTTCCAAGATTCTATAAGGACCAATAAACTGGGGACTGAGCTTTCCTTTCTTTTCGAATTGTAGTACTTTTCTCCATGGGGACACCTTTAAAAACACTTTATCATCAACCTGATATTCAATATCCTTTCTTTTCAGATTCGCATACGATTTCTGTCTATCGCTGGCTTCTTTCAATCATTGCTTGACAAGTTAAATCTTTTCTTTGGTATCTTTAACAATGTTAGGACCTGTCAACTTGCTTTCAGCTAACTCCGTCCAGCAGGAAGGAGTTTTACATTTTCGGCCATAGAGAGCTTCATAAGGTGGCATACCAATGCTAGTTTGATAGCCATTATTGTATGCAAACTCCATCAAAGTCACATATTTGTCCCAACTCCCGGGAAAATCTAAAACGCAGCCTCTTAACATGTCTTCTAACACCTGTATGATTCTCTCCGACTGCCCATCAGTTTGAGGATGAAAAGCAGTACTAAGAAGGAGCTTTGTGCCTAAGGCTTGTTGTAGACTTTTCCAAAATCTGGAAGTGAACCTCGGATCCCGATCTAAAACAATTGACATTGGTACCCCATGCAATTTAACAATCTGGTCTATATACAATTCAGCTAACTTATCCATTGAGTAATTGGTTTGAACCGGTATAAAATGAGCCACCTTTGTCAATCTATCTACTATGACCCACACTGCATCATGTCTTCTTTGAGTTGTGGGTAGACCTAAAACAAAATCCATAGTGACATTGTCCCACTTCCACTGAGGAATGGGAAGAGGATTCAGCAATCCCCGAAGGAAGTTGATGCTCTGCTTTCACTTGCTGACATGTTAGGCATTTGAAAACATACTCAGTCACATCTTTCTTCATTCCCGGCCACCCATAGAACTGTTTCAAATCTCTGTACATTTTATTTCTATCGGGATGCATGGTGAATATTGTACTATGGGCTTCTTGTAATAAAGCCTCCTTCAGTTCTTTAACATCTGGCACACACAAACGATTCTGATAGTAAAGACCACCATCATTTCTAATAGAATAATCTATCGGACCTCCTGTATAAACTGATTGAGCCAATTGTTGCAGCTTTACATCATCTACCTGTGCATCTATAACTGTCTTTCTTAGATTAGGGCGAGCTCGCAACTGAGCTAACAAAGCCCCATCGGATGCAAACTTCAATCTACAACCTTGTAATAACAAGGTTGCCATCATCTTCCTGCTCAAAGCATCAGCTACCACATTAGCCTTTCCTGGGTGGTAGTCGATTGTACAATCGTAGTCTTTAAATAATTCAAGCCATCTGCGCTGTCTTAAATTAAGATCTCGCTGAGTAAGCAAGTATTTAAGACTCTTGTGATCTGTATAGATTCTACACTTCTCACCATAAAGGTAATACCGTCATATCTTTAAAGCAAATACAACTGCAGCCAATTCTAAATCATGAGTCAGATAATTCTGTTCATGAGGCTTTAACTGTCTTGATGCATAAGCCACTACTTTACCCTCTTGCATCAACACACACCCCAATCCATTCCTAGATTCATCACTATAGACAGCATATTCCTTACCCGCTATTGGTCGGGTAAGAACCGGAGCTTCAGTTAACATCTTCTTTAACTGATCAAAACTGGCTTGGCAATGGTCTGTCCACTCGAAACTAGCTTCTTTTCGAAGTAACTTAGTGAGCAGAGAGGCAATGACTAAAAAACCTTTCACAAACCGCCTATAATAGCTGGCTAGGCCCAAGAAACTTCAAACTTCTGGCACATTTCTAGGCGGTCTCCAATTTACTATAGCCTCATCTTTCTAGGGTCCACCCTGATGCCTTCTGAAGACACCACGTGCCCAAGGAAAGAAACTACTTTAAGCTAGAACTCACATTTGCTTAACTTGGCATAAACATGTTGTTCTCTTAAAGTCTGTAACACTATTATCAAATGTTCTGCATGTTCCGATTCATCACGAGAATAAACCAGGACGTCATCTATAAACACTACGACAAACTGATCTAAATAGGGTCCAAACACCCTATTCATCAAATCCATGAAGGCTGCAGGTGCATTAGTCAACCCAAAGGCATTACTAAGAATTCGTAATGACCATATCGAGTTCTAAAGGCAGTCTTCTGCACATCCATGTCTTTGACCCGAAGTTGATAATATCCCGACCTCAGGTCAATTTTAGAAAACACTCCTGCACCCCGCAACTGATAAAAAAGATCCTCAATCCGAGGTAAAGGATACTTGTTCTTCACTGTCACTTTGTTAAGCTGTCTGTAGTCGATGCACATTCTCAAAGTGCCATCCTTCTTTTTAACAAATAACACCGGTGTGCCCCAAGGTGACACACTGGGCTTAATGAAGCCTTTATCTAATAATTCCTGTAACTGAACCTTTAACTCTTTTAGTTATGTTGCTGCCATTCTATAAGGTGCTCTAGAGATAGGAGCAATTCTAGGCAAAGTCTCAATAGATAACTCGACTTCCCTCTCTGGTGGCAAACCCGAGAGTTCCTCAGGAAAAACATCAGAAAACTCATTAATCATAGAAACATCTTGAAGGTTGACTATCTCCTTCTTAGAATCAAGAACCAAAGCCAAAAATGCTTCGCATCCTTTTCTAAGGAATCTTTTTGCTTTCATAGCAGAGATAACATTGGTTAAGGGTGTTGACTTAATTCCCTGAATCAATGTCTCTGCTTCCCCATCGTTCTTAACTAGTACTGTTTTAGCTTTACAATCCACTATGGCATGATATCTAGACAACCAATCCATACCCAGGATTACATCAAATTCATGGAAAGGTAAAACAATTAGGTCAGCTGGGAACTCTCTCTCTTGAATTCTAATAAGGCAATTTCTATAAACTTCATTTACATGCATACTGTGGCCCAAAGAACTGATTACACATATATCATAATTCATATGATCAATACCAGATACATTTCTACCTAGCTCCCCAATACAAATATAAGAATGTGTAGATCCTGGGCCTATAAGCACATGCACATTAGTATTAAAGAGGGAGAATGTACCAACTATGAGCTCAGGAGCATCAGCATCTTCTCGACCTTTCATAGCATAAGCTCAAATAGGAGGTGTCAGAGCAAAAGGTCGATCCACAGTCTCAGAAGCATTCCTAGACTGGGCTCTAAACTGGCCCGATCCACCTCTGCCTCTACCACAACCTCTACCTGAAGAGGGTGCATTAGAAGCTCCTCGATTACTCTGTTGACTCGAAACTTGATCCTGTTGCATAGGACAATTGGCTATAAAATGCTCTGGCCGGTGTCTAGCAAGTGTACTAGATCGGCTAGTAATACAGGAAAATATAGATTAAGACCTCAAATATCGTACCTAAGGAAACATGGATTGCCAAGGATAATATCTATGTATGAATTAAATCAATCCGAGATAGTTTCCCAAATGTTTTTGATTTAGAAAAAAATAAACAAAATAAACAATAAAACAAAATAAAAGCATGAATTAAAAACAAAACAATAATTGAAATTCTCTCGCTAAAGAAACTATCCAACTTAACTTTCATTGTAATGACTTAAGTTCAATAGAAACACCAGTGATTATGGAAAAACTAGTAATAAAGCAAGATATCTTTATTCAAGTATATCATTCTTAGTATTAAACTCATAGACAAATCTAATACTTAGCATGCAAATCTAGTTTCAACTTCCTAAACTTTCATTGAAGCCTTTCTCAAGTGATTCAACTCCAATTTATTCTTAGTTCCTCCTCTCTTAGTATTAACCAATAAAATTAACACATAATCATCTCATATTTCGAATAATAATCATGCATAAACATTAAAGAGTTAACCCAAGAACATGCAAATCATTAACTATGTCAAAACCAATTTTTAGTTATTTATTCAATAAACCAACAATCAATCTCAACACAATCAAAGATAAAAATATGCTTAAAACCAAGAAATAATCAACCAATATTGAAATTAAGCTCAAAATAAAGTCATAACAATGAAAATATAAGTTTTCAAGAATCCTTTAGCAAAAGAAGAAAAACTACTTCCTAAACATAATTAAAAACTAAAGACAAAGTTGAAAAGAAAAACAGAAAAATAATGTAAAATAAACTAAGCCTAATTCCCTAATTGATCTCCATTGATTCTAAGATTGGATCCTTTCTTTGGTGTTTAAGCCTTCTATTTATAGGCAAAAGACGTTGTGGATCACTTCTCAAACTCCAAAATCAAATAGGAAGCAAACTCTGCCCAAAACAGGAAGTTCGAGAAAATCCTTCGCGAAGTGGGAGTAGGAATCACGTGGCCACGGCTTCCCCTTTGTATTTGAACACGTGGTCACGTGTTCTATAAGGCTTCCTTCACACGTGGCCACGTGTGGTCCTTCACTTGGAATCCACGTGGTCACGTGTCTTCAATGCTTCCTCCTTTTAGTCTTTCACGTGGCCATGTGTTGCTTAGTTCATTTTCACACATGGCCATGTGTTCTTTTCTTCTTTAATTCACGTGGCCATGGGTCTTCAATCTTCACTCCTTCACGTGGCCACGGGTTGATCACTTCATTGTTTTCACGTGATCACGTGTAAAGCTTCTGGACTAAATGCTCAATTTTCTCGCATCAACTTCCAATATTTGCACATTTGGCCCTAATCTTTGCCTTTTTTCCAATTAAGTCCTTTTTCTTGCAAATTAACCCTGAAAAATACCAAAATTTAAAATTAACTCCAAAAACATAAAATTAACCAATTAAACTCAAATCTAACCTAATTAACACAAAATTAACTCAATTTAACACATAAAAACATACTAAAAACATCATATAAATCACTATTATCATGCTCCGTGCTGCCACATCTGAAGCAACCACCTGTGAGCATTCTACAAGTGCCCCAATGTTGCCTAAAACAATAGGTACATTCTGGAGCTTGGCCTCTGCCTTGTCCTGATGCAGTACCTCTACCAGATCCGGCTGAAGAAAAAGCCCCCTGCTGTCTACCTCTAGATGTTAGGGTGATTGCCAGATGACATTGGCTAATCTCCTTGAGTCAACGTCAATCTTTTCCCGGATGAGGAACCACCCCGAGAAAAACTTCTTCTTCTTTGCTCTCTTTCTCTTTTCACATTCTCTTCTTTCTCAACCCGGATAGCTGCTTGAACCAGTTGATGATAATCCACAGGGTGCAAAGAAATAGGCCCTATCAAGTGATCCCGAATCTGATCATTTAATCCATCTTCGAACTGGCGACACTTGAAAGTCCCAGTCAGCATTGGTTTTGGTGCATACTTGCTCAAACGACTGAATTCTGCCTCAGGTTCGGCCACTGACATACCTCTCTGCTTAAGATTCAGAAACTGCTTCAATCTTTCATCTTTATAAGCTTCAGTCACATACCTCCTTTTAAACTCAGCTACAAAGAATTCCCAAGAGAGGGAATCGGGTAGCTGAGGTTGTGTCTGAACTAATTTCCACCAGTCATAGGCCGTTCCTTGAAGCAGGGACACAACACAAGTCACCTTGTGACTGGCGGGGCATTGAACTTCTGTAAAAACCCGCTCCAACCTTTCAAGCCATAACTCAACTTTCTCAGACTCGTCCTAAGTAGAGCCTAGAAATTCTTCTGCACCATGCTTTCTGATCTCAGAAATCGGAACCTTTGCGTCATCCTTTGCAAAATCTGTGCCATATCATGGGAAATCTTCAATAAGGCTTCCCCAGACTCAATAGCAGCTGCACTACCTCTAGTGGATGCAGAAGATTCTGGCTGAGAATGATTCAATTGACCCGGTAGATTGCTCTCAGCCGATTCATCTACCACTTCACGATGACTTTCCATCTCTAGCTATATCAAAGAAACATAGGGACAGCCACAATCAGCCAACATCAATAAAATTCTATATCTATAACTTTTAAAATTCCTATCGACCAAAACCACCTAAACCAGGGCGCTCTGATACAAAAAAATGTAATGACTATACTAGATAATCCTAATTATTGTTACTAATTACATTCATGAATCCCATTAATGCTATGACTTATCTGTTAATGATGCATATATGAGCATACATACATTCATACTGTCATATGTTGATGATCATTCTTTACATAACTTTATAATTACATGCCTTTAAATACAAATACATTGGATGTAACCAAAAGAGATGCAAAAGTTATTTCATACATCAAAATGCTACTTCTAATATGATGTCGGCTTGGGAGATTGTTGGCTTTGTCCTTAAACAAAATTTCTACCCTGCGAACCTACATGGATAAACACCCGTGCTAAGCTAAAAAGGTTAGTAGGGAACAACTAATAACATACTGATAATTACTTGCAGTAGTTATCAACAAGCATACAACAACAATAATATACAATGTATTATCTGGATTAATAAAGATATAACTGTATCCTTTAATTATAACAGTAACATATTTCATACTGTATATGCATATCATTATTTTCATAAATGGCCTGCGTACAATCCTGTGGGTGTGGATAACAGGTGTAATGGATACTCGAAGGTATCAAAATAGAAGGATACCCAAAGGTATCTAAGCAGAAGTCTCATGTAGAGACAAACAGAAGACTTATAAGAGTCAAACAAAAGCAGATGCGATAGGAACCCTATAGGCATGCGTATCTATCCACATCTACGTACAGGCACAAGTCAATCATCTTTCATATCTTATGAACTTTTTTTAACATATTCCATTATAGCATTAATAAATGCAAAGCACTTCATACATTGTTTTCTCATAGTAAAAGCAATCATATACTGTCATTGCAAGGAAGTAATTCATGCTTGTTCCATTTTAAGGTAATAAGACTTACCTTTCAATTATTAAGCAATTCTTGCAATTTAAAGGGATTCCTTGCTGTATACTTGCAATTTAGAAGATACATTTACTATATGACTGTAATCTATGATGATTTATAAGCTTAGGAAGGGCTTAGACAAGTCTGTACCTCAAAAGAAATAAAAAAAAATACAGTTTTCAAAATACAGGAGAAGGTCATAGTTACTAACAATTCCTAGTAACCATGAGCCCAGACTTGTGATAAGGGTCACGATTGCTACTAATTTCCTAGTAACCGTAAGCCATGATGCTCTTTGGTTCTGGACTAAAATAATGGGATACCTCACGGTTACCAATAATTTCATAGTAACCGTGAATTAGGGTGATGAACTCAGGTCACGGTTACTATGAATTCCTTAGTAACCAAGAGATAGCATGGGTTTTGTTTCTGGACCAAAAGTTCATTTCCTCATGGTTACTAAGCCTAGGGTGGTAACCGTGAAGAAATACTACAAGACTGGGTCACGGTTACTATAAAACCTTGGTAACCGTGATCCAGTAAATACTTTTGGTCTGGACTGAAAATTAGGCACCTCACGGTTACTATTAAATTCATGGTAATCGTGAGCCCTAAATTGCCTCGAGATCGATTTCCAGTCTCAACTTCTAAACCAAGTTTTGACCTGAAAAACAACAATTTTTGGCAAAATGGCCTTCAACAAAGTTGTAGGACTATGTTTTTAGTTTTCAAAACACCAAAAATCATTTCAATAGGACCTGTAAAACTCCAGTTATTCGAGAAAAACCACATACTGTTCATGAAGGTAAAATCACAACCACAATCAGGTTTCAATACTTATTTTCACTATCATGCAGTAGAAATCAGATTTCAGTCTCTTCTAACAAAATCAAGACATACAAGTCTAGTTTTTATATCAGCTGGAATTTCATCATTTAGACAACTATAGCTCAAGATATGAGCAAAAGTGTACAGACTGGTCAAAATTTCTTTAAAACAGATTTTCGTATTTTCAACTATAACTTGCATGATTTCAACTCTAAACCCTTCTAAGCTTCAAATCATCCATAAAACACATGAGAGAGGCACTCAAGATCTCTCTCATGACAAGTCAATATATATATACACATACAAAATCTTAAGTTCCCGTACCTTACTAAGCTCCAAGTCTTCTTTAACCTTGGAGAGCCTCTTTCCCTTTTCTTTTGCTTGATCCTTCTTCTATAATACAAGACACTTTCATGAATATTTCTCAGTCTAGACAAAGAACAACACATATCAAAGAATAAACAAATTGTCTTACCACTATACCCAAGCAAACCTTTCTTCTTTTTGTCAAAAACCCAAAAATTCTAGAGAGAGAATTTGAGAAATAGAGTTTAGGGTAAGAGAGAGAGGTTGAAGATAAAGATTGAAGGATGAAGGCCAAGTGGTTTGCCGACCATCACTCCCTCAAGAATATCTCCCTCCTCTTCTCAATGATTGGACTTAATTGCAATTCTAGTGTTTATTAGGTATTTAATTGGAAAAAGAAGTAATTTTCATGGAGAAAAGATAAAATTAGCTTATTGGAATTTTTAGAGGAGTCAAAAGTATGTTGTAGTCCAGATTGAAGTCCCTTGGTGGAGGAGATTTTCTCCTCTACCGAGGAAAATTTAAAGAGACAGCAAAAACACCCACTTCAGTGGAGAAAAAATCCTCCTCTACCGAAAAGGACTTGAAATCTTGAGTTGCAGAGTAGCCTTCCTCTATAAAGGAGAATTCTCCATCTACTGAGGCAACCCAAAAGTCATAGAGGAATTGATCACCTCGGTGGGGGGAGTTTTCTCCTCTACCGAGGCCAATGTCCAAGTTACGATATGTTTCCTATTTTCTTCTAGTTTAGGAAGGTTTTTGTAGTTGATTTCTTTCGCTCTTGGAGTATTTCAGCAAATTAAAACACCAATATAAAAAGGGAACGAATTTTATTAAGTAGGTGCTCTAGTTTTCAAGAGACAAAAACTTAGGGTTTGGAAGCTACGAATTAAAAATTCAGTAAAGGCTTTAAGAGAAGCTGAAGATTCTATATGTATTATATCTTTTATTTTAGTTTTTCTATTGTTTTCAAGATGAATAACGAGTAGTTTTTTTTATTTTTGCTAAGAAAAACTTGAACCCTTATTCTTTTATTGTAATGACTTTGGTTTGTGCTTAATTTCAATGCAAATGTATTATTTTCTTAATTCCTGAGCTGATTCATATCTTAAGTTTTGTTGATTTGATATTTGATCTATTGAATAAATTGTTAGTTATCAATTTTATTTATGACTTATGATTTGCATGTTCTTGGTTAATTTACTTGTGTTGATGCATAATTGTGTTTTGAAAATTAAAGCAATAATGTGTTAATCTAGAGTAAAATTAATAATAAGAATTTTGAATTAAGAATAGGCTGGAGTTGGATATCTCAAAAGAGGGTCTAATAAAAGTTTAGGAATTTATAAACCGAACTTTTATACTAAGTATTAGATTGTTCATAATCCAAGAGTTTAATGCTTAAAATGATATTCTAAATAAGATATTTGACTTTACACTGGTTTTTCATAATCACTTATGTTATTTTTAATTAAGTCATTGCAATAGAAGTTAAGGTGGATAGTTCCTTTAGCAAAAGTGCTTTTAATATTGAATTTTACCACCTTTTGAAATCTTATTTTGTTTTTACTTTTACAATTTGTTGTTTTAATTTCATTATTTTATTTGTTTAGTAATTGTTTTTAACTTAGTTAATTAATCATCACTCTAAAACTTAGGAATTCTTTCACACATCATTCACTCTAAAATCTAGAATACACAAGGTATATAATCCCTAGGGTAAGATATTTAAGGGTCTTAATCTTATTTTCTTATATTGCTAGCCGATCTAGTATACTTGCTAGACATCGGTCATAAGTGTTTCTTTTTTTATTCTAAATTTTGGCTCACCAAAGCACCAAATGCACTTGCTTCTCCAAACTTGGGGGTTATTGTAAACACAAGGTTTTGAGACATTTTTTTATCAATGTTACCTAATAAGGAAAACTACTTTTATAAAATACAAGAAATTGATGAGTTTTAGGGTCGCTGTGTGTTTTTTGATCTTTTTTTAAGAAATAATAAAAAATGATAAAAAAATGAAAAGATAATAAAAAAGAAATAAAATAATAATAATTATAGTAAAATAAAAGAAAAGGAAAAAAATAATATAATAAATAAATAAATAAGAAAAAGAAAAAAATTAAATTTGTCCAACTTTGCCAACTTGCCAAGTTTTAATTATTGAATTTGTGAAATGGAAATATTTAGCTAAATTGGCCAAATTGTTTAGATGAAATAGTTATTCACGATTGTGTTCACTTTTTGTCAAAAACAAATTGGCCGACTTGCTAAATTTTTAATTATTTGGTGACTCACAGTCATGAGTCACCACTTTATAGCTGAGTCATCACTTTTTGCCTATAAATTGGCCGATTTCGGACATTTTCGAGGTTCCTTTGGTTTTAACTTTCAATTTTTTGATTAATTTCCTGCATTTTACCTTCAAACTTTATTTAGTTTTTATTCATTCTTGAGCCAAAATTCACTCTTTTTCTTAAACTTTCTTCAAAAGTATAAATTTTAACTTTCATCTTTTAATGTTTCTTCATTATATTGCCATCAGTACTATCCTAAAACTCGATAATCTATCGTTTACTCGAGTAAGTATATTAAAAATAATACATATTAAAAATAATACATAAAGTCTTCTTTTTAGATTCAATATTTTTAACTATCAAATTTATATATTCATTCTTGAATGGATACAACCTTGGTGGCCATAATACCAATTTCATTATTATTTTGTTAATTTTCAAATGGCAAAATATCTTTAATAATATCCTATACATCTCGAGATTTCATAAAAATGAAGTCGTGTATGGCGACTGAGGGGATGTTGTTTGAGACTTGTATACGCTGGAGAGGTAAAGGGAGTTAGGTTTGGTAAGGCCAAAAACCCTATAAGAGAAAGACTTGCTCGGTCAGACTGGGCTTGAATACTTTGATGCTTAAGTTAGTTTCAAACTTTTTAGAGAGAGAATTATGCAAAATGTGCAAGAATTCTCGTTATGTATTTTTAAAAATGAACCTAGTATTTATAGTGGTGAAAAGTCCATTTGCAAGGCCTGCTTCAATGTCAGAGCAGGTAGGCAGCAGTGGTGATGTTTGACAATTGGTGGATGGGATAGTAGTGTTTGTTAGGATATTCTAATAAGATAGGGCTGTCTTGGCTAATCAGGTTATCCCATTATGTGAACTTTCGACATGCCTCTAGCAGTGTGTGTGAGGTTGTGTAGCACTAGGCCTCTAGTGGTTCAGGCTTCTTAGCTGATTAGGCCTTTCTTCTTATTGTCCTATTTATTTAAGAAATATTATGCATTATCATTTATCCCTCCTTCTGATGCTTCGATCGGTGGATTGGGTCATGGGAAGGTTTCAGATGCGACATTTCACGACATGGATTACATCTTGTCAAAACCTCTAATGTAGATAAGGAAGATGTTTAGGTAAATACCTGGAAATTCTTTTTAGCTTGTCTGTTTTGGATTTTTGGTCATTTTTCTTCCGAGCTCGCCAGCTTTTAATGGTTAGTTTCATAGCTATCGATGTTGTTTTCTTTAAGCTAGTTATTTCTTTAAGCTAGTCTTGATTCCCTAATGGAATATTAGCCAGATGTTATGCCCTATTGTTGTGTGGCTTTTAGCTTTATGAGTTTTTTTGGCTTCGTGAGCCTATTTAGCTTTGCATTCTTTTTGCTTTGCTTTGAAAGGTGGATTTCCTTTTTCTAGGTTTAGCTTTGGTGATATCCCGTCAAATGGGTTCTTTTAACATCGTATTATGTGTTTGATTTTCACACTTTCACACTTTTTCTTTCTTAGTATTTGTCATGTTGGGCACTTCTGTGCTTGCAAGGTATTGCTTTGTGGTGTTTATCATTCATTTGCATTAAAGGTTTTTGTAAAAAAGAAGGGTAGTATTTGAACCGCGCCCTACGCTCGTATGTAGCTTTGGCATTTCTTCTTTCGAGTCACCGGACACCCGATTTTACCCCCGGAACCAAGGGATCATCGAGTTCGAATGAGTAAACCTCTTTCCTTTATAGTTTGATATACTTTTAGGGTCAAAAGCAGGTTGAGATTCGCCATCCAGGATGACAATCGCTTCATGATAGGAAGAGAGACTCAAACTCGACTTGCCATAATCATAAACCTCAAAAGGTGTGACATGGCAAATCCAGGTGTCCCTATCTTATCGCTAAACGATCGATGATCAGGAGAGCGTCTTGTTGGGCACCAGAAGGCTGAATAGTAAAGAGTCGCCATCCAATGAAACATTGGGAAAGAAGGGTGTTCTGACCTATGAGGCCAAAAACCCAGAGAGGGTCGAAAATTCCACTCTTATTTTTATCTTGACAAATGTGACATAACAGCTTTCAGATTAATCGTATTATCTCTTTTCTTTCAAGCAAGAATAGAATAAATAAAGAAATTAAAAGTGCATCCAATTACGTAAAAAAGCGTAAATCATGATATAGAATAAAGTGGTAAAGACATCCATAAATCGAGTAGTTCATTATGGTCCTTTGAGGTGAAGACTTTGGTCCTTACATGTGGATTATCGAAGAAGCATTCATTACGAGATCTTAAAGACAAGGACTTGTCAGCCCAAGTTTTATTTAAGAAATATCTCATGTTATTTAATTATATACAAAAATCATTTACATTATTAAAGGCTAATTTTTACATGCGAGTTTTCTAAGCAAAAATGTGGACATTGGTCCAATTTTATTAATGAAATATCCCAATTAATTACTATAAATATTTTTTATGACATTCTTCATTTGTGATCGAAAGAGTATTTTTACAGCAAAGAGGAAGTATAGTGTACTTACTTGAGCACTTTTCTGGTCACATCCATGAAAGACTTTATTTCTCGGGAGCAATAATAATAGCAACAATAATGACAACAAAAATAGTAATAATGATAATAATAACTAATAATAATAATAATAATAATAATAATAAATAATAATAATAATAAACGAAAAGAGAATATTCATGAAATTAATTAAAGTAAAAAAAAGATAAAAAGATAAGGATCCAGCACGTATCTCGAAAAATGCACGAGGGTGCATTTGACGACATACGGTCAACTCATCTACCTTAAAAAGCAAGAATACATACTTTGGGCCATGCACCGTTTAATGCGCGAGTTGCGCCTCAACCGATGCACGGCTATATCAGCCTAATAACAGTGAGTTTTCTTCCCTTTTTAAAATAGAATCCTCATCAACAGCAGATCCAAAGGGAGCAAAAAGAAGAGCTTAAATATAAACATGAACTTTTTAAATCGGGTTTAAGAAATGGACAAAATGGAAATTAAAGAAGATGACCTAATAATTTCTATCACACAACAATATACCCCTTTCAAAGGGTTTCACAAGCTAAATCTAAACAAGATTAATATATAATAAAACTAACAGATGAAAAGAATGATAAAATTTATTTGTAATTATGAAAATACTTAAAAAGACCTTTTATATTACCTTCAATGTACTTACTCAATTAGACTATCGAATGTTGGATTCATAGATCTTTTGTAGTATTGAAGTAGTTTAAGAAACAATTGAAGAATTAAGAGCTAAAAGCCAAAAATTCACTTTGGCTTAGAAAACTTTTAAAGCTATTGGAAGTTTCTAAGATTTTTCTTTGGAAGCGATGTTGACTCTCTCTTTAAATCTAAAACTCAACTAACCAACCAACCCCTGAGAAAGAATCAGAGGAAACTTATAAAGAGTGGAGTGTACGGTCGTAAAAATGGGTGTGCACGGTTGTACACTCAGGTGGTACCCCTCACTTATTCACTTGCTTTATAGGAAAGTCCACCACCGTTTGAGTGTACGGCCATACCATGGGTATGTATGGTTTTACACTCCAAAAGGAGGTCAACTTGCCTGAAAAGGCAAGATTCCTTGAAATGCATGACTATACACCCCTGAATGTAAGGTCGTGCATTCTGAAAAGGGCAAAAAATCCTACCTTGTAGCCCAACCGATGAATATTCTTCAAATATATGAGTTCATAGGCCATAAATGCACGACGTGCAAGGCTCTTAAGCACACATAACTCAATTTCAAGTTCCCAACTGAGGGTATATTTCATCACTTGCCCCTCTTGAGCCAATCAGCTACGCAGACCAAGCTTAGAAATCTTTAAAAAGGATTTTCAGAAAATAATTCCAATACCAAAAAGGGTTCGTCATCCTAGATTCACTATTTCTAAAATAGTAGTTTTTCTCATTAGGTAATCCTGACAAAGGCCTCCTCAGGATCCATTGCTTACAATTGCCCCAACTTTGGGGAGGCTAGTGCACACACGGGAGTCTAGATGAGCCAAAGTTCAAAGTAGGAGAGAGATACTTGCCTGAGAAGGCAATCTCAATGTTTGCTTATTAAGAAGGCTTGGTTGGGGAACAATGCCAGCCTATGGCGTGTCCCCTGGTTCAGAAGTGATTCCACTTCTGCGGCTATACCCTGACTTGAAGGCGATCCCACTATATAGCTATACCTTAACTTGAAGGCAATTCCACTATGTGGCTATACCCTGAGGCGATCCCACTCTGTGTTTATACCTTGACTTGAAGTTGATTCCACTATGTGGCTATACCCTGAGGCGATCCCACTCTGTGGCTATACCTTGAGGCAATCCCACTCTATGGCTATACCCTAAGGCAATCCCACTCTATGGCTATGCCTTGACCTAAAGGTGATCCCATTATGTGGCTATACCTTAAGGCGATCCCACTATATGGCTATACCTTGACTTGAAGGTGATCCCACTATGTGGCTATACCCTGAGGCAATTTCACTATGTGGTTATACCTTGATTTGCAAAAATTTTGTGAGAATATTGGGGTGGCTTAAATCTGAAGTTGACTTGCATGACCACTTGCCGCCTGCAACGGAAGGAGTGCCATCATAAGTAGCACTCATGAGGCTGCACTGGTTGATGTTGTGTAGCTAATTGAATATAGCTTGTCCTGCATTTGCAGTGTTGAAAATGTTAGATTGGGATTTGTTGCCCCTAGTCTCCTCTATTAAGACACTTATTTATGTTCATTTTTCTTGTACATATTTTCCTTTTGTATTATTATCATGTTCATGTATACTCTCTTTTGACAGCATTAAGTACAGTGCATGTCTAGTATTATAGCATGTATCTCATTAATAATCAATCACTTTATCTTGTAATGTGTATTAATTACGAAGCATGCTTAACCTATTAATGGCAAATAACATTGGCTTATGGTACAAGGCATCTTATATGCTAACAACAACTAATGTCAATCACAACAAATAAATGATAATTTTAAGCAAGTTTAGGATGATAATCTTGGCAAATTTTAAGGAAAATATCCAACTGTAAAAGAAAACAAATATCCACAATGCAATAAAATAAAATAAAATAAACAACATGAATGTCCATAATAATTATCCCCATCTACAAATGTGTGTGAAAACTGTGGTATAAGAATGTATGTATATAGAAAAATCATAATCTCCCTGAACCCTTGGGAACTCAATGTAGGCCATAATCTATGGGGCCTTCTGATGGAGAATGGGATCAGGAACGACGCTTGTAAAATGGTGGACTTGATGCCTGAGCTGAAGAAGGTCCTGGTTGTGTGGGTCTTGGAGGCTGAGCTACAATAAGATTCAAGAACTCATTAAGGTACATTGCGACGCAATCAACATCTCTCTGGATGCTAGCTAAAAATGCCATATGCACAGTGATACGACCTACAACTGTCCCATCTATACCGGTCACATGAGCTTTGAGTTCGGTGTCCAGCTTTTCGATCTTTTTCTCAATCTCATCTCTGGCTCCTTTAATAACCTCCTTGTTGGTCAGGAAGGTAGTTTCTAATGCTGTGAGGCAATATGTAGCCTTCTGTACACTCTTATCCACATTCTGGACCCTCGTCTCTGTCTTGGTCAAATTAACTACAAACCAACACTACAAAGCATCAAAATCATCAAATCTCTTCATATAAGCCTCATTCTGCTTACCCTGCTCCTGGCATATCACCTGTATATCTGCTGCAATGCTAGTCTAAGTCACAGTCAAATCCTAGATACCCTATAGAATGGCATCCCATGGGATGGCCTGCTGATGTGGAAGGGGTGCTAAAGATAAAGATGCATCGGGGTGGCCATAAGCTCTAGGAGGCAGATCCTGATGGAAGGTAGGGAAGTCCTGTGGAGGTGGAGACACAATTAGCTCATGGCGGGTCTCCTCTATAAAATAGTCAGTGAAAGGGATCTCCTCTTCCTCCCTAAGTCCTGGCCCCAAGATCTCCTCCATTTGCTGATCATCATCTGGCACCTACTGAGGTCGTGGTATGCCTCATCCTATCCGGATGAAGAGAGACATCCATCTCCTCAAGGGTTATCAACCTAATCCCATCTGGAATAGCATCATCCTTCCTTGCCATACACATATTATACGTGGTTTCTCTATCTAAATATATACCCTCTCCATCAGATGGCCCCATCCATGCCTCTGGCGTACCCTCTGCTAAAAGTAACTTAGTGAACAAACCCTTGATAGATGTGGCATCACCTAGATGGTGGTGCTGGGTAGTATGTATATGCTCCAAAATAGCGTGGCTCAGGTCTATTTGCCTACCCACCACTATGCCCCATAGGTTGTATATCTCCGCCACTATAAGAAAACCATGGCTGCTCGGCTTACCCAAGTATGAGCAAGAAAGGACCCTATGCAAGTAGTGCATCAACTATGATCTCAGCAGCATAGACTTTGCCATCCGTCTCACATATGGGATCCCAGGTCGTGCAATCTCTGCCGAGGCAGATCTCTCGGGTCTAACAATTCTTTTGCCCATAAGCAATCCCAGAATCTGAGCAAAATGCCTACATATCATACACACCAGCTGACCTTAAATATGGTAGGTAATGACCCCATCCTCATCATCTGACCTATGATGTCCCAGGTATTGAAATATGGCTAAAAACTGTCTAGTCATCTCCAGGTATGTCCACTATGACCCCCCATAGAAATGTGTCCATCCTGCTTGGGCTATCAAACCATTTACCTTATCTATTAACCCTAATTGTGTCAATAAATGTCTCGACATGAACCGGCTGGGAAGTATGTGAGTTTTCCCTAAAGTATGATATAGGTTGTGCTGCTCTGGTGTCATCCATATTGGGTACTAGGAATCCATTCCTGTACAATTCAAAATTATATAGTTAGCTGAATCGCACTCATCAAGGATGCTGCTTAAATAGTATAGCAACTTGTGTTTGAATTTTCGCAGCATAATAGCTTAGAAAAACTAGGCCTAATCCTACACAAAACTCATTCACAAAGCTACATTGGCTAAGCAACTCTTTTATTTCTCCTAACCTGCCACTGGGCATCTAACAATGATGTAAAAGCACTCACAAGTAGTGATGTATATATATCAATCAAAGCAAGTTGACCAAAAATCATCATTTACATACACATATATTGATATGCGCACCATGTATAAAATATACCTATATTGACATACACATTCTTGCCGGCTTAATTTTTTCTCTCCTCTCCCTTTTCACATTTGACACACAAATTTACAATCCAAACTAACCACAACAAAATAGGTAACTAGCGCGTGCTAATTAGTATCATCCCTATTACATTATTATTATACATGTTTGTTTTTTTTACCACTTACATGTCATTGTCACCAATATGCATTTTCTATACAAGTAACTTAACACATATTATTTCTACTTACAAAATTTATGTCACAAGTTATATAAGAAAAACAATAGAGATAAACAAATAAATGAAAATGGCATACATTAACTTGCACCACCTATTATTTTCATGTTATTATCTATGTACATGCCTTTATCGCCTACTTATTGTTATTCTTTTTTTTATTTATGCAACATGCACACATTGTCTTCCATTCTCTACCGAACAGGAACAATGTTATACTAAATTAAATGGTTCTAAACTCAAGAAATTCACTAGGTTGTTCTAATAAAACCCTACATGCTTGTTTGATTTTCTCAAAACAAAACCAAAAACAAACATTGGCAATGCATCATATACAGTTACAACAACCTATATTAACAAAATCATGCAGCCTCATACTCATTTGAATCATAAAAATAGAGTGAAAGAAAGAATCACATACCTTTTGGGAGAACATGAAAATCTTGACAAAAAACTACAAAATTGAACTCTAAACATGCATGATAGGAAGAACCACCAATGTATTGAATAAAAATCACAAAATAAAGCCTCTATAGTGAAAGAATGGCAAAAAACCGGAGGGCTTTTCTTTGAAATCATCGGAAAGAAGAAGAAAGAAAGAAGAAATTGACTATTCATTACCTTAAAGAGTGTACGGGAGTGCATAGGGTATGTACGGCCATACCATCCAGTGCAAGGGCATACACTGGAGGTGCAAGAGCATACACTTTGAAAAAGTCTAAATTTGAAATGCTTTTAAATATGAAATGTTCCCATGCATGCAAAATGCTATGTGAATAGCATTTTTGCATGGGTTTTGACCTAAATTCATGCAAAATAACCCCAATTTCTTCCCTTTCGTTTTTTAAGGAGATGATCTTAAAAAACACCAAACACAATTTACTAACTTAATTAAACAAAACTATATATATATATATATATATATACATACATTTATTGTTTTTACAATTTATTCAGAAGAAATTAAATTAATGAAGCGTTATTCCTAAATACCCGATTAAGTATATCTTTACTACTACTTGGTCTATTCTTATACATTTGAATTATTTTTATCATTAGTTTTGTACACATTTTTTTTATTTCTTCTTTTTTTTTTTACCTTGTTGCCTTTTCTCTTCTTCCTTTTTTCCTTTGTGTGCGCGTGTTGAGCACATCCCTCATTTTGTATAAAGCATTTGATAGGAATTCATTTCTTTGGATCATGAGCCTACCTTGGTTTACTAAATTATAGATAAATATCTACAAGAATCGTACTAGAAGCATGCATGTTTGAAGTTAAAATTATGTAGGATGAGTTGTATGCCATGCAAAACGAGTTTTATTGTTCATTTTCACTAGGTGGTAACTGGGCCTCATGTACGAGCATGCACTCTAAGTGTACCACCGTATAGTCCAACTTATAAGTAAACCATCTGGATTTGTAGCTGTCTTTGCTCCCTACTTTGAGTGATTCTCATTCTTACTTACCTTTTGCACTTGTGCAGTTTGCCTTCATTTTATGTTACTTCGTATTTCTATTTATCAAAATGACCCCCTTCACCGAATGCCTTGCTTTGCTACTTCATGACTTTTCAACTTGGGACAACCCTATTTTCTCACCTTATTCCAATTTGAAGTTCCTTCACAAGGTGGAATTAGATGAGTAATTGTTGGTGGCCTCAACCCGCTATTGGGATCCTCGATTTCATATTTTTTGCTTTAACAATATGGAGATATACCCCTTACATGAGGAATGTGCTGCCATCCTAGGTGTCCCATTCATACCAGACACTCTTCCATGTGTTCCGAATTGCATGCCTAATTACCCCCAAGAGGCTGTTCCTGCCTTGGATATCTATCCTTCCGACATTAGGGCCTTTATAGAACCCTCTGGACCTGTGGCGTTTGATTTCTTATTTGACTATTTATACTATTTTAATGAAAATGAGACTTATGTTGTGAGCATTATCCTTTTTATATGCCTGGTTCACTATCTTTGTATCACTAGTAGAGGAGGTACTTTTAGAGATTATCGATTGTTCGACGTCGTGAATGACATTCGTAAAGGGCTTACTCTATTCCCCTTGATCTTGGCGGAGACCTTGCTTGGACTGGATGTTGTTCATGCTAATCCCACCGCACTACTTACTAGCAGCCTTTTACTTCTTCAGGTACCTGTAGTCATTTATTTAAAGTAGTGCGCCCTTTGTGGCTTTTCACACTAGCTTGTCTTTGCGAAACATGCATCTTTTTACAGATTTTCACATGACCCTATGCCTAATTTTTTCCTGAAATGGATGCCAAATTGTTCCAACGGCTTTTATGCTTATCTCATTTTTTTCTTTCTCTCCTTTTTTTCTCTTATTTTATTTTATTTTATTTTTTATTTTTTATCCTTTCTCTCTCTCTTTTTTTTTAGATCTGGCTGCAAGAAAAACTCAAGATGCTGGCTGAACTTTCCTCTTATGTTATGGATGCATACTCTTTGAGGTTCTTCGAAGCACGTATGCATTGGTATTGGATTGCCTCCATAGAGGAGGGCATTATGTGGCTGAGTTCTGTGGCTAAGTGGAGAGTAAACTTCATGTACCCATGGATTCAGATGGAGTACGTGACTCGAGATAGGAGCTCTGGATGTGTGCCTCTTTACAATCTCCATCGGGCGACCTTTTATATTATAGCTCGCTGTACCCGTCAGTTTGGTCCTTGATAAGAAGTAGTGCGAGCATGCTTGAACTTTAGAGGTGGAGACTTAACTAATGCTTTTGTCACTAGATATCATTATATTTAGAGGCATTTACCTGTGAGGACCAATATTCCACCAATGAATGCCTGCAACTTCAAAAATAGTGTGAAATACCGTTCGTGGGTTATGGAGGTACCGAACAATAGAGCCTTCTTGTTGAGACGTCTCGGGTGAGGAAGACCATAGTAGGGGTTGCAGTGATTGGAAGGCCTTGTGTTAGTTATTGTTGTTCTCCCTTTTCCTATTTTTATTTTAGCCTATAATATATTGCAACATCTTCTGCTTGAAAAGTGTTTTATTTTCCTTTTCTTTCTTGTGCTGCTAGTATACTTGCATAACACTTGGTGTGATGGTTGTGTTTGTTTAGTGGGAAGCATGCTTTCTTTTTTTTGTGTCTTTATGTTGCCGCCGATGGTAGTACATTTATAAATAAATAAAACATCTTCACTTATGTTAATTATAGCTCTTCAATTGTTGGTTGCCCCGTCGAAGTACATTTTCTAGCCCTGAACTATTATGATGCTGACACCTTCATTTGGGAATTCATACTCAACCCAACCCTCTTCCAACGGGTGATCGGTTAGGAACTTTGGAATCACCCTTCCTTTGATTGTCTTCCATATTCCACTTCAAATTCCTGTAAGAGCAATAGCCACATTCCTATTTTCCCGAGTAGAGAGGGTGCTGAGTGGAGATATCTAAGCGGGTTGTGCTTAGCCACTGCTTGGATCTTATAAGAGTGGAAATAATGCCTTAACTTCTTTGAGGCCATCACTGCCAAACAAATCTTTTCCATATCTATATACTTGGTTTCATATGGCAGGAACTTCTTGCTTAGGTAGTACGCCGTGAACTCAGCTTTGGCATCATCTTCTTGAGACAACATGGACCTTACTGAACTTTGTTCCACTGTTATGTACAGGATTAAAAGCCTCAATGATTTGGGTGGTTGGAGAACTGGAGGATGCAATAAGTACTGCTTGATGGTGTCAAAGGCCTTCTGACAATCATCGTTTCACTTGATCGATTGTTCTTTTCTTAAAAACTTAAAAATCATCTCACATATAGAGGTGAGTCTAGCAATGAATCGACTAATGTATTGAATCCACCCCAAGAACCCTCGAATCTCCTTCTTCGGTATTGGCATTTTTTGAATGGCTTTCACCTTGTTTGGATCCACCTCTTTTCCTTTTTGACTAACTACATGCCCTAGCAGCTTGCCAAAGGTCACTCCAAACACACACTTCTTTAGGTTGAGGCGGAGGTTGTTTTTGTCGATCTATTGGAAAAACTTCTCCAAGGCCTCAAAATATCCTTCCCTTGTAATTGACTTGATCATCATGTCGTCGATGCACACTTCAACTTCTTTGTGTATCAAATCGCCTAGGATCTTGGTAGCCATTTGCTGGTAGGTGGCCCCGTATTCTTTAGTCCAACAGGCATGACCTTGTATGCTTAGGCCCCCCATTCAGTAATGAAGGCTATCTTTACCCTATATATTATCTTATTTAAGATCTAATTATACCCTGCGTATCCATCAATAAAACTGTACATCTTGCATTTTGCTACACTATCGACCAACAGATCTATGTAGGGGAGTAAAAATTTGTCTTTTAGGAAAGCTTTATTTAGATCTCGATAATCCACGCACATTTATACCTTCCCATCCTTCTTAGCAATAGGGACAACATCGGCTAGCCAGGTAGGGTACTAGACTTCAACCAGGAATTTTACTTCAATATTTCTTTTCACTTTTTTTTACCTTTTCTGCCCATTCTAACCTGAGTCTTTTAAGCTTTTACTTTACTGGCTTACTATTTGGATATGTTGGATTGGCATGTTCTGCAATATTTTTGTCAATTCCAGGCATATCTTCGTAGGTCTAGGCAAATACGTTTTCATATTTTTTCAATATTCTCTCGAATTTTATTCTCTCTTTAGGAGTTACGTCGGATGCAATCAAGATCTCTTTAGGGTCATCTTGTGTTTCGAGCTTAAATGAAGTAGTGTTTGTTGAATTAATGTCAAATATGAATGAGTCGTGATTATGATCATGCATAATGCAATCAAATGAGACAGCACACAAATAAGCAAAGTTATTCATCTTATTAACTTGAGCAGGGAAGGGTACATCATTACAAAACAATTCAGGAACATAAATTACATCAGCAAAAGAATCCTCCTCCAATTCAGGGACGGCTAATGTAGTAGCAGACGCCTCTCCTTTCTCTAGTGGTGCCTCCTTCTCAAGGGCTGCAGCTTTATCTTTAATCTTCTATTTGCCTTTAGCCTTGGTGGCGAATGACTCTAGTGTCAGTACCTCCCCGAGGCAACCTAAATCCAAATCAACGATCTTGGCCATAACTTCTTCATCCTAAAATTTCAATATAGGCTTAATGGTTCTAGCTAGCCAGTCAAAGACGTCGTCAAAGATCTCAAATCTAGGAACAATCTTCCCCTGTACTATTACAGGTTCAGCTTCCCCACAATATTTGCACTATTCGAATGCTAGCACAAAGCTTTCACGTATCTGAGGAATCCTTCCTGACTATACCTCGTGTTATTTCTTAACATCACTCTTACAATAACCCAAGCCCTTCTTGTCTTTCTAACTAATGGGAGCAATAAGCATAGGAATCCCCTGAGAATTCTTTCCCAATCCAGCATTTGACAAGTAATTCATTTTCTTCATCATGTTAATAGCTTGAGAGCTTACAAAATCTATCTCTTCCCCCTCAATACCAATTCCAGCCATATGGAACCCGTTAAAAGGCTGATTGGCTATGCTTAAAGCAAAGACAGAATTTTTTTTTGCCACCTTAATGGTAACCATACCTCCTTCGTGTATGATTCAGACCATTTGGTATAGGGTGGAAAGGATCCCTCCCAACTTGTGGAACTAAGATCACCCTAACAATAAAGAGAAATTGGCTAGTATCTGTGACACTGCGAATTCTACCTCAATCTCAATAGGTCCATCTTCACTACTACCCTAAAAGTGCCAGCAGCCTGCCTCTTAGAGTTTTCATAAGCTGTTATGTTAAGCCGAGATTGAGTAAGCATAGTCTCATCAATACCATATGCTGCCATTGTTGTAAAAAGTCACACGTTGATGGAAGAACCATTATCCACCATTACACATGCAGTGTGTTTGTCATTTACCTCAGCCCTAATGTATAAAGGGTCATTATGCTCACGTCCTTCTAACGGGAAATCTACATTAGCGAACACAATTTTTTTTTCAGAATCCCCTTTTACCATTTCTAACAACTCAAAAGGGGATATGGTGGTAGCAACAGTGGATTCACATAAAGCCTCTACCAATTTTTGGTGGTAAGAAGGTGACTATTTAAGTAAATCCCAAATCAAAATCTGATCAGGAGTTTTTTTTGAGTTGCTTCAAGACCAAGTTATACTCTAAGGGAGCAGTGGGTTCCTGTGGCCTCTCAACTTCCGGCATGACTCTCCCACTTCTAGTGACTGCCTGAATCATCTTTCCATCTGTCACTTCCTTCTCATCTTCATCAATTTTCCATAGGTCTTTCAGTTCCTCTTCGGCCTTAACTGAACCCTTTTCACTGTCTGTGTCCCAGATATCCACTAGCTGAACTAATTTCCTCATTTTTGTTGACTTTTCTACACTTATGTCTAGACCATTACTGCTTTCTTGGGCCTTACACATGATAGCTAAATACTCATTTCCATACAAATCCTTTAAAACATTCCATTCTAGTAACCTGGACCCAACCATGAATACCGGCAGTGGCACAACATTATAAGCTTCTTTCTTCTTAACTCTCTTCTCTGGATTAGGAATCTGTCAAGAATCAATTAAGTCCTGGATAAGATCCCTCAATTTGTGATAGTAGTCAGTCTCATACCTCATATGTTGGTGAAAGGCACAATACTAATCAAATCTATATCCAGGCTGGCCTTAACTCCTTACAGGCTTGGAGGGCATCAGTTGCAACTTCCCTTCTTTCATCAAATGACAAAGACACCAGGATAGTGACTTGCCTAATTCAGAGTATCAACATTGATTGACTCCTATCATTGATACCTTAGCATTTCTTCCACCATTACCATTATTACTTTCAGTGTTCTTGTCAAATCTCGATTTCCCTAAAACCTCTCTTTCTGTTGTTATATCCTCTACAATTTGAACTCGTAGCACTAGCCTTCTTCGCCAAATATTCACCCATGACTTCAATCGTTATGTCTTCAAAGACTCCTAATCCTTCAACCCTTTCATTTTGAGACCTTTTTTTAGATAAGGACTAGCATTTCGAATGAATAGGCGGATCTAATCTTGTGTGTCAAGCTTTCTTTTCATCTCCATCACTCTATTCCTCCATCGAGTGAGGTACTCGTGGAAGGAGTCTTTCGATTTCTATTGTAACAACTACAAATCCTTTAAGGCAACTTCCATACGTGTGGTACAATCATACTGCCTAAAGAATTTCTCTGTCAATCTCTCTCAATCCACTTTTATCTTTATGTCCAAACTATGATACCAGTCAATAGCTGGGCCTACTAGGCTGAAACTAAAGAGATCCACCTTTTGCCTTTTAGTTAGGGTAGTCCTTTTCATAAGCAGGACATACTGCTTTATATGGGCTAGGGGCTCAGAGGTGCCATCAAACATCATCAAGTCAAGCATTTTAAACTAACTAGGCAAAGCATCTTCGCGATCCAAATCGACATCCTCGAAACTGACTCCGTTCCCCACAGATAACATCCTAGTCAAGGCCTCCAACTTTTCTTCCATCTTCTTTACAACGGGACTTTCATCCTTAGGGACGAGTTTTTTCAACACTTGAAGGGCCCGTAACTCATCTTTTTCATCAGTTATAAAATCACATTCAAGACTGATTCGAACACCATCCCTTTCGACTCTTCGCGAAGTAACATTCTTGACATCTACTACAGGTGGGGGGATCACAACAGGAGCTGTTAGAGTCTCCCCGATAGGGGTTGGTTCAACTAAAGCAGCAACTTTTGTGATAGGTTAAGCAGCTGAGAAGGAGGCCAAACTAGCTATGAGACTTACAAATATTAGCATCATTTTTCTCTCAAGATTATCCATCCTTTTTTCAGCGTCTTGGGAATCAAAAGAACCAATCGGAGGAGTGAGCTCGATCATAACTTTCCTTTTTGACGGTTCTAAAAATTCATCTGAAAACTCTTTCGAGACATTGTCTAACCTCGACTCAAACCCTAATTTTAAACTCTATCTTAATACCAATTATTCTGTCTGTTTTGCAAACCATTTTTTAACTAAACGACCATCCAAATCCCAAAACCACCTGAAAAATGACGGCTCTATTATGGCTGCCAAAATGGGGGTTGTCAACATGATCCATGAGCAAATACATGTAATGGTGTCAACATCGGGTCAGTCATGAATAGTATTTTTTGATAGTGAACAGTGCTTCTGGGGCTAAAATTACATATGGAGATGAAAAATATTTTATTTGGCCATCAGAAAATATTAGTCATGGTGAGTTTGGGATTGAAATTTAAAGGAAAATCGAGGTCATATAGGCTTTTAAAAGTCAAAAATACGAAAAAGGCATCGATCAATTTTTATAGTAGAAAGGTCGACCTAAATTTGATCGAATTTTTAAAAATAGTAAATAAACTCCAAAAACTGCCAAAATTTATAGATCTTACTAAAATTTCATGTAGAATATTTTGGTAACAAAAAGTGAATTTTTTGGTGACACCAATAGTTGTCAAATCGGACCGATTTTATTGAATCGAAATGGTAACGAACTCCGATTGAGCTGAAATTTTGTGTACAACTTGTTTTTGATGTAATAAGAGTCATGGAATTAAAATTGGAGTAATTTGGGATTAGAAAGTTTGAGAAATTAACTAGGGTTATTTATTAGGTAATTAATAGGCTTTAGTTAATTTGATTAGACCCACTAATTAGCCTAAGCCCAAGCCCACTCAAGACCACTATATAAGGCCAAAAATTTTGGAGAAAACCAAAAAAATTTACCTTCTTCTCCAGCCTCTCCCTAGCCGAACTCTCCCCCTCCATTTTCCTCTCAATTTTCTTCCATTTTTCTCTTAATTCACACCAAATTCAGCCCTAATTAAGTGAGTTCTATCTTTCTAGAATGGTATTTTAACCTCTACCCTTTAATTAGTGGAAAAGAAGCCAAGAAAATTAAGAGATAAAGTGTTAGGCATCAAAGGAAGGTAAGTGAAATTCATGCATTTAATTTGGTTTCAAGATGTCTACTAGTAATTTGGTTTCTCATGGGTAAAAACTCGATCATGGTAGGTTCACAAGGAGAAAATCAAGCTCTCAAGGCAAAAGAAAAAGAAAAGTAAGTCTAGGTAAGCTTAAGCCTAGAAAAAAGGTTAGTGACTAATAAATTCTATTATTTTCCTTAATTTTGAGTGATTTTCCTTTATGTAACTTGGGAAAAAATTAAGTAAATGGTATGTAATTGAAATTGACACTAGAATAATGCAATTGAACCTTGAATAAGCCTATTTGAATGCTTAATTTAATTTTTAAACCCTTGCATGGTAGACTTCCTAACCTGGATGAATCCTATTCTAAGGGAAATAATATTTAATTTATATATTTTGATTAAATTAAACCATAAAATGATGACAGAAGTGAAATAACATGTCCATGAATTTTTATAGAATTTATGGAAATTAATTAAATATTTTTAAGATGAAATTTGATTAAGTATTAAGTGAAATTGTTGAATTATTGTGAAATAATTCTTTAAACAAGTGAAAATGGTGAATTGTGGTGGAAGAATTCACAAATTGTGTAAAAGTATTGAAACGATTGACTAATAAAATTATGTATTGGAAAAGTAATTAAAACAGTTAAAAATCTGAGTAAAGAGTTGAAATTAAGTGAATTTGTGTCCTTAGTAATAGTCAGGCAATCAAAATCTAGCTCAGGATATAATTGGCTGGCCATAAGGACATCTGTACTGCGATGCAAGTTATGGCTACTTACTTTGCTATTGTAGGATCATTGATTTTCCATTTGCTTTGTGAGAAATGGTCTTTCGGGGTTATTTCACAGTCTATCTGGTGGCCCTATGTGGTCCACATCCCACGTATTCGATTTGAGAGTTTATGCCAGGATTATACTAGGGGCATTGTGTAAAGAATAAGTTAAAAGTATGAAAAGAAAGCTAAAAGTGAAGTAAAAAGTGAAAAAGGACTTAAATGAAAGAAAATGAAAAGTTTAGGGGAAAAATTGTTATTTTTTTCCAAAAGTTAAGGTTAACAAGTAAAAATGTTAAAGAAATTAATAAAAAAGGGTAAAATGATAATTTAGCAAATAAATAGCCCAAAAATGAACTTTATAAATTTGGAGGACCAAAATATAATTTTACATTAAAAAGTTAAAATAAGAGTTAAATGGTAAATTGTATGTCAATTAATAGATTAAAAATAAAAAATAAGAAAAGTCGTGGCAATTTCAAAATTATCATGTTGAAAGAGGTAATATATTAATAAATTGAATAATTAATGACTAAATTGAAAAATTTACCAAAATAATGATATTAAATGTAATTGTCTGTCAAATGGTTAAAATTGTATTGTTTTTATACTAAATGGATGCATTTTGCATAATTAATGGAATTATGCTTTTATGGAAAATATTTTGATTTATAGTCACTAATGGGTATAATGCTCAGCACATAGGAATTATTGTGTACAGGTATCGATGATTTTGTGGAGCAATAGTACACATCCGGAGTAATTTTTGTAGGAAAGAAGAGAATTTGGAACTTACTTTTTTGTGGCATGTATATATAAATTGTACAAGTTGATGTAAAACAAAAACTAGCTTGTAATGATGCAATATTGGTATATATGTATATATGTGTGATTGATTTGGATAATGGAATGGATGTATATATTATTTATGAATGGTTGTACCCCTGAAGGGCTGTGGCTTATCTGCTTTTCAAGTTGGTTAGGTAAGTTTTTAAGACATGATATTATCAAATTTTATATTGGTGAATAGTAATTGGACAGTTATAAGTCAACCGATAAATTTGATTTATTATCATTATTATTGTCATAAAGAAATTGGTAGTTAAAGAATGTGTTTGGAAAAAAAATTCTTGCTAATCACCGTAGTCAACAGTCAAAGTTATAGTATGGGTGTTACAATACAGATGCATGATCGTGGGATGCAGCATCGATAACCACACGCAGGGATCCTCTCCACCTTATTCCTCTCACACACGTGGTCAAAGTCCTCTTTCTTAAGTGGGCTTAATTCATGGGTCAATAGGGGATCCTGATGAATGCATATGGTGCGCGGCAAAAATCCGGTAGCATAACGTCTCTCACGAAAGGCACACAAAAAGGTATTGATCGGTGCATATTCGGGCTACCTAAACAAATTAGAATAGGCTTATCGGGGCATGGCAGCTTTTGATAAGCGAACATTCGAATTTGTCTGGGCATGCCTAATACACACGAATCCATATCACAAGCAATGCAAAATTATTACGGATGTCTTAATAGAGATTTCTATGTCATTAGATGGGTTTTTGGTTCAGGTACTCAATTTCAAGGCTACCCAAGCATGGTTCCTGCCAATGGATCTAGCTTATCACAAGCATAATGCTTGATCGGGTCACCATTTAATATACCATCAGGCATTAGACTTAGGCTGGTGATTATTCCTAACACTACCCTTGGTTGAGTGAATGACAAGGGAGTGCTTTAGAATGCACCTGGGTAAAAAAACTTGGATGCCTAACTTATTCTAAGACTCTAGCATGATTTAAATGCAATTTAAAAAATAGATAAAATTTCTTAACCAAAAGCCCTTTATGTCACATAAGTCAAAAGTGGTTTCAAAGTGAAATCTTGAAACTTCCCCAGTAGAGTTGCCACTATGACGCGCCCTACGCTCATATGTAGCTTTGCTATTTCTTCTTTCGAGTCACCGATACTTAATTTTACCCTTGAAACCAAGGGATCGTCGATTTCAAATGAGAAAACCTCTGATCTTTAGCAGTTTGATCCTACTTTCAGGGTCAGAACTAGGTTGAGGTTCCCCATTTAGGCTGATGGTTGCTTCGTGATAGAAAAGAGACTTAACTCGACTTGCCACAATCATAAAGCTTGAAAGGTTTGACGTGGCACGTCCAGGTGTCCCTATCTTATCTCTAACGATTGATGATCGGAAGGCATCTGGTTGGGCATCACAAGGCTGAATAGTAAGGAGTCACCACCTAATAAAATATTGGAAAATAAGGGTGTTCCGACCTTGTGAGGCCAAAATCCTAGAGAGGGTTCGAAATTCCATTCTTATTTTTACCTTTGAGAAATGTGACATAACAGCTTTTAGATTAATCCTGTTATCCCTTTTCTTTCCTGCAAGAATAGAGCAAATATAAAAATTAAAGACGGATCCAATCACATAAGAAAGCAGTAAATCGTGACATAGAATAAAGCGGTAAAGACATCCATAAATCGAGCAGTTCATTATGATCCTTTGAGGTAAGGACTTTGGTCCTCGCATGTGGATTATTGAAGAAGCATTTCATTGTGAGATCTTGAAGACAGTGACTTCTCAGCCCAAGTTTTATTTAAGAAATATCTCATGTTATTTAATTATATACAAAATCATATAGATTATTAAATTCTAATTTTTACATGCGAGTTTTCTAGGCAAAAATGTGGACATTAGTCTGATTTTATTAATGAAATATCCTAATTAATTACTATAAATATTTTTTATGATATTTTTTTATTTGCGATCAAAATAGTATTTTTAAAGTAAAGAGAAAGGATAGTGGACTTACCTGGAGCACTTTCCTAGTCACATCCATGAAAGACTTTATTTCTCGGGAGCAATAATAATAACAATAACAATGACAACAAAAATAGTAATAATAATAATAATAATAATAAATGAAAAGAGAATATTTATCAAATTAGTTAAAGTAAAAATTAAAGATAAAAAGATAAGGATCCAGTACATATGTCAAAAAATGCACAAGGGTACATTTGACGACATACGGTTGACGCATCTACCTTAAAAAGCAAGAAGACATACTTTGGGTAGTGCACCGTTTAACGCGCGAGTGCGCCTCAACCGATGGACGGTCGTATCATCCTAATAACAGCGAGTTTTCTTCCCTTTTTAAAATAGAATCCTCGGCAACAGCAGATCCAAAAGGAAGCAAAAAGAAGAATTTAAATACAAAGATGAACTTTTTAAACTGGGTTTTATTTTGAAAAGAAAATGATTTTAAAAGAAATGGACAAATAGAAATTAAAGAAGATGACATAATAATTTATGTCACACATCAATATACCCCTTTTAAAGGGTTTCACAACCTAAATCTAACAAAAATTAATATATAATAAAACTAACAGATGAAAAGAATGACAAAATTTATTATAATTATAAAAATACTTAGAAAGGCCTTTTATATTTCCTTTAGTGTACTTACTCGATTAGATTGTTGAATGTTGGATTTGTGGACCCTTTATAGTATTGAAGTAGTCAAGAAATAGTTGAAGAATTAAAAGCTAAAAGCCAAAAATTCACTTTTGGCTTAGAAAAATTTTGAAGCTATTTGGAAGTTTATAAGATTTTTCTTGAAAGTGATGTTGATTCTTTTTAATCTCAAAACTCAACCAACCAACCAACCCCTGAGAAGGAATTGGAGGAAACTTATAAAGAGTGGAGTGTATGGTCGTACCATGGGTATGCACGGCTGTACACTCAAGCGGTGCCTCCCACTTGTCCACTTGCCTCATAGGGCAATCCACTACCATTTGAGTGTACGGCCATACCGTGGGTATGCACGGCTGGACACTCCAAAAGGAGGTCAACTTGCCTAAAAAGGCAAGATTTCTTGAAATGAATGGCTGTACACCCCTGAATGCAAGGCCGTGCATTCCAAAAAGGACAAAAAACCCTACCTTATAGGCTAACCGATGAATATTATTTGAATGTTTGAGCGCGTAGGCCATAAATGCATGACATACAAGGCTCTTAATCGCACATAACTAAATTTCAAGTTCTCGACTAAGGGTATATTTCATTGCTTGCCCCTCTTGATCCAATCAGCTGCACAAACCAAGCTTGGAAATGTTTAAAAAGGCTTTTTAGAAAATAATTTCAATACCACGAAGGGTTCGTCATCCTCGATTTTCTATATCTAAAAAAGCAGTTTTTCTCATTAGGTAACCCTGACAAAGGCCTCCTCAAGACCTAATGTTTACAAGTATATGTCGATATAACTGAAATTTTACCTATTTTTTTGCATCCTTTGTGAGTCCAGTGTGTTATGTAATTTTCATTCTTTTTCCTGACTTCATGCTTTCATTTGAACTCATTGCTCTCGAGTGGATAGTTTTTGTCGTGATTCGCATGGTGACCACCAAGGGTCTCTTATTTATGTTAAAGGGTCTATTATTGCAAATGCCAAATGAGGCAGAGTTACCTGTGGTGCTTTTATTTTCCTTTACCCTGTGTACGGAGTTTTTGGCAGGGCATGCCTATATATCACCTTTTTCCTATTTGAAGCATGATTTTTATTTAGATAATGCTTCTTTATTAATTCTTGACTGGGACATTTTTTGGTAAGGGTGTGAGATTGACTTATAGGTGTTCGATCTGTCCAAGTAAGGCTAAGATTGATCAGGTTAGCCTTCTCTTATTTTTGTCATTATCTACTTTGATCCTTGTATAAACACTCAAGTAGGCTTTTTCAGGATGGAGACCGTCTCCTTTTTTGTAAATCGGTTTATTGTCTTTTGTGTGCTAATCAGGATTTTCCTTTAATTGGTTTTTGCTTATGAGTTAAGCTTGGTTCGAGTATGTATCGATACTATGTGGTCCTTTGGAAAGCCATTGCTGCTTTCATTTGCTCGACTTTCTATTTACAGTATTTACAGCATCAAGCTCTTTTTATTTTGGTTGTGTTTTGTCTACTTAAAATGTAATTTCTAGAGCTTTGTTTAGCTGAGTCAGTTGTTTGATGATCTTTTGATTTGTTATTATTCTTCCTTTTTCAACCTTTATTCGTCATCACTATTCTATTTTTTAAGAAGAACTAGATCTTCTCGAAATAAGGTTGGGATGTTTATAGACTCATTCGATTGATCTATTCTTTTCTTGATCTCACCCTTCTGTAGGTGTTTTCCTTTCTCTCTTTTTGGGGCATAGGTGCTCTTGCTTAGTTTCTTCTTGGAATGATTCTTATTTTGAGGCTTGCTTATGGGTTTTTATCAGCCCTACTTGAAGCATGCTTCCAATACTAAGGGGGCTTCTAAAAGGTTAAGTGTTAGTCCTATGTTGTTTTGACTTTCCTAACTTAACACCTTTTTACTTTTCCCATCCTTATCAGCCTTCTAGAAGGGGAATGCCTCTGAGTGACTTTGTGAAGTACTCGAAGATGTCTGATTGAGTTAGTCTTGTATTCTTCATGGGATGGTTGTAGTGGGTTTCCCTAGAATCCTGAGATTTTCATAAAATTCGAATTTTACTATTTTACCGATGTATTTCAGCCTGTGCTTTGAACAACTTTCATCTTTTTCCTTTTATTTGAATAAAGTGTTGATTGACCTCACAAGATGAGTTTTTGGAGATCAATTGAACCAATTCTGATTCTTAATTTACATCCTAGCTTTTGTTTTTTATTGCTTTATCGATTCTTTAGGATAATCGAGCTTTTCTGATGGAAAGATTATTTCGATGGAAGGGTTATTTATTCCTCCGATGAGTGTAAACTCGAACTGACTTTTCTGATTGGCCTAATTAGTGGATTTATTTCTTTGTCAATAAGCCCATATGTTCTTCCTTCTTTATTGAGGTGGCATCGTTTTTCTCGAAGCTACATGGTCTTTTGATCCGTTATGCCATCAGTGGGATTTAGTTATACGATCAGGTTTTATCCGGTAAGCCTAAATACTTGTTCAAGTTTCCTTACTCTTAAATTATGTCGCTTCATGGGATGTAAAATATTAGCCTCTTTTAATGGTTATAGCTTTATTCTTTGCATCTTTTTAGCGGCGGTTTTATTATTCAATTTTGACACTTTGATTTTGGCTCTATATTTATTGGAAGTTTCCATATGGTGATTTTCATTAATGCTTCATAGAGCTTTTTTTTTTTGGGATCCCTATAAACAGGTGTATCCTTTGCACTTTTCTGGAATACTTTTGTCTTTCCCAAAATGCTTTTTCTAAAGATCCTTCTTATTTTCTTCTTTCTCTTTTCTGCTTATTTCGTTGAGCCATTTGACTATTTTAAACCCTCTGTATCTTTGGGCCCTTTCCATTTTAAGAAGATGAATGAAAGTTACTCCTTTTTGGTTTTAAGGCCTTTTTTTTTGCCTTTTGTTTTGAAATCTTCAGGCTAAGTTAAGGGGTCCATTTTTTTGATTTCCCTCTTCTGCTTTTCATTTTACACTGCTAGGGATCGTGGTGAAGAATTTTCAAGTTTATACTTTCTTTTTCATTTTCCCAATTATGACGTGCTACTAGAAGGAAAAGGTCGCAACGTTGCTAGGGTTGATCTGATTAGCAATAATTTGTAGTTTTTGTAATGTATTTCTTGTAAGATCTTTGATGTATCTTTGTAATTTGGAAAATCTTAATAAAATTTCTCATTTCCAATATGGCCTTTGCTTTGAATTTAACTTGATTGTAGTTACTTTCTCCTTTAGAGATAAGAACATGAGTGAATATTTTATTATCCTGGTTGGATGTTTCGACTTCTTCATCTTTCAATTTTAACTAGCGTATGATTTTTTTGACCATTTAGGGTTGCAACAACCTTTTATTGATCTTTCGATTCGAATTATAATGACTTCTTTGATTTGTTGATCTTTTCATCAATCTTTTAATCAGGATTACAATGACTTCTTTATCAATCTTTCAATTGGGACTATAATGATCTTTTAATTGATCTTTCGATTGGGATTATATTGACTTCTTTATCAATCTTTCAATTAGGACTACAATAATCTTTTTATCGATCTTTCAACTAGGATTTCCAGTAGCATTACAAAGTCTTTGCAAGGCTTTTGCCAGATCATGAATATTCTTAGTCATTTGCCAAGGGTATGGATCCTGGCTTATGCTTACGCTATGCCGATGGGATCTTAACGCTGAAAAGAGGGGGTCTTTTGAGTTGCCCTTTTCAAACCTAATGTTGGGTATATTCTATATCATGAGGCATATTACTTTTAACTCCCTTTTTGTCTTGGAATTATTCATTTTAAATTTTCTCCTGTAGTTTTTTCATCCCCCAACAGCGTTTCATCTAAGTAGGAGTGGCCATTTTTCTTCTTTCTCTGGGAGTTTTATCCGTCTAATCGATCTTGAGCTTTGATAATAACTCATTTCATTTTGGTGTGAAATGAGTACTCCTTTTTTCATCTTGGTGTAAAGCAGGGGTCTTTTCTCCTCTATGTATTGCTTTTTTTTTCCCTTGAAGTAGATAGAAGAGTGTGTTGCTTTGCAATCTCTCCTGATCTTTCTTTATCTGAACATTGCAGCATCGGCCCGAGATGTGCTGGAATGGAAAAGATGTTTTTCCTCTTACTGCACTTTTTCATTCCGCTTGGTTTGCTTGAAAACGAAGAAGAGGGTAACTACATTATTCCTTCTAGCACTCTTTCCAATAGGCTAGTTCTAGAGGTCTCATACATCAATTATGCAATGTCTCAAAGGAAAGATGTTTTGCTTTCCTTCAGACCTAGTGTACAGTGTTTCACTTTCTTTTAGTCCTGGAGTTTTACTTTTATTTGCCTTTCTCATGCCATTATCTAGGGCTTTTCCATGTAATCTCAGAGACTTTCATGGAATTTTGTGTTTTGGCCCTCGCCCTGTAGTAGAAAGCTTGTGTTTACCTCAATAGTGTAGGAATAGGGCATTTTTAACTCAGCCATCGGCTCTCAACAAAAGTATCAAATGATATGTTTTGAGATTTTATAAAAAAAAGTCAAATATGGCGAGTGAGGGGACGCCAGTTGAGACTTGTATATGCTTGAGAGGTAAGGGGATTTGGGCTTGGTGAGGCTAGAAACTTGCAAGAGAAAGACTTGCTCAGTCAGACCGGGCTTGAATACTCTAATGCTTAAGTCAATTTCAGACTTTTTAGAGGGAGAATTATGCAAGATGTGTAAGAATTCTTATTATGTATTTTTAGAAATGAACCTGGTATTTATAGAGGTGGAAAGGCTAACTTAAAAGGCCTATTTCAATGTCAGAGTAGGTAGGTGGCGGTGTGATGTTTGACAAGCGGTAAATGGGACAGTAGTGTGTGTCAGGATATTCTGAAGAAATAAGACCGTCTTAGCCAATCAGGTTATCCCATCATATAGACTTTTGGTATGCCTTTAACAGCGTGCGTAAGGCTATGAGGCACTAGGCCTCTGGTGATTTTAGGCTTTTTAGCCGATTGGGCCTTTCTTCTTATTGGCCCATTTATTTAAGAAATATTGTGCATTACTAATATCTAGCGTGTAATAAAAATAATAGATTTACATTAAAAAATTTATTTTTTTTATTTAAATCTACCTTTTCTTTTATTTTATTTAAAGTTATTTTCTCTAAAAGGTCATTTGTTTGAGTATTAAGATTATATTTCAATTAAGGAAATCGCACAAGAAAAACAACAGGCATGTGTCGCCACAAAAGTGGCACATGTCACCACAACAGTGGCATGTGCCTCAATATGGAAGCTTATTATTATTATTTTCCTTTTAAGAGGCCAAATTTAGTTGTACAGATTTGTGATATGATGGTCATGAATTTGTGTCAAAATATTTTTCATATAAATTTTTTTATTAATTCTCATTTATTTTATTTTAATGTTATTTTTGTTGTATGTTATGTATATATTATGTCTCATATAATATTTATATTTGTTATATTACTTTTTATATTAATTATATTTATTGTGTTAGTAATTATATTTATTATAATTTTTATATTTATCATGTTAATATTTATGTTTATTATATATTTATATTTATTATATTATTTATATTTATATTTATATTTATTATATATATATATATATATATTTTATTGCATTATTTTATATTATAATTTACTTCTCATATATATTATATTATACCATTTATTATATTATATATCATAACTATATATTTATTTATTATTTATGTTGTTTTTTTATTCCGTGTGTTATATCACTACAAGAAAATTCACTTTTATCGGTGGAAATTTCAAACAAAAAATAATGATTTTTCATAGGTAAATATATTTAATAATGGAAATTACTGACAAAAAGAGTTGTAGGAGAAATGGCCATAGGGACATTTTTTTTGGAAAATAAATTTTCGTAGGGACATTTTCCCGACCGAAAATGAATTTTCGTAGGGAAATTAAACGATAGAAATTAGTTATCCATCATTAATTTCATCTAGAAGAATAGATGGAAAGCATTTTAAATGTCCTATATTTTTGACAGAAATCCATTTTCTATTGGAAAATAGATTTCCCCACAAAATATCAATTTTCATAAGGAAATTTAGCTATGGTAAACATATTTTCATCGGTAAATTTACCACTAGCTAACAAAATTTGCGACTGAAATACCTATCACCATTTCGTAGGTATATATATATATATATATATTTAAATTTTATTTATTTATCTATCTCATGTGTTTTATTTTATGTGTTATATATATATATATATATATATATATATATATATATATATATATATATATATATATATATATATATATATGTTGTCTTTGTATATAACCTTGTTTGTGAGTGTAGCATAGCAAACAAAATGGTAATCCTTTGCCTTCCTACACTCGAAATATTTATTATTGTAAATAAAAGACCTTTTGACCACTTAAGGAAAATATCACGTAGAATATTTATATTAATAATTGAAACTTTTTCATTAATAAAGTGGGACTAATATCCTAATTTAAACCAAAAAAATTATTTGTAAATATTAAGATTTTATTAATGTAAAAGAATTTGTATATAATTAAATAGTACAGGACTTTTGTTAGTAAAATTTGGACTCATCGTCCTTGTCTTTAAAACTTGCAATGAAATACCTTTTCACAAATTACATGGAAGGACCAACGTTCTTACCAAATGGACAAGCAATGAATTGCCCGATTTATGCATGTCCATTTATTGCTTTAATTATGTTGTGATTTATCGTTTTCCTATTTGATTGGGTGCACTTTAATTTATTATATCACGATTATGTGTGTAAAAAAGGGATAAAATAATTAATTTAAAAGTCATTATGTCACATTCATCAAAGATATAAATAAGAGTAAGGTTCCGAATATTTTTTAAATTTTAGCTTCATAACATCGAAATACCATTTTTCAATATTTTATTAGGTTACAACTCCTTATTCTTGCCTTGTGATAGCCAACCGACGCCTCTTGATAGTCGATTGCCTACAATAGGATAGAGATACCATGAAATGCTATTTCACACCTTTTTGAGGCTCAGGACTCGACGAATCGCGTCGAATCTTTTTACCATTGCAAAACGACTGGCTACCTTGAGTAATTATAGGCCAAACAATCTGAATGGGAATCTAAAAATAGGCCTAACAAGTCAGCAATTATGGATCAATGGTACGTCAAAAGAAAGGTACAAAATGATGTGCATCATAGAGGCCAAAATTAAAATATCTTAGAAAATTTAAAAAAAAATTGAGGGAGGCCAAACTATAAAAGATAAAAGATTAGAAAATTTTATTTTAAAAAATAACATAAAATTACATGACTTTTTGGGAAAAAAAATCTTGGCTTCCCTCATTTACAACTTTGTTCACCACTAGCTACCGAAAATATATATCAATTAAAACAAATAAACACTAAATACATTAAATTTCATATCCTATATATATATATATATATATATATATATATATATATATATATATATATATATATATATATATATATATATCTTTTTCCCCAAAGATACATGTATATTATTTTAGAAAAAGAAAAAGTAGATATATCAAGAATTTTGATAATATAATAACAATTCTTTATCCAAAATCAATATAATAACAATTATTTTCACATATTCAAGTTCTTTATTTTCTCCATTCTACTTTAAAAGATAACTTTTTCTTTTTTACATGAATTAAAAAATAATTAAAATATCTCAATTTTATATAAAAAAACTATAGCAATTGACAAAAATATGCTTTTTTTTATTTTCAAATACTTCATTTAATTATAGTTAGAAATAGAGAAATGATAAAAAATTAATAAAGTTTATAATAAATAAGGACAGATATATAAACTTTTCTTTCAAATTTTGAAAAATGATATTTAAAGTAGGACAAAATAAAATAAAAAAGTAAGTTCTTAAAATGGGATGGAAAAAATAATAATTAACTTAGGGAATTACAAAATTAAAGGAGTAATAAAAATTTGAAAAATCGTTTTGACAATGCTCGAATGAAATTTGAGACTATTTGTAATCATTATTATTATTATTATTATTATTATTATTATTATTATTATTATTATTATTATTATTATTATTTTAGATAATCATTTCATGATTTTCATTATTATTCTCAATTTCAATTTTTAATAAAAAAGGCTTAATACATAAAACACCATTGAACTTTAAACAAAAATTTTATATTATATCTCAACTTTCAATATTTTTAGTTCACCACCTAAATTTAAAATAACTATAATAAATAATCACCTTGTTGACAAAGCAAATAAAATTCTTATTGTGTGATATACAAGCTTTGCTTATATGGAAAAGGGAGAATGCATGCTAAACACACAACAAGATGAAAGGTTAAGGGGAAAATCAAAATTAGCCTTAGATAATTTTCCTCTTTTCAATGTTTTTATCTTAACCAAAAATTATTACCCTATAATATTCTTTAGCAAATACAATATTGACCCAACAATCTTTTTTAATCCTTCAATCAATCACTTATTCTTAGTAATGTAAATTGTGGCAAAATGGGTGTTTCATCATAGTGGAAGAATATTAGTAGAACTAGAGCCAATGTTAAAGGGACAAATGAAAGGGTGTACCGTGAAGATATTAATTGTGTTATTGTTATTTATTTTGATAGATTTACTAAGAAATTGGATTGTGATAAAATAAATGGTTATCCATGTGAAGTTAACAAAAATGGATATTAGTTTTTGATTAAAAATGATGACGATTTAACATAGTTATTTGAAAAGGTAAAAAATGGAGATGAGGTTAATATTTACATTATACATATTACTGAAAAAACACATTTTATTGATTCTTTTCATGACAGAGAAGGTGGGGGAAGGGGAGAGAGAATATAGTCCCTAAATTGGCTAGTAATATTAACAATGTAACAAGTGGAATATGCGTGTTTGTAATAAAGTCTACAACTAGAAAGGGTTAAAAAAACATGTAATAAGGTTTTTTTGTGCAGATCTAAGAGAGGAAAGAAAATTGAAATAGGTGTTGAGGGTAAGAGTGTAAGTAAAAAAGTGCAGGGTGTAGAGGTATTTAGTTCTGTTAGCCACTTAGATGAAGAGTTGGATAAATATTTTGATTGTGAAGAAAGTGTTGAAGTAGAATGAAAAAGCAGTGAGAGTAAATATAGTCTATATGATGAGAACGATGACTTTGGCCAGTATAGTAATAATGATAAAGAGTTGAGAGAGGCTAGGGAAGAGTTGCGAAGTCACAAATTTAATAACAAGAACATATATGTTAGGAAATGTAAGAATATACCTTTTGGAGAAGCTGAAGTAGACCCTGATTTTGATAATATTGGAGTGGATAAGAGAAATAAACATACAGGTCAATTAGGTGGGGATGAAGCATTTTTTGATAGCAATGAAATAAGTTTTGAGTGCAGTGAAGAGAAATAAGAAATTTCTAGGGATAATGAACAATTTTGGTACTAAGGAAAAATAATATAAGGGTACATTGTGACCCAACAACTAATGTTACTTTGTTTGAAGTTAGTATGATTTTTAAAAATGTATACCAATTCAGGAAGGTAGCTAGGAGCAATGTTGTAGAAAGGGAGTGGATGTGAACATTCACCTCATCTCCATTGTTTACTTTTCTAAATAACTATGTTAAATCCTCATCAATTTTAATCAAAAACTAATTTTCATTTTTGTTAACTTCACATGCACAACCATCTACTTTCTCATAACTCAACTCCTTTCTAATTCCGTTAAAATAAATAAGAATAATACAATCAATATCCTCATAATATACCTTCCATCTCTCCCTCTAAAATACCTTGGCTTTGGTTTTGCTACCATTCTTCCACTGTGATGAAACACCCATTTCTCCACAATTTGCATTGTCGAGATTTGGTTACTGATTGAATGATTGAAGATGATTGTTAGGTCAATGTTGCATTCTTTAAAGAAAATTATAGGGTAACGATTTTCAGTTAAGGTAAAAAAGTGGAAAGGGAAAAATTAAATTAGGTAATTTTGATTTTCCTTTTACCTTTCATTATGCCAGTGTCAAACATGTATTGTCTTCTTTTCATATGAACTGTATGTGTGTATTACATTATAAGTATTTTCTATATTTTGTTAATGAGTTTTATCATAGTTATTTTAGGTTTAGATGGTAAAATAAATATTTTGAAAGTTAAGGTACAAAATACGATTTTTTTTAAAAAATTCAGGTGGTATTTTATGTATTAAGAAGAAAAAAAAGAATTGGCCGAAAGTACAATTCATCCCTTGAAATTTGATAAAAAAGAGCAATTAACCCCTTAATATTTGTGTTTGGTGCAACGTGCCCCTTAAAGTTTACAACTTAGGGTAATATTACTCCAAAACTGATGAATTTGTTATTTTAACTACTTTTTATCAATTAACTGCTGACATGGCATAAGTGTAACATGTTAACAAGGTTAAATTGCCCAATTTGCAAATTTTGGGGGCTAAAATGCTTTTTTTTTGGAATATTTTAGGGGTTTTTTTTTTGCACATTCAACATATATTTGTTTTGATGCTATATGCCCCTTAAAGTTTACAAATTGGGATAATGTCACTCTAAAACTGACGACTCTATTATTTTAATTATTTTTTATCAGTTGACTGCTGACGTGGTGTAAGTGCGACACGCCAACAAGAGTTAAATTGCTCCAATTTGCACACTTTAAGGGGTAAATCGCTTTTTTTTTTTTAATATTTCATGAGCTTTTTTGTAGCTTCAGTATTATTATGTAACACTCTTTTTAGTACAATTTCAATGTTAGACGAAAATAATCAAAATAACGGAATTATTAGTTTTAAAGTGAGATTTTCTTAATTTGTAAATTTTAGAGAGAATATTATACCAAAATAAATATTAGGAGAGTTAATTGTTCTTTTTGACAAATTTTAGAGGTAAATTGTACCTTTAGTTAAAATTAAAATAAATATTAGGAGATTAAGGCTACGTTTGGTTCACTGTACTGTATTAGCCTGTATAGTATTAGCCTGTATAGTATTAATCTGTACAGTATTAATCTGTATTATATTATACAGCATTTGGTATAAAATTGTATTAGTCTGTATTATTTTATACTGTGTTTGGTATATAATATAGTACAGTATTATTTTTAAAAAATAAAAAATTATGTAAAATTAAACCATTTTTAATGTTACCAATTCAGACAAAAGTATTAATTATAAATTATAATTTTTTGTACATTAATAATTTTTTTTTTAAAAAGGCATAAATTTCTTAAAATACAAATGTATTTTAGTAGATAAATTAAATATTAAATAAATAATAATATCAGAATCTTGAACCTTTTGAACTTGGCTTATTGAGCCCCTAAATTTTTCAAAAGCTTTTTCTTTTTGAATTGCAACAGGTCTCCATAGACCCAAAAAGATTTTTAGGCATGGGTTCCGTGGTGGATGTTGTCGAGTATCTACATTCGGGTAAAAGTCTAGGCAAGGTATACTCATCTTCTCATATCTCTTTATTATTTTTTGAAAAGATTAATGTTCAATGATACAAATGTTCTGTGCATCTATTTATTGTCTTTTAAGAAATAATAATGCTTTATGATTCAAATTTCAGGTTGTTGTTTGCATCGATCCAACCTTCAGCGAACAATTGGCAAAACTATGAGCATCTATGATATGTTACACCTGATAACATGGTTGATAGTTTAAATTCCATTTTTAGGAAATAATGAATGCTTTTGGAGAAAATATTTGGCTCTGGCTTCCTATGTAGCTGGCATGAACAAGCTTTTCAAAAAGTACACAGCAGCATTCACGTCCATGTTAAATACAAGAATTTTTTTTAGCTTCATTATTTATTGAAGGACTAGAGATCTCCCTTCTTTTGACAAAAAGAGAATGATTTTCTTTTGGTCTTGATCCCTTTATAGCAAATCAATCTGAATAAATGACTAAATAAATAGGAGATAACGAGATAACATGAGCAAAATGATGTATAAACTCTATGCTAGTATGATGTGTTTGGCTTCTAATAAGATTCTACTTGTCTATGCAATGTGATCGCTGTGTTTATGCATTTGCTCGTGTCTGTTGTTGATTGTGCGCCTTTACAACTACTTCACACTCAAACTTCATTTTGTATTCATAAATTTAAGAAATATCTTGCACAATCAAAATGTTAATTTCAAGTGAAAGGATGACTAATTATCTTTCTTCTTCCGTCTTGAGAATGAGCCCCATAATCAAACCAAATGTCAATAAGTTTGAAACAGAGATGAAAATGATCCTTTTAGCCGTTCATCTTGTGATAAATAACTAGTAAATCTTTCATGACAGTGGCGAACTAGCATTTTCTTTCTCAAAACTCGGAAATCTTTTTACAACCAGTCACATCAACAAGTATTCATCTTTTGATCAATGGGATGACCATGTAAAGATTTTGCGACAAACAGCCAAAAACCATACACAAATTAATACGATGCCATTAATTGACATTAACAAAAACATACACCGCCATCAAGAAAGCAAAATGTTAAGCTCTGAAATCAGAATTCATGACCAATATGTTTTGCTACAAGGAACTTAACGCCTTTTTACAACATAATCTCTATATGTTATGAGGACATAAAGCAAAATTTCTGTTGTCAAACTGTCAATCACAACTTCCTTGCGTCACTTCTTCCATACCAAGAGCAATATCAAATGTCAAAGATAGGTATTTAGAGAGGTTTCACTGAGCTATTATGGGCAACTACTAGTAGTTTTTTAACCTTTAGCAAATATACATTTTCTAAGTAGTAGTTGGATATTACAGTTTAAATTAAATTTTTCAGAATAAGTTTTCCACTGCTACCTAATATTTCCTGCAAGTATATAAATATGTCAAGAAACACAAAATGGCAAGCTAAGGTAAAATGAGTAGCTAATTATCTACACAGTCAAAGGTCATTAGTAGTCAGGTTCTGTTAAGTGGATGAATGAATATGCAAACTATACATAATAATATTATGCAAACTTTTCAGCTTCTGCATCCTTATCAGAACTCTGCTTAATTTTCTTCGACGGTGATGAAGGAGACTGACCCTCAAAGTTTCAATTTTAGCTCTTCATGATACTACTTTTCAAGGGCTTTAGTCTGTAATGCCCAAATTGCTGGCAGGTCAATAGGAATATAAAGAAACTAGGTAACGTCATCTAAGAGGATAAAAAAAAGACACGAAGGGACAATCTAGAAATTAACTAAAAAAATTCGCAATTTTAAATTTAATTCTAGTTGAGATTGAGGTGGCAGGCTTGCAGATTGATGGGAGTTGACATTCATATTGTAGCAAAAATAGTTGGATTAATACAAATTCTCATGTTCAGAAGCACTCCACTTTCAAAAATTGACTTCCATGAAGTAACTGCTACCTAATAATTAAGTATTCAAGAGCTGCATACCTTCTACTTCCTTCCAGCAGCCTTAATAGCTTCTATCCTACTAATGTAACCTTCAACTAATAGATTTTGAGGATCATCTATATCTTCCTTCCCAACACCTGGGATCAGAAGAACTTCATTTTTGTCACAGCCTGTAAACGTTTAATGGTCTGTGCATAGTCAGGAACATTACCTTTGGTCTCATTATCACAAAAGGTGACAAATACGGTGAAGAAATCCTGTCAATAAAATCAAAATGTAACATTAGCAAACAAACTCTTTTCCGTTAAGCAAATTTAAGAATTAACAGAAGATAAATAGAGCAGCTTCCAGCCAAGTACAATATATAAAATTAATACCAAAACCAACAATAGATAGAAACAAGAGTAACAAAGAACTAAATTCTAACAGACAAAAAGACAACAATTCAAACAACTTTAAAGATAACCCACTCAGAGGAACGCCAAAAACAAGGATTCAATTTCTTCAACTAAAGTGAACCCTTAAACTCTTCTTTGAAATCTCCTGATCCAGCAATAAAATGCAACTTTCTGATACTGGGCTATAGATATCATTTTTACAATTTTATTACCATGCTCTTCAGTCGCTATTCTAGAAATAATGACAATTTACCTCTTATTTCTCTATGGGTACCACTGGAACCACCATCGCCACTAAGTTCCCCTTTTCTTTCCCCTACCTCGCTGTCCTCTCCCCCTCCTTCCTCCCTATCCTTTCTTTTTCTCCCACTAAGAATTTTAGTCTTCTGCGGCTTCTAATGCGTACGTCAATCGGTCGAGCTGAGCATCGTCCTCTTCATCGAAGAGAGTGATTGGTTGTTTTAGGAACCGTAGGCGCCAAATTACCTCCTTTTTGGGAGGAACAGGTTGTTGATGTTTCGCTCATCTGTTAGGGAAACATTTCTATGCAACAGATTCAACCTAGACTCACCAGAGATCTGGCGAGCACCAGCGATGATGATACAAAGATCAGATCCGACGGTGATGAAATAGTCGATTGAGGCCGAGATAGTCACCGGAGTTGAGACATAGATGCCGTCGACGACGATAACACCCGCCAGAGTTGAGAGAATGGTAGAGACGAATAGATAATACCGTATTCCCCGTATTAAATAAACCCAAGAGGTTGGGATGTATTATTTTATCCATGTATTAGGGATAATGGCCCTTATCTTGTATTATATTATCATTGTATTATTTTTTAACATAACTAACCAAACACCGTATAAGTATTAGAGTGTATTATATAATACTGTTCCCTCTATAATACGGGAAAACAAACATAGCCTAATTGTTTTGGAGTGAATTGGACACCTGGCCAAAAGAATTTGAGAAAGTTGAGGATAAAACCGGTATTTCAAAAGTTTGCACGTCCAATTTCGGTTTTAAAATTCCAAAAGGCGTTTTTCATTTCCCTCTCACAACCTTGGCGCTTGTCTTTGACTCGGCTAGGGTTTCAAATCCCAAAAATAAAAACTTTGCCAATCATCAATCAGTATTTTCCTCTGATTTTCAACTTTCTTTCACTCCTAACACTCAATTTTACGCCCCTTTATTGTGCTGAAATGGCAACGGTGAACCTTACGGAGGGGGCCATTGCGAAGATAACAACCGGAGGAGCAACGGCGGCGGAACTGAAGCCGACGCTGCAGGTGACGGAGCTAAAACAGGTCCAAACCAAACAGCCGCAACAGAGTGACCGATTCCGATTGGTTTTATCAGATGGGTCTCAGTTGCAGCAAGCGATGTTGGGTACTCAGATTAATCACTTGGTTAAAGATGGAAACTTGCGCCACGGTTCTATTGTTCAATTGATTCAGTATACTTGTACCACCGTTCAAAGCCGAATGTAAGTTACTCTATATTAGATCACTAGATAATGAATCCGTTTCTTGGGCGTTTTGTCGATTTCAATTAAATAGAGAACTTGTTTAGTTGCTACTGGATGGAACTTGTCTCTTCCTTATCGGTCCTTTTGTTTAGATGAACACTAAGCTTTGCCTGAATAGGAATGTAACTTCTAGCGGAAGTCAAATTAAACGTATAGAGTGTTTGTGGAGCAATAATATCTGGATGTTGATGTTTCCTTTCCCTAGGGGATTTATTTATTTATAATGGAGATGGCAATTTTACCTCATGTGCTAACAATAGGAGTGTGAGGATGTGGTTCAAAACCTGCTACACCAAGACTTTTCCTTGATGTTTAAGATTTTGTTTTATATTATGATTTCGAGTCATATATGGGAACATGATAAATTTTCTCTGAGGGTAATACAATTTGTTGCTCAACTTTATTTTATAATTTTTTCAAATGATATTTGAAAATTAATATACACATATAATGTTTGATGTTAATGTACAATATTGTGATTCTTCAATGAAAATACAACTATAAAAATATTATTGGATACTTGTAACTGCCCCTTTCCTGATTCTCTTGACCCATTTTAGACATGCATTGCTCCACCTTTATCTTTAATTTGTTGGAGATGGGAGCTGTAAAAACCATTTCAATGCTGTCTCCCTATTGATTGATGTTTCCCAGTTTTTCAGTTGAAATAAAATTAGATTCTTTTCTTCTTGCTTGAATATCAGCCTCCATATTTGATTGAACATCAGACCGCTGTCCAATTATCCTTGTGCAAACATGGCTTTTAATCTCTTGTATATATATGCCTTGACAAACCTGCATGTAACTCTCAGGGGAATGCAAAGGATCTAGTAGTGATTTGTTATATGATATTTTGTCTTGTCATTTAGATGAGGAGTCCTTGAGTGACGTTTTGGATGAGGAACTGATGCCAAAGACACTAGTATGTATTCTTGATATTCAGGTCTATCCTTCTTGATTTCCTTTCCAGTTTGTGTAACATCCATTGCTGCAAGGCATACTTATGCTGCTGCTCCCCCAAACACTTCTTTTAGATCTCAAGCATTAGTGGTCAAAATGGCAAAAGCTCTGAGTAGCACTTTTGTGATGTTGCTTGTTTCTGGATTCACTTAAATCAGTTTTATTTATGTTCTCCAACATTATGATTTTCTCATTCTCTGAAAGCAGGATCATTATCGTCCTCGAGCTGGTTTTGGTAGTTGAAGAATGTGCTATCATTGGGCAGGCAACAACAGCACAAAAGTATCTGGGGCATTCACAAACCTCCATCAGTCAACTAGTCAACAATTCAGCAAATCCTCAGTTATCTGGTAGCAGTCTCGCTGTTGGGATGGCTCAAAGCTCAAATTTGGCTGGGCCGTCTCTGCCAAATCCTAGATTGATTGAGTTGCCGAATAGTTCTACTCCCTGCAATTATGACTCGGGAAGATATGCAGCAACAAATGTGCCACCAGTTCACCTGAAAGCAGAACCTGGTGCAGGGCTTTTTGGATCAGCTCCAACAAATAGATCATATAGTGATCAAAATGCCAGCTTTTGCAACCCTAAGCAAGAAATTTTACAGACTTCTGGCACTTACTCATACTCCCCTCGGGCAGCATATCAACCACCACCTCCAATGTATTCTAATAGAGGACCAGTGGCTAAAAATGAAGCTGCCCCTATGATAGTGCCTATTTCTTCACTTCATCCATATAGGGGTAGGTGGACAATTAAGGCAAGGGTGACAGCAAAGGCAGAGCTTAGGCACTATAATAATGCTCGTGGTGATGGCAAAGTGTTCTCCTTTGATCTTCTTGATTCTGATGGTGGAGAAATTAGAGTAACTTGCTTTAATGCTGTAGCTGACCAATTTTATCACCAGATCGAAGCTGGGAAGGTTTATTTAATTTCAAATGGGAACGTAAAACCTGCTCAAAAGAATTTCAACCACCTTCACAATGATCTAGAAGTATTTCTAGAGAACTCCTCAATAATTAAACCTTGTTTTGAGGATGATAGCTCAATTCCGACACAGCAATTTCATTTCCGTTCCATAGGTGAAGTCGAGGGCATGTATAATAATAGTGTTGTGGATATAATTGGTGTCGTGTCTTATGTTACTCCTGTGGCTTCAATAATGAGGAAGAATGGCACAGAAACTCAGAAGAGAACTCTCCAATTGAAAGACATGTCAGGCCGAAGTGTTGAGTTAACTCTATGGGGAAATTTGTGCAATGCAGAAGGACAAAGGCTGCAGAGTATGTGCGACTCTGGTGTTTTTCCCATTCTTGCTGTTAAAGCTGGTAGGATCAATGATTTTAATGGGAAGTCAGTTGGGACTATTGCTACAAGTCAGCTATTTATAGAGCCTGAGATTCCTGAGGCTTGCAGGTTAAAAGAATGGTTTGAAAAGGAAGGGAGGAATTCCCTTTCTGTCTCTATATCAAGAGAAATATCAAGCGTTGGCAGGGCAGATGTTCACAAGACCATTTCTCAGATCAAGGATGAGAGGTTAGGAACTTCCGAGAAGCCAGATTGGATTACAGTCTCTGGGACTGTGATATATGTCAAAGCTGACAATTTCTGCTATACAGCTTGCCCCATAATGGCTGGTGATCGGCCATGCAACAAAAAGGTTACAAATAATGGAGATGGAAAGTGGTGGTGTGAGAGGTGTGATAGGTCTATGGATGAATGTGATTACAGATACATACTCCAGTTTCAGATACAGGATCATACTGGCCTAACTTGGGTGACCGCATTTCAAGAGAGTGGTGAGGAGATTATGGGCATATCTGCCAAAGATCTGCATATCCTAAAATATGAAAAGCAAGATGATGATAGCTTTTCGAAAATTCTTCGACAAGTTCTGTTTAGCAGATTTGTGTTCAAGTTGAAAGTGAAGGAAGAAACTTTCAGTGATGAGCAGCGTGTAAAGTCCACTGTGGTAAAAGCAGAAAAGGTGAATTATTCATCCCAGTCTAGGTTTCTTCTGGACATGATGGCAAAGATCAAATCAGGAAATCTTGCTCCTTTTGGCACCAATAATGAAGCTAGCAATCCTACCATTGGAGGAAGTATCAATGGAATTGAAAATGTTGGAGGGAGAATAGGTGGAGCAATAGGAAGTAATCAAGCAGGGAACAGTAGCTATGTTACTAGAGAATTTGGCTTACCAGCTAATCAAGGGGGTCACTACGGGAACCAGTACAGTAGGGTATCAGCACCTACTCTTTCTTGTAACAGTTGCGGTTCCACTAGTCATAACTCTGCAAATTGCCCCAGTGTCATGAATGCTCCAAGACAGTCAACAAGTGGGTTCTATGCCAATAGAACTACTTTTGCTGGTAACGGTGGCACTGGAGGTGAATGCTACAAATGCCATCAAATGGGGCACTGGGCGAGAGACTGCCCTGGGCAAAGTACCGTTTCTACAGCATATGGTAGCACTCCTTTATCCTCAAGGACATATGGGGGTATGCCAAAACCACAAGTAGGTGGCCTGTGAAAAACTGGATAATAAGGCAGCAGAAGTTATGTAAAATATAGCCTGCTTTCTGAAACAGCACAAATGAGTGATGGGGGGCTTTTTGAATGTGTTTATGATTTGTGTTCTCTCAGCTAGCATGTACAGAATATTGTAACGGTAAATGACATGTTTGGAATAGCCTACGTGATCAATTTCGGAAGTATTTATTTCCGTCCTCCCTTCACCATTGTATTGGCATTTTGTTTTAGGTTTTTGAACTTAGGCTTTGCTAAATTAATCCTGCATAGTGATTTTTACGCTGATGGAATTATGCATTGCCACGCGTTTGAGGATTTTAGCATGGAACAGTTTCAAGTGCAAATTATTTACAATTTACAGCATAGGTAATACAAGCTCTGAATAAGATATATCTTGCTGTGAAAACTCATGAAAGAAAGACTAGATTGTGTATTGTGCAGTGATAAAAAGAGTGCTTGCATAGTGTTACAGTATAGTTGGCTGAAGTTGATTTTGTAGCAAAACAAAAATGAGTAAATAAAACTATATGGTTGTTACAGATAAAACAGCTCAATGAAATCCATGACTTAGAACAACACTCCTAGTGCATTTTTTAATGCTTCAATGATTAACTTAACGATCTTCAACAGTTACTAATAAAACATTTCAGCTTGATATTTTTTTTTTAACTCTTAAAGACTGAATACGAGTAGCGCATAATATATACATATATTATTATTATTTTTTTAAATTTCAGTTTCACACTCACAGATTCTGAGTGCCAGAAAAGGTCGCGAAAACCAAACAGTTTCATTTCAATATAGAAATGCATTTTGCGTTGATACTTTGATCATCATTATATAGAACGATTACTGGTTTTATAAAACCAATAGCAATAAATATGCTAAGGGTAGAACCACACAAGTTTACCATCACCAGCTACCAATACCTTATGCTGCAGTCTTATTCATTCTCACTGGTTGCAGCCTATTATTATATCGGCAACACACATCAGTTGATGAGAAAGTTGATCTACCATCCTTAATATAGAGGGGATCCCATGTTATTCCTTCTGTACCACAGTTAAAACCCGTAATGCCACCAACCTGGGTTGAACTGTACCCAGCAACCGCAGCAGCAATGGCTGTCTGTGCTGCCACCCTATCCTTCTGGGTTGCTGTTTTCAGCCGATGCCTCTCAGCCCTGGAACCAATCACCTGACCCAAGATAGAAGCCCCAATAGTCAGTGCCATAGCAGTTTTGGGCATCACGACTGACTTCCGAAGCATCGCTATGAAGGGCACAGCTGCATGCACTGCTGCAAACCAAGATAATGAAAACTTCGCAGTGTGTTCCCTCCACACACCCAAGGGCACATTTGCTGCCATCCCCAACAAAGCAATGGCAAGCATCTTTGCAGGTAGTGGCTGTGGGCGTAGGTTTTTAACCAGCGCAGTCCTGGCTAGGGCAGCCCTTGCAGCAACTACAGCAGGTGGACATCTAAGCTTCACGCCAGGTTGTAACTGAAGAGTCGAAGCCACTAGCGGGAGTACATTGCTCACAGCTCTATAAGACTTTGCAATTGGACAGTTGCCTGTTTCCAGCCACTCATTTCCCAGTGCCTCATGTTTTGAGGTATTTCCTTTCTGGAGAAACAAAGCACAACATGAATAGGACTTCAAATAATATTAATTCGAAAGGCGTGTACTCCACAAGTTTTCATTCATAAGCTGTCAGAAAAGCATCAGACTTTGCATTCTCCGACAAAGCAGCTCAAACTGACAAAATTGAGAACTCATAATATATACAATTTAACTGACAGAGAATCTTACGCATAAAGACTATAAAAAATTCCCCAATAATAGGTTCCTTCCCTGAACCCAATGCATTCATTGATGGCCATATGGGACAAATATAGCTCTTTCTCTCCCTATTCTTTGCTTACAAAATCAGTCTCTCCTCACAATAAGTTGAATTGAATGCTAAAGAATATGCATCTACCTGTGAAGATTGCTCATTCTTGTTGTTTGATTGAGATTTCTTCTGATTCTTCCATTTACCATTGAAGGAATCAAAGCCAAATGGTCCGCCAGGACCAAATGCAGACAGACTAATTGTAGCTGCTCTTGCTGCCAAGGGGTTGAACTTGGGTGCAGAGTCTGATTCTGAAATTTTATGGTGAAAACTAGAGGTGCTTGAGAGCGGAACAACCCCATCTTTTCCATGAAACAGTTTAAATGCTGTATCAAAGTTTGGACCATCTTCAAAGATTGGACCTTTGGCTCCTCTTGCCTGGAGAAACAATAGAACATAGCCACTCCAGATGGTAAAACACTTTTAATTATTGACATTTATAAGACACATAAGAATTATAATACAAGAAGATGCTAGTAACGCAGAACAAGAACTCACAGGAGTTGGGAAATTCAATGAAGAGAAAGAAAAGCAAGTTGGCTTGTTGATGTTCCTCAAAAAAGGGCATCTCTGAATTGTCCTCTCATCAAAATGGCAATCAGATTTCCCTTCATCTATTCCCTTGAACAAAAACTCCATCTTTTCCTGCTCTGGAACAGGAAAAATGAATGAAATTTACTATTATAGTAATATCATCTCGTATTAACCTACAAAGCATCCGGAATAATCGCGGAAGTCGATGAATTATGTTCTTAAGTTCCTTAAGAGAAGCAATTGAAAAAAAAATTCCAGAATTTACTGATCAATTACCGATTGGGATGACAATTTGTAACATAATAATCAGATTAACACCGTTTATTTTCCAAAAACTGATTGAAGTCCTAAATCCATAAAAGGTTCAATAAAATAAAATAATAGCATATGAAATACTGGTTTTTGATTTTGACCCCAATAAACGGGAATCAAGACGAGGCCGAAGAAGCCGAATTCAAAATCCACAGATCAAAATTGAGAAAAGAGAAATGAAATCAAAGAGAAAAAGAAAATACCCGACATGAAAGAATCGAGAAGTGGACGTGGTGGACACAAGCACGAAGCCAAATCAGAGGTGTTAGTGAGGGATTGAATTATACAGAGAGAATCTAGATATAGGTGGTACCGGTAGATGCTCGAATGGCCTGGTTCTGCTTTATTTATTTATTATTATTTTTTTCACGTGGGTTTATTTGTGTGGTCATTCCTTACAAGTTCATTGTGTTTGGTGTACCTATACACAAATTGAGTTTTTATTTCATGCATTATAGACTTGAAAAAAAAAAAAATCGGATTTGATTAATTTTGAATCATTAATTTTGTGTTAGGCCACTTCAGATTTTGGATTGGAAGGATATATTTGCGAGTCAAATTTATAATTATTTTTATATTATAAAAAATTTTAAATTATCGATTTTAATTTTATTTTTACTTTTCTTAATTTTTCTTGAATATATATAATATATTTTTTTTAAAAAAAAGCACTAAATTTTGAATCATTAAAAAGAATTAAATAGAAAAAAATTTACTCGACCAAAAGCATATAAATGAAAAAGAAAAAATATTATCAGCATCAATCTCTAAAAATAATTCTTTCTGCATGAATAGATATAATTATAAACAAACATATGTATATCTATTTATGTATGCAGGTACATACATATATGCATATAATATGTATGTACGTAGGTATATATATATATATATATATATATATATATAAACAAGATCATTAAAAAATGATCGGTACTAAAAAGGCTCAACAATGCCCAAACCTTCCTAGTTAGTTAGCTAGGATGCATGGAATGAGGTAGTCCGATCGGATAAGACTCATCTCTGACACACTTAAGCTATTTGATATACGTTTCTGTTAAATCACCACCACTTTTATGCCAACTCATACTTGCACCAGACTAGGTCTCATGTTCAAAATTACTGTTTGAGTTATCCGGCTCTATAAATAGCAGGTTCATTCTAAAACAAGGCATGTGACCTCAATATATTCTCTCTGTAGCCATTCACTCATGCTTGCTAACTTAAGTTTCGAAGTGCTAATATCCGATTCGATTGGGCAAGCTCTTTTTTTGCATGACTTTATGCTCCATGATCTGACCAATCCTAACTCATCAAACTCACATCGACTCCCTTTTTTCATTAATAAGGGTTTTCCCCTTTCCTATGATTATCTTGAATTTATCATTTGGTACTTTCATTGAGAGTTGATAGTTGAGCAAAAGTGCCTAACCTCCGTGCTATTAGGAGAAATGTAGACTCGCAGCTACAAAAAGAGGATCGAAATGCAAAACTCCATGAAAGTCTCTAAGACTATATGGAGAAGCCATAGATGGCAACTCAAAGGGACAAGCGAAAGCAAACCCCGAGACTGAAAGAAAGCAAAAAATTGTGCACCGGATTCGAAAGGAAGCTAAATGTCTTTCTTTCGGGACATTGCACAATAGATGCAAGGGATTCCCAAAACTAGTCTACTAAGAAATATGCTTAAAGGGATTGACCAGCTGTCCCTTTCCTTGTCTCTAGGCAAACAAAAAAAAAGGGAAAGCACAGCAAGAAGAAGAATATCTTCTCCCTTCCACGCGCATCTATAATCGCTATCTTGATTCAAGGAAACCTTCGGACAAACAAAACCTTCGAAAGAAAAAGAAAAACGACTGCTTCTTGTTAATAGAAGAGCCGACAAGGGTCGAGAATACCAAAAGAAAAAGTCCGAAAGGGACAATCTTAAAACAAAAAAAAAAATCAATAAGAGCAATCAGCTATGATCCAGAATATACCCAACACTAGGATCAAAAGAGCAACCCAAAATCTGGGTGCTGATGCTTCAGCCTCACCAGCTCCCCCCTTCAGCAAAAACAAAGTAAGAAAGAGAAACTAGAAAGTCAAAATATAATTGGACACAAAGAAGGAGAAAAAGAGGTGAAGAAGACCTTAAAAACTTCTCCCTGGTGATCAAAATCGAAAGGCTGACTAGTCAACACCCACCGATCGACGTATTCCTGATCGAAGAATTTAATCCCAATCGAAATGATTGACGAATTATAGGGACAATTATGAAATTGCTCCCTATAGATAAAGACATCTAGATGATGAAGCCTAGTATAGCCCTCTACCTTTAATAGAAAGGAAAAATAACGGATAATAAAAAAAAAGCCTGATCAGACGAGACAAAGGTGAAAAGGCCCTAATGGTGCTTCCTTCCTTTAAATTCAATCCAAGAAAAGCAATTAAATACTATTCAAAAACAGACAAGCCAATCGAATTCGATTGATGGATTTTCAGCTAAAGCAGACTTTAAAATGGGATAATTAGTAAGCTACAATTGAAGACAATCAAAGACAAACTCAATCGATGTACATCTCGATCTTAAAAATAATTTCAATTGAAAGATCGACGAAAATTTATTGTTTTTGATTGAAAGGTCGACGAATAAAATTTATCTTTCAATTTTAATCATATTGATCGATGTTTTACTGAGCAAGCTTTCAATTTATTAAACGTGCTGATACAAATCACAACCATTAAAACAGCAGATATCTACTTCAAGCATAAAAATAAAGACAGTATAACAGGTCTAAAGTTGAAGTTTATTAAAGTTCTTTCTAAAAATTACACTTGAAATTTTACAAAGAGAAAAACACAATCCTATGTCTACCATCAATTGGTGTCATTCTTCCTCAACCCTTAAGATGTTACAAACATCTCCCATTTGTGGCGTATTTGAACCTGAAAAATGAAAGAAGGTTAGCCATGACTTGAGAAAATGAGGGCGAAGAAAGTAGTGAAAGGTAGAGGTTGTATCACCTCCTGTAGCAGGTGATGCTAGGTTAGGGAAAGACCCAATAGTTCATTTGTCTTCCTAAAATAGCAAGAATAAGGGCAAAACATGAGATTATCAAGAGGCTCTATTAGGAAAAACGAGGAAAAAGAAAAAGAATAAAACATATAACTAGGAGTATGAAGGCACAACCCTATTTATAAGAGTCTAGAAGAACACGTGGCAACTCAAGTAAATGAGGATTCAAAGAGAATAAATTGCCACAATTAAAGCCCGAAAACCAAAGCGATGAAATAGCAATTACTCAAATGCCATTTTCCAAGAAGTGCAGTCAAAGATAATAGTTGAGAAAAAGCAATGATCCAATAGCCATAAATTAATGGTCTAGCTAATGCAAGCCAAATGGCTGGCACGAAGAAGTCAAGAAGTTCGTCAATAAAATCTCTACCGGTACTTACCGATCAGAACAAGCATACATTTTGCAATTCGCATTTGATAGCTAAACCTATCAAACTAAAGGCGTTATCTATCACAAATTGATATTAGCTTCGGTCGGGAAAGAAGAATCTAGGTGATCCTCAGAATTACCTCCAATTTATTGACATCACAGAAGAAGTTTGAAGGATATAAAGAACTCTTAAAGAGTGAAAGGATTCGGACTAAGGCTACAAACAGTACACTTGTAGGATGCTCTGAGACCCCATTTAATCGGATCCCTTATTTCTTTCTTTCATTTTTGGTTTTTGATATTATCGAAAATATCAATACACAAAGTTCATATAAGGCAACATATAAAATGAAAGAAGCATAAAGAAGAGCAAGAAAAGGAAAAGAAGCTAGAAGCTGAAATTCATTAAACTTTTCAAAGGTTCAAAGAGCATCAAACGACAAAATTTTCTGCTCGAATACAAAAAAAAAATCTGTGGCTTGCTGCAACAAGACCACCTCTCATTCCGCAATCCTCTTCTATTAAGACAACATTAGGAAAATGGAGAAAAAAGTATAGACTTGTATCCTCTACTATGGCCCCAAGAAAATTCAAGATTAAAAGCTGGAAGTGACAACAAGGGACAGAGGTTATATGACCTATTGTGACAAGTCATACATTACTAGGAAAAAATCTAGCGATTCATTCATCTTCCTAAAATGGAAAGGAAAAGTAAGAAAAACTGAAAAATAATCAAGTAGTTCCATGGAAAAGAAGAAAAAGAAGCAAAATCCACAGGCAAAAGAAGAAAAAAGCATGCTTATTTATAGAGATTTCTACAAAACCACCTCACAATGAAGCTCTCATGACAAACCATGTGGCAATTCCAATAAATGCAGGAATAAATGATGCAATAAAAACTTGGAAGACAAAACGAAAAAATTTAAGAAAGACACCTTTTTCTAAAGCGACATAGTCAAAGAGATGATGGTTCAAATATTTGCTTTTGAATAAATGGGTCAACAATAATTGGCGACATCCTTAGGTAACTCCATTTCCCAATTTACAATAGATATAAGCAACATACACCCTTGTAGCGTCTAGAAAATGTAACAGGAAAGCAAATGTGCCAAAAAAATCGCCTTGAATATGCCCATGATGAGAGAATATCTACCAAGTTTGCATAAACTAGCTTGACACCGGAAACCTAACTAGGGAACAAAGAAGGAAAAATGGCACAGCACATAAAGGCACAAAGCCTCACAAAACTCCTCAATGTCAAAATTGCAAACTCTCATAACGACAGGCATCGTTAAAGGTTAGAAAGCTAAACTTTGAAAACATCAATTCACATTTATAAAAGGATTGTTTGCAGGAAGAGATGATCTTATGTCTCTCGATTGATGACCATCCCAATCGGCGTAATTAATCCCAGTATCTTGACTGATGATCTCATGTCTCTCGATCAATGACCATCCCGATTGACGAAATTAATCCCAATCTACTGCTTGATGATCTTATATCTCCCGATCGATGACCATCCTAATCAATGTAATTAATTCCAATCTCTTGATTGATGATCTCATGTCTCCCAATCAATTACCATCCCGATCGACCTGATTAATCCTAGTCTCTCGACTGATGATCTCATGTCTCTCGATCGATATAATTAATCCCAGTCTCTCGACTGATGATCTCATTTCTCTCGATCGATGTAATCAATTTCGGTCTCTTGATTGATGGTCTCATTTCTCTCGATCAATGACCTTTCCAATTGAAGTGATTAATTCCAGTCTCTTGATAGATAATTTCATTTTTTGATCTCATGAATTTAGGATCCTGATCACCAAAATCGATGATCAAAGTATTTTAAGGTTACAAAAAACCTCCACAAAATAAGAAGGAACATTTCCTTAAAACGCGCAACCATGAATAGTTACTCCCAAACGATGACATGCTCATCAAGATAGATCAAAACCTTACCCTTCGATCTATATAAGATCGATCAAACTGTTCAGAGGGAACAAATGATAATGCTCAAATAATTAAAACTAAGCCCAGCCCATTAAGGGTCATTCAAGAAGGCCTAGCACTAAAAAGGCTCAAGGATGTATAAGCCTTCCCAACCAATTCGATTGGACAAGACTCATCCCTAACACATCGAGGCCATCTGACACACGCCTTTGTCAAATCACCAGCACCTCTATGCTAACCCATACCTTTACCATAGTAAGTCTCCTGTTCAAGATTACTGTTTGAGTTCCCTAACTCTATAAATAGCAGGTTCATTCTAAAATAAGGCATCTGACCTCAATATATTCTCTCTTTAGCCTTTCTCTCCTGCTTGCTAACTTAAGTTTATGAGTGCTAATGTCCGGTCCAATCGGGCAAGCTCTTTTTTTACAGGAATTTATGCTCTATAGTCTGATCAATCCTAGCTCATCAAACTCACATCGACTCCCTTCTTTCATTAATAAGGGTCCTCCCCTTTCCTATGAAAATCTTGAACTTATCAATTAGCATACATATTTTATGTATGTATACCCGTGTGTGTGTGTGTATGCACTAAAAACTACGTTGTTTTGAAAAATTCTTTATAAATCAATAAAATGGAACAATTAGGATTTAAAAAAAATTGAATTAATTTAAAAAATTAAGAAACAAGAAATAAATTAATAAAAAAATTAGGTCATTCAAATTGCGTTGTAACTCGATTCTTTCAAGTCAGTTTCAAGTCTGTCAATTTGGATCTCAAACTAGATTAGGTATGACTTTTAATTTCTTGGGTCGGATCATGCACCATTTTTTGAGTTTGGGTCACTTTTTTTGTGGATTCGGATTAGATCCTTAGGTTTAAGTCAAAATTAACAACTTTAGTTAATTACAAATTCAGTTCTAAACTATATGGTATTTTAAATTTTAGGTCCACAAAAAATTGCAATATCAATCCCCAATTTTAAATATCCTTTCAAATTAAAGACATCGTTAACTTTTTTTTCTCAAAACTAATGGAAATTTATTTATTTTAAATGAGAAGTTCATTTTTTAAAAATGATTTTTAGTATTTATATAGTAATTAATATTATTTAAAATTAATATTAATTAATGAACATTTATAATAATTACCTAAAAATTGATAACTCCAAATTTTGTGTTTATTTTCGATATATTTTTGTTTGTGTTTGTGTCTCGTTTTGTGTGTTTTCTATATTTTGTGTGTTAAATTTCTTTCTTTGTACCAAATTGGATTATTTTGAGAACTATAGTGTTTTGGTGTCTTTAATGGGGTAATTTTGATTTTAGTGTAGAAAATTGACTTGCACGTAGGAGAGACCAAAGTGTCTCAGCTGTGTGCCTTGCAGAATCCCCAATTCGCACTGTTTCATTAAAATACTCGAAAGATATCATTTGTCTTGGCTGTGTCCAATGTAGAGTTCGAAGTTGTTCAATCTTGAAGGGTGTGCATAGCTGAGATCAAGTGTTTTAGTCGTGTGCTGATGCTACAGTACTATTTTGATCGATTGCACACGACTGAGACCAAAGTGTCTCCGTTATGTGCCTCTGCAGATGCTATAAAAGTTGAGTTCTGTTTGGCTAAAAAGAGAGAAGAGCAGATTTTTAGATCTAGGGTTTTTATTTTCTTTTCTTTTGTAATTTCTTAGATTTGATTTATTTTAGTTCAGGTTCTTAGATTAGATCTAGATTTCTTCACTTTAGTTGTAGTTTTAGCTTTTATTTTGCTGAAGAGTTGGCGAAGAAGGCTTGGATTTAGATTGGAGCTTTATCACTACAATGAGCTTTTGGGTTTCTTCTTCCTCTCTTCATTTATTTTATTTATGTTTAGTTAGTAGTTTTATTGATAAGGGATCTATGAATCCCCATATCTATGTAATGAATTGAACCTATTTTTGATTTATATATGCTTGAATGTTCTGTTCTTCATTGTGATTATCTATTTATCTGTTTTATCAAGCATTTGATCATTTTATTTCATTTAAATGAATGGTTATTATGTTTGTATGTAATGGGCATTGCCATGCTCTATTCTTGTGCTTTCTACATATAGAGTCCTCGATGATTCCGAAATGGAGGTCTTGAACTCTCTTTGTAGATTACATTTGTTTCAGAAATAGTTGAAGAATAAATAGGTAATGGATTGGTTGGCTCCAAAATGGGAAGCTAATTTGTACCTAGGTCTTTGGATCCATGCTTATTCTAGCTATTGGATTGGCTCCAGAATGAAAAATCTAATAGTTAGAGTAGTTGGCTATGAAATGGAAAACTAGGTGTTTAGATTGGTTGTCCACATTTAAGCCATAGATTTCTTTGTGGTTTAATTCAATACATTGGGAATGGGGAGGAGTAGAGTACCTTGACAATGTTTTTAATTAATGTTTTAATATTTAGTTTAATTAGATTTATTATTTGATTATTTTGTTAATTAGATTTAGGACGCTCTCAATCAAAAACTTGAAAATTTTTCTTAGATTAATCCCGCTCAGCTCTAGATATTTCATTTAGTAGCCCTTTATCCATTGGATTCGATATTCTGAGGTTTCAATTATATTTCCCTATATTATTTGTCAATTCAGAGCACTTGTTGAGGTCACAACAAAGATATTAAAATAAAAGTAAAATAATTATTATTTTTAGATTAATTAAAACTCAAATTAAAAAAATTATGACGACATAAGTTTTTTATTATTTTATTTTAATCATATTTGAATAAAATTAATTAATTTTTATTTTTTTAAAATCACTCTAGTACAACTGAACAAATTATGAAACGTGGCCATAATGTAGAGAATGAATTAATGATAGAAGTAATGATAATTTTATATAAATTTTTTAGTTTAAATTAAAAATAATAAAGTGTCAAAATTTTTAATACATGTACCTAGAGAGAGAGAGTAATAAAGAATGATAAATGTTTGATCTAATTGTTTAATTGATAATGTGTTTGATAATAAGTTTAGCTGAGAATGAGTTTATATGGTTATGATATAAATTAATTCTAGATTCAAATTAAGAGTGCTGGTCATGGAATTACTCAACCCAAACTAAATGTTCCGGTTCCCCAATGGATGTAACACTTATAGACCTCATTGATATTGAATCGATTCACTAACCCAATACCAAGACATTTATCAACTAGCATCCATTCTCCTTAGGGATGATCACCGGGGCGGGGATTCCCCGGCCCCGGCGGGGACCCGCCCCGTTTGGGAGGGGAATCCCCGAATTCTCCCCCCGCGGGGACAGGGACGGGAGAGAAAAAATCTCCGTCCTAGAATCGGGGACGGGGACGGGGACGGAGAACGGGGTATCCGCCCCGCGGGGATCCCCTCCCCGAAAAATATATATTTTTAATTTTAAAATATAATATTTTATAAATAATTAAAATTAAAATTAAAATATAAATTAATTTTATAATTATTAAGTTTTAAATTATATTTAATTTTAAATTTTATGAATGATTAAAATTTATATTAATTTAAATTATTATTAATTTTAAATTTTTTATTTATTAAATATTATATTTTAATTTTAATTATTTATAAAATATTATATTTAAAAAAAAAAAGAATTCGGGGGACGGGGATCCCCACGGGGCGGGGGACGGGGGGGATTTCCTCCCCGTTTTGGGGGCGAGGACGGGGACGGGGAATCCCCGAAGTGCATGGGGCGGGGAGTGGGGACTCCTTCCCCGCCCCCGCCCCGCCCCGTGAGCATCCCTAATTCTCCTGAAAAGAAAAACCAGAATGAAATTGAGAATTAGTATGCTATGAATAAACAACATTTTATAATCTCCTGATCATGAATGGATTATGAAGAAGGATTTTTGAACATAAAGTAAATACAACAAAGAAGAAATAGCAGAAAGTTAATAAGGAAAACCAGTTTTGAAGTCTTTATATAGCTCAACTTGAAAGGATGAGACACTAATGCTAATGTTCCCCAATGTCTCTTTAAAATGCTTCACAAAATGAGTTCTTACTCTTAAGCAGAAAGAATTTCAAGCAAGATAGCTACTCCCTGCATCCCGCATTCATAGGCACTTTCTTTTTTAATACTACAATTAATTACTCAATTCTCCAATTCACCTTCATTTAATACTCATTGTTATCCAGGAATATTAAATATTATCTCACACTTCTCATATTTTGATAGAAGGCCACTGGACTTGGACATAAGAGGAGAGGATGTGAGGCCCAACATCTGGAGGGTTTACTCAAGGAGGCATCAAAAGCGTGCTGGTGGGGGCAAGGAAGCTGAGCTGGCAGAATTAGTTATGCATGAGGAGATGTGAGTTTATAAAAGGCAGAAGAGGAGCTGGATTGGGAGTTTTATGTAGAGAAAAGCATTTTGGACAGCAGGGGCTTTGTAGGGAGAGAGAGTCTGATAGCTGTGCAGATTCTTCTCTTAGTTTTCTTATTATCTTTCCATTGTAGTTTGTTTATTGTTGCTACTCTCGTTGGATTGTATTGTTCATTGTTGAACTATTGAATTATATAATACAATCCCTTCTTCTCATTGTTGTTCTTTTTTTTTTTCTATTGAGTTGTTGTGATATTTGTTATTCTCTATCAATTGGTTCGACCTGCCGGATCCGTTATTGATCGGAACTAATGGAAACGAGATACCAAGCTTTATCTTTAAGAGTAGATGATACTGAGAATCGGCTAGGGGGAATATCAGCAAATATTCAGGAGTTAACCAAATCTGTAATTGAAATGCAAACTTGTTTGGCAACTGTCTAACAACAAAACGATGAATTCAAGGTCTTCGTCAATCGGGAAATGGGGTAGGCTTTTTAGTCTTTTCTGTACTTAAAATTGAAATCATTCGAAATGGTTAAGATTTGTAGTGAAGAAGGAAGTAGAGGTCTTTTCACAAATTCTTATGCGAGGACCCTTGTTCCTCTTCCGTGAAGTGGTTAATATTTGTAGGGAAGAAGCATGTTAATATTTAAATTTTGTATTCAATTATATACCAATCTTCAATGCATTAAATTTTCATTTTAAGAGATTTGATGAGATGATTATAAGATTCCTGCTGAAACTCAAGTTATTATCTTTAACCAGACGTGATTAAGAATGCAGAATAGCTACGGTTGAAACAAGAGCACCTAATGCAATGACAGACTATGAACTCAATTCTTGAGATCAATCTGCTTATAAATTGGAGAAATATCGACACAGCTCAGGCTTATTCCAGATTTTTTCGCCCTCAAAGGTAATATTTTAATCATGTGCCCAAACAAATAGCTCCGAATTGGAGGATAATGGGTGCATATTTGTCAAATTTATAATTGTGAAGGATGAACCAAATAAACAATTCTAATAATTTTAAAATAATTCAAGTTATTTTGAGCTAATGGTAAAACTACAATTATGAAATCTGACTCTTTAGGCTTACAAATTTCGAAGATTTGTAAATGGAGAAGATTTGGAAGAAAATCTTAAATTGGACAATAAAATAACATAAAATAAAAAGTTTATAAGTATGGTGGAACTAACTTTATAATTTTAAATCATTTTAAAGCAATGATGAATTTACAACAATGAAGCTCAACTTTTGGAATCCATCCGAATCTTTTATATATATATATATATATATTAAAGGGAAATGACCATGGATAATGAAATTATAATGGAGATATGGGAATTGAGAAATGGATAACGAAATTATATCGATAGTGAAACTACAAGTTTCTAACATGTGTAGGAACCATTCTTATATCAGAAATTTATACTAATACGGGCACATCAAATTACATAAAAATATAAGTGTGGTGTACGGTCAATTGAAGTTTTAGTTTATTCTGTTATCCATTTCTCTATCTTGTACACCTATACGACTTGGCTCTAAAGTACACGTCTCGTGCAAATTTATCAATTGTGCTAATATATCAGCAACAACTAAAAAAAATTATATATTTTTCCGCCAATGAACACTACAAAAAAATCTGGAAATTCACGACAGAACATCCGTCACACATAGGGAAAGACGTTGCTAAAAAAAAACAGCTGTCGCTAAATATCCTAAAATAGAAGCCGAAAATATAAAAGAAATTATTAGCTACAGTTTAGCGTCGCTACATTGTTGGCCGCCAAAACTTATTTGTTTTTGATATTAGCGACAATTTCTGTAGCCATTCCGTCGCTAAAATATTCTAGATTTTTTATGAATTCCAATTTTATTTATTATTATTATTGTTATTATTATTACTACTACTCAATCAGAATTTAATTTATATATATAAAAATTCTCCAATACTATTAATTTAAAAAAATATAATATCATAAAAGTACAACAAATTGTAAAGTACTTAAAAAGTACTTAGAAAAGAAAATCTAAACTAAATAGTTCTACTTAAAATCACCACTAACTTTTACACAATATGCTAAAAAATAAAAAGAACTTTACAAATAACTTTGTAAACTCTTCATTACTTCTCACAAGCAGCAACCAATGCACATGCCTTCATGTTCTTATTATGCCCATTTAAAAATCCAACTGCTCCAGTAGACCTGAATGAATCATAATTAACAAATCAGAAGCAAGATTTTTGCCCTTTCTACCATTACAAAGGGGTAACAAGTAAAAAAAAAAAAAAGTGATGAAACAAAGTAGATAAGATTTGTACCAATTTGGCCTATAAATGCAGTGTTCACCAGTGAGGCAATAGGATCACCAGTCAATTCGCCAAGAAGAAATCAAAAGCAAGAAAGTAGTTACCATAAGACATTAGGAATTTGCTAAAAACTTGTCCCAAGATTGATAAAAAAATGAAAACTCAAATAAAACAACTAGAAGGTTATCAGCATAATCAAAAGATATTCTCATATTTTATTATTTGAATTTAATGAAAGTTTCTATTATTCTATTATAATGAATACAAAATATGTTTGAACAACCTAGATCAAAATCCCAACATTTGCTTCCTGACGAATTTTAAATTTTAAAAGAAAAAGCAAAATACCTTTTACTAATCCTATCAAAATAATAGCATGATAATATAATAAATTGAACAGCAGCAAAGTAAAAATGCCTAGCATATTGGGAAATGGTATAAAACTCAAGAGCTCCTCTAATCATTTAAAAAAGTCCTCAATTTTAAAATTGTTAATGTCCCACAAAAACTAATCTTTCTTGAAAGATCAATTTTCAATTGCCAGTCAATTGATAGTTAAATACAACAAAAAGGATTGAATTGAATTCAAGTATTAGTCAATTTTTTAATTCAAAGCCAAAATATTTAGAATTAAAATGAACAAATAATCGTTTATTCATGCCCTGTCATCCATATTTTCTATTTTAAAACTGCTAACAAAGCAACAACTTTTGTTTTTTATTTCCACAAATAAAGAGCTCGGATTCTACAGTTTGAACTGGTAAGACTTGCCAACTTAATTAGAAAATCGGTACACAATTAACTTATAAAGTAAAAGAGAAATGAGATGAGACTTATCTCTAATTAGGATGTTAATGATATCAACGGTCAAAAATATAAAATAATTGTTGTGTATTTTCTCGGATTTTATTTTTGTTATCTTGGCATATACTAGAATACCGGTTAATTGTTGTTAGTCAAAACAAGTTCTTTCTAGAACGGATTAATCCATGCTTTCATTAGCTTGCAAAGTACAGTTTCACCCCTATCACTTCCTATATAAAACACCCACACATAATGGAGAAAATAAATCCAAAACCCATATACAAAATTAAAAAATAAAAAAAAAAGAAAAAGAAAAAGAAAAAGAAAAAAGGAGCTTGGGCAAATGGAAGGAGTTAAAAAGATTTTGTTGGTGCTACTTGTAATTGGAGCTAGTAATTTCATAAATGCTTTTACTGTGTGCAACATGCCAATTAGTGGCCTTGCGTCTTGCAAGCCTGCTGTAACCAATCCAAATCCAGCTACCCCGACAAGAGACTGTTGCTCGGCGCTCTCTCATGCTGATATGCATTGCGTTTGTCACTATGTCAACTCTCATTTGCTTCCTTCTTTCGGAATCGATCCTTCTCTTGCCTCAGAGCTCCCGAGCAAATGCCACTTTTCTCATTTCCCTACTTGCTAAGAGCCACATTAACATCTATTCTTTTGTTTTTTCACTTCAACAAATACAAAGCTCCAATTCTACATTTTGAATTGGTAAGACTTACAAATTTAATTGAAAAATAAGGTACACAATTATCTTATAAAGGATAAGAGGAATGGGATGAGATTTTTCTCTAATTAGGATGATGTCAACAATCACAAATATGAAATTATTATTATCTATAATATTATCAGATTTCATTTTAGTTATTTTGGCGCATACCAAAAAAAAGGGTGGTGAGATGGGAAGGAAAAGCAGAGAAAACGATGGTTTTTTTTGTTAAAAAAAAAAAATTACACCACTCAGCGATTCACTACAACACCCTAATTTAGGTTTAAAACACTCAATTTCCCATGTCAGCTAATGGGATTTAAAAATAACAAAATTGGGTAATTGAAATGTTTAATAGATAAAAGTCAAGATTCAATTTTAATTTAAATAATTTATTTGCTGCCACAGTTTGACCAACAATTTTATGTTCAACTTTAATTTAAATAATTTATTTTCAATTAAAATTAAATCAATTGAGTTGAAAATTTAACTAAAGTTAAAATTAAATTAATAATACTTCTTTGTATATACACACACCCGTTAAATTCTAAAATTTCATTTCTAATCTTACGAAACATCAACAGTTTTGGTAGAATATGATGGGAAGGCAAAATGTACAGTGGTGGCGTAAAAATTCTAATGTCCAATCCAACCGAAGCAAAATTAAGGCTCATTTCCAAAGAAAACCCACATCCACCAATACTCCAACATTAATGGACCCGAACTGCTATAGCCCTTTTCTCGTTAGTGTTAAATCAAATCTAATTCGGTCTATTGGTTTAATTGTTCAGTTTTTAATTCATCCAGTTTAATTCTAATTATGAAATTTGGTTTATTCAATTCAATTCAATTCAATTCTAAGACGTCTAAAATTGAAAGAACCGAACTTTAAACAATGAGGTTATTTTATGTTTATACCACTACAAGAAAATTAGTAAATAGTAACATAATTTAGCAACGAAAATTGTTGATTTTCTGTTGCTAATAAAAAATAGTAATGAAAATTAACAATAGCAAATTCGGTTGCTAATTTGACAGTTGCTATTTAGCAACGGAAATAATTCGGTTGCTATTTCTGCAACCAATTGTTCCTTTGCTAATTTCTGTTGTTAAATTTAGCAACGGAACTCAAAATCCGTTGTAAAATACAACCAATTAAGATACCGTGAATTGGTCAAAATTTAGCAACGGAATGATATTTTCGTTGCTAAATTTAGCAACAGAACACTATTTTCCATTGCTAATTTTAGCAACCGAAATTGTTTTCCATTGCTAAATTCAACAACAGAATTTTTTTTGCTAAATTTAGCAATGAAAAATTCCATTGCTAAATTTAACAACGAAAATTATAAAATTTTTATAGCTTCGCATAATGTTTTAATATCAATCTAAATAAATTGTTTATAAAAAAATAAAGTCAAAATTCATAATCAATTAAAGAAAATATTCTTATTGACTGCTGTAAAGTATTTTAAAAACATGTTATACTTCTGTAAAGTAAGTATCCATAAACATCACAACATGAGTATCACTAACACAACATAAAGTCAGTTGCAATACCTAAATATTACAAATCTAAACTATGTAGTTGGTGAAGGAGGATTATCTGGTTGCTGAAAGGTGTTGGCCTTATTCTTCATCTTTTTCACCTTATTCCTTAGCTGGATCACAGTATCGTCCAACAACATGCAGACTGTGTTTTCTAGCTAAATGACTCTCTCAAAATGTTCAGATGACTGCCTACTACAAGCAGCTATTGATGATGTAGATGAATGCGAAAGAGATGTGTTCGCAATAGAACCTAAGCCAAAAATCTTTCCACGGTTATTCTTACCACCAACTGCTTGAAGAAATATCTGACTCTCATCGACATTTTCAGAGGTTTGTCGCTGTTGAGTGAGAGTCTCTTGTATTTGCTCCTATCATTACAATAGTTACAATTAATTAGCTATATTTTCATAAATTAATTTTATTGATGTATAATTTTACATACATTGAGTTATCTGCAATGAGTGTTGATTAATGTTTGACCATGATGCTTTTTTGTGTGGGTGTACATAAATACTTTAAGGTATGTAGGCTTCTTACCCATAGACTTTTCCTGCATAACCAAGTAAACTCAATTTAATAAAAAATTCAGCAACATTTCCTCTATTTTTATGACATTTACCTCCTATGAAACAAAAAATTTATCTTAACATCGCAGCCATCATGTAAACAGACAAATATTAAACGCAACCATCCATGTCAATAGACACATATCTTTAATCATACATTTTTATTATAAATTCATACATTAGATTAGATTGAAGTGTAATTGGATTTAGTTAATACATAAATAAAAATATAAGCATAAAATTCAAAACTTACCAGTTTATCTGCATGCTCGTGATGGCTCAAAGTTCCTCCAGTGTGCACGACTAGACTCTCTCTATCTGAGCCTCCCGTCTGTTTGAAGAATTTCTCTCTGAAATGGCAATTGCTTCGGGTGATGCCTAATATTGCTGCCAACGATCCCATATTTCTTCAAAAATATAAGATGTTGTTCACCACTCGTATGTAATTTAGTAACAAATTCTTTATAGCGTTGGCGTGCATGCCTCTCCCAAAGTTCATACATGACACCATTAAATTTTAAATCCCAAATAATTATTTTTGATTAAAAAAAACACATTATATAAGTATTATAAAGTATAATAGATATCTCAATAATGTATGAAATCAATTAAATTGAAACACATAATGTAATTTATTTTTTATACCTTAAATTCCTGATAATAAAAATCTTTATCTGAAGAGAGAGATTCTTCCATAAATAACCCTCAATTTCTATCCTCTATTTAAACTTGGATCTGATCTTTCTTGAGCAAATACCTGATGGAATAAACCTATTAATATAAACAAATTTAGATCGAGAAGTTTTCTATTACTCTCAATTAATTTTGACAAATCAATTTACAGGCATTTATAAAGAAAAATTTAGGTCTAAACTAGAATAGGTACAAAAAGGTAACAAATAAGTCCCTACAAATTAGGAATAAAACATATATGTCAATACTCCCCCTCAAGTTGGTGCAAAAATATTACACCTGCCCAACATGCATACTAAGGTAGGTAAAGTACAATTGTTGAGCCTTTTTGTAAACATATTAGCTAGTTATTTTCCAGATGGACACATGAAATAAATTCAAGGCACCGTTTGTAAGCTTTTCCTTGATGAAGTGCGATCAATTTCAATGTGTTTTGTCTGTTCGTGCTTAGATATCCATACCATTAGTATAAACCTATGTTTTTATCAACTAATACAAAATTTTTAATTAATTTAAACTCACATATCATTGATATCTTAATGTAAATTCTTCCATTAATTCCCTGCGCACTAGACTGGAGGCCTCCTTATTCATCCTCAGCATCTACCCTCGATACATTTTGTAGGCATAGATTCAAGGTCTATAGTGGGAGTAAATGTATCTACAGGTTGTGCTGATATATTTGATTGTTGGATGCTGAATCACTAGGTACATAAGGAGAGCCACCGAGGTTTGTAGTTGGCTGGTGAGGATCTGGACATGACACACCTAAACTTGTGCACCCGATAGAATGAGATGGGTGCACTACCGTCTTCATCCGTTAATCTGAGCTAGGTAGCAGCATTCCCTTCTTTCTCTTGGTGGCATATTTTCAACCTAAAAATCAAAGACATGTATTATCCTTCTAACATAAAAATATAATGCAATGATAACACATTTGGGTTATATAATAAAAAACAAACTCAAAAAAATTAATCGTTATCATCATTTAATTACACATCAAAATCTTCTTCTATTTTTGAAGATTTAGAAGTAAAGTCAGGCTCATCTTCAGATCTCTGTCCATTTATGGATTCCTCATCATCTCCGGATAAAATTTCATAAATTCATTATTTGGATCATTTAAAGGTTCATTCTTGAATTCAACATCAGATGCATTTATTTCATGTACATCAGGTTCTTCTTCCTGAAATGCTTCACTTTCATTTGCCTTACTTTATCCCTTTGCATGTCCTTCAAAAAACCTATGGTTTGACTTTACAGACAGCCAACCAATCTAAATTATCCAATCTAAGCTGGGATCAGGAACATAATACACCTGGGTCACTTGCATTACCAACAAAATGGTTTAAATTGTTTAAATATTCTCCTCTGGTTGATTTCAATGAGATTATATCGACTATGTACTTTTGTTTCCAACGTTAAAAGTAGGATCAAACCATTCACACTTAAAAAGTACACACTGTTTTATCGACATTGCAGTGTATTTAATTTCAAGTATTTCAATAATTTTTTCAAAATAGTCCATCGGTTTCCCTTCTATGCAAACCCCACTGTTTACTGTTGCCATGCTATGTCCATGATTTTTTGTATGAAATTTGTATCCATTAACAAAATAGACTGGATATGATTTAACTGTTTGAAAGGTCCTTTCACAAGATCACATATTACCCTATTCTCTATCTATTTTTAGAAGCCTATATCATTAAAAAAAAATTAATCAATAAGTATAGTAGTTTGTAATTTTAACATTAATTTATTAAAATATTTAATTTATTGCAACTTAAAAACTTACATAGTTTACGAACCAGTGTGAAAAATTTTTTCCACTTCTTTATTGATGTTAACCTATGTTTTTCCCGGTATTATCTCACTCAACAAATCCTCATATTCGCTAAAAATATTGTAAATTATCTTAGCTATAAACTCCAATCCCTAAGAAAAGAAATATCAAATATAACTTAAACTTACTGCACGAAAGGTTGGAATTTCTTGGCAATTTAATAAAATGTAACCATGGGTAGCCTCCATTCTTTCGTTGTTAACATTTTTCTTGTTGAGCGTCCATATGTTCGGCCAGGATATGTGAAAATAGATAAGTTATCATCATCAATTCACTCATTGCCCATCGTCATCACGAGGAACTTTTCTTTCTCGAGTGATCACATGCGGCTCAAAATATTGTGAACAAATGTACTTACTTCCCTCTACTAAATAGGCAATGCATATAAAGCCTTCAACTCTGACCTTATTTTTAACATTTTTCTGGCCTTATTTTTAACATCTTTTCTTCAAGTGATGCAAATTTCTACATTACAATTAGGATAATTATATTTACTTATTTGGTATAAATGTATATAAGTTTTATTTAAATATGAACTTTAATTACCTCTCAAATGGATACATCCATTGATATTGAACTAGACCAACAAGTTTAGACTCGTATACTAAATGTACAGGTAGATGCTCCTTACACTACAAGAAAAATGCTCTTTAACGAAGAAAATCTGGTCGTTAAAAGTTAAAATTCAGTCATTAATATACTATAATGACCGGAAAAATCCGATCATCACCGGTCGTTAAAAGCCCTGTCGTTAATAGTATAGACGATCGGATTGATATCCGATCGTTAAAGTTATTAACGATCGGAACAAATCCAGACGTTAAATATAAATTTTAGCGACTGAATTTTCCTTCGCTAATTGTGTTCTGCTTTTAACGAAGGGAATTTCGGTCTTTAAAAAAGCCTTTTAACGGCCGATTTTTCCCTTCGTTAGTTGTTTACCACTTCTGCGAAGGAAAATCTGGTCATAAAAATTAACTTATAACGACCAAAAGTTTCCCTTCATGGATTGTTTATATCTTTTAACAAAACGAAATCCGGTCATTAATAATTACAAATGGTAGTCGAATTTTCCATCGCTAAATGTACATCCGATAATTAATATAAATAATTTTATTTAAATATTTCACGTACACCCCATTCACACTTCGACACATACATACATATCAAAAAATATAATAAATACTATTTTCATAAATTACAAAAAAAACCAATTACAAAGTATAGCAATATTTTGAAATTGTTTAACATTCTATTTGTCACATATAAATTTGTTTTAGAAAAATAGCCCATTGCTATACCAATATCTATATAGCTAGAATTTTTAAAAAAATGAATAATAAGCATCAAATCTTCGTTCTCCATTGATCGAAAAACCTGCAAACATAAATTTATAATTAATATTCATTTATAAAGGTAGTAGATCAAATGGCTAAGAAAGTAAAAAATAATAATAAGTTTAATAATATATTAACAACATATTATCATATTACAAATCAAATAGGATGAAAATTTGTGTAGAAAGACAACAGAAAATACAAGTAAAATGCAATCACAATCATAAAAGAAGAAAATATTAATATTTCAAAGAACAATATATATGTTGTCATATACTTAAAAAAGATTATAGAATTTATACTTTGGAACATATTTACTTACCTATTAAATGGTTCACTCTGTTTGGGATTCACTTGAAAATGGTGATGCAGGATGCATATTAGATTGTTTACCAAAACTTGCAGCTTCAAGTCGTGCGAATTTACTATCATAAGCTTTGATTTTTCTTTTCAATTCTATATTTTCTTCTTCAACTTTCTTTAGCTTAGATGACAATGCCTCTTTCGATGAACTAGGCGCTTTCAATTGTGTTGCAGTTACACCACCCCCAAATCCAGGAACATGACTTTTTCGTTGAGGTCCAAAGACTTTTTTTGCTATTTCTATGTTGGAAAGAGAAGGTTCTGTTTCCACCAATTCTTGAATTTGAGTCTATAATATGAAAATAATTTAAAATGTATCAACATATTGTATAAAAGGTAGCATAATGAAAATTAAATCAATCATACACACATATCTATCATGAGTGGTAGTTTCAACAAGCTTATTGTCCTTTTTGTGAGTCTCAAAGAACATGGTAGCCAAATTTGGTGGATCACCACCTTTGCCTCCCTTCAAAACAAGTATAAACATATCAAATGAAACTTTTTTAAATTAATGAATAATAAATTATCTAATGATGTTTAATGAGGATAAATACTTGTTGATACATAATCTCTCTAAATGGCTTACTGCCTGTACGATGTAGCATATCCAACTTGGACCTATTAATGGAGTTTTTTTTACTTGTTTTCTACATTAACAACTTGACATGTAACTTTATGATTTGACAAGCAAAATAAGAATATGCATAAACATACCTGGAATTTTTCAATAAAATAGTGTTCTTTGACCAACCATTCCCAATCATTCTTGTCCACCCCTTCTAGCACATTTTTCATAGCCTCGTGGAGTGGCCTGGACTTCAAATATTTGAAATTCATCCATCCTCTCCAATTGTTCCATAATCCTCTCATATGTTTTACAACATGCTTACGATATTCAATTATGTCATCACTCTCAAATTTATCCTAAATTCAATGTTATTAAAATCAATTAACATTAATTGGACCTATAGTATATTTGGCATAAGCAAAGCTTGAAATAAAAAATTTAAAGAATATAATGATGTAAATTCTTACAAGAACAGCTTGCCATATATGCTCCATATTTTGTTTTGGAATTTCTCTCCATGAGTGTACTTTCCAAGGGCACATATTATGATCACGAACTATTATACCCAAGTTTCTTGAGAAATCTTCATGATTCTCTTCAACAACTCGATTTTTAAAAAAAGTTACTTTCAATTTTTCTCCAGCTTTGAGTCCTGCAACTTCTTTATACTTGTTCCTTCCTCGGACCTTTTTCTTGTGCATCCTTTTAATAGATATTCAGATTTAATTAAATCAAATATACAAACTCATGGTCAATTAATGATAAAATTAGATTAAATTTGATTTAATAAAATACTTATTTGAATGTCTTGCATCTCTTCATCCACTTAAGGAGAAAGATTGTCATCTTCAATCGATCGAAATCCAGGAGGTACAAGCGGTGGCCCATCTTGATTAGCAGCTCTTGTTTGGCAATTTTTACTTATTGCAGCTGAAATTTGTTGTTCAATAGCTCTTGAAGAGGTGAAAGATCTTAAGCTTTGTCCGCGTCCCCTACCTAAAGCACCTGGTGGAATGAATGTTTGCTTTACCTATTTTTGATTTGGTTCCCATTTCAGTCTTTTTAAACTTTGATGGATTCATGTCAAACGTGATAAAAATAAAAAAACTTACAATATGAACATCACATCACAATCATATAAAGTTCAATTAGTTGAAACATACACATAATCATAATTATAAGAAGAAAAATACAACCTTGATCAACAATTTTTCTTTTCTTTTGTGTTGAATTATCAAACTCCTCCAAATCCTCTTCCATTTTTTGTATAACATCAAAGGAATCACGAGGTATGACCTTTCGCACAACATGCCAACCTTTATTCCTCTGGTCATCGACATAAAAAACTTGTGATGCTTGATTAACCAACAGAAAAGGCTCATTTATTTTCAAAATACGTTGACGGTTAACGCTTATGAAGTCATATTCGTCTATTTTTATCCATTTTTCTTTGTCATACACATCAAACCAATTACATCGAAACATATTCACTCTTCTTCCCCCAAGAAATTGTAATTCAAGTATCTCAATCAATTCTCCATAGTAATCAATATTCCTATTCTCTTTATCCGACTCTCCAACAACCACCACTCCACAATTTTGAGTTCCCAAACCTTTATCATAATTTTGCACATGAAACTTATAGCCATTAACAATGTAGCCATTGAAACTTGTCAAATATTGTGTGGGGCTACGTGACAGTGATAACAAATCAGCTATCATCTTATTATCATGTTGCCTATGCAATTCTATTGCCTGCCAAAATCACATTATATATATTATCAATAGCTATAAATTAACCAAGTGGAGGCAAATTATTTTTAACCAAAAACTTACCTTTTTTTAAACCAACTAATGAATTGCTTATTCCATTTCGAATCAGAAATGGGTTGAGGTATCATATTGAATTTTTGAAAACTCTCTATATAAAACAAAAGTGAAACAATGTGTTAATTAAAATGAAAAAAAAAAGAAAATAGATAGAAGTATCTTATTGGAGATACATACTCGAGAAAGGGCAAAACTTCATCACAATTCTTCAAAATATAAATATGGGCTTGCTCCATTTCATGTGCCTCAAGTGTACATTATTTTGGAGATCCTAAAGCTCTTCCAAGTTGACAAAAGATAGCCAAACCTTCATCACATTTAACCTCACCATCATAATTCCGTTCAAGTCAATTAAATGTTGTTTCTATTGTTTGCAAGTACCTTGAACATAAGGTCATACATTCCCTTGCCAAGTATCCCTCTACAATAGAACCTTTAGGACAAGTCTTGTTACCTATAAGAGATTTTAAAAAGTACAACCACCGCTCTATCGAATACATCCATCGGTATTGAACAGGTCCAGCAATCTTAGCTTCATTAGCTAAATGAATTGGCAAGTGCTCCATGATATCAAAAAATGATGGTGGGAAGACTTTTTCTAACTTGTACAAGGTAAAAGGAATTTGGGCTTCTATTTGCTCCAACTCATCGACTTTTAAACATTTTGCTCCAAGCACATTGAAAAAGTATGACAACTCGATAAGTGGTTCACACACTATTTTGGAAAGCAGACCACGTCTAGCAAGAGGAAGTAAATGTTGTAGAAGAACATGGCAATCATGACTCTTTAAGCCTAAGATTTTGCGATCTTTGAGGTTAACACACTGAGAAATATTAGATGAAAATCCATCTGGAACTTTTAGATTCTTTAAAAAACTGAAAAACTTGTGCTTTTGTTCAAGAGATAAAGTGTAACATGCTTTAGGCAACTCATATTTATCACCACTTTTTATTGGATGTAATTCTTTTTGGATATTCATTGCTTGCAAATCTAATCGAGAATTTATGCTATCCTTGGTTTTTCCTTTGACATTTAATATTGTTCCCAAAATATTATCACATATATTTTTCTCAATGTGCATCACATCTAAATTCTGTTACAATAATAACATTTTCCAATATAGAAGATAAAAAAATGCTCTTCTTTTTCCAATTATCACCTCTATTAGCGTGGGATATCTTAGTCTTCTTCATTGGATCCTTGGTTAGTAATAACCCATCTAAATTAGCCACTTGATCAAGTATATCATAGCTAGACAACAATTTAGGCAGCAACCTTCTCTCCTTAGTTCCATCAAATGAGTCTTTATCATTTATCCACTTATGATTAAGTGAAAGATAACGTCTATGGCCTATATAACATTGTTTCTTACCATTGCATAACCTCATTGAGCAAGTTTCTTTATTACAACATGGGCAAGCCATCTTTCCTTCTGTACTCCAACCAGACAAATTTCCATATGCTGGAAAGTCACTAATGGTCTATAACAAAGCTGCATGTAATTTAAAATTTTGTCTAATTGACACATCAAAGGTTTCTATCCCAGTTTCCCATAATTCATTTAATTCCTCTATTAAAGGTTGGAGATAAACATTAATTGCATCGCCAGGACTTTCAGGACCAGGAATAATCATTGATAAAATGAAAATTTCTTGCTTCATACATAGCCAAAGTGGTAAATTATAAGGAATAAGGACAATTGGCCAATGCTATATGGGGTCTTTGAATTTCCAAATGGTTGAAAAACTATCAATAGCAAGACCAAGTCGAACATTTCGAGGCTCATTAGAAAAAAGATTGATGAAGTTCATCAAAAAATTTCCATGACATTGAATCAGTCGGGTGTCGCATTACTCCATCATCGACTCTTTTGTCATGATGCCATCTCATTAAAGAAGATGTTTAGGTGGACATAAACAACCTTTGAAGTCGTGGCTTTAGGGAAAAATAACGTAAAAGCTTGAAAGGTATTCTTTTCCCATTTTTACTTTTACTTTTCCCGGTATGTTTATCTTGCTTCCATCTAGATGTACCACAAAATTTGCAAGAGTTGAGACACTTATCTACCTTACAATATAGCATGCAATCATTCCTACATGCATCAATCTTTCTGTAAGAAAGTCCAAGGTCCCGAATTATCTTCCTTGCCTCATAATATGAATTGGGTAAGCTGGATCCATTAGGCAATAACTTTTCTTTTAACAATTTCAACAACATTGTAAATGACTCGTTACTCCAATGGCCAACACTTTTAATATGAAGCAATTTTACTAAAGTAGAAAGCTTAGAGCTTTTTTAACTCTGGTATAAGGGTTGCTCAAAATCAGTTAATAGCCTATAGAATTTTTTTGCCTCAAGATTGGGTTCTTCCTCAGGAACTTCATCATCACCACTGTTCATAGCATTTCCCTTATAATCGAGATACAAATCTCTTAAAATCCTTGTATTTCATCCTCATCCTCATCCTCATCTTCAACCTCTTCTATTTCATTATCATCAAATCTAAGCAATCTGACTGTGGCTCACCTAACTGATCCCCATGGTGATACCAAAAGGTGTAATTTTGAATTATTCCATATGCTATCAAATGTGGATTGACCATATCACGGGTTCCCAATGATTTATTGTAACATTTGACACACGAACATGGTATTTCATGCATTTCTCCTATTCTTGTGAAAGCATAATTCAAAAAACTTTTCACACCAGATATATAAGCATTATCAAGTCGATTATGAACAAGTTGCATCCATTGCTTACTAGGTGCCATGATCTTTGCAATGAAAATATATTAGCATAAAAACTAACAGAGAAAAAAAGTATTAATTTATAGAACAGATGACCTATTTTAACTGACTATCAATTTATAGAAAAGGATCACGATATACTGACATACGTAAGATAAGGCAATGGGCCCTACTACTGAATGCACATTCACAATCATTGGTATGACATATAAAATGTGCATCAAACCATTTCTTTGGTTTCTTTCTCTTTCTTAATATACAAATCATATATCAGGTCAATTTTTCAATTATATAACAAAAAGTAGAATATGATGAGGGTAACCTGTGCTTGTGCAAAGTTTCAAATATATTTTATCACAACTTCTGCCTAAGGAACCCTTGCTTAGTCTATCCTGTAGAGAATGTCAAAGAGCACCTGTAATGTGCAAATTAAGAAAAACCCAGCAACAATTAGAAATATCACTGTATCAACTCAGACAAAAACATTTCTACAAAGCAGAAACAAACAAATTTTATGCGCTTGGTTTCTATCATTTCTGCTCCTAACTTGTAGTCATAAAAAAAAAGAAGAAAAGGAGTGAAATTGCATTCTGAAATTGTCTTTTTCTATTTAAACTTGACCCTTTTTTTCCCTGTAGATAAACATTTTGAAGCTTTTATCTCTGTGCAATGGAACAAAAGCAGTTCCTTTGCCAAGAGAAACTTGTTTTTAAATGCTATTGTACATGTGTTATCATGGATAATGACTATTTCTTAGCCAAATAGTTTTAGAAATCTTGGGCATGCAACCACAAGGTTGTAGGCTTTAGGGCCAACAACAACAACTGCATGTAAATATTGCTGAAGAGTAAATTTTCTGTAGCATGTCCTTTTAGGTCACTACTAGTTTGCTTTATTGGAAGCATGACTGGATCATGTTATTCTTCAGGCATGTTTTATGTGTTTTTGTGTGTTTGTGTGTCATTTTATTTTCCTTTATATTTTTTTTCATGCTTGTGAAATTTATGGGACTTTCTGCTATGGAGTTCATATCTGATTGCATATAATGTAAGTGTCGATTTTAAATTCTTTATTGCACTTTAGGTGCATTTTTTTAAAGTTTGGAAAAATATTTATTGTATATTTTTATATATTTTTCATGAGAGAATTAATAGAACGAATATGTAATTTAGATAATTGATAGAATGATATTTTTTATAAATAAAATTATGATATAATACCAACTATAGTATAAATTTCTTTTATTTAGTGTGATTCATAAAAATATTAATAAATAGAATTTAGGCGAGCATTAGAGGGAGTGTGGAAGAGATGGGAGTGGATGATAAATTAGATAGTAAGACAAAGAAAAAGCCAAGAGTGGCAATGCCATAATAACTCACGGAACCGAGTGGCAAGAATCAAAGCATTTAGTACTTACACCAAAATCATTTTCTGTATTGAAAGATAAATCAAAGATCACCACCATCAACTATTAGATGTGCTGTCACACTCCAATCCAATCTTTATAAAGCCTAATTATGCATGGCAAATGAAATGAAGCTTTTAATTATGCATGTCAAATGCAATGAAGCTTTACTGGTATTTTTATCACAGCGAAGCATAAACAATTAACCCAAATTAAGGATCGCACCTCATTGGTTCTCAAAGAGATTACCTAGTTCTTGAAAGGAGTTTCCTAAGGGCGAGAAAGGTCTAGCTGGTCAGGAGAGGTTGAAATAGAAGCTGGTTAGGAGAGGTTGAGCCGCTGTCCAAAATGAGCTTGATGTGGCCAATCAATGAGGCAATTATTGGCAACCTATTTGAGGTCAGTCCCCTTGATCCTACATGAGACCCGCCAATATCAGGGTGGCCAATTGAGGTTATCCCAACCTAACACGGTGGGATCTAACTGATCAATTAAGCCTATTATCTACACTCGAAGAGATATTAATGACTGGTCACCAATTATCAAGTTTAAATTGTTCACAAAAAAAACACATCTAAGTTCAGCTCAAGTAAATTTCAATTTTCAACCACAGGCTTGAAAGTTATACTCTTGATGGCTTCCTATGTTTATTATTATTATTATTATTATTATTATTATTATTATTATTATTATTATTATTATTATTATTATTATTATTATTATTATTATTATTATTATTATTATTATTATTATTATTATTATTATTATTATTATGTCAAATTGGTGTTAATTGTTTTCTTGATGGGTGTTTTAATTGTTATTTTGTGCATTCAGTTGGGAGTAATACTAACATTCTAATACCAGCATTTGAAAATATTGTTTCTAGACCAGAGTATGAGGAGCTTAGACAGGGAAGACCTAAAAGATTGAATATGCAATTCTTCAAGGATATACAAGCACGCATGAGAGATCCAAATTACAAGTTCTCACCTGAGTTAAAGTTAAAACCAAAGAGCAAATTGGTTCCAAGAAAGAAGTGGCAGAAGGCACAGTCTAGACGAATGAAAGCACAAAAACGCTAGGTTCTGGTCTTTTTCATTTGATCATGAGACAAGTTACCTGTACAGCAAGGCCTTTTGAATTATATTATGTACTTGCTCCCAATATTGACTTTGCTTTAGGTTAGAGGCTAATTTAAGATTTCTTTTTACATTGGCTTGACTCTGATTATGTTTCCATTTATTAAAGGTTGCTCAGAGCTAATAAAGTTTGAATGTGTCCATTTTTTTATGATAAATATTTTCTTCAATTCAATTTTTTCTTGTTTTAATTAAAATTCAAGCAAAAGCACAAGTAAGTGAAATCTTCCAATTTTGTTGTCTGGTATAATTACTTAAAAAGGATTTAAAATTCTACTGGGGCTCTAAATTAGAATCTAATTATTCTAATTCTACTAGAAGATTCAGAATATATAATTTAACCTATACATTAATTTTGTAATTTGTAAATTTAAATTTCATTTCTTCAATAGAGTTGGTACAACTGTTGATACTTCTAAATGCAAAAGTTCAGGTGCAATTTGTTGGTGTGCTTAAATCATCTAGTAATACATCAGTGCTTCAGGAATTCTTTATTTGATAATTAGTTCAGGTCAATTTAATGGATTTTCATTTTGTAGGAAAAGACAGAGGCTGAGATCAAACAATTTCGGAGAAGCCTTAATTTCAAAGCGACACCTATGCCTTCTTTCTACCATTATGTTGCATCACTAGGTTCCAATGGAAATAAGGTACAGTAGCAATTTTTTCTCCTTTTTTTTTTGCTCGTTTCAAGATGATTGCTTAAATGCTACTGCTTTGATGCGCTCATATGATAATATTGCTTCGTAGATCAATTATTGTGTTCTTTAAATCGATTAATTCCAATTAAGAATTAAATAGATTTCAACATAAAACAGCTTAATTGCATCGGGCTTCCCTTTAAATCAAACAATATTCACTAGGAAATTAAATACCCACATAGAACAGAGATATACCCAAAGATATATTGAGAAAAATAAAGAAGGGATTACTATAAGACTTTAGAAAAAGCATACATACAGAAATCAATGAAGTTGTCGACGACAGAGTCTTGATCGATGGCCGGCCAAATAAAAATCGTTGATGGTGGCTGGATGAGAGCAAAAAGCAGAAAATCAAGAAGACCCAAACAAATTTTACAAAGGTTTCAAAGGAGTGAACCAAGTAAAAGGATTTAGGGTTTTTTTTTGCGGAAAGGATTTGCTTTTTTTTAGTTGGGTTTATCTGCTTTTTTTTTCATCTTTTTTAGTTTTTCTCGTGGCTATTGTTATTTTGTATTTTATTTTTATAAAATAAAATAAATAGAATTTATTTTAGAGGTAAACTTTAGTAAGATCCTGCCAATTTTTTTAATACATTAACGACCGGATTTACTGCTCTTCAGCCATTGAATTTTTAACTTCTTGCTAAATAATAATAAAATTTAACAACTAATGACCGATTTAATTTTCCTTCGTAATTTGAATATTTTTACAACCGAATTTTCATCCATTTGCTAAATTTTTGTCGTTAAAAGTCAAATTTCTTGTATTGTTACAATCTAAAAAGCTGGGTGAAAAAATACCCATTAATTTGCACAAGATAACTGGAATGTCCATTTCTAGTCTTTTCATATCAGACAACTGTATTTCAGATGCTGTGAAGCTTTTGAAAAACAAACTTAATTCTGTTATAGCTTTCCAAACATTATTTGGTAGTAGCTCTCCAAATGCAATTGGAATTAAAATCTGCATAAATACATGACAATCATGACTTTTCATTCCAAATAGTTTGTACTTCCTCATATCAACACACCTTGCTAAGTTTGAAACATAACCATCTGAAAACTTTAGGCTTTTCATCCATTCACACAAAATTTCCTTTTGTTTTTTGTCCATAGTGTAACATGCTTTTGGATATTTTTCTATATTTGGATCTTTATCTAACTCACTTCTTCTATAAAAAATTTTCAAATCAACTCTTGATTTTGCATTTTCCTTTGACTTCCTTCAATGTTCATGATGGTGTTGAAAAGATTGTTAAAAATATTTTTTTTCAATATGCATCACGTTTAGATTATGTCGTATCAAATTAGTTTTTCAATATGGCAAATCTCAAAATATACTCCATTTTCTCCAACCGAAGGTTTACTTATACTCCTATTAACATCTTCAGCTTCAAGTTCTGTAACTTTCAGAAGCCCTAACTAATCAATCTCCCGTAATATATCTTCACTAGATTTATTTAGGGGATGAGGGGTTTGTACCACCTTGTTCTTAATGAACTTTTGTTTATTACACCTAAATGGGTAATCTAGAGGAAGAAAATTCATGTGGTTGTCAAACCAATATGTTTTGCCCCCGTTAGGAAGATGAAATGCATTAGAATCATTGCCACAGTAAGGGTGTAAGCATCGGGTCTTGAAGAGGCCTTTGTTAGGAATACCTAATGAGAAAAATTGTTTATCTAAAAGACAACGAATCGAGGATGACGAACTCTTAGTGGTATTAGAATTATTTTAAAAAAAGGCTTTTCTCGAAAATGTCCCGAGCCCAGCCTGTGTGGTTAAGTGGCTTAAGGTAGGCAAATGATGAGTATACCCTAATAGGGAACTCGATAGTTATATTGGGAACACATAAAGGCCTTGCGCGTTGTGCATTTACGGCCTGCGCACCCATACGGTAAAAAAATATACATCATTTGGCTTTAAAGTGAGGATCTTGCCTTTTTTGGAATGCACAGCCTTGCACAAAGGAGTGTACAGTTGTGCACTCCAAAAAATATTGCCTTTTCAGGCAAGTTGGCCAAATTTTAGAGTGTATAGCCGTGCAAGCCAAAGGCATGGCCATACACTTAAAAAGGTGATTGGCTTCCCTATGAGGCAAGTGGGCAGGTGGGCGGCACTGCTGGAGTGTACAGCCATGCAAACCTATGGCACAGCCGTACACTCTTCCTTTATAAAGCCCACTCTGATTCTTTTCTCGGGGTTGGCCTTTTGATTGGTCGATGGGTTTTAGTTAAGAAAGAAACTTATAAAAAGATTCTAAGCTAAAAAGTGGGCTTTTGGCACTTAGCCTTTTTCAATCTTCGGTTATTTTCCAGGGTATTTCAATACTACAAAGAGTTTACGAATCCGACATCCGATAGTTTAAATCGAGTAAGTATACTATAGGTAATATAAAAGGCCTCTCTTGGTATTTTTGCAAGATATAATAATTTTATCATTCTTCTCATCTATTAGTTTCTATTATGTGTTAATCTCTATCAGATTTAGGTTGCGAAACCCTTTAAAGCGGTATATTGCTATGTGATAAAAATTAGAAGGTTGCTCTCCTCAAATTCCATCCTATCCATTTTAAAACTATTTTTATTAAAATAAAACCCAATTTAAAAACTCTTCTTCGCATTTAACCATTTCTTTTTGCTCCATTTTGGATCTGTTATTGACAAGGAACATGCCTTAAAAGGAAAGAAAACTCACCGTCACCAGGTTGATATGGTTGTGTATCATTTGGCGCGCAAACGCGTGTCAAAGTGGTGCATGGACCATAATTTGTTTTCTTATTTTTAGGGCAAACGAGTCAACCGCATGTCACCAAAGTCGCCCTTGTGTATTTTTTGACATGCATGTTAGATCCTTCTTTTTACTGTTATTTTATTTCATTTTCATCTTCTTTATACTCCTTGGCTCAAATCAAGTTTATGTGTGTTTCTTTTGCACCTTCTATTATTATTATTATTATTATTATTATTATTTTGTTATTATTGTTGTTATTGCTTCGGAGGAATAAAGTTTTTCTGCCAATGTGATCAGGAAAGCGCTCCAGGTAAGTCCACTATCCTTTCTCTTTCTTGTAAAATTCTTTTTCGGCTGCAAACGAAAAATGTCATGAAGAATATTTATAGTAAATAATTGGGGATTTCGTTAATAAAATCGAACCAATGTCCACCTTTTTGCCTAGGAAATTCACATATGAAATAAAAATCAGCCTTTAATAATGTAAATGATTTTTGTATATAATTAAATAACATGAGATGTTTCTTAAATAAAACTTGGCTTGGCAGGTCCCTATCTTCAAGATCTCGCAATAAAATGCTTCTTTAATAATCTGTATGCGAGGACTAAAGTTCTTATTTAAAAAGTTACAATAAATAGCCTGATTTATGGTTGTTTTTATCGCTTTGTTATACGTCATGATTTACTTCTTTCTTACATAATTGGGTGTGCCTTTAATTCTTATATTTACTCTATTTTTGTATGAAAGAAAAGAGATAACACGATTAATTTCAAAGCCATTATGTCACGTTTGTCAAGGATAAAAATAAGAGTGAAATTCCAAATCCTCTCTGGGTTTTTAGCCTTGCAAGGTCGGAATACCCTTCTTTTCTAAAGTCTTATTGGGTGGTAACTCCTTATTATTTAGCCTTATGGTGCCAAACTAGATGCCTCCCGGTCATCGACTGCTAGCAATGAGATAGGAACACCTTGATATGCCATGTCACACCTTTCGAGGTTTATGATTATGGCAAGTTGGGTTAAGTCTCTTTCCTATCGCGAAGTAATTATCAGCTTGGATGGGAAACTTTAACCTGGTTTTGGCCCTAAAAGTGGGATCGAACTGCTCAAGGTCAGAAGTTTATTCACTCAAACTTGATAATCCCTTGGTTTCGGGGGTAAAACTAGGTGTCAGTGACTCGAAGAAAGGAACAGCCAAAGAAAGCTGCCCCGAAAGACGAAAGCGCGCGTTATAGTGGCGACTCCATTAGGGAAGTTTTGAGATTTCACTCTAAAACCATTCTTGACTTATGTGACATAAAAGCCATTCAGTTAAGAAATTTTATCTCTTTCGAAAATGCATTAAAATCATGCTAGAGCCTTAGAATAAGTTAGGTGTCCCAGGTTTCTGACCCCAGTACGTTCCCGAAGCACTCCCTTTTCGTTCTCTCAACCAAGGGTAGTGTTAGGGATAATCACCAGCCCAAGTTTAGTACCTCATGGTATATTAAATGGTGACCCAATTGGTCGTTATGCTCATAATGAGCTAGACCCATTGGTAGGGACCATGCTTGGGTAGCCTCGTAATTGAGTACCTGGACCAAAAGCCCATCTAATGGCATAAAAATCTCCATTAGGATGTCCATAATAATTTTTCATTGCTTGCGATATGGATCCTTGTGTATTAGGCACATCCAGACAAATTCGAGTGTTCGTTTATCAAAGGTTACCGTGCCTCAGTAAGCCCATTTTGATTTGTTTAGGCCACTCGAATACGTGCTGATCAACATCTTTTTGTGTGCCTTTCACGAGAGACATTATGATGTCGGATTTTTTTTCGCACCATATGCATATTCACTAGGGTCCCCTATTGACCCGTGAATTAAGCCCACCTAAGAAAGAAGACTTTGACCATATGTGTGGGAGAAATAAGGTGGAGAAGATCCTTGTATATGGTTATTGATACTGCATCTTATGATCATGTATCCGTATCCGCTTATGCATCATGCTGGCAACTTTGTTTTGACAACCATAATAGAGCCGTCATTTCCCAAGTAATTTCGGGGTTCGAACGACCGTTTGGTTAAGAAGTGATCCATAGAACAGATAGAAAAGTTGGTATTAGGGCAAAGTTTAGAATTAGGGTTTGAGTCAAGGTTAGATAGTATCTCAGAAGGATTTTCGGATGAATTTTCAAAATAGTCAGAAAGGGAAGTCATAGCCTAGCTCACTCCCCTAATTGGTTCCTCCGGTTCCCAAGATGCTAAAAAAAGAATGGATGATCTTGAGAGGAAGATGATGTCGATGTTCGCCAGTATCAAAGCCAGTGTAGCCTCCCTCACGGCTGCTCAGCCTGTCACGATGGGTACTACTCGAGTCAAATGGACCCCAATTGAGGAGACTTTAGCAGCTCCTATTGTGATACCCCTACCCACGGTGGATGTCAGGAATGCTACATCACGAGGGGTAGAGAAGGATGTCGGGCCCGAATGTGATTTCATAACTGATGAGGAAGATGAGTTACAGGCCCCGCAAATGTCGAAGAACCTCATACCTAAGGAGGAAAGTCCTGCTATGAAAAAGATGAAAGAAAAGTTAGAGGCTTTAACTAGGATGTTATCTGTAGGAAAAGGAGTCAATCTTAAAGATATCGACTTGGATGGTGAAGATGCTTTACCTAGCTAATTTAAAATGCTTGACTTGGTGAAGTTTGATGGAACCTCTGATCCCTGGCACATATAAAGCAGTATGTCCTGCTCATAAAAAGGACTGCCCTTACTAAGAGGCAAAAGGTAGATCTCTTTACCCTTAGCCTAGTGGGCCCTACTGTTGACTAGTATCATATTTTGGATAGAAGATAAAAGAGGATTGGGAGAGATTGACAGAGAAATTCTTTAGGTAGTATGATTATAGCACACATATAAAAGTTACTCTGAAAGATTTGGAGTTGTTGTAACAGAAACCCAGAGAGTCCTTTCACGAATACATCACTCGATGGAGGAATAGAGTAATAGAGATAAAAAGAAAGCTTGACACACAGGATCAGATCCACTTGTTTATTAGGAATGCCAATCCTTATATGAAGAAAGGTCTCAAGATGAAAGGATTAAAGGATTGGGGGTCTTTGAAGGACATAGCAATTGAAGTTGAAGGGGAATATCTGGCAAAAAGGACCAGTGTTACGAGTTCGAATGATAGGGGATACAACAATAATAAGAGGGGTTTTGAAAAGTCGAAATTTGGTAAGAGTACTAGTAATAGTAGCGGTAATGGAGAAAACAGTGGAAAAAATGCTGAGGTATTGACTACGGGAGTCAATTAGCATCATTACTCTAAATTAGGCAAGTCACTATCCTGGTGACTTAGCCGCTTGATGAAGGAAGGCAAGTTGCAACCGATGCCATCTAAGCCTGAAGGAGTCAAGGCCATCTTGGATATAGATCTAATTAGTATTATGCCTTTCACCAATATATAGGACATAAGAATGATTACTGTCAAACTCTGAGGGATCGTATCCAAGATTTGATTGATTCTCGACAAATTCCTGATCAAGAAAAGAGGATTAAAAAGAAAGAAGCTTATAATGTTGTGTCACTATCGGTCTTTATGGTCTGTTCTGGGTTGCCGAAATGGTATGTTTTGAGGGATCTTTATGGGAATGAGTATTTAGCTATCACATGCAAAGCTCAGGGAAATGTTAATGGTCCAGACACAAGTGCAGAAGGGTCAGTAGAAATAGGGGAAATAGTTTGGTTAGTAGACATCTAGGATACAGAAAGTGAGAAGGGTTCAGTTAAGGCTAAAGGGGAATCAGAAGACCTATGGAAAATTGATAAAGATGAGAAGGAAGCAACAGATGGTAAGATGATTCAGGCAGTCACCAGAAGTGGAAGAGTCATGCCAGAGGTCAAAAGATCATAGGAAACCTTTGCTCCCACGGAGGAAGAACCCCATAGGATAATTTAGTCCTGAAGTAACTCAAGAAAACTCCTGTTCAGATTTCAATCTAGGATTTACTTAGGCAGTCACCTTCCCACCACCAGAAGTTGGTTGAGGCCTTATGTGAATCCGCTGTTGCTACCACCATATCTCTTTTCGAGTTGTTAGAAATGGTGAAATGGGATTTCAAAGAAAAGATTATGTTCACTAATGCAGATATTTCGATGGAAGGACATGAGCACAACCACCCTTTATACATTAAGGCTGAGGTAAATGACAAACACACTGCATGTGTGGTGGTGTATGATGGTTTTTCTATCAATGTGTGTCCCTTTTCGACAATGGCGGCATATGGTATTAATGAGACCATGCTCACTCAATCTTGACTTACCATAATGGCTTAAGACAACTTGAAAAGGTAGGCTGCTAGCACCTTTAGGACAGTAGTAAAGACAAGGCCTATTGAGATTGAGGCAAAATTCGTAGTGCTACAGATACTTGCCAATTTCTCTTTGTTGTTTGGACGACCTTGGTTCCACAAGTTAAAAGGGGTTCCCTCAACCCTACACCAAATGGTTCAAGTCCCACATGAAGGAGGCATGGTTACTATTAAGGTGGAAAAAGAAAATTCTATTTCTACATTAAGTATAGCCAATCAACCTTTTAATGGGTTCCATGTGGTTGGAATTAGTGTTGAAGGGGAAGAGGCAGACTCAGTAAGCTTACAGGCCGTTAATATGATGAAAAAAAATGAATTATTTGTCAGGTGCTGGATTGGGGAAGAATTCTTAGGGGATTTTTGTGCCTTTTACTCCTATTGGTCAGAAAAGATAGGAAAGGTTTGGGTTATTGTAAGAATGACGTCAAAAAATAACCTGAGGTACAGCCGAAAAAAATTCCTCATATACTTAAAAACTTTGTGCCTGCGTCTGAGGAATGCAAGTATTGTGGTGAAGCTGAACCCATAATAGTTCAGGGGAATATTGTTCCTGGATTCGAAATCTTTGATGACTTCTTTGACTGGTCAACTGGAACCATCAAGCCTGTATTGGAATTCAAGGATAAAGAGGTTATGGCCAAACTCACCGATTTGGATTTGGGTTACCCTGAGGAGGTGCTGACACTAGAATCATTAGCCATCAAGGCTAAAGGCAAAGAAAAGATTAAAGGTGAAGATGTAGTCCTTGAAAAGGAGGTGCCACTAAAGAAAGGAGAGGCATCTATTGCTACATCGGCCATCCCTGAATTAGAAGATGATTCATTTACTGATGTAATTTATGTTCCTGAGTTGTTTTGTAATGATGTAAACTTTTCGACTCAAGTTAATAAGATGAATAACTTTGCTTATTTGTGCAACATCTTATTTGATTGCATCATGCACGATCATAATCATGACTCATTCATATTTGATATTAATTCAACAAATACTATTTCATTTAATCTCATAATGCAAGATGACCCTAAAGAGATCTTGATTGCATCCGATGTAACTCCTGAAGAGAGAATAAAATTTGAGAGAATATTGAAAAAATATGAAAAAGTATTTGCTTGGACCTACAAAGATATACCTAGAATTGATAGAAATGTTGCAGAGCATGCCACTCCGATGTATCCAAATAGTAAGCCAATAAAGTAGAAGCTTCGAAGAATTAGGCCAGAATAGGCAAAAAGGGTGAAGGAAGAAGTGAAAAGGCAGATTGAAGCAAAATTTCTAGTCGAAGTCCAGTACCCTACCTAGCTAGCCAATGTTATCCTTATCGCTAAGAAGGATGGAAAAGTGCGAATGTGTGTGGATTACTGGGATCTGAATAAAGCATGCTCGAAAGACGATTTCTCGCTCCCCCATATAGATTTGTTGGTTGACAGTGCAGTGAACTGCATGATGTGATACGTAGGGTAAAATCATATCCTAAATAAGATGGTGGATAGGGTAAAGGCCACTTTCATTACTGAATGGAGAATCTACACATACAAATTCATGCCTTTTGGATTGAAAATTGTGGGGGCCACCTACCAACGAATGGCTATCAAGAATCTTGATGATTTGATACACAAGGAAGTTGAGGTATACGTCGACGATATGATAATCAAATTAGCTATAAGGGAAGGACATTTTGAGGCCTTGGAGAAGTTTTTCCAATGGCTTGATAGGTACAACCTTCGCCTCAACCCGAAGAAGTGTGTGTTTAAGGTGACCTCTAACAAGCTGCTAGGGCATGTTGTCATTAAAAAAGGGATAGAGGTGGACCTAGATAAGGTAAAAACCATTCAAGAGATGCCGATACCGAAGAAGGAGAAGGAGATCTGAGGCTTCTTGGGGCATATTCAGTGGATCAATCAGTTCATCACCAGACTCAATTTTATATTTGAGCCAATTTTTAAGCTTCTAAGAAATGATCAGTCGGTTAAGTGGAACTATGATTGTCAGAAGGCCTTTAATACCATCAAGTAGTACTTGCTGCACCCTTCGGTCCTCCAGCCTCCTAGGCCATCAAAGCCTTTAATCTTGTACATCACAGTGGAGTAAAGTTCAGTAGAGGCCATGTTATCTCAAGAAGATTATGCCAAAGCTAAGTTCGCTGTGTACTACCTGAGCAAGAAATTCCTGCCTTATAAAACCACATATACAGACGTGGAAAAGATTTTTTTGGTAGTGATATGGGCCTCTAAGAAGCTAAGGCATTATTTTCACTCCTACAAGATCCAAGCAGTGGCTAAGCACAACCTGCTCAGATACCTCCAATCAGCAATATCCTTGGTCGGGAAAATGGGAAGATGGCTACTACTCTTACAAGAGTTCGAGGTAGACTATGTAACTAGAAAGACAATTAAAGGAAGGGCAGTTGCAGAATTTCTGGCCGATCATCCATTAGAAGGAGATCGAGTTGAGTATGAATTTTTAGATGAAGGTGTCAGTGCCATTACAGTTCAAGGTTGGCAAATGTATTTCGAAGGGGCTACCAATAATAAAGGAGCTAGAGTAGGGGTCTTTCTCATCACACCTGATGGTGAGAAACTTTCTTTAGCCAAAAAACTGGGATTCAAGGTAACCAATAACGAAGCAGAATACGAGGCTTGTCTATATGGAGTGAAAGCCTTAATAGCGTTAGGGGCCAAAACAGTTGAGGCTTTTGGGGACTCATCCTTGGTGATTCATCAAGCGAAAGGCGAATCGTCTATTAGGGAGGAGAGATTGGTACCCTATGTAGAATACCTGAGAAGACTGAGCAGACAATTCGAGACCTGCATCTTTCAACATGTGCTCCGAGATGAGAACTAGCTAGCAGACACCCTGGCAACCTTGGTGTTTATGTGGGACAACCCTAAAGGGGTGATTATGAGACCTGTGATAGTCACAAGCTCGACTAGGCCTTGCTTTGAAGGAGAAAACCTTATGAGCTTAGATGGATCCGACGGTAAGCCCTGGTATTACGATGTTCGAAATTACTTAAAAACTTCTAAGTTCTCCTAGGAAGCAATGAAAAAAGACCAGAGCATAATCCAAAAGTTATCTAGTCAGTTCATCAATGTAGATGGGGTCCTGTATAAAATACAAGCTGATGGCATTCAACTAAGATGTCTAGAAGAGGAGGCAAAAAAGGTCATCGAAGAAATGGATGTAGGGGTATGTAAGGTCCACATAAATGGATTGACATTGGCCAGGAAGATCATGCGACAGGGATTCTTTTGGTTAACCATGGATGCTGACTGCCCTAAGTATGTGAAGATGTGTCACCAATGCCAGCAGTATGCTGATTTAAGTCACCTAACTATCTCGGAGTTATGCAACCTTTCCTTGCCCTGACCCTTCTCAGCTTGAGGCATAGACAATTTTGGGAAAATTCATTCGACGGCTTCTAATGGTCATAGGTACATAGTAGTCGCCATTAACTATTTTACGAAGTGGGTAGAAGCCGAATCCTTCAAAAGATTGGGAGCACGAAAAATGGCCCGATTCATCGAACTAAATCTGGTATACAGATATGGGGTGCCTCACCACATAGTGTCAGACAATGAAGTCTAGTTTCAAGCCAAGACTAGGCATATACTTCAGAAGTATAGAATCCAGCACCACAAATCGTCTCCCTACTGTCCACAAGCAAATGGGGTGGTTGAAGTTGCAAATAAGAACTGAAGAAGATTTTTTCCAAAACTGTGCAAATATATAAAGATTGGGCTAAGAAGTTACCATTTGCCCTCTGGGGGTATAAAACCACCGTTAGAACTTCCACGGGAGCTACTCGCTTCTCCCTCGTGTATGGCTCAGAGGCAGTGAACTACAATCACTAAGGGTCATCTTAGAAGCTAAGCTACTAGAGACTAAATGGGCCGAACACAGGATGATGCAGCTGAACCTATTAGACGAGAACCAGATGAGAGCTTACTACTATAATCAGCTATACTAGAAAAAGGTTAGCTCGATCATTTGGAAAAAAAGGTCAAAGATCATCATTTGAAGGAAGGAGACTTGGTATTTAAACAGATGAAGCTCAACTTACCTGATTATAAAGGAAAGTTCAGACCAAATTAGGAAGGCCCTTTTGTTCTAAAAAAGCTGCTTTTTAATGGAGCTGCCATTCTTACAAACAACGAAGGGAATGAGTTCAAAGAGCCAGTTAATATTGACAGGCTAAAGAGGTTCCACGGCTAAAAAAAATTAGCCCGAGGGTCGAAAATCGAAAATAGGCGGCCTTACTAAAATAGGGCACCTTGCTAAGGTGAAAACCGAAAAAAGGCGCTTTGGGCAAAAAAAAAATTAAGGGTTGAGAGAAAATAGCCAATTAAGAAAACCCGTGATGGCTAATTGGCAACAGGAGTTGGATATATTCAAGATATAATTACCCGAGATTTAATGAAATGTGTGTTTTTGCATTAAATGTCATGTCATGATTGTTATCATTGCAATAATGTGATTGTGTGAGCACGTATTAATAATCTAAATTATACACTATGATTGACATGAACAAAGATGTTTCTATTTATTCACATATGCAGCTAGCAGTAACAACAACACGAAACCTACAACAAAGCATGCCTCCTCACTGAAACAAATGCAACTCACACACCAGATGCCACACAAGCATGCAAACAAGGAAAAAGTAAGTAAGAGTATTGTTCAAGCCGATGATGCTGCAACATATTACATGCCAAAATAAATGAGACAACAACAATTAAAACAGGGGCTCTCTAACCACTGCAACCCCAACTAGGGTCTAGCTCGCCCAGGACATCTCAGTAAGAAGGCTTGGGTGTCTGGTGCCTCCACAACCCATAAATGATATTCCACGCTGGTCTTAAAGTCACAGGTATTCACTGGTGGGATGTTGGTCCTCATGGGTAAATGCCCCTAAAGGTAATGATATCCGGTTACAAAGGCGTCAGTTAAATCCCCTCCTCTAAAGTTTAGTCGCGCTCGCACCACTTCCTGTTGAATACCAAATTGGTGGGTACAATGAGCTGTAATGTAAAAGGTCGCCTAATGGAGGCCGCAGAGAGGCACACATCCAAAACTCCCATTATGAGTCACATACTTTACCTAGATCCACGAACACATAAAGCTTACTCTTCATTCAACCACGAAGCTCAACCACATAATACCTTCTTTTGCAGAGGCAATCCAGTACCAGCACATGCGCGCTCCAAAAAACCTCAATGAGTATGCATCAATGGCACGAAGAGAAGGTTCGGCCAGCATCTTGAGTTTTTCTTGTAGCCAGATCTAAAAAAACTTATGAATGATGCATAAAAAATATATGGTGATAAAAAAAGGAGAACGAAAAGAAAAGATAAGCATAAAAGATACTGAGATGATTTGGCATCCGTTTCAAGCAAAAATTAGGCATAGGGTCATGTAAAAATCTGTAAAAATATGCATGTTCCACCAAGAAAAGCTACTGTGAAAACCTACAAGGGGCGTACTATCTTCAAATAATGACTACAGATACCTAAAGGAGTAAGGGAATGCTGGTGAGCAGTACGGTAGGATCAGCATGAACAACATATAGTCCGAGTAAGGTCTCCGCCAGGATCGAAAGGAATGGAGTAAGCCCCTCGCGAATGTCATTTGCAACATCGAATAGTCAATAATCTCCAAAAGTACCTCCTCTACTAGTAATGCAGAGGTAATGAGCCAGGCACATGAAAAGGGTAGTGCCTACAGTGTAGGTCTCATTCTCATTGAAATAATATAGATAGTTAAATAGGAAATCAAGTGACACTGGCCCTGAAGGTTCAATAAAGGCCCTAACATCGAAAGGACAAATGCTTAAGGCTCGGACAGCCTCACGAGGGTAATTAGGAACACAATTTGGCACACATGGAAGAGTCCTCGTTGTAAAAGGGATACCAAGGATGGTGGCAAACTCTTCATGTAATGGGCATATCTCCACATTGTTGAAGCGAAAGATATGAAATCGAGGATCCTAGTAGCGGGTCGAGGCCACTAGCAAATATTCATCCAACTCCATCCTGCGCAGAAACTTTAAGTTAGAATAAGGTGACAGAATAGGATTGTCCCAAGTCGAATAGTCGTCAAGCAGCAAGGTAAGGCATTCGGTAAAAGGAGTCATTTTTGCAAAAACAAAAGATGCAAAAGGACACGAGATAAAAGCAAAAGTTCACAGGTGCAACGGAATAGGTAGAAAGGGCAATCACTCAAAGTGGGAAATAGGAACTGCTGAAAATCTAGAAGGGCTACTTATAAGTTGATCTATACAGCCATACACTCATAGTGCATGCACGTACATGAGGCCTAGTTACCACATGGTGAAAATGAACAGTAAAAATCATTTTACATGGCATACACCTCATTCTACTTAGTTTTCATCTCAAGCATGCATATTTCCAGCATAAATTTTACAGGAATTTATCCTCAATTCTCAAAACCAAGACGGCTCACATTCCAAAGGAGATAAAACTTATCAAATCCTTCATGTGAAGCAAAAGACGTACCCAGAACATGTGCAAAAGGGTAAGTAAAAAAAATGGGGGAGGGTTTGTGTAAATATTTTAACTAGTGTTAATTATAACTTAAATGTAGAAAAAATAAATAAGGTAATAACAAAGATGTTTAAATAAGTTGTAAAAAGACAATGAGTATGTATATATATGTGTGGGTTCGTTTAATTAAATCAGTACATTATATTTTATGTTTTCAAAATTACCACCTAAGAAAAATTTTTGGGGTTCTTTTGCATGAATTTGGGTCAAAACTCATGCAAAAATGCTATTTACGTAGCATTTTGCATGAATGGGAACATTTCATATTCAAAGGAATTTTAAAATTGGATTTTTTTGGAGTGCATGCCCTTGCACCACCAGCGCACACCCTTGCCTTGGAAGGTACAGCCGTACATAGGTAAGGCATACCCGTACACTCCTTAAATGAAATAAATCGACGGTTTTTTCTTTTCTTCTTTTTCTTTCTTTCTTCTTTCTCCTTCTCTCTAATGATTCCAAACGGTATCCCTCGATTTTTTGCCATTTTTTCACCAAAAAAGCATTATTTTGTGATTCTAATTTGGTGCATTTGTTGGGCTTCTCACTGCACATGTTTAGAGTCCTATTTTGTGAATATTCGTCACAGTTCTCTTGTTCTTCAAAAAGGTATGTAACTATCCCCTCCATCCTTGCTTTCATGATTCAAATAGGTATGAAATTTTGTATTCTTCTTGATATAGACTGTTATGAGTATATATGGTGTGTAACTGATGTTTATTTTCAATTTCGTTTTGAAAAAAAATCGAGAAAATATGTCAGACTATGTTAGTGCAATTTAGTGATTTCATAAGTATGGGAATATTTGCTTGATTCATGTAGCATTACCTTTGCTTGGTAGAAAATGGTAGGCTGTATGTACACACTATACAAAAAACAAATGAATGATAAAGCATGTACATACAATTTCAGCACACGAATATAGTAGGTAGCATAAGTTAGGTAGTGCAAGTTAGTATGCGATAATCATTATTTTTATGTCATTATTTATTTATTTATTTAGCTTAGAGTGTAAACTCTGTAAGTAGTGATAGTATATGTTAGTCAATTGCATAGCAATTACATGTTGGTGACAATGGCATGTGAATATGATTCATAAGTAGGCGATGAGAAAAGAAAGGGGATAGAGACATGAGTTATTAAGAATGTGCATGTTAATAATAACAAGAATATAGGCATGATTTATGTATGATTTGTATATCAATATACACATGCGCAAATGATGACTTTTTCTTAATATATAGCTCGCTTGGGTCGGTGTATATACATTGTTTTTAAGTACATTTTGCATTATTGCTAGACACCCGGTGGTGAGTTAGGAGAAATAAAAAAAATTCGCTTAGCCAGTATAACTTTGTGATTGAGTTTTGTGCAGGATTGGGCCTAATTTTTCTAAGTTGTTATGTTGCCAAAATTCAAGCACGAGTTGTTGTAATGCTTAAAGCGGTCTCTTTTGATAAATGCGAGGTATGGATGACACCAGAGCAAGGCAACCTATATCATACTCTAGGGAGGACTCGTATATTGCCCAGCCGATTTATGTTGAGGCATCTATTAATACAATTAGGGCTGATAGATGAGGTAGATGCCCTAATAGCCCAGGCTGGGTGGACACATTTTTATGAAGGGGCATATAGGATATACACAGAGGTGACTAGATAGTTTTAAGCTATATTCAGGTATCTAGGAAACCAGAGGTCGGATGATAAGAGGGGGTTATTACCTACCGTATCCATGGTCAGACAGTGTTGATAACCCGCAGGCGCTTTGCATAGATCCTGGGGTTGCCTATGGGCGAGGGAGTAGTGAGACCCAAGAGATTTGCTGTTGGAAATTATCGGTTACATGCATCACATACATAAGCAAAATTTAAAATTTTTAACCAATAAATATGATCTTACCATAAATTTACAATATAAATATTAAGAGAATAAGACAAATCACCTTTGATTTTTATTGAACAGTTGATTTTTCTTCTCACCGGGTTGTCGCAAACCACAATGTCCAAAGTTGAACACATCCAATTAGTAATCTACACTAGAGAATGAATAAATGAACCAAGAATGAATGAACCATAAGGTTGGCCGAATTTCCCTTGATGCTAGCAAGGGAGTGGAGGCTAGGATTTTTGAGATAGAGAATTTCTTTTCTCTTAATTGTTCACTTAATCCTAAAATCCCTATCACTTGGATTTTTATAGTTAGGTTAAAAATCCAACTTCATAATGGGATTGGGCTCTTTAAAATTGATGGAGAAATATTAAATGGGCTTATGGAATTATTAATAATTTATTTGAGCTCAATTAAATTCAATTTAAATCCTTTCACAAAAGACCATGCACAAAACCCATAAACTAGGGTCTTTATGCATACACTTAGATTTAATCACCCAAATGAATTCCAAATCCATCCAAATTAAATATGTAGGCTTCATAATACTTATGAAATATATTTAATTTATTTTGGTCAAGAATTAGACCTCTAAGGCCTTTTATTTGAAGTTGGCATGAAACCCTTCCTCTGGAGGGTTTCTGCCCTAAAATCAATTCTTTAGGCCTCTATAATTTCTCCAATGGATCTATTAATTATTATATTAGCCCTATAACACTTATAGTCCAATAATAATAAATAATTATGAAATACAATATTTCAATTAGGTCCATTTTACAGAACATTTCTAAAAATTTCTGCAAACAATTCTACTTGATCATAATTAATTATTCTCTTATTCATTTCTCTTCTTCCATAATAGTATCAAATATTATTATCCTTGTTATTTTACCATTTTATCCTTTACTCTATATGTGTGTGACCTATTGGGTTCTTATCCATATTGACAGTATAATATGTAATTATGGGTTCTATTCAAAACTCAAATGATTTACACTTCTTTAAATCATTTTATCAATTCCTATTGATATTTATGATACACTATTATACAAATCATGAGCGGCCTCTAGGTATGCATTATGACTACCCAAATGTTAGGAAAGTCAAGTAGTTTGACTATACCCTTGCATAGAAATAGTTACCATGTAATTACACCTTTCACCACTCTTATCTCAATTAGATTTTGAGTATGAATTTATGTCAACTCATATAAATCTAATTATGTATGTTCTATTAATTTAACCATTATTTCCAAAATGCCCTTCATGGATCCCTATCCACCTTGGCATATTACTCTGGCCAGAGATTCTTTAAACAAGGCAATTATAGTATCATGCAAAATAACTTTCCTTAATAAATCTGGGATGGTGAATCCTTTGTCAATCACTCAACTATCTTTAAGTAGGTCATGATATACCCAACCTCCTAACTATGTTCACCCCCAGTTGGAAGTAATCAGTTATGGAGTCAAAGTATACCACTTACTACTTAAGATAACTTTGGTGATCTCAAGTATAAGGATACTTGTACAACCACTATGAAGAGATTCCTCACTGACATAGATTTAATATCCATATGAGGATTCTTTTTGCAAGTCTCCAATGAACTTGTTCTTCTAACAAGCATCCACATGTTAGCTTTGATTATATTCCATAATCATAGTTATGAGAACCACTGCTTGAACCATTTAAGAAGCATAACATGTGCTAGTCTGTCCGAATTAACAATGTCCTATTTTATTAATTCTATGACTAGGGATATTTAGGTATTAACATATTTGCATGCAATAGACATCTCACATCATGAATACTTTCATGATTACCTTTGCACTGTATTTATAATATCTAGGACCTCATTTATTAATTTAAGATTTACAACTCATGTATTTAAACATAGCATTAATAAATGAATGATGCCTTTTATTAAGAATATGAATTCATACATATGAAATGCATCCCTTTTACATGGGCTCTAGGGCATACTTTCTAACATCTGCCTCGGCAGAGATATGGGCAGAGATTGCACGATCGGAGGTCCCATACGTGAGAAGGACAACAAAATCTACACTATTGAGATCGCAGTTACTACGCTACCTGCACAAGGTTTTTTCTTGTTCATATCTGGGCAGATCGAGCAGTCTTAATTTTCTTATGGTGGCAGAGATATACAGATTATAGGGCATGGTGGTAGGTAGGTCGATAGATATGAGCCACGCTATTCTGGAGCATATCCACACTACCCAGTGCCACTTGAGTGAGGCCAAATTTATCGGGGGTTTGGTCACTAGTTTATTATTAGCAGAGGGGATGCCAGAGGAGTATATGGGATCGTCTATAGGAGAGGGTATATACTTAGATAGGGAGACCGCATATGATATGCGCCTGGCCAGGGAGGATGATATTGTTATAGATGGGATCAGGTTGATGACTCTTGAGGAGATGGATGCTGCTCACCAGCCAGATAGGGTGAGAATTGGCTACAGACTACCGATGCCCTTGCCTCAGCGAGATCCAGATGATAATCAGTGAATGGAGGACATCTTGGGACCAGGTTTTAGGGGGAAAAATGAGATCCCTTTCATAGACTACTTTGCAGAAGAGGCTCGACAGGAAACAACTATACCTCTACCTCCACAGGATTTTCCTACCTTCCACCAGGATTTGCCTCCTAGGGCTTATGGTCATCCCGTTGCATCCTCATCCTTAGCACCGCCTCCACCTCAGCAGGCTACCCCATAGGATGCTATTTTACAAGGTATATAGGCTTTGACTATGGGTCAGACTGCCATGGTTACGAACATACAAGTAATATACCAGGAGCAGAGTAAGCAGAATGAGGCCTACTTGAAGAGGTTTAATGATTTTGATGCCTTGCAGTGGCGGTTTATAGTCTATCTAAACAAGATAGAGATGAGGGTCCAAATTGTAAACAAGAGTGTGCAGAAGACCACATATCACCTCACAGCTTTAGAGACTGCCCTCTTGACTGGCAAGGATGTTATCAAGGGAGCTAGAGATAAGCTTGAGAGGAAAATTGACAAGCAAGACTCCGACCTCAAAGCTCATGTGACTGATATAGATGGGATGGTTGCAGGCCGTATTGTTGCTCATATAGAGGACTTGGCTAGCATCCGAGGAGATGTAAACCATCTTGTAGGATACCTCAATGAGTTCCTACATCCTATAATAGCTCAGCCACCGGGACCCATATAGCCAGTACCTTTATCAGTGCAGGCATCGAGTCCACCATTCTATAGACACCATTCCTGATCCCGTTCTCCACCAAAAGGCCCCACAGATTATAGCCTACACTGAGTTCCCAAGGGTTCAGGGAGCTTATGATTTTTTACCTAGATACATTTTTTTATATATATACCACGATTCTCACACACATTTTCAAATTGGGATAATTATTATGGATGTTTATATTGTTTTCTTTTTTGTTGTTATTGCATCATGGACATTTGTTTTCTCTTACATTTGGATGTTTATTTAAAATTTGCTAGAATTGTTATCATGAACTTGTTTGAAACTTTGATTTGTTTGTTGGATTGATGTCAGTTTTCATTAGCATAGGAGATGCCTTGTATCATAAACCGTAGTTATTTGATATTAACAGGTTAAGCATGTCTTATGCTAAAATACACATGATAAGATAAATTGATTGATCATCAATGAAATGCATGTTGCCATGTTAGACTTTGTGTATCATGTCGCCAAAAGAGAGTGCATATAGAAATGATAATACTATAGAAGGAAAGTAGACGCAAAAAAATGAACATAAGCGAGCACCTTAATGAATGAGATGGGGGCAACAAATTACAATCTAACCTTTTCAACATTGCAAATGTAGGATAGGCTAGATTCAGTTAGCTACACAGTATGAGCCAGTATAGCCTCATGAGTGTCGCCTGCGACGACACTCTTTCCCCTACAGGGGGCAAGTGGTCATGCTAGTTAACTTCAGATCCAAGCCATCCTAACAACATTCATGCTAGTTAACTTCAGATCCAAGCCACCCCAATAACATTCTCATAAAATTTTTGCAAAAGTCAAAGTATAGCCACAGAGTGAAATTGCCTCAAGGTATAGCCATAGAGTGGGACCGCCTCAAGGTATAGCCACAAAGTGGGATTGCCTCAAGGTATAGGCACATAGTGGGATCGCCTCAAGGTATAGCCATATAGTGGGATCGCCTTCAAGTCAAGGTATAGCCACATAGTGAAATCGCCAAAAGGTATAGCCACATAGTGGGATTGCCTCAAGGTATAGCCGCATAGTGGGATCGCCTTCAAGTCAAGGTATAACCATATAGTGGGATCACCTTTAAGTCAAGGTATAGCCACAGAGTAGGATCGCCTTCAGGTCAAGAGTATAGTCACAGAAGTGGAATCGCCTCTGAAGCAAGGAACATGCCACAAGCTAGCATTATTCACCAACCAAGCCTTCTTAAGAAGCAAGCAGGGAGACCACCTCCTTAGGTAAATCTCTCTCTCCTACTCTAAACTTTGGTTCGTCTAGACTCTTGCGTGCACTAACCTCTCCAAAGTTAGGGGTAACTATAAGTATCGGGCCCTGAGGAGCCTTTTTCAGGGTTACCTAATGAGAAAAATTACTCGTTTAAAAGACAATGAATCGAGGATGACAGACTCTTGGTGGTATTAAAATTATTTAAAAAAAGGCTTTTCTCGAAAACATCCCGAGCCCGCCCATGCGGTTAAGTGGCCCAAGGCAGGCAAATGATGAGTATACCCTAATAGGGAACTCAAAAGTCATATCAGGAATGCGTAAAGGCCTTGCGCGTTGTGCATTTATGGCCCGCGTGCCTATACGGTCAAAAAATATACATCATTTGGCTTTAAAGTGAGGATCTTGCCTTTTTTGGAATGTACGGCCTTGAACAAGGGAGTGTACAGCCGTGCACTCCAAAGAATCTTACCTTTTCAGGCAAGTTGGCTAACTTTTGAGGTGTACAGCCATGCAAGTCAAAGGCACGGCCGTACACTCAAAAACGTGATTGGTTTTCCTAGGAGGCAAGTGGGCAGGTGGCCGGCATCGCTGGAGTTACAACCGTGCAAACCTATGGCACGGCTGTACACTCTTCCTTTATAAAGCCTACTCTAATTCTTTTCTCAAGGTTGGCCTTTTGATTGGTCTATGGGTTTCAGTTAAGAAAGAAACTTACAAAAAGCTTCTAAGCTAAAAAGTAGGCTTTTGGCACTTAGCCTTTTTCAATCTTTGGTTATTTTCCTGGGCATTTCAATACTACAAAGAGTTTACGAATCTGAAATTCGATTGTCTAAATCGAGTAAGTATACTGAAGGTAATATAAAAGGCCTCTCTTGGTATTTTTGCAAAATATAATAATTGTATCATTCTTCTGGTCTGTTAGTTTCTATTATGTGTTAATCTCTGTCAGATTTAGGTTGTGAAACCCTTTAAAGGGGTATATTGCTGTGTGATAGAAATTAGTAGAGTGCTCTCCTCAAATTCCATCTTTTCAATTTTAAAGTTGTTTTTATCAAAATAAAACCCAGTTTAAAAACACTTCTTCGCATTTAACCATTTCTTTTTACTTCCTTTTGGATCTGCTGTTGACAAAGAACATGCCTTAAAAAGAAAGAAAACTCGCCATCATTCATAATTTAGTGTTCACTTCGAAAAAAAGTATCTTTGAACATAAATATTATAAACCCAATAATAATGTTTTGAATGATGGATCAAATTATGAATTAGATAAAATAATGAGACTTTTTTTAACTATCCCTAAAATTAAAGTAGGACCTGGAAAGGGAGGGGGGTGGGGAAAGGATCTTTGTTTAAAAGTTTAAGCTTTTTGACATTATTGCTATCAATTAAATTATGTATTAGTGGGGAAAGGATCTTTGTTTAAAAGTTTTAGCTTTGTGACATTATTGCTATCAATTAAATTATGTATTCTTTTCTATCTGTCACCTTTTTTTTTTTTAAAAATTAGTGGTGTATATATATATTGGCTTTTATATGCCACCGAATGCTGATATTATTGCAAACCCAAAAAAAAATCAACTTGCAATTGCTCAAAAAGATAATTAAAATCCCATGGGGCAATGCCTTACAATTAAAATTACTTCTAACTACTTGTACAAACTCTAAATATATTCTATTTATTGTTTTTTTTATTTATTGCATTATATATATGCAAATAAATTCAAACATATGATCATATAACATAAAAAATAGACACATATTATGAAAATATTAATGCTTATTTTGTACATATTCATTATCAACTTCCACTAGCATGTATGTCAAGCCAATAAAGTTATAGAATGTAATCATTAGATGAATATCTTGGAATTATAATAATCATCAGTTAGCTTTTTTATCATATCTTCTTGGCTTCAGAATGCTGTGGATCATGCTATATTTGGTATGGTACTCAATGGAATTATAATAATCATCAGTTAATTTTTCCTGATTAGATTACTGTGCGTATGAGCTTATTAGGTTTGCCTGTCTTTCAAATTATATGCATATTTTAAATCTGTGCTCTTAGTTTTTTGCGGTAATATGTAGAAGATTTATTGACATAAATTATAAGTAGTTTGTCAAGGTTGTTTTGCAGTTTGTCAAACAAATAACAAAGAATCATAGTTTCCATTTTAGATTCTTTTATTAGTTAATCTCATTTCTTGCAAAAACCTTGAAGGTCAAGTATGCATTGTTAAGTATGAGCAAGTACATCTCTAGTTAAAAGTTAATCTAAAATTATTTAAACTTTTAGACAAATAATTTGGAAAGTCTTAGCAATTTTATTTTATTTTGTGGTTTCGTCATCCACTATAGATGTCACCTTATCGATTTGAAGTGGAAAAGTTGATGTCCCATGAAACACACCAAGCCAATGGTGCATTTCCTCTTAATGAAGCATATGGTATATATATATATATGTATATGTCCTTATCCGCCTTTCTTTTGCATTCAATCTGCCCAACAAAAAGGGAAAAAGAAATAGAGCATATCCTTTGTTTATTATTCTGTTGAAAGACAAGAATAAAGCATAGCCTGATGATGATTTTCATTCTTGTGCTAGTCCATTCTGTAAAATCCATCCGATTGAGAAGTGTGCTTTTTGATGAGTTCCAGTTACCTTTTTAAAGGTGTATTTAGTTCTAATTTGAGATTTTTGAACCCTTCACTAGAATTTCTACAGATATTTAACTTTCCCACAAAATTTTAGCTTTTTTGTACTCCATCATGTTTGGTACTCCCCAGTCAGCTTGCTGACCCGTCTACTAAATGTTTTTGTTTTATAGTCTGCTCACATATATTTATACCAACTGAAGTACAACCATCATTGTGTTTGCTTAAGATAAAAAGAACTCGTCATCATCAAGAGTTGAAGCACAAAGTGGAAAAGTGTATTTGATGATAAAAGTTGTGCATATAATTGCCAAATTTTACCAGCAGATTTTTTATCATTGAACTAAACTTACAACTTCATATTTTTGCAGGCATTCAAGAAGGCCAGAAGCATGGGATTAGGGGACCTTGACTTTTCAACCGTCTATGAGACTGTGAAATTGCGCAAGGATTAATCTTATATACTAGGGGAACACTTCATAAATTGCAACAAAATATCCTTGATGACTTTAGTAGTAGCAAGGATTCTCATGCAACTTAAAACAAACTTTCATGTGGTGATATTTCAGGGTCCTTTGTGCTGCATTTATGTAATGGTAAACCAAACAATAGAAAAAGCCATTAATGACTGGTAAACTATATCTTAGTTATAAAACCAATAGAATTATTTACTTGCATATTGTAGTTCTTTTTTTCCATAGTTTCTTTCTATGGTTTTATGCAGGCAACTAGTGGATTGCTCTGTCATTGCTTCAGTTTTATGTTTCAATGCTCTTTTTTGTTATTATTAACAATGTTATACACTTGTAAATAACAATTTATTCATTAATATATATTTTTTTATATTAAATATTGAGTAAATATAAATTTTTAATTTTTTAGTTTATTATTTAAATAATGAAATTTTCATATTAAATTAATAAAAATAAGTTTATATCAACATTTAGCGAAGATAATTCTCATGATAAAATTTTATGTTTGTAACAAAAGTCATCCTAGCTGAATTTAGCGAGTATATCAGTCCTCGCTAATATTTGCAAGGGCGAGGACTACAAGGATTTAGTCCACGCTATCTTTTTCCTCGCAAAATTAGTCCTCGTAAAAATAGCGAGAACTTCAGTTAGGATGACTTTTATTACAAAATTTTTGTCCTCGCTAAACTGATTTAGCGACGAAAAATCATCATTTAGCGAGGATAAAATTTTGTGTTTTTCTTGTAGTGTTTGAACATAAATATTATAAACCCAATAATAATGTTTTGAATGATGGATCAAATTATGAATTAGATAAAATAATGAGACTTTTTTTAACTATCCCTAAAATTAAAGTAGGACCTGGAAAAGGGAAGGGGGGGGGGGGGGGGGGGGGTGTGAAGGATCTTTGTTTAAAAGTTTTAGCTTTGTGACATTATTGCTACCAATTAAATTATGTATTAGTGGGGAAAGGATCTTTGTTTAAAAGTTTTAGCTTTGTGACATTATTGCTATCAATTAAATTATGTATTCTTTTCTATCTGTCACCTTTTTTTTTAAATTAGTGGCGTATATATATATATATTGGCTTTTATATGCCACCAAATGCTAATATTATTGCAAACCCAAAAAAAAATCAACTTGCAGTTGCTCAAAAGGATAATTAAAATCCCGTGGGGCAATGCCTTACAATTAAAATTACTTCTAACTACTTGTACAAACTCTAAATATATTCTATTTATTGTTTATTTTAATTTTTTATTTATTGCATTATATATATGCAAATAAATTCAAACATATGATCCTATAACATAAAAATAGACAAATATTATGCAAATATTAAAAAAGAGAAACGAAAAAATAATAAAGAAAATATATTTAACACTTTTCATAAAATAAATGGCATTATAATCACATTTTTTATTAATTAAAGTTGTTAAAAGTTTTGCAGAATATAGGTGGCGAATGGGTGGGTTGGGTGGATTTGAGTTGGGGCATAAATGGGCCAAAAAATATAAGTTATAAATGAGCCAATATTCAAATGGGTTGGGCGGATTGGAACCGATCCCTAAATTTAATGTATGTTGGTTCATTTATAACCCATATTTTTCAATGAAAATAATTTTATAATGAATATATAAAATTTTCATTAATAATTTAATTTTACTCCAAAAATAGAATTCTGTACAAATATTGAATATAAAAATAGTTAAAATTAGTCTAACAAAATAACAATGATATGCTAATTTATTTTTCGCTTTCAAATGATGATAAGTCTACACCTTGATTTGGTTTTGAAAATTTAATATCTTATTTTATACTATCTTGAGACTCCTTTTCAAATCCAAATAACTAACTATGAGTGATAATTATTATGTCACTTGTCAATATTTCATTGGCTCATCTATTCTTATTTTATTTTTCCACCAAAAATTTTTAAATATTATAATTAAGATGTTTTTAAAATTTCGAGTAAATCAGAATTCATTACATAGGTTTTAGACACCAAAATATTTTTTGCTAGTCCGAAAACCCAAAAATTTAAAAGTGTTTAAAAGTTTATTTTTTACTTTTGAAAATTAATATTTATTATTCTAAGTTGTTCAATGCTATCGAAATAATTTTCTAAAGTCCGTGAAATATTTTCAAGCCGGTCAAAGTTAGTTTGACCCATTTTCGATCCCGTAACTTATTTTTGTTTTTGACTTTTGGAGAACTATTTAACCTCAATTTCAGCTCAAATTACACTATCATACTCGTCATGAATTATACTTTTTAATGGTGATATAAAATTTTTATGGGTCTCAGTGGGCCCGAAGTGGTATTATTCACCTTCGGTGTTACTATTCACCATTGCGATTAAAAGTGTCCAAAATTGTATTTTTTACTTTTGGAAATTAATATTTATTATTCTAAGATATTCTATGTGATTGGAATAATTTTCAATAGCTCGTAGAATATTTTCAAATTGGTCAAAATTAATTTGATTCCTTTTTTCGATCGTGTGACTTATTTTTATTTTTGACTTTTTGAGAACTGTTCAACCTTAATTTTAGCTCAAATTATACCATTATACTCGTCATAAATTGTACTTTTTAATGATGACGTAAAATTTTTATGGGCCTCAGTGCGCCTAGGGTGGTATTATTCACCCTCAATACACTATTCATCATCGAAAAAGTACTATTCATTCCGATAGTGGTTTCAGGACATCACAGGCAATGAGGGTGGACGGGACAAAAGATTTTGGGAGGGGGGGGGGAATAGGATTAGTGAAAAGTGGAGGTCTATTGGGCACCTGGTACAGATTCAATGGGTTAGAGAATAAAATAGATCATTTTTGGATTGTCCCAATAGATATTTTTGTGGGTTGGATTGAATTTGAATTATTTTTTTGGGCAGAATTTTAAAATTGAGTTAATTTTATCAGGTCTAGTTTTGCTTCATTGATTAATATGAAATTTCAGTAAAGAGGCAATCCTTTTTATTTTTTTTTCTTTTTCAACATTATAGCCATTTGCTGAACATGTGTATAACACTTCCGTACCATTATAAAGTCATTAAAAAAAAAGTGGAATATTTCTTTGCTGCTAGTATATAACGCGATAATTGTTAATGGAATATTGCCTCTAACTCTATTACTTAATCGTTCTCACCATGGAACCTTCTTCACTATCCAACAAAACTGTATTAGATGATTCAATTTCTTCAGAAGAAAACCATATCAAAGAAATAGAGAACTTCATATCAACCCTTCCTCAAGAAAGTAGCTGGAAAGTTTCAGACAATTTATACAAATACCAAGGCTTTTGGTGCTACTCCCATTTCCTGAAAGGAGTCATATTGCTCCAGCGAAACTTCATTCCTCGATCCACTGATATTCTCCTGTGCACCTTTCCTAAATCTGGAACCACATGGCTTAAGGCCCTGTCCTTTGCCATTCTAACTAGAGCTCAACATACTGATTCTGGCTTTAATTCCTCCACAAATCCTCTACTCACCAATATGCCACATGATTTTGTCCCTTTCTTAGAAGGTTTTTATACCCTTGGCCTTACACGAGACCCTGAAAATCCATTAGTTCAGACGCATATTCCTTTCACTTCCTTGCCTCAATCCATTGCAAATTCCAACTGTAAAATCATTTATTTGTCAAGGGATCCAAAGGATGTTGTTGTATCGCTATGGCATTTCATTAATAAGCAGGTTGATGCGAAGGTAATTCCATTCCAGGAGGCATATGAGAAATTTTGCGATGGAGTCTTACCTTATGGACCTTATTGGGATCATGTTTTAGGATATTGGAAAGCAAACTTGGAATTTCCTCAAAGAATATTATTTCTCAAATATGAAGACCTGATGAATGATACTGGCTTCTATGTGAAGAAAATGGCTGACTTCATGGGCTGTCCTTTTTCCGTGGACGAACAGAAACAAGGAATTGTTGAAAAGATTGTTGAGATTTGTAGTTTTGACAAGCTGAGCAACTTGGAGGTGAATAAGAGCAAAGACATTAGCAGTAATGTGCCTCTAAAAGTTGAAGCTAATGCATTTTTCAGAAAAGCTAAGATAGGTGACTGGAAGAACTATTTAACGGTCGATATGGCAGAGAGACTTGACCAAATCACTCGCTACCACTTTAACTGTTCTGGAATACGTATGTGATTTTAGATTTATAAATTGCAGTTTATTTGCATTTGCTTTGCTTGAAGCCATAATTTCTATATGTATCTTAAACTAATGATGTTTGGTGTTGTCATTTGAATTTAAAGGTTATCATTATATGTACAATAATAAAATTTGATTGTTGATCATTTCTTTACTGATCATTCTAAGTAAAATTTTTGCCATTTGATCAACGGTTTCCTTACTTTTTATGGTTAGAAAGACAAATACCAAAAAACAAAACAAAAACCAAAAAAATTTTACCCTAAACCCTAAACCCTAGTGGTAGCGCAGCTTAGAAAGAAAAATACCAAAAAACAAAACAAATAGGTTTCTGGATGCAAGCTAAAATGAAAACCCATCTTTTAGTTTCCAGCTAAACTACTAAATTAGAGCATTGGTAATTTTGTAAATAAAACATGGTTAAAAGGTTTTACGTGAACTCAAGAAGTTAAAATTTACCAATTTTGTAAATAAAACATGGTAATTTCTGTATCACGTTAATAGCTGTAATTGAACTATATCTTCATCGGCACAAAAACAACACTCGAAATTCTTTTACCCAAATCCATTCTTTTACTAAAAAAAATTCATTTTCGCTATGAAAAAGCAGTTGCTAAGCATTGCAAAGAAAAGGCTGTAAAAAATCTGAATCGATTCAAACAAATCGATTCCAAACTTAAATTCGAATAGAGAATTTGTTTTTCTCGTACGTAAGGCTGAGAGTACGAGAAAAACACTGAAGAAAAGAAAAATTATAAGAAGAAAGACAAAACAAAAGCCAACAATTATGATTTTTGTTTTTAAAAATTGACAAAATTAATAGTTAACTGTTTTATATATTTTATATATTATATTTTAATTTTTAAATTTAAAATTTAAAATTTTTAATGTTTTTGTAGTTTATAAATGTTATGATATATGATTTTTAAAATAATTTTATAATACATATTTTTAGCAAACAAATATTAATATTATCTTCTTATTACAATCGTTTATTTATTACATGTATATAATAAGCACTTTATTGTCAATTTCATATTGAATATACTTAATTTTTACAATTAATGATTAAAATTTTGTTTTTTTTCTTAATTTTTTGATAAGTATTATATTTGATTTGTATTTTTTAAAAAATTTTTGAAGCATATTTAAATTTTAACTATTAAAAATAATATTATAATTTGTATAATTTATTAAATTTATATGTTAAAAATTTTTAATAGTTAATCAATAAACTAATCCAAATAACTTAGATTATTGGCTCAAAAGACTACATATACCCAGTCTACAATTATTTTGATGGATAACTAATAAGTCCTGGAGTGACAGAACTTTAAAAGAGGATGAAAGTGAATCTGGAATGGACTGGTCGATCTATTTGGTTTGGATCGATCTATCTGCAAGGCAATGAGAACTAACCTTTGGCAGATAGGGAATTAGCACTCTAAAACTCAAATTAGGTAAACGTTTATGGAAAAAGATTAAAGAGAAAACAGAGGTGTAGATTCAATAGCTTTTATCTGAAGTTCTCTACCTTATTTATATATAGTTCCTAGGTAGTCAGAACCTATGAGACTAGGATATTTAAGTATAAGATTTTGGATACCTATGATTAGCAGGTTTTTGGTGTCTGAGATTACGTCTAGCAGAGTCAGAGTGGGACCCATATGAAAAAAAGCAAATTAGTGTCAGAAATCGACACCCTCTATTGCCGGTTTCTAACATTACATTTTTCGAAATAATTTTACTATAACACTATTTTTCTAAATATTTTTAAAAATTACCCCAATTTAAAAAAAAATTCCCAAATTGTGAACCTCAATTGTAATATATGGCATTTGTCAAAATCAAGTCAATGTTTGCATTTGTTAACATACTTAATTAGGCACTCATCAAATAATAAGAATATAAAGAATTAATTTGGTACTCAAATTATACCTGAATGTTGAAGATATCTAATCTTGCATATCTGCTAATGAAATCAAACCACATTATTAATTAAAAAGAATTCAAGGAAAGAAGTTTTACTATTAAATGATTAAAAAAAAGAAGAAGAAAAATTGGTTCTTATGGCATTGAGTTTTTCTATGGAAATATCAAATCTAATACTCATGGCCAAGGTATTTCATGCTAAAACATGAGGACCTACATGCTATGAAAATGAAAAAGCTAATCGAAACAACAAAAGATGTGAAATGGCAAGTGACAGAATTTAATCTCTGTACCCAAAATAGCAATGTGATTGAAAATAGAATAATAATAATAAAAAAAAAAGACTTATAGTAAAGTGACCAAGAAAAGAGAATTAAGCATTCAAATTCACAGGGCTTCTACTAACCGAATTTTCTGATCATTATAGGTTTTTAATAACTGTATTTTAACTTTTAACGACTGAATTTCTTTTTGTTAAAGGGCGTTTTTCTTGTTGTGTGATCTAATTAAAAGAAAATTTTGTAATTTGAATTTTAAGTATTTATAATGTAGTGTTTTTTGTAAATTTTTTATTCTAGTTAACATTTCAAAGTGTAGTTTAAATCATTTTTTTATCAATTGAAAAGGAGAGATGACACACAAATAAAAATAATATAGTTAAAAATTTTTATACAAGTAAAAATATAAAATGATGTAATTTTACTAATAGTTCGTTACTTCAATTTTAGTGGGTTTTGAATACTAAAACTGGATTGAATTTATATTTAAAAACAGAATTTATTAAACCAAAAACCGAATCAAACATATTGAATTACTTAAGGTTCAAATTTCAATTTTGGTCCGATTTTTCAATTGTAACTGTAATATCAGTTCTGAATTTTTTCAAAAAGATGAATGATGCGATCCAAAAAATGATGACTCAAAAAATCTGGAATCGAAAATTTGATTTGATATGATCTGAACTCGTTTACTAGATCCAAAAATATCCTTGATATCTAATTTATTTACAGATCTACGATGCATATTATTTGAGTCTACCAAGCTACCAAGTCTGATTGTCTGACCACACCTTGTTTTGGAAGACTATTAGCTATACGATTACATTCCCTCTGTTTATGTTGTAAAGAGACTTTGTCTTAAGAAGCTAGACATAAGTAACAACGTCTGAATCAAGTTCAAAGAAAGATATTCAGGCCTTGGTCCGTAGTGCTTCATGCACTGCTAGAAGTTCTGCTTGATTTGATACCACAACTTGTATACAACAAGAGGATATATATATATATACAAACAAACTCTGCTTTGCCATTTCTGAGTACGCCACTTATCCCAGAAAATAAAAACATGACGCAGAGGAGTAAAATACAAGTATAAGATCTTACGTTAATAGAAAATAAATAACGTAAGATCTTATATTATACTTATAAGAATAGTCACGGTAAACATTAAGAAAATAATAAAGTAAACATGACATTTGAGTTTTGCGGATATTTTCTTAATGTTTACCATGACTCTATTCTTAAATATCCGTTGTTATCATAATTGTAGTTTTCAATTCTTTGTTTCTGTTTCTTTTTGTTATTGGCATGAATCTATAATGCTCTGTTCACAACTCTTCCACTGCAATTTTTAAGCACAGATTTTAAATTAACTGTTTTAAAGGTGTAATATCAATTCACATCTCGATATCTCTCTTTTTATAATTAAACGTACTCCAAGAAAATCAACGGTTTTTAGATTCCAATCCAATCAATTAAAAGAGTTGACAGAATTTTTACCGTCTAAACTATAAATAATCTTTTTATGAATTCTAGTTATTTATTATTGGTACAGTTTTATAAACCTATATTTTTCTTTACATTATAAAATTATCTGCATGGATATAATGTTTATTTTGTAATGTAAAAATAGACAAGATTATAACATAGAATATTTAAAAAAAATACATATCAATGAACATTTTTTTTTATATCAAAAAACACTTCAAAACTTCATTATAAAATAAAAATAATAGAATATCCCAGTAGTATGTAGGACTTCCCAATTTGAAATAAGAAAAGAAAGAACCGTAAGAATCAAACTTACAGTCAACAGAGAGGCGCGAAATCAGTCAATAGTAGCCTCCTTTGTACCAAGATTTTTTGGCATGAGCATGAGCGGAAGAACACGTATAATATGTATGAGTTGGATTTACAGTCAATAGAGAGGCGCGAAGTAAGGTCTAGAGAAGAATTTTGGATTGGTTCTATTGGACATGAATTTCGTATATTTGGTGTAAGCAATGGGTTGATTGCTTTTTTTGATGCGCAGATAGGGATGAGAGTGTGTAAACCAGCAACTAAACAACATAGATAATTACGGCCCAAGGCCCATATTATATTTTCATGATATTATATTAGGGATTTTCACAAAACTACCGGAAAATAGGAAGCCACTTTTAAAAATGCAACTTCTGTTTTTTCCCTTTCAAATTTACCTTTTTTTAAATTTACACTTTTAAAAATACCCCTTTCTCTATTTAACTAAAACTCTCTTTCATTCCAACTAATACATCGTCTTCTTCCCTTCTTCTCCGGTGTGTCTTCTCCGGCGGCGGCTTGTATATCCGAGCAACAAGTACGGATTTGGATTGAGGAGATTAAGAGTCCGAAAGTGGAGTCAATGGTGAAGATTTTGGAATCCTTGAAGTGCTCTGAAGAGAACAGGAGATTTTTGGTGAGTTTTGATGGATTTATGGAGGCGATTGTTGGCGTTTTGAGCAGAGAGGGCGTAGAAATTAAGGTTTTGGAATTGAATGTTGAAATTTTGGATTTGATTTTGCTTCAAAAAGGAGAAAAACAAAAACTGCACAGATTAATCTTCAATGGGAATGAGAATTGTTTATCTTCGTTCCTTTCCATAATCAGGAACGAAGATTCGAATTCGAAAGTCGAAGCCATTAGAGTTTTGGAGTCAATTTCTCTCATTAACGAATCCAAGCGCATGATGGCCGAATGGCAAAATCTGATGCCGGTTGTTTTCCAGCTCGTCGGAGCAGGGAATGATCCGGTCTTAAACGACGCCGTATTGTCCTTCTTTAGTCGTCTCGCAATAACTCGATCAATCAAGACTCAACTCGTTGAACAAGGGGCGGTTCAAGTGCTATCCAAAATCCTGTCTAGCCAAAACGCTACCATTCCAGTCCTGGAGAAGTCCTTAAAGCTATTATCAGCTATAGCGGCATGCACGGATGGACGGTTAGCCATAAGTGAGGATCCAAATTGCGTGGGATTAGTGGTGGAAAGACTAATGAAAGTATCAAAAAGGGCGACAGAGGATGGAGTATTGGTGCTATGGAGTTTGTGCTGTTGGTTCAGGGACGGGAGGGTGCAGGACAAGGTGGCGAGGAGCAATGGACTGACAAAGGTACTGTTGGTGATGCAGAGCGAAGGAGAAGGGAATGTGAGAAAAATGTGTGCATAATTGGTTAAGGTCTTGAGAGGGGTGTTGAAAGACAGTGGAGTGGTGATGAGTTACGAGACCAAAACTACTTATATCATGCCTTGTTAGATTAGATTTGTGAATTTGCAAATAGTGATTATTGACATTAACATATACACAACAAGAAAAACTAAAGGAAAAGGAAATTCTTTCTCATGTTTTGGTCCTTTGTGTTAGTGTTAGAAATTGACTCTTCAGCTAATCAAGTTTACACAATTATTTGACTTATGCTTTTATTTCTTTTGCTCTTGCTTGCTTCTTTCCTGTGTTTCTTGCCCAAACTAGCGGTAAGTTTTTGCTAATATTAATCTGTGGAATAATGAGAGAAGTGAAACTAATCACAAGCTCTTTAATCATCAATTAATCATAATAATTGGTTTCTTAATTTGCCAATTGATGATAAAAAATGAATTTACATTAGATAAAAAATGAACAATGAATTATAAATCTGAAATCATCAATTAATCATTAATAATTGGTTTCTTAATTTGCAGTCTCCCCCTCTCTTAATTTTTTTCCCATCTCTGCATGCGTTGGCCTTTTCTGAACTTATTTAAATCAATCATCATGTTGTTCTTTGTTTCAGATGTTGCTCAATCCCTTGTTTTTTCTGTCTTTAGTTTTTTTCTTAAATGTCTAAAATTTATTTTTTGAAGATCCAATGACATAACGAGGGGATATAAGTTTTAAGATTTGGAATTAACAGGACGTTATCTCAATATATTTTTTTTAAATAATAATTAAACAATCCCTATTAATAATCAATTTAATATTTTTAAAATTTATAATTCATTATAAATTTTTTGAATTTGGTATACCAAGTGGTATACTGGTATACCGTCTGGTATACCAAATTCCAGAACTAAAATTTTATTCAATATTTTGGTATACCATACGGTATACCGGTATACCACCTGGTATACCAAATTCCAGAACTAAAATTGTATTCTGGAATTTGGTATACCAGACGGTATACCGGTATACCACCTGGTATACCAAATTCCAGAACTAAAATTTTATTCAATATTTTGGTATACCATACGGTATACCGGTATACCACCTGGTATACCAAATTCCAGAACTAAAATTGTATTCTGAAATTTGGTATACCAGACGGTATACCGGTATACCACCTGGTATACCAAATTCCAGAACTAAAATTTTATTCAATATTTTGGTATACCAGACGGTATACCGGTATACCACCTGTTATACCAAATTCTAGAACTAAAATTGTATTCTGAAATTTGGTATATTAGAAGGTATACCGGTATACCACCTGGCATACCAAATTCCAGAACTAAAATTTTATTCAATATTTTGGTATACCAGACGGTATACCGGTATATCACCTGGCATACCAAATTCCAGAACTAAAATTTTATTCAATATTTTGGTATACCAGACGGTATACCGGTATACCACCTGGTATACCAAATTCCAGAACTAAAATTTTATTCAACTAAAATTGTCTTCAATGATGCCATAATTAAACAATCCCTATTAATACGAGAACCATTAAAATATAAATTTATAATATTTTGAATGTCTGAAATAATTGTATATATAAAATTTTTTTAATATTTTGATAGGCTTTATAATTATTTTAATTATAATTTCATGCGAGATTAACAAACCGTGTGTTTTAATTTTGTTAATTCCATTTAAATTGAATTTATTCTCAGTGATATGAAAATACAAAAGTTCAATATTAACTTTTCTTACATAATGCGTTTTTCCAAAAAGTATTGTATTTGTTCATTTCAATCACTACATGAAGTAATGATTGAAAGAGAAATTGCTATGCAAAAGTGTTGCTACAATAATTCAATCCATAAGAGTTAATTCATTATCAAAAATGATGTGATTAAAGTGACGATAGTGGCCAGATGAGGACTAATTAGATAAAATTGTAAGAAAAAGGGGATATATATATAATTCTGTTATCACCCCAATTAGTTCCATACTCATGGTAGTATCTTTGCTCACCAGCAAAAATTTTCTGTAAAACCATTATAATATATCATCAAATCCTGTTAGGTGGGGAAACAAACTAAAATGGATAAAATTGTAAGAAAAAGAGGACTGATTAAGCTTGAATAATATATGTACATATACAAACTGATAAACGACATTAAAAAAATATATGGTCTCATTTACATATATTTTCAAACTACAACTACTTTTCCTTTTCGTTTATAACATTTCGAAACATTTTTCAATTTAGTTCTTTTTGGAGGTGCTTCAGATTCACTATCAATCCTTTGCATCCTCTTTGTCAACCCATGGAAATATAAAGATACTGCTAGTCTAGCTCGATTAGCAATCCGAAGCAAGTTCCATATTTTAGCAATGGCTTCTATAGGAGCAGTTTGTGTAGAGGTTTGAGTATTTCCCAGCAAAATGTTAAGCCAATGATTAGCAATCCGAAGCAAGTTCCATATTCCAATTACTGATACCAGAAAGAAAACTAATTTGAAAATCCTGACTAGCCCTTGCCATAAGCCAAACAAAGGAAGAAAGTCAAGAATATAAAATAGTGCAGTAACTAGAAACCACATCCAAAGAACATTTGAAAAATAAGTCACCACAAAGAGCAACCAACCAATACGACCATAAGTCCATAACAACTTACCCTGGCAAAAAGCAAAAAATAGAGATCCAACCAAAACCAAACTCAAAAAAAAAAAAGAAAAATCAATAAGCCAAAATTTACAGTTGTTTTTTTTATCTAAATGTTTGATGAATGCCCAGCATTTTATCAATAAACCAAAAGCTTAGTAATACCTAATTTATGTGCCCACTAAATAATACCTATACGATTATTATATATATTCCATCACCACCATTTTATCTTTTACCACTTACCTAGTTCACAACCTATGCCTAAAGGTCTACTTGCCATACCAACAAGGCTGCTTGTTTTCCCAGAAATTAACCAGAGGGATTAAAAGCTTTATAAGTATGTAAACCAAATTGAAACAAAATGATCAAATGGCTATTCTATGCTTGAATGAATCTGCTCTTCGCTCCTTTTCGTTTTGCTGAAATTTCTCATCCTATTTTCCGAGAGACCAAACAGATTACTAGATGTTTGCGTTTCTATACACAGTCTACATATCACAAAAATCTTAGTTGAATCAAAAGCCTAATAAGCTTAACTCACTATGGATACTACTAACAAAATGACAAATCTGATGTTTGATACTACTAATAAATTGAATACAAAAATTAAACAACAAATTTAAAAAAAAAACTCATCAACTGTCTAAAATGACAGATCTGATGAATGGAATCATTTCTACCAAAATGAAAACAAAAAATAAACGGAAAATTAAAGAAACTCACCTTCTTTTTCTTCGAAGAATAAGAAACTGCAGATTTGTTCTTTCAATGGCGAGAGAAAAAAGGAAAATACGACTGCTACTGGATTGCCGATCCTCCACTAGCGACAGCTGCACCGATGGCAAGTGGCAACAATGATCAATTTTCAGAAGTCGAGAATCGAGCCACCGTCGAGAAACGAAAAAGAAAAGAAGAACAAAATAAGCTAAGAAGAAGACAATGTCGGCTATAAGTGAAAAGCAATGAAACCCTAAAATGGGTATTTAGGGTCAAACATAAAAAACGGTATTTTTAAAAACAAAAGATTAAAATAGGGTACTTTTAAACATCTTAAAAGTTTTGGCTGCATTTTTAAAAACGGGGGTTAAAAAAGTTGTAAAACATGTAATTTCCTCATTATATTATGGATTCCAGTATTTTGTTGGCTCAAAGTCCATATTGTATTTTGATGATAAGCAAAACAATCTAACAATCATTTTTGAAAATTCACACACGCACATTCATTATTTATTTATGTTCTCATTTCATTTAAATGATCTCTTTCCTAAAACAAAAATTGATTTATGCTTAATAAGGAAAAAAAATATTTTTAACTATCAATTTATCTTTTTAAAGAAACATTCTTTCTGGAAAAATATTTTTAGACAATTTACTTGATTTATGGAAAGCCTAAAATCAATCTTTAAATAAGGAAACAAATTTCAAAATTGTGTTTACACCTAACAACTATGAAATTCTCTCTTATATATTGCTATTTTTCAAAGTGTAAACACATGAGTGAAATACTCTAGTTTTTTAACATTATTTTGCTGTAAGTTTCACTTCATTATGGGCATCATTTTTTACAAATCCTCAAGATGATTATAGTTTATACTTGTAATCATTTTATAGTGAGGTTTATTAACCATGTGAAATATATTGTGAGGTTAGGTTGCTAGGGCCTAGGAAAAGAAGCTAGTAAGTATTTAGGTTATTTTACTTGTGAAAAATAGCTAAGTGTTTGGATCCTTTTACTTGAGAAAAATGATTATAAGGGTTTTAGAGTTTTTTACTTGGGAGAAAAACTTGGATAATTATAAATGTAATCGGCTTTTGACTCTTGCTCGCTAAATAGAGTCACCTTAGAAAGAAAGAAACTTTCAAGACGAGTTATCTTAAAGAGAGAATGTAGGCATAGGGCCGAATCTCTATAAATCACTGTGTCAATATCTTTATCCCTCTCTCTCTTTACATTTCATTATTCATATGCATGATTTGTTCATTGCAAAATTAATTTCGGCTATTACATATGATAAAATGATATGTGTTGCTCATTGAAATTCATATGTGATATATTATTTCTGATTTAGAATGATCAATATATATTAAGTTGCATGCTTAAATCGGATAATCTCAGTAAATATATTCAAGAAGATTAATTTTGTTCCACCAGTACTTAATTTTATATAAATACTCTATTCACCCCCCCTCTAGAGTAAATTTAGAACTCACAATTGGTATCAAAGCAGGTCTCTTTTTCTGTTTCAGGTTTAACAAGTTAGAGAGATCCAAAAGATGGTTGGAAAAAACACAACTTTTGCTAAAGGACAATCCTAAACTCGTCCTCCAATGTTTTGTGGTAAGAATTTCTCATTTTGGAAAGCAAGGATGAGGCACTTCATTCAAATACAAGACATGGAAAGCTAGAAGATGGTAGTCAATGGCTACACACCTCCAACTAAAATGAAAGATGGGAAGGAAGTTCCAAAAAATGAAAATGAGTTTAATGATTCATATATCTTGAATATTTAAAGAAATTCAAAAGCTATGAGTTTGTTATATTGCTCTCTAGATTCAAATGAATTTAACATAATTTCAGCTTGTGATATAGCTAAGGAAATTTGAGATAAACTTATGGCAACTTATGAAGGAACAACTCAAATCAAAGATTCACAATTTTGAGTAGTAAATTTTATGATTGGCTTCTAAAGGAACCTAAACCTGAGTGTGATATCTGATAACCGGATCTTTTAACTGATCGGATATAAGATGTTATAGAGAGAGGAGCGATTGTGTCTGTAAGGGAGAAGATAATAAATGATAGGGAAAGGAAAATGACATAGGTGAGGGTTTGAATTGGGAAATTTATAGTGAATGGCACATATATAAATATTTAGAAAACTAAGAATAATATAGTAATAATACATCGGGTCGGGGATCCTTGCTGGACCAATATTGTAATGCCTCTAATCGTACCCTAGGAGGGATAGATGGTTATTTTGCATGAGACAGAGGTTGAATATGTGGCTAATTAAGGGAAAATTACAAATTAGGGACTTAATTAAAAGGTAAAAGTAAAAGTTTTTATGGTAGAAATGTAATAAGTGAAAGGTTAGAGATTAAAGTAAGAAACATAAATTGAGAGAGAGACCAAAGTGAAACTTTACCAAGATTTTTATGAGCAAACAATGGGATTAAGGCAAATGGAAGGCCAGGAAAGAGAGAGATAAATATGGTTTTCTTTTTGTGTTAGCCGACCATTCTTGGCCTAAGAGCATTTGTCCTCTTTTCTTTTCTTTTCTTTTATCTTTTGCTTCTTCTCTTCTCCTCAAGCCTACGATGTTTGTGCTTCAAGTGGGTAGAGCTGTGGATGGTAGAGAAAGAGAGATGATTTTTACAGTAACTTAAGGCTAGGTGCAAGAAGAGATGACGGGAAAAGAGAGAGAAAGACAAAGCTTGAAAAGTTGAAGCTTAGAGAGGTATGGGAACTTCTCATTTCTTGTGTGTGTGTTTGATGTGTATATAATGCAATAATAGTAATATGTGATGTTATAGTAAGTGAGTAACATGAAAAATTGAGGTTATACTTGACTGAAAATCGAAAATAGGAAGTTTTGGTTGAAGATAGGGAAAACTATTTTAGAGTTCACATGACCAGTCAGCACTATTTTAAATATATCTTGAGTTACATTTAGTAAAATTTAGAAATTCCAGTTTTATATGAAAATAGACTCATATATCTTCATTTTACATAAAGAACACAAAGCTTGAAACAATTTTTAGGATAGAAAATTTGGCTTGAATCCGGGTTAGGACTGCTGCACTATCACTGGGAGCAGTCAATGGTGTTTATAGGATATCTTGAGATGTATAGGTATGATTTGAGTGATTTTTTATGTTTTGGAAACTATACATACAGATCTACAACTTTGTAGAAGGAAGTTTTCCATAAAAATGATGTTTTGTAGGTTAAAAATGGCATAGAAATCGAGACAGTGTCTCTAGGTAGTTTGAGCCTCATGGTTACTAGGTTTTTCATAGTAATCGTGAGGTACCCCAGTGTTCAGTCCAGACCCTAAAGATGACCTATGTCACGGTTACTAAGCTTTTCATAGTAACCGTGATCCCTTTAAAAAGTATAGACCACGTTATTACTTATCCGGTAATGACCGTGAGGTAGTCTGGTGTAGTCCAGACCCAAAAAGTAACCTAGGTCATGGTTATCATGAATTCGGTAGTAACCGTGACCCCTATATCATGTCTTGGGCCATAGTTACCATAAATTGGTAGTAACCATGACCCTCCTTCAAAGTTCAAAACTTGAAACTATAAGATGTATTATGATGCCTAAAGCTACTTTAACTCTTCCTAAGCCTTATAAATTATATTGAACATATAGATATGATAAGATAATGTACAACATTCACTATACTAATTGTATAAGAAATGCAAAGGTAGTGTTTATGTTATAATATACGATACTTATATGTGTTTACTCGAATGTGAATGTATGAATATAGTACAATCATACGGTAGTGATTGTTGTATATATTATGATAGTTAATAACTATAGTACATTAAATTATTTTAAATTATTTTACTTTATAGTGGAATGCATTAATAAGAACCAATGATATATGAGATATAATTCTTTGCTTGCATATAAAACTTGGTTGTGGATAGATAGGCATGCCTATAGGGTTACAGTCGCAGCTTCTATATGTTCGACCCTGTTTGGGTCCCCATGATTTGACCTTGTATAGGTCCCCATGATTCGGCCTCTTGTAGGTCCCCATAATTTGGCCCATTTGGGTCCACATGATTGATACCTTCGAGTATCTTTTCGTATCTATGGGTACTACAGTACAGAACAGTATCACCCATTATCCACACCCACAGGACTTTAGCAGGCATTTCACAATATGGAATGAATAGTATATGTGTTATATTGATAAAGAATTGATTAGTCTATTATGTTATATCCTTATACAGTAATGTTATAAGATTAAATATGCTATGTGAATTATATTGTAACCCTTGCATATTGATTATAATATTAATAATGTTTATTGTGTGCTAGGAAACAATCATTGTGAGTAGTTGTTCATATAGTTATTGTTCCCCACTAAGCTTTATAGCTTAGCACCGATGTTTATCCGTGTAGGTTCAAGGTATGTCGTTGCTTCAGGGACAAGGCCAACACCAGCTAGGAAGAAAAGTTAGGATGTCTAAATTGTACTGTTTTTCTCTTTTTAATTTGTTTAAATCTTATGAAAGCAATGTAATGAATATGTTTTGTAATTATTAACTCAAAAATGACTATAATGCAACAAAGTATAGGCTAACATAATTTGTTCTAATGTATGAATTAGACAATCAAAGTATAACCAATAGAATGACAAATGAACATATTATTAGTATTATATGTATTGTTTATTAAAAATATTAAAATAAGTAACAGGAATCCGGATAGCTAGCATGGTCCTTACAGATACCCCATTTCCCGCCCTTGCCTCGAATCCAGATCGGGATTATAAAGAATGATCAAATCTATAAGGTCCAGAAGAATTATTTAATTATATGCATTCTTCATTACACAACGTCATAGAACGTTATTTTGGAGTTTGAAGGCACGTTTTTCCACCCTTAGAGATATGCCTTCATATGACATAAAACTGCAAAAATATATATCTCTTGCATGTTGTGTGATTTCATAATTTTATTAGAATACAAGGAAGTATAGACTCTTTATTTGTAGAGTATGCAAATAAAAATATTGTGCTTGAAGATCTGCAATAAAACAACGAAGCCAGTACTTCAAAGCCGTGAAAAACTATTGATATAAATGCAAGTCAATTTCGTCAAATGAACAGTACTCGAAATAGAATAATACAGAAATTGTGGTAAAATTATAATAATTAACATTTATATTGTTAATTTTTTTAAAATAATAATTGATTGTCTTATTATGATGGTTTTTTTAATGCAATAAATTTTGAATTTCAAATTTCATTAAATATTTATTATTCAAAATTAATAATCAAGTTATATATATGTGTAATATCTATTAATGGATATTAGAATATTTTTTGAAAAATAAATGGCAAAATAATTTTCGAAAAACAAATAACAAAATCTAAAAACAGTTTCTAAATTTAAAAAAGCTAAAAACATATAATTTTACTAAACAGACTCTTAGCAAATAGTTTTCGATTTAGCAAAAATGAATTTTGGGACTAAATTTAGGTAGATTTCTTATGTGGTCACTAAGTTTTAGCTATCAAATTTGAACCTAAAGCTTATTCACGAAGTCTACTGCAAACAGAAAGATAATATATACTTCTTCTTTTTTTTTTTCGTTCCGGTAAAAATTTATTCACAATTTGTGTTCACTTGCAAAAAAAAAAAAAAATCCTTGAACACACCGAATAACAATATTAAATTTTCTCTTTTTTAAAATACCAAATTGTTAAATTATAATGAAAATTAATGAGTTTTTTTATTATTTAATAAATTTAGTTGTTGTCATTTAATTAGATTTAATTTTTTAAAACAGGATAAACAAAACTTTTTATTTAAAACCGAATCAAATATATCGAATTGTCTCTCATTCAATTTAATTTAATTTTTGGTTTCATTCCAATTTTGCACGTGACTAAATAACAAGAGTAAAAATTAAAAAGCAACATAAATATTATAAATCCAATAATAATGTTTTAAATGATGAATCAAATTATGAATTCGGTAAAGTAATATCCCCAAAATTAAAGTAGGACCTGAAAAAGAAAAGAGGCTGCAATCAATGGGCTCATCACAATATCGTGTAGCTTTGTGACATTATTGCAATCAATTAAATTATGTATTCTTGTCTATTTGTGGTAGGAGTGAACATGAATGGATTGACGAGTCAATTAGCAAAGAAATTAACCGATTTTTTAAAATTACTAAACATTAATCAGTTCGTTACTTCTAACTACTTGTACAGACTGCTAAATATATTTTATTTATTGATTATTTTTATTTTTTATTTATTGCATTATATATATCAAGGTATATTCAAATATATGATCATATGATATATAAAACAGACACGTATTATGATCATATAACATATCGTTGTTTAAAAGTTTTAATTAGGAACCCTGCAGGCTGCAATCAATGGGCTCATCACAATATCGTGTAGCTTTGTGACATTATTGCAATCAATTAAATTATGTATTCTTGTCTATTTGTGGTAGGAGTGAACATGAATCGATTGACGAGTCAATTAGCAAAAAAATTAATCGACTTTTTAAAATTACTAAATATTAATTAGTTCGTTACTTCTAACTACTTGTAAAGACTGCTAAATATATTCTATTTATTGATTATTTTTATTTTTTATTTATTGCATTATATATATCAAGGTATATTCAAATATATGATCATATGATATATAAAATAGACACGTATTATGATCATATAACATATAAAATAAACACATATTATGCAAATATTAAAGAAGATAAACGAAAAAGAAATAAAGAAAATAGAGCACTTTTCATAAAATAAATGGCATTATAATCATATATTTTATTTATTACTTTTGCTGTTAACTGTTTTGCTCCATTAATTATTATGAAATTTCAACAAAAGACTATCCTTTTTCTTTTTTCTTTTTTTTTTCTTTTTCAAAATTATAGCCATTTGCTGCACATCACTTCCGTACCATTATAAAAGTCATTTAAAAAAAATATTGAATATTTCTTTGCTGCAAGTGTATAACTCCATTGCTTAATCGCTCTCACCGTGGAACCTTCTTTACTATCCAACAAAACTGTATTAGATGATTCAATATCTTCAGAAGAAAACCATATCAAAGAAATAGAGAACTTCATATCAACCCTTCCTCAAGAAAGTAGGTGGAAAGTTTCAGACAATTTATACAAATACCAAGGCTTTTTGTGCTACTCCCATTTCCTGAAAGGAGTCATATTGCTCCAGCGAAACTTCATTCCTCGACCCACTGATATTCTCCTGTACATCCCCCCTAAATGTGGAACCACATGGCTTAAGGTCCTGTCCTTTGCCATTCTAGCAAGAGCCCAATGTACTGATTCTGGCTCTAATTCCTCCACAAATCCTCTACTCACCAATATGCCACATGATGTTGTCCCTTTCTTAGAAGGTTTTTATACCCTTGGCCTTACTCGAGACCCTGAAAATCCATTAATTCAGTTGGACAAACTAAGCAACTTGGAGGTGAATAAGAGCAAAGACATTAGCAGTAATTTCCCCTAAAAGTTGAAGCTAATGCATTGTTCAGAAAAGGTAAGATAGGTGACTGGAAGACTTGGAGGTGAATAAGAGCAAAGACATTAGCAGTAATTTACCCCTAAAAGTTGAAGCTAATGCATTGTTCAGAAAAGGTAAGATAGGTGACTGGAAGAACTATTTAACGGTAGATATGGCAAAAAGACTTGACCAAATCACTCGCTACCACTTTAACTGTTACGGAATACGCATGTGATTTTTTTAATGTTTTTGTACTTTATAAATGTTATGATATATGATTTTTAAAATAATTTTATAATATATATTTTTAGCAAACAAATATTAATATTATATTCTTATTACAATCGTTTATTTATTACATGTATATAATAAGCCCTCAGTTGTTAGTTTCATATTGAATATATTTAATTTTTACGATAAATTATTAAAATATTATTTTTTTATTTTTTTGATAAATATTATATTTGATTTGTATTTTTTTTTTAATTTTTGAAGCATATTTAAATTTTAACTATTAAAAACAATATTATAATCTATATAATTTATTAAATTTTTATACTAAAAATTTTTAATAGTTAATCAATAAACTAATCCAAATAACTCAGATTATTGGCTCAAAAGACTACATATACCCAATCTACTATTATTTTGATGGATAACTAATAAGTCCTCGAGTGACGGAACTTTAAAAGAGGATGAAAGTGAATCTGGAATGGACTAGCCGATCCGTTTGGGTTGGAACAATCGATCTACAAAGCAATAAAAACTAACCCCTTGACAGGCAGGGGATTAGCACTCCAAAACTCAAGTTAGGAAGACATTTCTAGAAAAAAATTGAAGAGAAAACAAAGGTGTAGATTCAGTACCTCATATCTGAAGTTCTTTGCCTTATTTATAATTCTTAGGATACTTGAGTATAAGATTTTAGATATCTGCAATTAGCTGATTTTTGGCATCTAAGATGACGTCTAACAGAGTCTGAGCTATGTGATGTGACAGGTAAGATGACACGTCTTGATTAACGTTTAAATTCGATTGGTACGAGCCATTACATTAACATGGGTGCTTGATGGGCTGGCTGAACTAGGTCTAGTTTGGCCCAACGTATATTAGGCTAGGCCTCAAGGCATGAAAGTAGGCATTATCATTTGTCCCCCTTTGCATTTATTTTGATCTTACGGTGGAGATCGAAAAAACTCAGGAGGCTAGTGCCTGGATTATTATTTCAATCTGCAAGAAGGATTGAAGGAACTTAAACGGTCGGCGATTAGATTGGTCGTTTCAATCTGCGAGAAGGATTGAAGGAGCTTAGGTGGCCAGCGTTTGGATGATTGTTTCAATTCGCAAGCAGGATTGAAGGAACTTCGGTAACCGACGCTTGGAAGATCATTTCGATCTACGAGAAGGATCGAAAGAACTTAGGTGATCGGCTCTTGAATGATTGTTTTGATCCGCAAGAGGGATTGAAGGAACTTAGATGGCTGGTGCCTAGATGATCATTTCAATCTGCAAGAAAGGTAATGGTGACACACTTAGAAGGTTTTCATCGTAGTATCCCTATCCATTAGGGGAGTGAAAAGAGCTAAGGGTCATAATTGTCTTTTTTCCTTCTGAGTGTGATTAGAACAGCCGCGTCATATTGAATGTAATGTCTTTTCTGTGTCAAGCTCTGCTTCATAAACTAGGCGTGTACTGATTCTTAAACACGGGTTATTTTTCAATTGCTTTTTAATTTGAAATTTTGTGTGTTGCTCTCTGACTCTTTACATTTCAAACTCTTTTGAATTCTTACTTTTTTTGAATTCTTTTAATATTTCGAATTCTTCTGTAGACTCCTCGGTTCTGAGCTTCTATTCCCTTGTGCTTTGATCCACTTCTTTGAATTTCATTGGTAAGCTTCTTGTTGACAAATTTTTCCTTTTATTTCTCCCATTTTTTCATTTTAAAATAGGAATGGCATAGTCATCTAGGTCTATGGTTTATCATGGTATCGACATTAGCTTTCTAGAAGAATATAAGGGAAGGCCTGATGTTGAAGATAAGACTAAGTTGTTTGAAGAAGAGTCTAAGTCAGTTTGGAGGCAATTCGATTTCCCTTGTCACACCCTTTCTATGAACAGTCTTTTCCGATGTTGACTTAACCGTAACAGTGAAATTTTTTTTTTTTTTTCAAAATTTCGGCAGCATAACGGCTAGTACTTTCTAGCCTCCTGAAAAATCCAAACAAGTACAGCCTCTCAGAGGCATCACAATTCATATAAACAATAATCATATAACAATAGAACAATCCATTTAATCCATACTCATCATTTACAATTCACATCTGACAATTCTCATATGAACAGTTTTTAACATATTAAAAACTTATCTCATTTACATATCATTTCTATATTATCACTAACTAAGTATATACATGCCACGCTTACAAAAACAAAAATACAATAACTTCATCTTCTTGCTCTGATGCTTCGTGTAATAAGCTTCACTGTTCTGTGCTCCCTGAACACCTTGTATCCTGCACGCAGTAAACACTACGTGCTGAGCATTAAATATGCCCAGTGGTGACTATAAATCCAGGAATTTCCCAAGAATAAGCATACTTTCATAATTTATGCTTCTATTGTTCTTATTTCATTAGACATTTCCCTTTATTCAGTTATCATTATTCACATTCAGATAATCATTGTTCCTTTTATTCTAAACATTTACCTGTACTACAGTATCTTTTTAGGTAGATCAATATCAGATTTACCTTTTTCTTTATGTTAATCTTTACCATAACTTTTACTTTTTATCAGCACTTTCATTTTATCCTTTAGTCATAGCAATTTAATTATCATTTTATTTAGCGATGTATATTGGTACTCATGTCTTTACTAGTACCAAAATAAACTACTTTTAATACTTGTTTTACTAGTCATTTATTCAATCTATATTTTGACTTCACTTTTTACCATTTATTCTATTACTTTACTTTAACTTTGATCTAATAATTACATTACTGTTACAAGACTTATAAGCTTTTTCGCAAAGCTATATAGCCATTTTGGAGTACTTTGCAGTCAAAACTTCTTTCCTTCTTTTATACATTATTCATATTTAATTATCTAATTAACACTTATGTCTTGTACTTTACTTTTATTGCATAATCTTATGCCTTATATCGTTTTACTTTTCAGGTAACTTATTTTTCAGAGTTGTCATTATCTTGACAGTGGTATATGGTACAAGAATTATTAAGCAATTATAATTATCTTTTTCACATAAATCAAGATATATTCGAATATCTTGTAAAAGCTTAACTAACATTGATTTAATATCATACTCTTATAAATCATTTCTTTTTAGTACTAATTACACTTTCAGAAATCTTTACAGATTTATTTTGACTTTGCATTTTATTTCAAACGAATCGTTTCGTTATAACTTTATGTATTCAAGTCAATAAAACAGTACTTAATTATTCATTTCGATATGCCCCTAATGCAATATAACAGGTTTCCATAACGGATACACGGGACTGGACCCAAAGGTCCCCCATAGCATATAGAGAAATGATCTCGAAAGATCAAGTCTTACATAACAGATACAGATACAGATACAGATACAGATACAGATACACTTTCACTTTTACAGAAGCTATGGAGATCAAAGATCCCGCCCATAGCTAAGCAAGTCGTCATGACTTGCACCGCGGTACAGAAATGTCCCTATGGCTAGCCAATTATATCCAAAACAAGAATCATACTACCTGTCTATTGCTAAGGGCAAACATAATCAATATTATTGCAATTATTTTTGAACATTTAAAACTTTTCATTTCTTTTGTAACGACCCGCTCACCGCCCAGTACATATTGTCCGCTTTGGAGCGCCTGAACTGGGGCCAGGTACTCACTCCTCACGGTTTTGTTTCTGAGAGGTCCCACGGTGGAGAGCACTCCTCAAAACGCGTATACTGGGTTGTAAAGCGTTCGTACATATAAAGCCCCATCACTTTCCCAAGCTAACCGATGTGGGATATTACATCTTTCTTTTTGTTTATCACTATACATTATATTTGGTCAAATGCACTCTTTTATGCCTTTGACTACTCAATAACTTTTTATTCGATTTATTCACTGACTCTTTTCCAGTGACTTTAGTGAATTATTCTTCGATAATTCACTCAGATACTTAAATCTTTTAATCTTTTATACAGATTATAAATTAGGAATTATGACATAATAATTCACAATTTTCTTTTCATTCTTTTTATATAATTCTTTGCGAATTATTCTTTAATCATTCAATAGTTGACTTCTTTTTCTTTTATTGCTTCACTTTCTTTTCATATTATGCTTTTTAAGTCACCTTTTAGCCCTTTTATACACTTATGAAGTATAAACATTTATAATTCACATTTCTTTCATTCTTTTTAGGTAATTGCATTCATTTTACTTTTATCCGAAATCTGGGTCATTCGGGTACGCCATTAATACTGATCCATTTTACAATAATCTAGTCTTTTAATACTTTTATATTGACTAATTTATTTTGATAAATTAGTCGCATTTGTACTTTAACTTTTCAATCCTTTCATACGTTTTATAAATAATAGCATTACAGTGCAGAATTTCTTATCGTTGACTATTGTAACTTATTTGCAATAATTCAGTAATTAACCTTTTTATGACTAATTTATTTTGATAAATTAGTCAAACCTTTAATTTATAACTTTTATTCGGAATCTGCAATATTTATACGGGTTGTGAATTATTTAGGAATAATTCACTCATGCATTTGAATTTAAGAACATTTTAGTAACATTTTATCATTACATGCACTATACTTTTTGCTTTCTTAATTCATCATTTGACCTGTTATCTTTCTTCATCTGATTGTAGCAACATACATTAATTTATCTTAATCTACTATTTTGGACTTATTTATTGAATTATTTGTCAATAATTCAATAATTATTTCAGAATTATTCTTATTATTATTCATTTAAATCTCATGAATTTAACATATTATTTATTTTACTTTTATTAGCCTTTTTCACTTATTACATTAATTCATTATATTAATTAATCATGTATGTCTTATGAATTAATTAACAATAATTAATTATTTTCTTATAACATATAGTTCAATGTTTGATTTATAATTTTCCAATAGTTTCCATAATTTTTCTTCCAAATTTATGGACAATTTCAATTTATATACTTATTATCAATTCAAGGCATAATTAATAAAATTCCTTAATTTTTATTAATTATTAACATACAATACATATTTCACAAATATTCAAATAATACCAATAATTTTCTTAACTTAGATTACATGTCAAATTTAAGCTTAGTTAACATATAATTAAACAATTACACATTAACTCAAATAATTCATATTAAATTCAATATTTCCTCTAATTACAATTAAAGGCAAAATTTAGGAAAATTGAAGGATTTTATAGTCACATACCCGTTGGTATCGAAAATTCCATTTTTCTGGTCACCGGAGTCTCGCCGGAGCCTCGCCGGCGCGTGGCCGGAGCCTCACCGGAGACCGCATCACACTCCTCACTTGTAGCCGGCAACACGAGAAGTTCATTGGTGGCCTTCACGCGCCCCAATGCAGCTTCGTTTGGCCGGAAAAGCCACGGGAACCGCCGGAACCGCCGTTTTCGATCTACTCAACGCCGGCGATTGGGGACGATCGGTTGCCACCGGTCGATGCGTCTCACCGAGAGGAGTCGCCCGGTGGTCACCGTGTCGCCGTCAGCCGCCTGTAGTCGCCGGAAAAAAGAGAAAAACGTCCCGGCCGACGGAGAGAAAACCACCTCTTTCACGCCGATTCCACGGTCACCGGAGGGAAAGAAGAGAACGGGGAGGGGGTGGCAGCCGCACCGGTCGCCGGCGCAAGGCCGCTGGCCGGCGGCGACGCCTCCACCTGCCTCTTTCTCCTTCTTCTCCTCCCGCTGCCGATCTGCGTCTCTCTCTTTTCTTCTTTTTTTTTTCTTTCTTTCTTTCTTTCATTTTGACCCCAATTCCTATATATATATATATATGTCCCAAGCCGGTTTTCTCCCTTCCAGACATCATATCATTCCGAAAATAATACCATTAGCTTCCTTTCATCAAAAATAGCTTGTACATAAATTTTCGGCTCAATCAGAGTCCGTGTCTGGTCCGATTCAAACCGATCGGTCCGATTCAAAAACTGTCACAATCACCGAAACACTTATTTATTTTTACCAAAATATTCTTCATGAAATTCCATGAATAACTGTAAAATTTAACAATTTTTGAAGTCCATTTACTAATTTTAAAATTAGGTCAAAGTTCGGTCAAACCAGAACCGACCCGGTACCTTTTTCGTATTTTTAACTTTTCGAGGCCCAAATAACCTTAATTTCACTTCAAATTTCAACCCCGAGGTCACCGTGACCAATACTTCCCAAAGATCAAATAAAATATTTTCGAATTTCGGGTGTCCTTTCGGGCCCAGAAAACCCTATTCACTGCCGGAAAGTACTATTCACGGCTAACCCGGTGTTGAGGCCATTACAATTCTCCCCTACTAATAAAAATTTCGTCCTCGAAATTTACTTACATGCAAAAGTAGAGGATACAAAACAGTGATCTTATCATTTCTTTCACATTTAATGATTCCAAAACATCTTTGTCATTGGAATCCGTTTACTTTTAAGCTGACTAATTCTCAATATCAATAACTTTTATCAGTACCTCTTTCCCTTGGTCACAACATCCTGGTGCCAAGTCCTTTCATATCTTGAATCAAATCAAGATTTGCTAACTTCGTTATATTTCCATTTAATCCACTATAAAGGATTCAATATTTTCTTTCTGACAATGCCTTAGCAAGAGTCAGATTCTATTATAAACACATTCTCTTTACAGTCATTATCACAATCCGATACATTTTACCATATCTGATCTTTCAAACTCTGAGTTATTCACTCGGACTAATCATTAGCCCAAGGGTGAATTACTATACCAGTATTGAGATTTTTGCCAATCTCTCGCTTTACATCTTTTCTCTTTAACATTCAAACAGTCCAATAGCAGATCCTCTAATCACATTGTACCGTTTCCAAATATCCTTACCGATCTTTCATGCATTAACACATTCAAACCATTGCTTATCTTATCTGTCACATTGCACTTTCAATCTGATTGTCAGAACTAAACTTTTAACCCTGGTACATCTAGTGACTTTCAGAATACAAAGCATTACTATCTCGGTAGGTTTCAGTCACTTCACTAACTTTTCTTTCATATCCGGATAAATTTCAAGAATTCCACTTAACCAGATATCACATTCATTAGGTTGAGCAGATAATCACTTTTCTTTTAATTTCCACAGAACAATTTCAAACATTGACCATATTATTTTGATCATCTCAGAATATATCAGAGGGTTATTACATAAATCCTTTAACATTGATCTACGAGAAGGTGGGAAAATCTTTTTCTATCTTTTCACAAAGGCGAGCCATACATTGACCACTCTGTGCATCACGACCAATAACCCATAATGACCGTATCAAATGCAGAAGACAATCTTAAATACACTATTGCTCATCGCATTCTTAGGTCGTCCCTATGCTCATCATATTCCCTGTCAGTTTTTCCTATCAAGTGGGGCCTAAACATATGATATAATGCAATTCAGATGCTATCAGACAATGTGAAATGCTATGCAATGAATGTATGATTTCATGTATGCAAACGGAATACTGTCACGTATTCCCATATAATGCAGACATCAGAACCCATCCCAGTACTATGAAATGTGCAATCAAATCCCCACATCTGTAAAAGAATCACTGACAGGTATATATAGAACATCTTAGACAACCTTGACTTATAACATCTTGCTCATTAACATGCTTATATTATAACAATCCAATTAACATATCTCTGTATCCTGGACATTTTATCAAATCTCAATATACAATTCCATGTTAACTTCTAACACATTCTTTACTTTGTCTTTCCTTGGACTATTTCTCATTCACATAGATGCTTAGATACTCACATATAAACACAGTTTCAATTAACATTCCATTCCCCTGCTCTGATTTCCAAAAGATGTCAAGCAACACTTCTTTCATTTTCTTATTACCATTTTTACTTGTGCAGAATCAATCCTTTCACACTTGACAATCTCAGTCAAATGTCAACTTTTCACTTTGAAACCTATAAGGGAGCAAGTACACTTCAAATTCATTGATACCTATCCACTTATAATTGGCATGTATATACAGACAAACCTATCACTTAACCTTATCCCACTCCGATCTTAGAACCGCTTAAACCATTGCTCTCATACCATAAAATGTCACACCCTTTCTATGAACAGTCTTTTCCGATGTTGACTTAACCGTAACAGTGAAATTTTTTTTTTTTTTTCAAAATTTCGGCAGCATAACGGCTAGTACTTTCTAGCCTCCTGAAAAATCCAAACAAGTACAGCCTCTCAGAGGCATCACAATTCATATAAACAATAATCATATAACAATAGAACAATCCATTTAATCCATACTCATCATTTACAATTCACATCTGACAATTCTCATATGAACAGTTTTTAACATATTAAAAACTTATCTCATTTACATATCATTTCTATATTATCATTAACTAAGTATATACATGCCACGCTTACAAAAACAAAAATACAATAACTTCATCTTCTTGCTCTGATGCTTCGTGTAATAAGCTTCACTGTTCTGTGCTCCCTGAACACCTTGTATCCTGCACGCAGTAAACACTACGTGCTGAGCATTAAATATGCCCAGTGGTGACTATAAATCCAGGAATTTCCCAAGAATAAGCATACTTTCATAATTTATGCTTCTATTGTTCTTATTTCATTAGACATTTCCCTTTATTCAGTTATCATTATTCACATTCAGATAATCATTGTTCCTTTTATTCTAAACATTTACCTGTACTACAGTATCTTTTTAGGTAGATCAATATCAGATTTACCTTTTTCTTTATGTTAATCTTTACCATAACTTTTACTTTTTATCAGCACTTTCATTTTATCCTTTAGTCATAGCAATTTAATTATCATTTTATTTAGCGATGTATATTGGTACTCATGTCTTTACTAGTACCAAAATAAACTACTTTTAATACTTGTTTTACTAGTCATTTATTCAATCTATATTTTGACTTCACTTTTTACCATTTATTCTATTACTTTACTTTAACTTTGATCTAATAATTACATTACTGTTACAAGACTTATAAGCTTTTTCGCAAAGCTATATAGCCATTTTGGAGTACTTTGCAGTCAAAACTTCTTTCCTTCTTTTATACATTATTCATATTTAATTATCTAATTAACACTTATGTCTTGTACTTTACTTTTATTGCATAATCTTATGCCTTATATCGTTTTACTTTTCAGGTAACTTATTTTTCAGAGTTGTCATTATCTTGACAGTGGTATATGGTACAAGAATTATTAAGCAATTATAATTATCTTTTTCACATAAATCAAGATATATTCGAATATCTTGTAAAAGCTTAACTAACATTGATTTAATATCATACTCTTATAAATCATTTCTTTTTAGTACTAATTACACTTTCAGAAATCTTTACAGATTTATTTTGACTTTGCATTTTATTTCAAACGAATCGTTTCGTTATAACTTTATGTATTCAAGTCAATAAAACAGTACTTAATTATTCATTTCGATATGCCCCTAATGCAATATAACAGGTTTCCATAACGGATACACGGGACTGGACCCAAAGGTCCCCCATAGCATATAGAGAAATGATCTCGAAAGATCAAGTCTTACATAACAGATACAGATACAGATACAGATACAGATACAGATACACTTTCACTTTTACAGAAGCTATGGAGATCAAAGATCCCGCCCATAGCTAAGCAAGTCGTCATGACTTGCACCGCGGTACAGAAATGTCCCTATGGCTAGCCAATTATATCCAAAACAAGAATCATACTACCTGTCTATTGCTAAGGGCAAACATAATCAATATTATTGCAATTATTTTTGAACATTTAAAACTTTTCATTTCTTTTGTAACGACCCGCTCACCGCCCAGTACATATTGTCCGCTTTGGAGCGCCTGAACTGGGGCCAGGTACTCACTCCTCACGGTTTTGTTTCTGAGAGGTCCCACGGTGGAGAGCACTCCTCAAAACGCGTATACTGGGTTGTAAAGCGTTCGTACATATAAAGCCCCATCACTTTCCCAAGCTAACCGATGTGGGATATTACATCTTTCTTTTTGTTTATCACTATACATTATATTTGGTCAAATGCACTCTTTTATGCCTTTGACTACTCAATAACTTTTTATTCGATTTATTCACTGACTCTTTTCCAGTGACTTTAGTGAATTATTCTTCGATAATTCACTCAGATACTTAAATCTTTTAATCTTTTATACAGATTATAAATTAGGAATTATGACATAATAATTCACAATTTTCTTTTCATTCTTTTTATATAATTCTTTGCGAATTATTCTTTAATCATTCAATAGTTGACTTCTTTTTCTTTTATTGCTTCACTTTCTTTTCATATTATGCTTTTTAAGTCACCTTTTAGCCCTTTTATACACTTATGAAGTATAAACATTTATAATTCACATTTCTTTCATTCTTTTTAGGTAATTGCATTCATTTTACTTTTATCCGAAATCTGGGTCATTCGGGTACGCCATTAATACTGATCCATTTTACAATAATCTAGTCTTTTAATACTTTTATATTGACTAATTTATTTTGATAAATTAGTCGCATTTGTACTTTAACTTTTCAATCCTTTCATACGTTTTATAAATAATAGCATTACAGTGCAGAATTTCTTATCGTTGACTATTGTAACTTATTTGCAATAATTCAGTAATTAACCTTTTTATGACTAATTTATTTTGATAAATTAGTCAAACCTTTAATTTATAACTTTTATTCGGAATCTGCAATATTTATACGGGTTGTGAATTATTTAGGAATAATTCACTCATGCATTTGAATTTAAGAACATTTTAGTAACATTTTATCATTACATGCACTATACTTTTTGCTTTCTTAATTCATCATTTGACCTGTTATCTTTCTTCATCTGATTGTAGCAACATACATTAATTTATCTTAATCTACTATTTTGGACTTATTTATTGAATTATTTGTCAATAATTCAATAATTATTTCAGAATTATTCTTATTATTATTCATTTAAATCTCATGAATTTAACATATTATTTATTTTACTTTTATTAGCCTTTTTCACTTATTACATTAATTCATTATATTAATTAATCATGTATGTCTTATGAATTAATTAACAATAATTAATTATTTTCTTATAACATATAGTTCAATGTTTGACTTATAATTTTCCAATAGTTTCCATAATTTTTCTTCCAAATTTATGGACAATTTCAATTTATATACTTATTATCAATTCAAGGCATAATTAATAAAATTCCTTTATTTTTATTAATTATTAACATACAATACATATTTCACAAATATTCAAATAATACCAATAATTTTCTTAACTTAGATTACATGTCAAATTTAAGCTTAGTTAACATATAATTAAACAATTACACATTAACTCAAATAATTCATATTAAATTCAATATTTCCTCTAATTACAATTAAAGGCAAAATTTAGGAAAATTGAAGGATTTTATAGTCACATACCCGTTGGTATCGAAAATTCCATTTTTCTGGTCACCGGAGTCTCGCCGGAGCCTCGCCGGCGCGTGGCCGGAGCCTCACCGGAGACCGCATCACACTCCTCACTTGTAGCCGGCAACACGAGAAGTTCATTGGTGGCCTTCACGCGCCCCAATGCAGCTTCGTTTGGCCGGAAAAGCCACGGGAACCGCCGGAACCGCCGTTTCCGATCTACTCAACGCCGGCGATTGGGGACGATCGGTTGCCACCGGTCGATGCGTCTCACCGAGAGGAGTCGCCCGGTGGTCACCGTGTCGCCGTCAGCCGCCTGTAGTCGCCGGAAAAAAGAGAAAAACGTCCCGGCCGACGGAGAGAAAACCACCTCTTTCACGCCGATTCCACGGTCACCGGAGGGAAAGAAGAGAACGGGGAGGGGGTGGCAGCCGCACCGGTCGCCGGCGCAAGGCCGCTGGCCGGCGGCGACGCCTCCACCTGCCTCTTTCTCCTTCTTCTCCTCCCGCTGCCGATCTGCTTCTCTCTCTTTTCTTCTTCTTTTTTTTTTTTTTTTTTTTCTTTCTTTCTTTCATTTTGACCCCAATTCCTATATATATATATATGTCCCAAGCCGGTTTTCTCCCTTCCAGACATCATATCATTCCGAAAATAATACCATTAGCTTCCTTTCATCAAAAATAGCTTGTACATAAATTTTCGGCTCAATCAGAGTCCGTGTCCGGTCCGATTCAAACCGATCGGTCCGATTCAAAAACTGTCACAATCACCGAAACACTTATTTATTTTTACCAAAATATTCTTCATGAAATTCCATGAATAACTGTAAAATTTAACAATTTTTGAAGTCCATTTACTAATTTTAAAATTAGGTCAAAGTTCGGTTAAACCAGAACCGACCCGGTACCTTTTTCGTATTTTTAACTTTTCGAGGCCCAAATAACCTTAATTTCACTTCAAATTTCAACCCCGAGGTCACCGTGACCAATACTTCCCAAAGATCAAATAAAATATTTTCGAATTTCGGGTGTCCTTTCGGGCCCAGAAAACCCTATTCACTGCCGGAAAGTACTATTCACGGCTAACCCGGTGTTGAGGCCATTACATCCCTTTTGGGTATTATTCCTATCCATGCCCTCCTTTGATGTTTAGAATTGATAGACCTTTCGCTGAAGGTAAGTTTTTCGCTCTTCATACTATAAGCCTCGAGTCTGGATTGAGATTCCTTTTTGATGGGTTTGATAAAGCTATCCTGGAGGCATGTGAAATGGGTCCTAATAAGTTAAACCTTAATGCCCAGAGAGCTATTGCATGCTTCAAATCGATGTGTAAGAATTGCCAACCCAGTTTGGCTTTGATGATAGAGTTGTTATCATTATTATTATATTTTTACTAAGATCGAGTCATCTGATTTCTATAATTTTACCTATAGAAGGGATAGGAAACTCATCACCTTTCTAACTTCCATGAAAGGTTTCAAGGTGGGGTTTGTGTTGGTAGGTACGAGAGAGGGGTTTGGTGTTAATTTGGTCTGAAGGGATAGATCGATCAATGTTAGGGATCTGGCTATTAGGAAAGCTAAATATCGAGCATATATAGTGAGTTTGAATGCTATGATTAAAGTCGGGCCATTGGATTCAAATGTTCTTTTGAGTTTGTTGCCCAATTCTTTATCTATTGGGGAGGAGGGAGAGGGTGGGCATTTATTTTTTTTCTCCCTTTCTTTTCTCCTATGGTTATTGCTTCATTTTGCTATTTTTCCTTCTCTTAAAAATTTAGTTTAAGCTCATTCAATCTTTATTTATAGGAGGGATAGTCGATGAAGAAGCGAAGAGAAAGTTAGCGAAGGTGGCTACTCGTAAGGGGAAAGAGTTGAAAAAGAAAGTGGAGGGTCGGCAGCCTCATAGACTTAAGAGGAGGAGTGAGGTCAAAGGTGTAGGACAACCTTCAGCTGTGAGACTGCATATTGAGAGGCCTGCAGTCCTTGTTGCTGATACAGTTGGGGGAAGTGTGGCAACTTATTCAAATGTCGATGAAAGATCTACGACTGTAGGATTTTTGCTTGTTATTATAGATAATCAGCCTCTAATTATTGTCGAGGATTCGATCGATCGGGGTTGCCATTGCAGAAGGCCCATTTTCCAATCGATTGGAAACTATAAGTGTGTAATCTCTAACCTAAGTGTCAATGGATAAAGGTGATTCTCGCAATGTCAATCCTGGCTTAGCTATCAATCTTAATCTAATAGTTGAGGCATTTTTCCCTTTGAAGATCAATCTGCAATGGAAGAGGATCAATTGATGTCTATATATGGGGATGTTCCTTGAATTTTGCGAGGGGAGTCTATCTTAAGGAGACATATATAGGACTTCTCGGAGACCCCACTAAGCCAGACTATAAATGACCATTATAAGGATCATGCCAGTTTACAAAATCCTCATATGGTGGAGTTTATTACCTAGGGTCTTCTTTTGAAAAAGGATCTAACTGATGCTCAATTTCTAACCAAGTTGGAGCAAATAGGGACTGATCTTTGCATGTTTTCATTGATGTTGAAGGTCTTTTATCTCAATTTCTTTGTTTGAGTGATCAGCTTTAGCATGAATTTTGTCTTTTTTTTAGGTTCCTTAGAGAGTTCAACTTATATGCGAACAACATCTTCATCTAAAGCAGTGAAAGGATCAGTTGCAACACGAGCTCTATCAAGCCACACCTACTTCACAATCAAGAGAAAAATATGATGGAACTCAAACATAGAGCTATTTATGACTGCCTCATGAAAAAGCAAGAAGAGGCTATACAAAGTGTGGTGCAAAGGTATGAGTCTGTCCTTTCTTTTATTCACTTTGAGATAGGATGTAGGGATAACGATGTCGTTGAGCACAAGAGCAAAAATGTTGTATTTCGAGTCGAGCTTGTGAAAATGAAAGCTGATGTAGAGTCATCACGAAAGTTGATCTTGAATTCGCCAAAACCAATTTTGAAGATGAGATAAATACATTAAAAATGGCTCCCGCCAAGCTTTAAGAAGAAATGTATCATATCCATTATGAGTACCAAAAGCATGTCGAATATGCCCGAGATCAGGTGTTTAAATACTTAGGAGGTGTTCAAGTTGAGATAGTCGAGCGAATTTGATTAGCTTGCTAGGAGAGATTTTTGAGATCCAATTTATCTTTATTGGATGACATCAAATCTTTACCCCAACTACCTTGTGATGATGAGCATATTAGTGAAACTGATATGAACAATCACATTGACGGTGTTTTTCAAGTTGGTGTGATGGGTGGGAGGGGGGGAAGGTCACTGGAGAAGGCATCAAATTGAAAGTCGTGAGAGATTTAGACATTTCAAAGTAATGGTCCGAGCAGGATAGATAGGGAATTTTTGTCTATCTTTTATTATGATTTTTGAAGTGTTAAAAGCATTGCCTTCTCGTGTAAATGTATTTTCAAAAAGTAAATTTTATTCTCTTAATTGTTCAAGTCATTCACTCTTATTTTGATGTGGCAATTGAACATTTAGTGTCAGATTTGAGACTTGGATAATTTGTAAGGAATCAAGTTTGGGATGTTTTTTTGTAAATTACAAGTGCTTAGTGTTATTTGTTTGGTAGATAAAATTTGAATTCGCAAAAATTTAAATTCCTGTCGTAGATGCATATTGATTATTATAATAAGCAGTAATACATTTGTTCAATCAACAAGATAGATGCAATGTGATTGGCATTTTGAAAGTAACATGTGCCTTTACTTGTGCTTGAATCTTCACTATCACTCCATATAGCTTTTATAGCTTTCTTTTTAAACCTTTTCTCTTTTCTTTTTAGATTTGGACACTTAGATTTGACGTGACCAGGTTTATTGCATTCATAGTAAACTACATTTCCAGCAGATTTTTGATGAGTTTTTTGCCTTATGATAAGAGAATTTCCGATGTTGTTTTCTATATGATTTTTTTCCTTTTTTGTATAACTTTTTGAACTTTTTTGCAATCAAGGCCACCTCAATATCATCAAAATTTGCAAATTCTGGTTCACTTGTGCTTGAGTCTTTAGTGTTACTCCATTTAGTTTTCATAGCTTTCTTTTTAAACCTTTTCACTTTCTTTTTAGATTTGGACACTTGGATTTGATGTGACCAAGCATGTTGCATTCATAGCAAACTATATTTCCAACAGATTTTGATGAGTTTTTTGCCTTATGATGAGAATTTCTAGTGTTGTTTTTTGTGTGATTTTTTGCCTTTTCTATATAGCTTTTTGAATTTCTTTATAATAAAGGTTATCTCATCATCACCTGTAGAATAATTACTTCTAAATTTTACTTTGAGAGCAATAGCTTTTAATTTTTTGTCTTTTTCTTTTTCTATATCTTGAGATTTAATGTAAAACTTGTGAGAAATAAGAGATCTGCAAACATTTTCAAAATTTAAAGTACTAAGATTTTTATCTAACAGAATTGATGATTTTGCTTCCCATTAGAGAACAATAAACAATCTGCAGTTTTTGTAGGTTGTTAGTTATTCTGAGTTGTAGCAGGGCCTGTTCTGCTATACTGGTGGTCTTGTTACTGGGTCTGCTTGTTACTGCTATGCTGCTACTTTTCTATTACTAGGTCTGCTTGTTCTTAGCAGACCTATGTCTTTACAATGGACTATTAAATCAAAGCAATAATTTACTGTCATTTTGATTCAATAATTTACTATCATTTTAGGCTTGTTTACTTGTTTAGTGAGAAGTGAGAACCCTTTTTTACTTTTGCTTTTATTGGTTTATCTTATCTGCTCTTCCTTATAAATTAAGTAGGGCATAAGAATCCATGGAACTAGTGGAATAAAAATTGATAAATGCTGCTAAACTATTTCCTCCTACTTTCTGCTTTACTCTTTTGTAATTGTTGGAAATAGGACAATACAACTATATGAAATTTGATAATTAGCTAATTCCATGCAATTGTCATCGAAGTTTTCAATTGAATGATTGAGTTTTAAGAAAATCCTTGCTATTGTTATACAATATGATTCCAAATTATCCAGTGTTTTATTTGAGGTGAATGAATATATATCTATAATTAAATGTAAAAGTAAATGTGCAGCAAATGTACAGTATAATCATTTCTTGAATTACTAACTAATAATTATCCTTCATTATCTCAATTCTCCAATATTATCCTAATTTAGCATTTTGAGTTGTTAAATATTATGAGTGATATAAATATCACTCATATTGTGTTAACTTTATCAAAAGGCATTAATTGTTAATTTTAAAGTTATTCATATCTGCCAAATTACTATTTAATTTGCTATGAATTGAACATGATTTCCAAATAAATTAACACTATTTAAGAAAAAAATCAGAATCTTAATCTTTTTTAAATTGGTACCTTTGTCTGATCATCAGCGCTTAACTACTACTAGATCTCTTTGCTTTGTATTCCTCTCATGGTTAATTTACGCTACTAAAAATGTTACTACGTTATATTTTTTATGTGATTTTGTTCATGGTAACGTTAGGTTAAGCTGGGTGAATTTGAAGCTGAGCTGATAGAGATGAACTCAAACACTAAGAAGTTAGAGCGCACATACAGTGAACTAAATTTAGGAAACCGAATTTTCTAGCTTATGTCCTTATTGCTTCTGGTGTTTTTTGTTAATCGTCCATTGAGAAAAATGTATTTGTTGTTTTCTATTGTGATGAAAGAGTAAAGAACAAAATTCTAAAAATTTATGAAGCTTTTGGAGCAAATCGTTATCTAGGAGGCAATGGTTGTCATTCAAGAGGATTGAGTTCCATTATATTCAGCAAATGGACAAGAGCAGCTCCCTTCTATTTCAGTTTCTTAGGAACGGATGCTAACTGATGATACTAGCAAGGATGAAGCTATTCGTGCCACACATAGATTTAAAAAGTGCTCCTAACATGATACTTTTTAAGGTATGCTTCTTGATACTGAAATATCATCTTTCACTGAAGCAAATTGGGCCTTGAAGCAACTTGTACAAGAAACTGATAAACCTGAGGTGTGCCTTTATTTTATTTGCCATGTCTTTGGGTTTTATTTTAAATTTTTGGACTTCTTTTTTATTAGAGTACCTTGCCTTTTGTTTTAACATGCCAGCATAGAGATATCTCATTGTGTCGTGTTTAAAAAGTTGAAAATTTTCTCATCTTACTGAACAAGTTGATTGCCTTCCATATCTAATGCACATCTGTGCTATTATGAATTATTGTTGGCTATGAAGAACTGAGAGAACACTTGGTTAAACTCTTCTTATTATGATACCATTTCTAAGGATATTAATGTTATAGGTATTGTGTTTGATTCTTTATGTGCAGCAATTTTTGAAGGAGATACTGAATGAGCTTTGCGTATACAATAATAGAGGAACAAATCAAAGAACTTGTGAGCTCAAGCTAGAATATAAGAAGTCTGCTGAGGATACTGGTGTTGATTAATCGATCCAACTTGTAAGCATCTGACTTGAAAACTTTTTCAATTTTTTTCGCAAACATAAGTAATCTTGTAACACACTTAAGGGGGAGAGAGAAGGACGGGAAGACGAAGTGCTGAAATAGGCACAAAGGCAGCCTTGTTTCATCCTTATTCTCCTATTGTCATTGCTGCTGATGAAAATGAAAAAATGATGTATAGCAATTTTGATCAGAATTTTCTCATACCCATCCTCCTTTGATCCTATAGCAAAAAATCAAATTGATATTTTAATTAAACCGTTGCATCACAATAGCATCACAAAAAATCAGATTGATATTTTAATTAAATCGTTGCATCCTATTAGCTCACATAATGTCTCTTTATGATTTGGTTTATTACAGATAACAGACTTGAAAGTGGGCTCTTATTGCAATTCTCTACATAGATCCTGATATAGCTTAATTTGTAGCTTCCTCCTGGAACAATGCAAGTTAGACCCTCAATGATTAAAGTTGATTTTGATACAACATCATCTAGGCATACAAAGAATTCACTGGAGATAGTTGGAACAAGGTAAGGATATTATTTTTTATTATAATATGTGGCTTGCTAAAATAATAAGTTATAATTGCATTTTATTGTTTACTAATTATTTTATAATTACATAGTTAGATGCTAAAATAATAAGTTATATTTATATCTTATTGTCCACCACCTCCAGCATTTTTTTGTTCCTTTCCTTTTGCGATTTTGGGTGAGAATTTGTAGTTGATGAGAGATTTATAGAATTATTCATTTTTGGATTACAGGGGAGAATTTGGATGACAAAATCATCAAGGACTCAGTCTTCTGTTTGGAATGTCAGTGATAAGCGTCCAGGTATACTTATGTCTGCAACATCATTATTGTTTTTTGCTTGGATAAATACTATAATGATTGTCTTGCCTTTAATTGGTGATTCTTTGTTAGGCTATAATGCTAGTGATTCAGACTCGAATGAAATGAACGATAATTCTTTGTTAGGCTATAACGCTATTGATTTAAACACATACCTTTAACTAGTTAAATTCACATATATGATCACTAAAGCATTTGTTAACCCTAACACTTAATCTTGAAACATACTTTGTTTAACTGTCTGAAAATTTTTAAAAAAGAAATAAAACAGGAAAGAATACAAAGAGTTGTTTGTCTTTAAGTTGTCGTGATATTTCACTATCATACCTGTCCATATAATATTTGGTATGTACCTTATTACTTTACACATTCGATCTTATTTTTATGTTCACACTTGTTCAATTAATTAACTCAATTGAAAATAAAAAAGACATGTATAGTAGGAGAACTAATATTTACAAAAACAGGTGTGGATATTAAATGAAAAAATTCCAGTATCCAATTTCAAGTAGACAACGTATAGTAGACTCCATTCCATAATTCTTACTTGAGATAGCCCATAAGATCCTTGACGTATGTATCAACAAGTAGCTAGCACATAAAGGGTCCATTATGGTGAGATGTAAAATATAGGCTATTTGCTTATTGCAACTTTTGTGGTGATTCATCTTTTCTGCTTTTAGGTTTGATAGATTGGCAGTGGAAGAGGAAATTTTTATTGCTAGTCAAAGGCAGTTTGAAAATGATTAGTAATTTTTTGTAAAAAATTAATAATATTTTAATGACGAAATAGAAACGAAATGTCCATCATAGTTTTTTTTAAATAGTGGCTGAATTTACCAACGAAATTACTAATTCCGTTGCTATTTTTTGTAAAAAAAGCAATATTTTAGTGATGGAATAGCGACGAAAAGTTGATCGCAATATTTTTATAACAGTGGCTGAATTTACCAACGGAATACAAACTCCGTCGCTATTTTTGTCCACCAAAACATACCTTGGTTGGATTTCGCAATGGAAAACAATTTCCGTTGCTAAAAAATACCAACCGTCAATTTTGCAATCAAATGTTCCATTGCTATTTGCTGTTGCTAATTTTTATTAGCAATGAAATTTTAACAAATTCGGTTGCTAATTTTCATTGCTATTTACTAATTTTCTTGTAGTGAATGGTCACGCACCCTAAGAAACCACAGTTTGGCCAGATCTACGTCGAAAGCTCTAGGCCTCTTTAGGTCTGATCTCCTTGCTACCGGTGAGTGAGGAAGAACGAAGGACATGAAAAGGCTTGCCTCGCCTTTAGGAGGTCGTCGGTGTCACCATTAGACATCGTAGCTCATCGAAATTTGAGAGAAAGCTCTTGGGTTTTCTTTTTAAAATAAAAAGGTAGTAGGTTTGGCAAAGAACGAGGCTAATTATAGGGAAGAGATAACAGTATGGTTGGACATTGCGGCGGGTCGGTGGAATGGTTGGTTAACTGCCCATATTAATGATCAAAATCCGCCCCTCTTTTTTTACCCATTTTTTTAAGTCGGTGCAGTATCTAATCCACTTGATTTATTTGGTACTCCATGAAATACACTAACTAGATCCAACATGTGAAGTAAATACAACTTCTCTAATTAATTTTATATTTGTCCAATTAAAATCAATTAATTTGGAAATCTATGCAGCATTTAAGCATATAATCCACTAAAAAATCACAAACAAGTTGATGATAATTTTTCTTTTTCAATTTTTAAATTAATCAAAGGACTATATATATTCTAATTAACTATTTATTGGCTTACAAATTTTGGGGTGTTATAGTTAGCAAAGGTGGTTCCTGTAGCAAAGAAAGATGGAAGAGTCAGAGTTTGCATGGATTACAAAGATTTAAACAAGGCTTGCCTAGAAGATAACTTTTTACTACCTCACATAGATGTTCTGGTGGACAGGGTAGGTGCATGTGCAATGTATAGCTTTATGGATGGATATACTGGATATAACTACATCTTGAACAAGATTGTGGACAAAATCAAGATAACATTCATCACATATCGAGTCATACCATTCGGATTGAAGAATGCAGGCACTACTTACCGAAGGATGACCACAAAGATTCTAGATAATTTGAGGTATATATTGATGATATGATGATTAAATCGAGCAACCCGATAAGGTCATTTTGAAGCCTTGGAAAAATTCTTCCACGGGATTAATAGCTATGACCTCCATTTAAACCCAAAGAAATGTGTGTTTTGGGTGACTTCAAGGAAGCTTCCGAGACATGTTGTGAGCCAAAAAAGAATAGAGGCAAATCCTAATATAGTGAAGGCTATTAGAGAAATGTTTGTGCCATAGAAAGAAAAGGAGGTTAGAGGGTTTCTAGGTATGCTTCAGTACATTAGTCGGTTCATAGCTAAGCTAACCTTGATCTATAAGCCCATGTTTAAATTGCTTTGAAAAGACTAGCCAGTAGTTTGGAATGATGATTGTTAGGAAGCCTTTAATACAATCAGAGAATATCTTCTGCATCCACCAGTGCTAAGTCCACCACAAGCTAGGAAACCTTTAATTTTATATTTAGCTATAGAAGACAGCTCAATATGAGTTATGATGGTGCAAGAGGATGATTTTGGAATCGAATATGTTGTGTACTATCTCAGTAAGAAGTTTCTACCTTATGAAGCCAAATATGTGGAGGTAGAAAATATTTGTTTGGAGTTCATTTGGATTTTTAAGAAGCTAAGGCACTACTTTCATTCATACAAAGTGTAAGTAATGGCCAGACAAAATCTTCTTAAGTACCTATAAGAAGCACCCTTATTGTTAGGAAAATGGGTAGATGGCTAATCTTCTTGCAGGAGTTTGATATTAATTATATTACCAAGAAAACCATCAAAGGAAGAGCTGTATATCAATGGATACACTTACATTTGCAAGATTATGTAACTGTAAGTGAATACAATTCAGCCTTATTTAAGATTATATCTCAATTAAAATTATGTGGGGAGAACATTACCGATGAGGACATGTTAGAAAAAATATATTCAACTTTTTATCCCTCTAATGTGCTCTTACAGTAACAATATCGAGAGCATATATTCAAAAAATATTTTGAGCTAATTTCTTGTTTACTTGTGGCTGAACAAAATAATGAGCTTTTGATGAAGAACCACCAATCTCGTCTAACTAGTTCATCCCCATTACCTGAACTTAATATGGCATTTTCTCAAGGTCGTAGACGAGGTCGTGGTCGTAGAAGAAGAAATGGTTCTAATTCTTGTTCTAATGCTGAAAACAAAGGTACTAACAAGAAATGGGTCAAAGTGAGGAAAACACTAAAAAAATGCAAAATAATGACAATGTTTGCTTTAGATGTGGAACTAAATGTCATTGGTCTCGTATATGTCACACTCCCAAACTTCTAGTTAATCTTTAAAAGGCATCTTTAAAGGGAAAAGGAAAAAATACTGAAGTGAATTTTTCCAAACCTATTGATCCCATTAATGATAAAGAATTTCCTTTAAATGTTGATTTTGATGTTTCTAATTTTTTCGAGAATGATAGTGGTAGAATTGATCATTTGATTGGCAATGGAAATAGTGGTAGAATTGATCATTTGATTGGCAATGGAAATGTCAACAATTAAAATAAGTTTATTCTTGTTATGCGATTTTACAATTTCAATAAAAATATAATATTTTAATAAGTAATTCTTAAAGTATTTCTTATATGTTATCATTTTTCTTCTTGTTATTAAATAAATGTTTTTTTTTTGTTACTAGATAATCATATAAAATTTGATGTTATGGAGGACGACATATGTTTAGTGGACAGTGGCACAACTCACACTATTCTTCATAACAAAAATTATTTCTTACAATTAACATTAGCTGAAATTAATGTTAATACAATATATGGTTCAACAAATGTAGTTGAAGGCTCTGGCAGAGTCCATCTTATGTTCCCAAATGGAACACCATTATACATTGATGATGTGTTATATTCTAGTGGATCTCAAAAAAATCCACTAAATTTTAAAGATATACGTCACAATGGTTATCATATTGAAACCAAAAATGAAGGAACTGTTAAATATTTATATGTAACTTCTATAAAATTGAACTAAAAGTTCATATTAGAGAAGTTTCCAAGTCTTTCAACTTGATTATATTTTACCAAAATAAAGATGGTTGAATCTAATTATATGTACTGAAAGTGCTCAGATCCTAAAAATTTTATACTTTGACATGATCGTCTTGGTCATCCAGGTTCAACCATGATGCGACATATTATCGAAAATACAAATGGACATGGATTAAAGGATTAGAAAATTCTTTTATCTAATGATTTTTTTTTGTAGTTATTGTGCATAAGGCAAATTAATTGTAAGACCTTCACCATCCAAATTGAATTTGGAGTCTCTTATTTTTCTTCAAAGGATACATGGAGATATTTGTGGCCCTTCATCCATCTTGTGGACCATTTTGATATTTCATGGTTTTGATTGATGCCTCAACTCGATGGTCACATGTATGTTTACTTTCTACTCGCAATATTGCTTTTGCTAAACTTCTTGCTCAAATTATAAAGCGAAGTTCTAGTTTTCCTGATCATCCCATCAAGAAAATTTGTTTAGATAATGCATGTGAGTTTTCTTCAAAAGCATTTTATGACTTTGGCATGTCAATTGGGATTAGTGTCGAGAATTTTGTTGCACATGTTCATACTCAAAATGGTTTAGCTGAATCTTTTATTAAGCGATTACAATTTATTGCTAGACCTATGCTTATGAAGTCATAACTTCCTGCATCTACTTGGGGATATGCAATTGTTCATGTTGCATCTTTAGTCTGTATACGACCACCCACATATCATAAATTTTCACCTTTGTAATTTATTTTTAATCAACAACCTAATATATCTCATCTTAAGATTTTTGGTTGTGTTGTTTATGTTCCTATTACCCCTTCTTAACGAACCAAAATGGGTCCCCAACGATGTCTTGGTATATATGTTGGTTTTGATTCTCTTTTTGTTATTAGGTATCTAGAACATTTAACTGCTGATCTTTTTAGAGCAAGATTTTTATATTGTCAATTTGATGAATTAATTTTCCCTTAATTAGGGGAAGATAAAAGTAAAGGGCCAAAAGCATACGAAATTAGTTGGAACAATCTAACCTTGTCTAGTTATAATACATGCACAAATCAATGTGAACTTAAAGTTTCAAGAATAATAAATTTGCAGAATGCTACAAATCAATTACCAGATATCTTCATAGACACCCAAAAGGTCACTAAATCCTATGTTCCGGCTGCCAATGTACCTGTAAGATTGATTATCCCTAAAGGATTTCCAGTAAGTATGGTAGCCAATGAATTTAACATATGCCAGAAGTGTGGTATACCTATTGGTGCAAAAGATATTATCCCTCCAAAAGAAAAGGGAATTGAAGAATATTCAAAATAATGCTCAAAAGGGGTTAAAAAGAATACATATCAATAACTTCATATTTCCAAATAAGCAACCCCAGAAGTGGTTTCGGTACCGAAAAATTATGAGATCTCATTAAAATATGAAAATATATGGGATAGAGAAGACATATGTTATTGATAATGTGTTTCATACGCAGTTGCTTATGAGATAATTAATGATAATGAGCATGAGCCTTAATTTGTAGAAGAATATCGATATCAAAGTGATTGGCTCAAATAGAAAGAAGCAATTCAAGCTGAGCTAGATTCATTAGCTAAGTGTAAAATATTTGGACCAATAGTTCAGACACCAGAAGATGTCAAACCTGTTGGATATAAATGGGTTTTTGTTCATAAGAGAAATGAGTTAAATCAATAGTGAGATACAAAGCATGACTTGTTCCACAAGGTTTCTCATAAAGACTTAGTATAGATTATAAAGAAATGTATTCTCCAATTATGGATGCAATCACTGATGGGGATTTATTTTAACCCTTAGTCTCACTAGACTGCGTATAGTAGGAGTAGGGTGTCGATCCAAAGGGAACGGGTAAATTTTATATTGAAATAACAACAAGTAAATGGATAGGTATCAACTTCATTTATAATCATGCAATTTATATAAACTTTAAACTACTTAAGGTAATTTAAGTTGATTTTGGATAATAGATTACTTAAAAGATAGGATGAATATACATTTTAACCAACAAGTTTATCTTTCAATGAATTAACAATTGTATGAATGGTATGAATGGAGAATTTAGCCAAGGTTCTTTAAAGCAACTCTCATTGTCAATAAAGAGTGTTCTTATTTAGAGTCTATAAGCATTCTCATGTCATTATAGAGATAAATAAAAGCCATGAAACTCTATGCCAATTCTTTAACCCCTCAAAGTGAATCCCTTATCTCTAAGTGAATTCAATGCTTCAAGTAAATTTATTTGACTTTCCATCAAAGAATCCCAACTCTCATTGTGAATTAATTGACTAACATACTTAGTATGGTGATCAAGCATAATAAGTAAATTCAAGCACTCAAACAAACTTAAATCATAATTCATACATGAATAGAATTGTTCATTCATAAGATAAAATTAAATAGATGAATAACAAACTTAATTGCATAGTTAAAATGTATCAAAAGAACATAACCACAACAATATTACAATAAAGATAGAATAAGAGTTAAGAAAACATCACTCCCCAAGTGTTTACTTTCTAATTTGACCTTCTTATGAATCTCTTATTCCTTTGGCTTTGCTCTTTTGTCATCCTCTAATAATAAGTAAAAATAGAAAATCCAAAACAACTAAATGTTCTTAAGAGAAACACAGTCAAAAGAATACGTTCTTTTTCTATTCAAGTAACCATCCTTTTAAATGTTGTTCTCCCATCTATTTATATGTATCTTCTCTACAGATATGTCCCTTGATTCTTCACGAAAGGATGCTTTTGAAAGGACATGTTGTTTGGCTGAAAAATCAGGTGCAGAAGACACATCGTTTTGCGAAGCAGTATAATTGTCCGACTCGTGAGCCTCCTCACGAGTCGTGAATCTCTTTTTTTTCTCTGGAGTCATGATCCACATCACGAGTCGTGAGCCTCCTCACTACTCGTGAATGTGCTGGCTTCTCGTGATCTCTTCCTTCATACCAAGTCGTGACTGCCTTCACGACTCGTGAACACTTGCTTCTTCACTCGTGAGCCCTGCGCCTCCTTCTTCTCTCGTGAATGTGTTCACTACTCGTGATTCATGTCCGACTCGTGACTTCTGTCTTCAATTTCTCAAATTCTTCTCCATTTGTCCCACACTTCACCAATTTCTTCCTAAAACAAACACAAACATATAAATTGAACATAAACACACGAAAATACAATTAACATTACATATTTAACTACATAAATATAAGGAAAACACACATAAAATAGTAGACATTTAACATGATATCAATCACATTTAGATTTTTTATTGGTTTGATAGCCTCTGAAGGGCTTGATATATATTTAATAGATGTGGTGACATCTTACTTATATGGATTATTAGATAATGACATATATATGAAAACCCCTGAAGAATTTAAGATGCCTAAAGCATATAATTCAAAACCAAAACAAATGTACTTGATTAAACTCTAAAGATCTTGGTATGAATTAAAGTAATCTGGACACATGTGGTACAATCACCTAAGTGAATACTTAGTGAAAAATGGGTATGAGAATAATTCAATTTGTCATGTGTTTTTATCAAGAAGATAACTTTAGGATTTGCTATAGTTGCAGTTTATTTTGATGACTTAAACATAGTAGGGACTCCAAAAGATATCTCTATTATTGCAGAATATTTGAAAAAGGAATTTGAAATAAAAAGATCTTGGAAAAACACAATTTTGTCTTGGGTTTCAAGTTGAATATTTGCTAAAAAGAATTCTTATGCATCAGTCATCTTATATAGGGAAAATCTTGAAATAATTTTATATAAATAAGCCTTATCCATTGAGCATTCCAATGGTTGTTCGCTCTCTTAATGTCAAGAAAGATCTTTTTCGTCCACAAAAAGATAACGAAGAGATTCTTGGTCCTAAAGTACAATATCTTAGTGCAATAGGTGCACTTTTATATCTTGCAAATAGTACTAAACCAGATATAGCTTTTACAGTTAATTTGCTAGCAAGATTTAGTTCTACACCAACTTAAAGGCACTGAAATGGTGTAAAACATGTTCTACGTTATTTTCATGGCACCTCTGATATGGATTTATTTTTTCCAAAAGGAGTAAATTCAGAATTGACAAGGTATGCTGATGTTGGATTTATAGCCATTAATTTTTTTTATTACTTTCCAATTCTATTATGCTAGCTTTTTAATGCATCCTATTGTCAAAAACAACATGAAAAGGTCGTGTATTTATTTGATTTTTAGTCTAAAATATCAATCCTATTCTCGCTTCATCTTTTATTTGGCTTGTGTGTTGCATATACAAAAATAGAGAATTGCTTTGGACCCGCACTATAGTACTCTCTATATATGAATGGCACATTTCTGATATACCATTTCATGATGCATAGATTGTTAAGTTGATATAGATTCTGTTTAATTGTTTTGTTAATGTGTCTAATTTGAATTTTATCCAGAATCATTTGTTATTAAAATAACTCATATTTATAATCTAATCCTATTCTTGAACTGTATATATCTCCAGAAGTGTAAATAGTCATGAAATAGAATTAGATTTCCTCATGTAAATAGAATAATATAGTGAAAAGATGTCAATGAGAACTAGATTTCTTCATGTAGTTTTTTTTTTCTAAGATGAAAGTGGGAATTAGATTTCATGCAACAACCATGCAAGATTAAGCAAGACACATTAACAAAACAGTTCAAAATGTGAAATTAATTCTTTATTATGTTTAAATTTTTTAACTATAGTTTCACATGCATTTTATGTGCTAGTTAAATTAGCATGTATTAATTTGATGTGCTAATTATAGTGCTACTATTTGGTCATCAAATTGAGTCCTTATCTTGCAGACTATACACTATTTAACCAAACACACCATTCTCTCTTATGTTGCTTGCTTATTCTGTTTTCTAACACACTTATCTACTTTGCTTCATCACTTTTTTTACTTGTTATCTCTTTGTAATGGTAGAAAATGCAAAAATTCTTGTCTCTAATTTGTTATGATGCATTCAGGTCTACTGGAACAATTGAATTTTCAAATGGGTATAATAAGAACATGAAAGCAAGTGTTTGGTTGCTACTTGTGAGGAAAATGAAGACTGTGAAGTTCTATTTTTTTTTGGTAGCATATTGTATAAAAATTTGTTAGTGGTGATTCTAAGTAGCATTGATATTATGTTAATGTTTGGATGATATTATTAATATTATGGTTTATTGTTGAAGATGATACTATGTGTTCATTTAGTATTTCAAGTAATATGTGCACGCGTGTGTGTGTTGATTGTTTTGTGTATAATAAATTAATTTGTTGATTATACAGAATGTAATTTAATAAATACAAAATAAAAAAATTAAATTATGCTATCATTTCGCGACGGATTCGCGATAAACATGTCGCTAATGTGTAATAAATTAGAAATTCAAAAATAATTAGCGACGAATTTCGTCGCTATAATTTAGCAATGGGAACTTTTAGCTAAATCAGTGACAATTGACACAATCAGTATTAGCGACGGATTTTTCGGGGCAAACTTTGTCGCTAATAATTATTATTATATTTATGGCGACTAAAGTAAAATTCATTTAGCAATAGTTATATCCCTTTTCACGATGATTTTTTCTATCGTAAATTTAGCAACTATTTTCTGTTTTCATCGCAAATAATTTCACGAATGTTCGTCACGCCGTTGCTAAAAATTATTCTCCGTTGCGAATTGACAGTTTTTTTTTGTAGTTGTAGAGGTGAGACAAAGCCTTAAACTTTCAGCTAAGTTTTATGGACCCTTCCTCACTACTGAAAAAATAGATAAATTTGCTTATAAATTAAAACTGCCTCCTTAATCTGCTATTCACAATTTCTTCCATGTTTCTCTTCTTAAGAAAGCAATTTGAAACCATCAAACCATGACCGAATTTCCCGCTGTAACTTATGATGGTGTACCGAAAGGACAAACGGGTGGTAGGAAGGAAGGGACACTCTATAGCCCAGGTCCTTGTCCAGAGGACCAACCTACACCCTGAGGAGACCACGTGGGAAGACTTCTCCTTTCTCAACCCCCAATTTCCTAATCTGCACCTCGAGGATAAGGTGGCTCAAAAAGGGGAGGGTATTGTTATGATCAAAGAGGAAGAGCCCAATGAACCCAATACAAATACGGAGGAGGCCCCGGAAGTAGAACAAGTGGAACTACAACTGAATAGTGGCCCTAAATTAAGATCCAATTGAAAAAAAAAAAAAAAAGGGCGTTGACGACTTATAGGTTGTGCAGCTCTTGAAGTAAGCTGGATTGGGGAAATTGCATTTGCTTATTCTGTCCTTTTTCGCTCTTGATGTTCCTTTTGTTTACTTTTTTTTTTTAATTAGTTATGGAATTAGTGAAAGAATCTTGTGGGGATTGTGTGAGTTGTATTAGCGAGAAGTTAGGAATAGCAACAGCTTCATATTGCTATTCCATTCAATGTAAATTCTTGTGCTGGAAAAATGAATACAAATCCCTCTCTTTGAGAATGCTCCCAATTTTCTCTCTTCCCTTCTCTAAATTCTGTTATTCTCTCTCAAAAAAACTCAAATCTTTATAGGAATCCAACAACTAAACAGCATAAAATTACCAACATTCTAGGAACATTATAGTTATGGTTGGGACTATTGTCATTGTAATGGATTCGGGTACGATGTTATCAGTGACTACAAGCTTGTCTGGATAGAAAGGATGTGCTTAGGTAAAGCTGGATTTGATATTATTGTTTATGGTCTGACAAATAATTCAACAACAACTAGAGATTGCAATTTTGCACCGGATGGCCTTGGAAGACTGTAGCAGTATGAATCATATGATTGTTGGGCTGGAGGTTGGTGGTGAGAGTTTTGGGGTTGTTCCAGTTCCTGATGAATGGACAAAATCTTTATACACAAACACATTAGGGATATTGGATGAGTTGCTGACTGTGAGCCACATGAAGCAGATTGATAGCGGATTTGAGAAATGGATGATGAAAAAGAGTATGGTGTCGAGAACAAATTGTGCTCCACCACCCGAGAGTTAAAATATTATATCCCTGTATTTGTTGATAAGCAACGCAAGTTCATGGTTTCCAAGACAAAACAATTATGTCATTCAAAGATGGCTGGTAATGAATGAAGCTCATGGTTTCTAAGAGAAAACCATTATATAAGATGGATGATGAGGTATTATTGGTGATTAATGGCAAATCGTTTCACTACTGTGACGGTGGTTATGTTTTCTGTCTTGGCTTACGAGTTACGAGACTTGAGAAGGTTAGGGTTCCTAGTGAAAGAAGAATTACATGTTCTTTTGTAAAGACCCTTGCTTCTCTCCCATGAACAAAAGGCCATGAGGATCCTATCTTGAAGAGACGGAGGATACAAAAGAGTAGCACTGATTGAAGAAAAGAATAAAAGTGTGTAATTTTATATTCAAATTATATGAATTAAATCTAATTTAATTCCCTTTCTGTATATTATCTTCATTCTGCTAGCTTGTATATGAACTGCAATTTTAAAAGAAAATAAGAAACTTTTAAGAAATAAATATTCAATTCTGAGTATAATTTTAAGGTTTGCATATACAAAAAGAGAGATAAGTCACAATGTAAATTTTTTTTAACAGAAAAATACATAAAAATAAAAAAAAATATATATCAATAAAATCATTTGACCAAATTTCAAAATAAATCCTATTGAAAATCCTTATTGGCATATGCCATATCATCTCATCTAAATGGGTGGGCATATACACCAATACATTAGCCTACCATCCATGTCAACTACTGCATCACAATCAATAAAAATTCCAAATATAAATATTTTTAAAATAAAAAAATAAAAAAATTTTGATATTTGTCATCTTCTTGTGGGTCGTGATGTGACAATTAATATTACACCCATTTCACGTGGCAGGTTAACATAGCAGGCAACAAGGATTTTCGGTAGGATTTTTTAGAAATTTAGCCAAAATTAACCTACAAAAAGAATAACTTGGCTTCCGTTAATAAGTAAAACTTAATTGACTAATTAATTTTTGAATATTTGACGTCAATATGTAATAAAAGAATTATGAAACCTACATCGCTTTTCTATTGCACTAATTAGAACATATAACTTAACAGTGAACTAATTTTTCCAGATTACTTCATATCAAACCGCAACTATAATGCAAAAAACAAAACAACAATTTGTAATAAAATGAAACCAATCACCTTTGTCTTCTTATGAAAGAAAATATGTATTGGTAAATAATGTCCCAAAAACATTAGATTTCCAAAAAGCTGTGAACATAATATATAGTTTCTCCACCTTAAGACAACTAACTCTCTTCATGTATATGTTCTCTTTTTATACCAAAGAAAAGAAAAAAAGAATTACATTTGGAAAAGGAGAAGATTTTATTACAGTTCCATTCTTCTTGATTATCCAAAACTATTATACAATGTGGATGCACTAGAGAAATCACTAAGAGAAACTCCACTGACCTTGAGTATCATTTTCATGAATAAGCTTGTTTAAAAGACTAGTCAACAGGGCATCTCTTCTCTCAGCTCTGCTTTCTTCTCTTATCCGCCTCTGTTCTTCCCTCTCCCGCCAAGCCTGCTCCACCATTAATCTCTCTCTCTCTATTTTTTCCATCGACTGTCGCCATTCCTGCTCAAACAACCGCTGCTCATGAGCACGCCTTTCCATCATCTCCCTCCAATCCATCTCCATTCGCTGTTGCTGCTGGAAGAACTCCTTAAGCATTTCCTGAATACCACCATTATCAGAACTTGTCGTACTGGTTACTCTAGTGGACATCTCTGTTGGAATTGTTTCAACCTTCCTCTTCCGAGAGTTTATTCTAGTTGGCCTTTCTCCACCGCTGCCTTCTTCATCCTCATCTTCATCTTCCGAGAGTTCATCTAAGGATCCACTCCCTCTCTTCACCCTTTTACTTCTCTGGGTAGTAACTGTCTCAGATTCAACAAGCAGTCGCTGCATGCCCTTTGCTCTTTCGGTAAATACTGCATGTAGTTCCTCAAAAAAAGGGCAATGCAAGCCATTTTCAGGATCAGATGTCTCCTTGCCCTGTTAATTTGATGAAAACAATATTGTTTTGTCAAGAAAGCATATAATGGTAGATACAATAATGGAACAGCGCAAAAAACATATAAACAACGAACTAAATTCACCATATAAGATGAAAACCTGATAACTATTCTTCATTATAAAATTGTAACTTCCACTCATCAAATATAGAGAGAAAGACAACTTCTAAAGTGATGATATTCAGAATTTCCATTCGCAGACTTTCACCTCTACAAAGCAACAACCTTCCTTTCAAGGTACAATAGTATCAATTTCAAGCTGCTTACATCTTTTAAGCCAATATAAGAACTTTTACTTTATTATTTTTTTTAATTCTTCCCTTCCCATTAATTCACTTCATTTTCCTTTGATGCGTAACAATGAAGTTCAAAGGCTGAATTATTTCTCTTGCATAAATGGCAAGTTGGGGTTGGATTTGCCTATAAATTTGTAGCTAAAGCATTGTCTATTATTCAAAATATTCAACCGTACAGTTAAAGAAAACAGCTTGGGAGACTTATCCCAAAATTAGGTTTTTAGTTGGTAAATATTATCCAAATAACAAGAAGAAATTATACATCATAATTAAAAAAAAAATCAATATACTCAAATTCAAATCCTTATCCATACAAAGCACTTGAAAACCACAAGAATCTCAGTTTCTAAACAAAAAATTAACGATACCTTGTAACGATTGACGAGATTTTTCCACTTACACTTACACTGATCAGGGGTTCTACGATATCCTCTTTCTCTCATCTTCGAGCTCACGATCTCCCAAAGCGCCTTATTTCTCCTCGTCGCAGTGAAATCTCTCTCCAGCACTGCCCTAATCCTAATCAAGTCCTTTGTTTCTTCTTCTGCCCACTGTAGCTGCTGCTGCTGCTGTGAAATCCTCTCCGTCGACACAGACGGCGAGATCTCCGCCGTGTGGCTCCGCATAGTTAACGCTGCCTTCATGGGTATCGGCCGGAAAGAATCACCGTCTCCTCCACTAAACATTTCATGCGACGGCTTGCTAGGTTTATTGCCCCCGGAATGTGCGTTTGAACCTTTTTAAACCATGGAGGGAGGAGGAAAATAAAAATGAAAAAGAAACATTAGTGCAAAAAGGCATGGTTATTAAACTCGGGTTGACTCGGACGGTCGGACCGGTTGAACCGTGACTCGGCAAGCAATCCGAGTCGATTCAACATGAAAATCGGAAAGGGTAAAAACTCGGATTGACTCGGAAAAAATCGGGTTGAACCGTTGACTCGGCGACTCGGACCGGATTCCGGTTCAACCAAAAAATTTTGCATTTTAAGAAATCAATCCCTAAATTTCCAAAAAATATAGTGATATAATTAAAAACATAAAATTTAAAGATCCTATAATGTGTTCTTTTAACTAAATCCATAACAAATTATTATATATATTCAAAATATACAAAAACAATGTCTATAATACATATCTAAATGTAGAATTGAATCACCATAAAAAATTTTTATGTTTAATCCTAACAGTAGATAATTTTTTTAATTATTATTTTTTATATATAAGAGTTTATTATATATAGATCGAAAAAATCCTTTGATAGTAATTACAACTAATGAATTGATAATTATGATTGAAAATTTTGAAACGATAGAAATCTTTGAATATATAATTAGTTTTTAAGGAATAAAAAGCTGGTAAGAAATTGAATTAAGTTTTGATTGCTTAAATTGCATGTTAATGGAGCTACAATTAGATATTGATAAGCACCATCCAAGGACAATTAATGTTGACTAATTAAGCATCACCATATTACAATTGATATATAAGTAGCATACAAATAATTTTAGAAACACAACTAACTTTGTTGGTGTTAATATTTTTACATTGATATTTATTAATTAATAAAATTTTCAATGTCTTTTGATATATTATATTTTTATTTTTTTATAAATAATTATATTTAATAAAAAGTAAAAATTCCGAGTCGACCCGATCCAACCAATTGACTCTTGACTCAGTTGGTAGACCGAGTCGATCTCCGAACCGATTCTGAAAACATTGCAAAAAGGTCAAAAGATCAATATCTTTTATATATAAAGATAAAACGGGTGGGGACTATTTGAAATGGATGACCGTAAACCTTTTTTAACTTATTTTTTCTTCTAATTCAGTAAAATGATGTATTTTTACGGCTAAAAGGACGAAATGTACAGCAACTTAATAATGTCCAATCAAAATGCAATAGTTCAGTACTTTCTCTATCATAATCAGTGAAGAAATATTGATGTAAAAAAAATATAAATAAATAATAAAAAAATAAAAAAATATATAATTTAATATCTATCTTTAACAATTTTATATATTAAATTTTTATATTTTTAAAATTATATATTATTTTTTAAAATTTTTCAAAAAAAAAACATTAAATTCAAAATAAATAACACAAATAACAAAGTAACGCTTGCTCGGTTAAAATCAAGTGTATTTTAACAGAATTATATTATTTTTAACGTCCGTTTAAATTTAATATATTTTAATAAATAAATTCAGAAATATATTGTATAATTTTAAAAGTATAAAGATTGAATATATAAATATATAAAATTTGAGAGATTTAATATATAATTTTAAAAATATAAAGATTCAATATATAAAATTATTAAAATTTAAGAACTCATTTATGGGTTTTACTAAAAAAAAATCAATTTTCAAAAATTCTTTATATCTCACTCCCCCTTTGTTCTCTCTCCTCCTCCTCCCCTTCATCATCATCACTTATTTCTCGGTGAATCCAACCTCCAACATGGATATTATCACCACTTCACAAACTCCAGTCAATTATCATAGATGTCATCACGCTCCCTCCTTCACTCTCACAGGTCATGATTCTCTCTCTTCATTAAAACATTTCCTATCAAATTTCGATTGATTTTGATAGCGGATGGTGACACAAAGGTTCTCTTTGAACTCTTGACTATGAGGTGCTTCTTTCGATCTTCTGCGATCGTTATCACTCATCGTCGAAAGGTAGATCAGCAATAGCGTAATCCGAACCTTGAAACATAGATTTCGACTAATCTAGGCCTTTTTTGAGTATATGACCACTGCCAACGAGCTCTTGGCAAAGACAGCTCCCTTATGATTGTTGCAGTTCATTCAAATATAACAAACCACCACCCCTTTCATTTCTAGTACAGAAATTGTAATTTTGGATTTGTTGTAATAAAAATAAAAATTCAAATTTGTAATTCTAGAATTGAAATGGAAATAGAATTTGCTGTAATTCTAGTATAGAAAGATAAAAGAAATTCAAAGTTGTCTATTGCTTGTTGAATTATCAATGGATTTTTTTAATTTAGGTTTGGTTTCCAAAGAAAAAAAAATGTCCATCAAAGATGTTTTCTTGGAAAATTTAGAAGAAAAAATTTTCTTAGAAAAAAAATTATCTTTTTTTTTTTTTCATTTTCTGAAAAGCCAATTATTTTTATTTTTAATTTTTCAGCATTGGTGCCACTTTATCAATTTTTAAATTGAAAAATCATGGAGACCAAAAGAGAGAAGTATACATGGAAGATGAGTTTTCAAGTTTTTATTGAGCGTTGTTAGCTCCGTTTGTCACATTTTACATTCCATCCATTTAAGGGGTAAAAACACACCATTTAACTGAGTTCAAGTAAGATGAATTTTAAAAAAGTTCAAGGTAAAATCACTCTATTTTCAATACTTTGCAAACAAAAGTACGCTTTAGCCCTAAAAGAAATTATTTTAAAAATTTAAAAATAAAAATGATAAAATAAATTTGGTGTCATTTCTAAAAATTTTAAACTTTGGTTAAAAAAAATAGTTTTTAACCTATAGGAAAGAATTCGTTATGCATATGAAATATAATGGATTATATTTATAAATTAGCCAAAATTTTAAGACTATTAATAAAGTTTCTAATATTGGTATTACATCTGGCAATTTTTGACCCGATTCTAAAATTCATTCGAACCTGTTTGAAAAAAGTGATCCGAAATTTGAATCCGAAAGAAATTCGAATGACCACAAAAACTTAGGGTCGAACCCAACCAAAACCTAAAATTCAAAAATCCACATGAAAATACTTGAAAGCTAACTCGAATCCATGACCCAAAATGTTCAAATAAATTTTATTTTGTTATATATATTTATTAATAAATTATAGTTTAATATATTTATATATACTTTCAAAAAGTAGTGTATATATACACATATATATAGACCTAGTAATCAGATCGGGTCACTTCTTTTTGGATTCAAATTTTTTAGATCATCATTTTTCTAAATCATTTTCGATTGGGTCACTTCTTTTTTTGGTGGATTTGGATCGAGTCTCAAGTTAAAATTAGGATTGAAAAATTAGACCAAAAATTGAATCGAACCATGCCATATCGGATCTGATCTATAATAATTTGATATATTCGGTTCAATTTTGAGATAAAAATTCAATTATTCGATTCGTTTTTCAATATTAAAAAATTGGTAAAATCGAACTAAATGAACTATTAGTAAAATTATATCATTTTGATGTCAAAATTAGGAGGCTGATGGCGATGAAAATAAAGTGAGACAAAAAGGGAGTGGGATAAGTGGAATGATTAATATAGAACAAAATAAAAAGTTGAGAGGTTAGAAATTTAAGATTATGGTAATATGTATGTATGTATGTATGTATGTATATGCACACTAACTAAAATGACCATGTATTAAATTTCAATCAATTTTCATTTGAATATTTTTTTTTGTTCATTTCTTTTTATCTTTTATTTCAATTAAATTTATTTTTATATAAAAATTGGGATGAAAATACTAATAAAATAGTATAGTGTTAATACACACACAATGCCCCAAAAATTCTAGTATCATGAATAATACTTTTTCATGTCGTGAATAGTCACGAATGAATAGCACCACTCGAGACCTATACCATACTTTATTAGGTATTAGGTAGTAGTATTTAAGGACAAGCTGCGGATCAAATTAGAAGTTTAAATGAGTTCATTTCAAGGGTCAAAAACTGAAAAGAAAATTAAGGTAGCGGCGTCACATTAATAGTACACACTTTGACTCAAGTTTAACCAAAGTTGAACTTTAACATGAGACTTCAAAAAAATTTATTCGAACCAGGGCATTCAAATAAATGATGAACTAAAAATTGTAATGTTAAAAAGTGTAAAATAAATTTTAGATAGAAAAGTAAATCTTCGGACTGACACATTTATTGCCAAATAGGAAAATTTACTGAAATGACATAATTTTGCCTTAGAAAGTCTCTACACATTAAAGGATAATTGGTATGAGTTTTGGGCACATATGTAAAGATACCTTGGGTGGAAAAATAGAGAAAAAAATATAGAAATTTGGATTAAATAGTGGTTAAATTAATCTCAACCATTCATTCAAAGTAAAAGGGATTAACACAAATTATATACATATTTTTCTCTCTCTATAAATCTCCATGGCTTAATTTTCTCTCTTTCTCTCTCATTTTCTTTATTTTAATCACCCAAAATTTCATACATAAATCCATCATCTTGATCCTCAAACACTAGTTTTTTTGCTTTAACCCTTCATATGTGCAAAAACCCTAAAGGATTTGAAGAATATTGAAGAGAAGAAGAAGAAGTCACTATTCATGTGAATAGTGATTAGAAATTTAGGTGAGTTATTTATAGCGTTTAGGATGTTTTTAATGCTTGATTTAGAGTTAATTGAGTATATATATGCTTATGGAATGCTTGAATTGTGTTTGGTTGAATTTCTTTGACGAAGAAGAAGAAGAAATTAGGAGGGAAATGATAAAGGAAATGGAATTAGAAGAGAAAATTGAATTTGTGGAAATAGAAAAGCTTGATTTTGTCTTCAAGAGGATACACCAAAGTTATTTTTCTCTTAATTTTGCATGGTTATATATGGTAAGGGTTTTTCATGGGTGATTGATTTTGCATGAATTAGTTTAATGTTTTGATTTTGTGCGTAATTAGGTTTTTTTATGTAATTAAATTAATTAATAAAATTGTGGTTGATGGTTGTGATCTTATTTTGGCCAAATATGATTAGTTGCATAGATTAAGTTATTTTATTTGTTTGATGCCAAATGATTTCTAAATGAATAAATGAAGGCATATATGTAACATTCAGTACCCAGCCAGTTAAAAGACCCGGGCATCGGATGCCACACACGAATTTGGGTCACTTTAAGGGGGTCGAATCTAGGGTTTGACTAATTTTAATAACCTTATTACTTTAACGTACTATTTATTTTTATAAAAATTCAACAGAGTCTCCCCTAATTATTGGCAACTTCCTATGAAAAAGAGTATAAACACATGCTGAGATTATATAACTACTTCCACAAACTCAAGTGATTTATTACAACTTACATAGTCAGCTTCAAAACAACAACTCAATTTACTGTAATCATGAATAGTTACTCATATACACAATCTTATATGTTTATAAGATTTATGTCATAAAAAAATCAGTGTACATATTAAAATGTGCATAGCTATATGAATATAATTTGGTTCGGACTTGAGAATTGAAATATCATTTCTCAAGCTTCCTATGTATCTCATTTTAGGGAATAAGAACCACATAATTCTTCAATCCTGAGACTCAACATAGTACTTTAAGTAGGTAACCATTAAATTTGGTTTAAGCAAGAATATCACATATCACTTTTTAAACACTTACAGATACATAATTATATTGTACATATTTCTAATTACACCATATTACTCCAAATTGTGTAGCACACGGTTAATCACAATACGAATATATGTATTCAATACCAATCAATCCCAATCATAATTAGTTGTAATTAATCATAATTCAAATTAATCACAGTATAAATTCTATAAATTATTTATTAATATTTGGTAAAATACTTACGTTAACCTTTATTTCTTTATTTAATTCCAATATTTGCCCCTACTATATCTATTGGAATTTACACCGAGTTGAACAAACAGAATTTAAACACGGGACCGAGTTCTCGAAACCATACGACCCACCAATTAATACATACATATTTATATACACTTATGGATCGAGCTCTCAGAGCCATTCAGCCCACAATTCATTTTAATCACTTTTACCAGAAGAGCTCTCAGATCCATTCAATATGTTAATCCACATCAAGGCGTGATACTTATGGACCGAGCTCTCAGAGCCATCCAGCCCATAAATATGTATACTCTTGTGGACTGAGCTCTCGGAACCATTCAGTCCACAACTCATTTTAATCACTTTTACCGGAAGAGCTCTCGGAGCCATCCAGTCCATAATTTAATGTATACATATTCTTGTGGACCGAGCTCTCGGAGCCATCCAGTCCACACAACTTAATTTAATTATATCTACCGGAAGAGCTCTCGAAGCCATCTGATCCGGCAATTGCCTTTAATACATATGTATTTGCTTAAATGGTTATGGCAGTACATTCCTTTATTATTAATACAATTTCTCTAGAAAGAATTATTCATCACAATAGGATATTATCAAGCAATGACCGAATATGTTTTTATACTTAGGGAAATAACATCTTTTTAGTCTTCACAACTAAACCAAATAAATAATAAGGAACTACTTTATCAAAATGGGATTCAATTAATTACGTCTTGTGGTTTATTAACGGTCTGAACTTATGCTAATTTTACTTTCTTTATTTTTGAGTCATATGCTTAACCATTCGTTTTTAACATCATTTATTCATTTTTTTCATCTTTTTCATTTATATCTTATAAGGAGCTTCTAAGTCCAAACATGTGTGTGTGTGTGTGTGTGTATTTCTAAACTTTATGTCTTAGTTAGCCTTTTAATTGTCAAGTACGATTTATTTGTGATCATTGGTTAACTAAACTAAATAAGGACATATAAGAACCCCTACCTTTGACATAATACATTGAATTTAGTGAAAATAGAATTTATTTGCTTAAAATTCAACTTAATCATAATTTACTACAATTCAATTATTACTTAAGTTTGTAAGTATAATCTCAATTACCTACAAGTTACTATATAATACTACTAGTTAAAAGCACAATGTAATCCGTTGATTTAATAAGTAAATTAACAACATAATAACACTTATTTAAAATAAGCTAAATCATAAAAGGAACAATTAAACCAATTTGGGCCACTAACAATAACCAATCACCTCTCAAACTCTTACTTCTAAAATATTTATGCAGTTCATTTGCAAACTAATTAGGCTATACATCCTTACACATCCATGTTCAAAGAATAATTCAACTACCATTATGTAGCTACAAGTATAATATATAGATTACAATTGCAGGAACCAATTATTTTAATTCCACAAATAAAAAACTTCCAACAACAATTTCAGAATTTATTTAAATAAATTAGTCAGAGGTAAATTTTGGTGATGACATACCGGTTAAAGTTGATTTTTTCTACATTCTGTCCTCTTGTCACCGATTATTGGGCCCACTGGAGCTTCGCCAGTGTGAGACTGAAACCACCTGGAGGTGTTCGGCGTTGAGGGGAGTCTAACAATGGCAGTCACACGCTTCAACGCTCCACCATGGGGTGGAAATCCACTCAAACACCACCTGATTTATTCTTTTTAGATCTAAACATTTGCCGGCGTTTGGTGGCGAATGGAGGGTACCCAAGGGACGCCTCGCTGTTAGGGAATCACCAATGCGAGCAGTGTGCTGTCTGCCATCATGGTTCACCGGAGAGAAAGAAATGCCTTTGGCAAGAAGGAGAGGGAGATCGGGGTAGTAGCGACGCCATAGGAGGAGGAGAGTGAAGGGTGTAAGGCCGACGATGGAGAGGCACCAACAGCGCACACCGTCGTCGTCATCGACACCGATGATCAGACAAAAAGGGGGTGAGTGACCTCTCCCCTGAATCTGCCTCCCTCTCTCTTCGTTTTTTTCCTTCCTTCCCTCATTTCCTTTTTTGTGTAAATTGTGTGGCCTTAATAATTTCATCTAAAAAAATCTAGGGATTTCCCCCAAGATATATTATTATTATTATTATTATTTTATTTTAATTGCCCATTTCTTTTATTGGGTCACTTCAGAAATTGGACTGATCCAACCATGCTTCTCGAGTTCTTTTAACCCGGGGCGTTACAATATATATGTGAAATAATGTATTAAAGTCAGAGGTGAACATAAAGACATATATATGTATGCCTTGGCCAAATATGATATTAATGTGATAGGAGTTGGATGTGGTGATTTGATGTTTAGAGGCATAACTTGATTATGTTTAGTTAAGCTTTTCATGATTGATGAGTAATGCTTAAATTGATTTAAGGCTTTTTGTTTAGGATGTAATTATGTGATTATTGATGAATTTGAGTTGAAAAAAATGTGAATGTATGTTTGGTATGGCCTTATGGTCGAACATGTGCATGCATAGGCATAAGTAATATTTGTTTTGTTTATTTAGTACTAATATCACATCTCAATTTGAGTAATTGAATGTTTAAGATGTGAAAAATGAAGTGTTGGTTTGAAATGAGCATCATTATGCATGACTTGGCAAATTGAACACTAGATTCAGAAGAGATTGAAATAATGATTTTTATGTCATGAAACGCTTTGAATGGATAAGATTATGAATGGAATAAGAAAATTGTTTGATTTTATTAATTATGTATGTTTATGTGATGAAACACATAAATTGATTGATTGTAAGAATTAATTAATGATGACTTTGAAATGGAATAAATAAGAAAAGAATAAAGTGAATTTGATGGAATGGAAAAAGGGCACTTGAATGCCTATATAGAAAGCAAAAGAAGGAAACTAGGAATTGTTCATTAAAGATTATGTGATTTTAACTTTAATTGAGTTTCATTTATATAAGAAAATGACTAAGTAGACTAGCCATAAGGACACAAAATATAATTAACTAGCCATACAGACACATAATGCGGTTCCAAATCATGGCGATTCACATTTGTTGGTCGATGGTGGTCTACATAGTCATTTATTTATCAACATCAATAGAAATTCATCATGAAATCTATCGAAACGTTTGACCCCTAAGTGGTCACTTTGGTAGCATTTGGACCTTTGAGATTTTTATCCCGTACATCTGGTTCGGTGCAGTTTTTACTTGATGTTACATAGGGGAAAAATTTTAAAGCAACTGAAGAAAAAAGGGAATAAAGGAATTGGACGATTTAAAATGACAAGTGGTGTGTATGCATGTATGTATGTATTTTGTCTTTATATGAAAGTAAATTAATTGGAAAAGCACATTCTTAGGTCTCTAAACTTTCATGTTTTCTTGCATTAAGTCCTTATACAAAAAAAATCACACATTAGGTCCTATTACATATGATTTGTTGCACATCTAGTCCTTATGGGGCAGAGCTGATGAGCATGAACAACACGCTTCGATTGTGAGGCCCATAAAACTTAATGCAATAAATCATAAGTAAACGGACCCAATGTGTGATTTTTTTGTATAAGAATTTAATACATAAAAATATGAAAGTTCAGGGACCTAGGAATGCATTTTTGCATTTTTTTTGCAAATTAACACATTCTCGAGTCCCTAAACGTTTATGCTTTTCTACATTAAATCCTTATACAATAAAAATCACACATTAGGTCCTTTTACTTTTGATTTATTACATTAAGTCCTTATGGGCCTCACGATCGGAGCGTGTTATTCATGCTCATCAGCTCTGCTCTATAAGAATTGAATGTGCAATAAATCATAAGTAAAAGGACCTAATGTGTGATTTTTTTATATAAGGACTTAATGCAGAAAAATATGAAAGTTCATGAACCTAGAAATGCATTTTACCTAAATTAATTTGTATAGTTAATTAAAATTTAGGTGAAAGTTGTATATATGTTTTGTAGAATTAGGAATTTCGCTCACAATGAACGGTATGGAGAGGGCATATATATATATGCCAATATACAATAGATATACATATGATAAGGGGAGAAATAATAAGAGATTAATCTTATGGTAAGTTACATTCAAATATAAACAAAACCTATCCTATCTTAATTATACCCTCTATCACTCCCCCTCAAGTTGAGTGGGGTTCTATACAACAATCAACTTGTTTCTCAATGAATGAAAACAATCCTTGGGAAGAGACTTTCTAAGAATGTCTGCAGCTTGATTTAACTCCTTAATTGTTTATTTGAAACTTTTTCTTGAACAAAATAAAAATCTATTTCCAAATGCTTTGTACGAGAATGGAAACTTGGGTTGGCAGTGAGATAGGTTGCACTTAAATTGTCACACCAAAAGATCAGTATAATATGGAGAGCAAAACCAATATCATGCAGTAATATACCAATCTATATCAATTTAGATGTTGTAGCTGCAAGGGCCTAATATTCTACTTTCGTAAAGGATCTAAACACCGTCTTTTACTTATGAGATCATCCCATTATGGTTCACTGATCATCTTGATCACCCCCCCAATCTACATCACTAAAATTATGAAGATGAAAATTATTAGTCTTGCAAAGGGAAATACCATAATGAACAATAGAATGCAAGTAGCGTAATATACACTTAACTGCTTGCCAATGAGTTTGAGTTGGAGTACTATGTATATATTGAGACACCTTATTAACTGTTTAAGCAATATCAAGGCATGTAATAGTGAGATATTGCAATCTACCCACAACACTTCTATAGGTCGTGCCATCCAACAGAGGATCACCATTTAACAACCTCAACCTGGGGGAAGTGCAAGCAGGTGTAGAAATAAAGTTACGGCCCTCTATGTGAGCCCATTTCAATAAATCCTAGGTATATTTGTGTTGACACAAATGTAAGGTGCCATCCTTTCAATGAAGTTTAATGCAAAGAAAATAAGCTGCATCTCCCAAATTTCTAAGAGCAAATTGACCTTTCAAAAGCTAAATGAGAGACCGAGTTTGACTTGGCAAATTACCCATAATCAAAATGTCATCCACATAAATTAAACAAAACAACAAGGTTATCCCATTAAGATAAATATAAAGAGATGTATCAGCTTTTGAACAAATGAAACCAAAATATAGTAGAGCCTTCGTCAATCGTTTATACCACATACAAGGGGATTGTTTTAAATTATAAATTGACTTTTTCAAGGCACAAACATAATCAGGATGCATAGGATCAACAAAATCTGATGGTTGAAACATATACACCCTTTCATCCAAATTGCCATGTAAAAAGGCATTAGACACATCAAGATGAGTGATAGACCAACAAAACTGAATTGCAAGAGAAAGAATGATACGAATGATAGTGGGTTTAATTACCAAACTAAAAGTATCAGCAAAATCCATACTATGGCATTGATGATAGCCCTTGACCACCAAGTAAGCCTTATACCATTCAACAGAACCATCCAATTTTTTTTGAACACCCATTTATAGCCAATAACATTTTGTTGGGGATGATGCATAATCGATTCCCATGTCTTATTGAAAATTAAAGCATTATATTCATTTGCCATGTTAGTGTGCTAATAAGGAGATTTCACTACTTGACTATAACAAGTTGGATCACCATTATTTAGTTAAGTAAGGAATAGTTTCAATTTTAGCTTTCCAGTTTGGGCTCGGGTAACCATTTTATGTGTTTTAAATGGATTAATTGGAGGAAGAGAAGAGGAAGCATGAGGCATGATAACTATAGTAAGTGTGTAAAAGGTGGGCAGCGAGTTATTTAGTAATGTAGGTGAGGATGGGAATTGAACTATAGTAGAGGGAAGTGGGATTTGTGTTGTTAGTGAGGGGTTGGATTAATGGCAAAACATAAGGTAGGGGTGCTGCTAGAAAATGAATTTGAACGGCTTGGACATTTGTAAGGGATGAATCATGGATTCGAGAAGCCATTAATATGTCGGATAAAGAAACACATGCTCATCAAAAACCACTTGACATGAGATAAATATTTTTCCAGAAATAGGATCCAAACATTTATAGCCTTTATGCATGCGACTATAACCCAGAAAAACACATTAATAGGAAGGAGCACATAACTTATTAAAAGCATATGGACGTAACCAAGGAAAATAAAGACATGTAAAGAGAGGTAGTCAGGAGTGTAACTGAATAACTTATGATACAGATTATCAAATTGCAAAATAGGTGTGGGTAGTAGGTTAATTAAATAAACCGTAGTATCAAAGGCACTAGTCCAATATATCTTATCAAGTTTAGCATGAGTTAAAAGGGCAAGCCCTGTTTTAATGATATGACGATGTTTGCGTTTAGCACACCTATTTTGTTCGAGAGTGTAAGAACAAGAAACATAGTGAGAAATCCTATTACCTGTTAAGTAAGAATTTAAGGCCCAATTAGATTGAAAAGTTTTTATAGGTCGGTCAAAGTGTTTCTCAACAAGAAAGAAAAATTTAATAAATGTAAGAAACACTTCAGATTTATATTGTAAGAAATAAATCCAACAATACTTGTTATAATAATCATAAAGTAACAGATAATATGAAAAATTATCAAAAGAAGTAAGAGATGCAGGACCCCATAAATCTAAACAAATAAGATCTAATGGATGGGTGGCCTGAAATTAAGAACTAACAAAAGGTAATTTATGACTCTTGCTAACAGTACAACTACCACAAAGAGACAATTCACGTTTATTTGAAGTAGGAAGATTATTTAAAGATAACACTTTCTGAACTATAGCTAAAGCAGGGTGACCAAGCCATTCATGCCACTGAGAAACTAAAGAGAAATGACTCCAAATTGATGGTGACACTGATAGTGGCATAGAGTATGAACTGTCTTTACTCCGGCCTTGATACAGAATTCTCTAAGTTTTCTAGTCCTTGATCACAAAGGAATCATTAAAAAATTCAATAGAAACATTATTATTATGAGTAAAAGAATATACTGAAAGTAAATTTAAACAAGAAAAAGGTACATGTAAGACTTGATTAAGCTGAAAACCATGGTTAGGAGTATGAGCAAAAGAGTTACCAATGTGAGCAATAGGAAGTCGAGATCCATTACCTAAAGTGACTTCTTCTGGACCAGAATATTCAAAGTGGAGAGATAGGTTTCCTAAATCCAATGGGAGATTATGTGTGGGTCCTGTATCCATGATCCAAAGTTGAGTGAAAATGGTGGCTATGGTATGGTGGGATGTGGGAATAGTACCAGTGTGGGCTGATTTGAGTGGTGAAGGACAAACTTTGGCTATATGCCTACTTCCCTTGCAATTATGACAGTTGATATCTAAGTTATTAGGAGAAAATGATGGTACCTGAGTTGTATTTGGTTGTTGTTAATTATAGGAGCGACGACCATGACCTCTACCATGATTGGAGGTCTAATGTTTGGATGTGAAGTGAGCAATAAGTGATATAAGACTAGAAGATGTTTCTCTTGCCAAATGATACTCTTCACTCAAGAGCATGCCTTAAAGATCATCAAATGAAACCACATTAAGGTGAGCTTCCAAAGCTCTCAAAAACGGCGATATAATGGCATAAAACCATCCATAATCGCATCAACAACATCCTCTTCAAGAATCGGATGTTGTAACACTGCCAATTGATCAAAAATAGTCTTTACATGTTACATATAAATAGGGATACTATCATTCTCGCTTCGTAATCCATGTAATTGAAGTTTTAAATCACGAATATGTGCCCTATTCCTAGAAGCATAAGTGGACTGTAATTTAACCCAAGTAGTCTGTATAGTTGAAACTCCTACAATTTTTGGTAAAATTGATTCCAAAACAAAGGAAATTAACCAGCTCAACACCTGTTGGTCTTGCCTTAGCCAAAGGAGAAATTATGGGTTTACCAATCCATCAGCAAGCAATTGTGTTGAGGGAAGTATGCTGCCATCAATATGGCCTTCAAGACCACACCCTGTGAACATCGGGATCAACTGAGTTTTCCAAGTGATGAAATTTGATGGAGTGAGCTTAATGGATAATTGGTGGGAAAAATTAGGGGCAAGGAAGGGTGAAGAATGTGAAGAAATCGATCCTATCATTATTGTTTGCTGGGCTACTATCATCGTGGCTCTAACCACCCTGGAGATTTCATTTGCAACTGAGCTATTAGACATAATGAGGAAAAACAATGGAAACATGGGTGAATTTGGTTGTTAAGCGGTGAGTGGCTCTTGTACCATGTAAAATTTGGAATTTCACTCATAATGAACAGTATAGAGAGGGCATATATATATGCCAATATACAATAATTGTACACGCGATAAGGGGAGAAATAATAGGAGATTAATTTTATGGTAAGTTACATTCAAATATAAACAAAACCTATCATATCGTAACTGTACTCTCTATCATGTTTCATTGATAAAATGTGGTAAGATAAATATAGAAATATATTGATTTTCAATGTATTGTGAATGTTGTTAAGCTTATAAATCAATTGCCATGTAATTATTATTATTTGTGAATAAGTTTATATATTGGAAAATAAATTTAGTGTGCAAAACTAAGCAATAAGCGGAGCGCATAACTTTTTTTTTTTTTTTTTGCAAGTAGGTATTCAAGATAGTAATGGATATAAGAACTAGCTGTGGATCTATCAAGAAGCAAAGGACTTATTTGACTTCTTGAGAGACACATAGATCAAAATTGCAATTGTACGTTAATTAGATGGCATGTATACGATTGATATGTTATGGATAAGTTGTAATTGAATATTTAATGAATTAATATATAAATTTGATAATATGTGTGGATGGTTAACTTTATGGAATGATATATGTAAATTACTGATATGAATAAGAGATTATTTATATATGGTAATGAAATGATTATTTGGAGGATGGGCAAAATAAGCTATGTAAGGAGTTTGGTTTTGAGATGGAGGGTAAGATAGTATTGACTTTGAAGTGTAATCTTGGGTAGATAATTATAAAGGGTCTTACGTATTAATAGCAGATATTCTATAAAAATTTTTATTAAGTGAATAGTAATATAGGGAAAATGAAGAAAATAAATAGAAATTTTACAATTCACAAATTGGTGGATCTAAGAATAGTATGTAATATTCTGTACCTAGCTGGTTTATCGAACCTGGCGTAGGGTTATAATTGAAAAAATTCAGGTCATGGGTTCAGGTCAAGTTGAATTTTCAATGTTTTCGGGTGGATTTTTCATGTCTGGTTCAACTCTAAATTTCTAGAGTCATTCAGATTTCCTTCTTGTTCAGGTTCAAGTCACTTTTTTTCAGATGGATTCTAATTTCTCAATTTTTTTTTCTCTTCTTTATTGGTCATCCCCTCATCCTGCGGTCCTTTTTGTCTCATTTTATCTCTCTTGCCATTGCCTCCAAAATTTGAAAATAAAATGACGTAAGTTTACTAATAGTTCGATTTTAGCTGATTTGGATATTAAATACTGAATTTCTATTTTAAAATCTAACCAAATATATCAAATTATTTTCAATTAAGTCCAGTTTGATTTTCAATCCAAACCGATGAGACACTGCCTAATTTGAGTTTCAGTTTGATTTTTTTGTTCTAATTTTGACTTTCATATCCAAATCAATCCGACTCAATTGCAAGGTCTAATTTGTACCAAATTCTCAATTACAATGCTATCGTCAGTTCTGTTTGTAATGGGCTTATTAAGACATGGGTAAAGGTGAATTGCAGCTCAGAATTAAAAGTGGAAGGTTCCAAAAGTGCATGAAAACTCAACTAACTCCTCTTTAATTGTCAGTTGAATAAAACTGCAAGGTTCCTTTTTGTTATAACTGAAATTAAATAAAATTAATTTTTTTACTCCACACGTGTCACAGTTCCATGTGCCAAGTCAACAACGAAAATTCTTACCTAAATTCAATTTATAAATTTTTTACTGTACCAATTCAATAATATATTGACTTGTAAAATTATTAATTACCCATTCACTACTTTGTTAATTTTTTAATTATTTATTTTATGTATCTATTTTTTATTAGTTTGATTTATGGAATAAATTTATGAACCTGATATAAATAAAAGATTTAATACCTTCGTAATTTAGTGACGTGGCACAAAAGACTTTCTCAACTCTACCTAATCTAACAAGCTATTACAACAAGGAAATTATAAGTCCAAACACAGGCTATTTGTTCTTTACCTGAGCTGCTGCCAACACTCTGTTCTTATATTTTGAACAATTCTTTTCACCTTTTAAGTGGCTATAGATGTGAGGAGGGGCTTGATGAATCTTTTAGTTTTTATCTATGTCTTGGAGTATGTTTATAAATAAAATCAAGATATATATATATATATATTTGGTATAGAAGTGAACTCTAATACTTTTAGTTAGAGGCTTAGTATTTTTTTATAAAGAGACAGGCATATAGCCCAACAATAAATGTGGAAAGGAGGATTGAATCCAAGATTTCCTGCACATTTGATTTAATGCTGGTAATCAAATCAAATTCTGACCATTAGAGGTTTACCGATTGATTGCCTGCCTATGCTGATTAGTTACCAGAAGGTCATAAGTTGTGAAAAAAAAAAAAAAAACTTCTTTGCAAAAAGCAATTTAAGTCGGATTGGTCCATTATGAAAGTTTTGTAATTTTTTGGCATGTGCATTTATTTATTTTTTTAAATTTATATGATCTTGACAAAAGTGAATCTATTATCCCTTAAATAAAATTAATAAAAAGCATGTATAAGAATAATTTATGGGGATAACAGGAATACGTAGTTTGCGCAGATTTTCATGTTTGGGCGGATATATGTTATTTTTGCCATGCTTCAAGTGTATAAAATATTATTAGTAAAGTTGAAATGTGCAATTAGATTTTTTTTTTTCAACTGCATATGTATTTTTATGTATTATCCTTTTTAGCTGATGACCTTAAGTCGTTATATCATCCACATGGCAAGATTTGATTTCAGCATTTCCTTTGTATGTGTAATTTATGCATGCACCCACGCATAGAGACATGGAGATCAGAAGAGAGAGGTTTAACTAATATCAGAAAGATATATTAATATATATGTATTATTATCATTACAAAAATAACTTATATCAGAAAGATATTTTATATGTATTATCATTACAATAGCGCAAACTGTGTTTTCAAGATCGACACAATGCAACCCTTTTATTCTGGTATAATCAACCTTATTTCTCGGTTCTTGCTGAACTACGCTTCATTTCACTTAGTTGATGCTGGACCAAGAAAAGGAGAAGAGAAAACAAGCATTAGTTTAGCTATGTATGTATAGGAGTTATGATTAAGACAAGATTAGGTAATTATCGAGAGAACTTACATCTGACAGTTAATGGATTTGGAGATGGGAATATTAAAGACAACTCCACACTTTTTGGGGAGAGAGGAGGCTGCATCATCTTTAATGTTTGGATTTTGAGCAGCTGCTGCCTTAAGACAGTCGCATGCGGCTCGCCTATCTGCGGTAGTTGGTGCAAGTGTATTCATTTTCTTGACCCCAGCACAGCATCCAGCAGAAGGAGCAGTATCAGTTCCGGTCAGGTAAGGAACGCAAGGAGCTACTGTCGAGCTTACTTGGCCGCAATCGATTGCCTGTCCTTGCATCACCATCAGTGAAACAATGGCAACCACAAACAGCATTGCTGACATGACCACACCCTTCATTTTTAAGTTTATGCTGTCCGTGAGCTTGATGACATGAAAGGAGAGTGGCTCAAATATGGTATATATAGGCTATTAAAAGTTAGGAAGTTAAAATGTGTGGGTCAGAGATTGATGTATTAATGGCTGAATATTAGTTATATTATTTTGGCTTCTTGTTTACTTTTTAACTGCAAAGTTCAAGGATGCCCTATCCTTTGCATTTTGCTTAAAGACAGTTACATATATAGCATCACCTACTGAAAAGAACTCGGGAATTATTTGATTTTTGGCTCAATTATGAAAGTGTGGATGCATTCCAATTTGCATTGTAGAAATTTTAGAGTTGATTAATTTAGCTAGTTAATGTGACATATTATAAGAAGGGTTAAGGAGATTTTTTGTATTTAAACTTTTAAACTGATTAGAAAATGATGTTAAATTGTTTTTTTTTTTTACCGCTATATTTTTTAAAATAGGTAATTTTTGTTACTGAACTTATATATCTTACCTCTAAAATTTATGGTACATGGTATTAATGTTAGATATTAGAAGGGTTAAGGCAATTTTTTGAATTGATTAGAAAATGCCACTCAATTTTTTTCTAGCTGTTTTTGTCATTTGAAGTATCAAATAAGAGATATTTTGCAACTATAATTTTAAATTAGGTAATTTTTGCCACTGAATTAATTATAAATATAGGATATATGGCATTATATGATTAGTTTTTATAAGAAACAATGACATTTTCTCAGTTTCTTGAAATTTTAATCGCAAAAACAAATAAAAAGAAAAGTTCAATAGCATTTTACAACAGTTTAAAATGTCAGTGACGAAAAGTGACCTTATCCCTTAAAACTAAAAAGAATAACCGGCTGCATGTTCTAAGATCAAAGGAACACGGTAAATTGGTAATTAGTCAACCTGGTTCATGTTTTGGATCTTAATTAATCTACTGTATACTATTATTAAATAATGGGGAAGTTCAATATAATGATAAGAAAGTAGTCATTGCAATTGGTAATGGTTTTTTTTTTTTTCAAAGTAATTATAATGTGAATATATATAATTGAATACAAAAGTAGACTCTTATTCTTTCTCTTCAAGATATATTTCTGATCATCATGAACAGTGGTCAGGAGAAAGAAACAAGTGTTGTGGAACTCGAGTTAATTTCCACCAATAACAACAAATTTACCAGAAAGCATTATTGCATAGGTGAATAAAATGTGAACGATTGTATTGAAAAATTACACTAGGTAAAATTCTCTGGAAACACTGAAGGGATCACCAATGGTTTCGCTTAAAATTCAATCTCCTTAAAATTTTTCTAAACAAGTAATTTAATAGTACAATAATTCACAAACAATATACTTGACAATAGCTATTAAATAGACAAAATAAAGAACACTAAAATTTAACAAGATTCTATCAATTATGCTTACGTCCTTGGATACTACCAAACTAATATTTCACTATTTCAAAAAAATAATACAAATGAAATATTACAAATGAGAGAAAGAACTTTTGACTAAATAATCATTGATTATTAGCTTTTCGGAATGATTAAAATAATCAAAAGAAGTTGTATTTAGAGGAAAAGAAAACTTCTCCAATCTATCTTTTCCCAATGTGGGATTCACAATTTTAGTTAACAAATCTTCAATTTGAAGATTTGTCAACAATTGTGAGCCGTGAGCCACAAAAGTCAAGAAATCTCAACCTTGGCGAACTTCACATCTTCAAATCTCTCACAAAACTCAATTTTAATAGTATCTGCAAATGCACTTCAAAACACCCATCTTCAGCTTTTAATAATATTGATCAAATCCAAATGATATTGCAACTTGATTGCAGTCAATACTTTTGTCAACATATCAACAGGATTCTTAGTGGTCCTAATCTTTTGGATTGCTACTCCACTTTTTTCTCGAACCTTGCATACAAAGTGATGCACTACAAGAAAAATCCAGTTTTCTGACGGAAATTTCCGACCGAAATGAGTGAATTTCCGTAGGAAAACTAAAATACCGATGGAATTTAGTGATGAAAAATGGTGTTGGTTGGTACATTTACCGACCGAAATATTCTGTCGGTAAGTCTGTCGAAAAGTGCAGATCGAGAAATTGTTGTAATTTGAAAAAATTACCAACAGAATTAAAATTTCATAGATAAATTTACCGACGGATTTGAAAATTCGTAGGTAAATTTACCGACGAAAATAACCACACCGTAGGCAAAATTGGCTACGGTATATTGTATTCCATATGCAAAATTAGCGACAGATTTTTTTCCGTTGTTAAATGCGTCTATATTTTTATCGACGGTATGCCGAATTGCCGTCGGGAAATATTAAATATCAATTTTTTTTCTATATAGTGTAATCGACATCAATAATATGATAAAAAATATATAATTTACAGTAATTCTTTTCTATATAATTTCGGTATAGAATTCTTTTCTTACTTATCAAGAATAGAATTCATAGTCTTTTCTTGCTTACCAAGAATAAAATTCGTAGCCCTATATATAGAGCTATCATTAAGGTAATTAAATGTTTCTTAATAAGAGAGAATTAAATTTGACAATTACAATATTTAGTATAGGAAATAATATCAATAATTAATATGTCAGTTACCTAAATTAAATTAGGTAACTGTCCATATTAATATTCTCCTAATTATGACAAATTACTAATTAAGAGGAATTCAAATAAAAAACTAATTTCATATTAATATTATTTCCTATTTCGATATTATTACGTATATATCAGGACCAATTTCTCATCTCGTGAGCTAACTCCTTCAGAAAGGTTTCATATCTCATGTGAATGGTTTATTTTTCATTTACATATGAATTTCTTTATTGCTTTATTTACTTATTTTATTTACAGCTTTTGAATGATTGTTGTGATATAATGCATGTAAAAATTAAGAAGATAGATCAATAAAGTTAACAACTCAAATTGATTAAATCGTTTAAAGTTAATTATTTGAGATATAAATAAGAATTAGGTTCTGAACTATTTCTTGTGTTGGCTCATAATATTTTTTCTACTTGCTACGGATGACAACTTTACAAATAAAAACCATCTCGTGGTGCTCACTGCGGGAGTGGGTGGAGCGCCTAATTCCAATTGTTGCTAGATAACAATTACAACATTTTTCTTATATTTTGCAATAATTTTTCATTACTGCCATTTGTCATATTTGTGGTAGGTGTTTATGATATTTTGAAGTAAAACTGTGGAATTCGTTGTTCTCAACATACTGTATAATTGTTGTTTGTAAATGGGTTGTAAAGAAAGGATGCAGATTTTGGTTTTTGTATTTGATTTTCTTGCTGTTAACAATGTAATATCTAATTTCATAGCAGAGCATCATATTATAAATAAAAATAAATTATTTTATTATAAGAATAAATCTTTGTTTGATTGCTTGGATCTGGAAATTAAATTAGTTGTATATTACTCTTGAAACCCAACCGTTTAGTATTGATTGTTCTGTTTGTTTATCTGACCTTATGTAGTTATATAATCCACATACCGAAATTGATTTCAACATCTCCTTTCTATGTGTTATTTATACATGCACCCACGCATAGAGACATGGAAACAAGAGAGAGGCTTAACTTATATCAGAAAGATATATTAATATCATATGTATTATCATTACAAAAATAACTTATGTCAGAAAGATATTTTATATGTATAATCATTACAATAGCACAAACTGCGTTTCAAGATCGACACAATGCAACCTTTTATTCTGGTACAATCAACCTTATTTCTCAGTTCTTGCTGAACTACTCTTCATCTTACTTAGTTGATGCTGGAACAAGAAAAGGACAGGAGAAAAAAAGCATTAGTTTAGTTATGTATGTATAGAAGTTATGATTAAGACAAGATTAGGTAATTATAAAGAGAACTTACGTCTGACAGTTAATGGATTTGGAGATGGGAATATTAAAGACAACTCCACACTTTTTGGGGAGAGAGGAGGCTGCATCATCTTTAATGTTTGGATTTTGGGCAGCTGCTGCCTTAAGACAGTCGCATGCAGCTCGCCTATCTGCAGTGGTTGGTGCAAGTGTATTGATTTTCTTGACCCCAGCACAGCATCCAGCAGAAGGAGCAGTATCAGCTCCGGTCAGGTAAGGAACGCAAGGAGCTACTGTCGAGCTCACTTGGCCGCAATCGATTGCCTCTCCTTGCATCACCATCAGTGAAACAATGGCAACCAAAAACAGCATTGTTGATACGACGACACCCTTCATTTTTAAGCTTATGCTGTACGTGAGCTTGATGATATGAAAGGAGAGTGTCTCTATATATAGGCTATTAGAAGTTCTGAAGTTAAAGCGTGGGGTTCAGAGATTGATGTATAATAGCTGAATATTAGTTATACTATTTTGGCTTCTTGTTTGCTTTTTAACAGGAAAGAAGGTGCACTTTGAATTTCCAGGATGCCCTATCCTTTGTATTTTGCTTAGAGACCGTTACATATATAGCATCACCTACTGAAAAAGAACTCCGGAATTATTTGATTTTTTTGGCTTAATTATGAAAGTGTTGATGCATTCCCATTTGCATTGCAGCAATTTTAGAGTTGATTAAATTAGCTAATTAATGTTAGATATTAAAAGAAAAATAAGGTCATTTTTGCGACTAAACTTTTTAAACTGGTGAGAAAATGATATTAAATTGTTTTCTTTTTCTTTTTTTTTTTTGTTTTTTCCATTAGAGTTTTAAAAAAGATATATTCTACCCCTATATTTTTTTAAAATAAGTAATTTTTGTTACTGAATTTATGTATCTTATCCCTAAAATGTGTGATATATGGTATTATATGATTGATTTTTATAAAAAATAATGGCATTTTTGCAGTTCTTTAAAATTTTAATTGCAAAAACAATCAAAAAAAAGTCTAATGGCGTTTTTAACCAGTTCAAAAAATTAGTGTCAAAAAATGACTTTAACCCTTAAAAGAATAACAAGCCGGCTGGAGTCTAAGATCAAATGAACATGGTAAACTGGTAATTAGTCAACTTGGTTCATGTTTTAAATCTTAATTAATCTACTGCATACTATTAAATAATGGGGAAGTTCAACCTAATGATCAAAGAAAGAAGTCGTAGTGGTTGTTTTTCTATCCTTTTCAATGTAATTATAATCTGAATATAATTGAATAGAAAATTACACTCTAATTCTTTCCCTTCAAGATATGATCCTCATCATTGCCTGTGGTCACGGAAGAGAAACAAGGGTCCCCACAAAAGAAGTTGGGAAAAATTTAAATTTTTCTTGTTCTTCCCTCCCAAGCCTAACCTTCTTACCTCACTCAAAGTCATGCCAAAAAAGATGACGAAAGAAGATGCCAAAAGTATCATAACCAGTAAAATGCTATAAAACCTTATTACCTCCCTTCGAATAACAGAATGGTTTTATCTGAAAAACCCTTGATTTGTAACGATCAAAGGGGAAAAACATGCAAAGTCCCAGGGGATGGAGCACAGTTCAGTCCAAGAATTCTTAACCCCATATCCTTTCATTATCTACATCTCAAATTCCACAATCCATCGTCCTCTTGTTGAAAATTTAAACTCAAAAAATATGTTATTATCTCTAGGAGTCTATTTTGAATTATGCGTGGATATTAATGTGTCTAGTTTCTTGAGAAATCTAAAAGTTGTTTAGTATTTCTATACGAGTAGTATTCTGAATTAATGAAAAAAAGACTAAGAAATTTGCCTGCATGCCACCACTATTTTTCTAATCCACGAAACTTTGCTTCTGACAAAGCGGTATTAGAGTTGAGTGTTTTGATCCAACAATGATGAATGTAGGCATGTTTCCCTCTCAATTCCTAAAACTCACCAAAGAAAGTTATGATAATTGGTGTATTCAAACGAAAGCCTTGCTTGGATCGCAAGACGTATGGGATGTGGTTGAGAAAGGACTTGAACAATCTAAAAATGAAGAGCTTTTGATGCAAACCCAGAGGGATGCTCTGCATAAAGCTCAGAAGAAAGACCAACAAGCTTTGACTCTCATCCATATGTGTTTGTATGAAAGCATGTTTGAAAAGGTTTCAAGAGCTTTAAGCACTAAAGAAGCATGGGAAATTCTACAAAATTCTTTCAAAAGCAGTGACAAAGTGCTCAAAGTATGTCGTCAAACCTTGTGAGCTAAATTCGAGTCTCTGAAGATGAAAAGCACATAATCGATTTTTGCATATTTTTCTAGAGTTTAGTTATTAGTTGTTAATCAACTCAGAAGATGTGGACAAACCCTACAAGATTCTCATGTTGTTGAAAAGATTTTGCGGTCTTTGGATCCAAAATTTAAGTATATTGTTGTGGCAATTGAAGAATCAAAGGATTTAGATTCAATGTCTATTAATGAGTTGAGGGGCTCATTGCAAGCTTATGAAGAACAGATGACAAATAAGAAGTCTCAATCTGATCAAGTTCTTCTTTCGAAATTGTCTTTAAAAGACAAGGACGAAAGAAGGATTTTACTTAAAGAGGAAGAGGAAGAGGCAAATTCCGTGGTCATGGACGTGAAAATTATCAAGGTAAAAGAAAAGAAAGATTTGATAGAAACTCCAACAACTCTAAAGATTCAAATCAAAGACAGCTAGTAAGAGGATGTAGTAGAAGAACTTAGCACAAAAGGGGTGGTAAAAGAGCTTATGTGCACTGTTATAATTGTGAAAAATATGGTCATTATGCCTCTAAATGTAGAAATGGAATAGAAAAGGAAGACAAAGCTTACTGTGCAAAAGGAGAAAGTGAAGAAGAATCAGTCTTTTCGTTAACGTATGATGAAGAAAAAGATCAAGAAGCATGGTTTTTGGACACCTGTGCAAGCAACCACTTGACATGCAAGAAAAAGTTATTTGTTGCTTTGAATGAATCTTTTAAAAGAAATATTTCCTTAGAGATGACAGAAAAGTGAATCTTGAGGGGATATCTATATTCTAATTTTTGCTAAGAATGGATCTCATCAATTTATTTTGCAAGTGTATTATGTGTCTTTACTCAAAGCAAACATTTTGAGTTTAGGCCAACTTTTGGAGAAAGACTATGATATTCAATTGAAGGATGGTTGATTAATGAGAGATTGTAAAGATAAGTTGATTACTAAAGTTAAAATGTCTAAGAACAAGATGTTTTCTCTTAAACTTCAAACTGATGATGCAAAGTGTTTGAAAACTTGTGTGTCAAATTCTTCTTGGCTTTGTCATCAATGAATGGGAAATTTGAACTTTGATAGTTTAAAGCAATTGGTGAAAGAAAAAGTGGTGCATGGCTTGCTTTTTATTAATCATCCAAATTAGATTTGTGAAGGTTGTATTTATGGGAAGCATTTCAGAAACTGTTTCCAATGGAGTCATTTTCAAGATCGATCAAAGCCACTTCATTTTATACACGCTGATATATGTGGCCTAATTAATCCTCTCTCTTTTGGTGAGAATAAGTATTTCCTATTGTTTATTGATGATTTTACACAAAAAAACTTGGGTTTATTTTTTGAAGGAGAAACTTGAAGCTTTTGAGACCTTTAAAAAATTCAAAATACTAGTGGAAAATGAAAGTTGATATTTGATTAAAGCCTTGAGAATAGACAGAGGTGGTGAGTTCACTTTTAAAAAATTTAGTGATTTCTACAAATCTCATAGAATTAGAAGATTCTTAATAGTCCCAAGGTCGTTGCAGCAAAATGGTGTTGTGGATAGGAAAAACAATACCATTCTTAACATGAGTAGAAGCATGTTAAAGAGCAAATAGATGCCTAAAGTATTATAGGCAGAAGTTGTATTTTCAGCTGTATGTAAATAATTAAAACCCTTAACAAAGTATAGTATATAGACAAGCATACTAAGCATAAATGGAAATCTTAAAGATAAAAGTATTATACAAAAAGTAATTACAAAGACTATAATATAAAAGATGTTTCATACAAAAAAAGACAAAAGTTAGATATCTCCCTGAAAAATGCACTTAAAGCAGCCTATAACCCATTGAATAAGGAGAGTAGCTAGGTGAGTGCAACGTGTAGTCACGTGAGGGAGTATAACCAGGGGAGGCTGGGCAAGCTAAAGGTATGCAACCTATATAGTCAGTTGTGCTTGTGATATATCCAATATCCTATTGTGCTCTAATGAGATTTTTTGTCAATGTCTTAAGTTGCCCTGCCGTGAACTCCTACTAGGTTTGGAGCTCCTTATGTCACCTTGTCACTATATGTCTAGTGTCAAACATTGTACCTTCAATGAAATCAATGAATTTCTACATGCATTAGAGGTTTTCATCTAGCATCTGGATCCCTAATCCTAAGTGGTGCGGATGAAAGTGATAAGCAATAAATGTTTTATAAAAAGCTTGTAGAAAATTACTCTTTAAAAGGCATGGAGCGGTAAAAAATTGACTCTTTCTCGTTTAAGAGTTTTTAGTTATGTTGCATATGCTTAGGTTGTAGATAAAACAAGGGTAAAGCTAGATGATAAAAGTGAAAAGCTTGTATTTATTGGCTATGATGCAAAGTTTAAGGGATATAGACTTTATAATCCTAGAAGCAAAAAGATTGTTATTAGCCAAAATGTCAAGTTTGATGAAGATGATTGCTAGAATTGGGAAAATTAAGGGGAAAATTGCAACATTCTTTTGATATTTGATGCTAATTTTATCCAAAATGAAAATGAACAGCCTATGTCTCTTAGAATGTCTACTCCAGCAGCAACTCAAGTTGACTTGAGCCTTTCAAACTCATTCAAAAGACTTCAAATGATGAGAATTCTTCAAGACTTTTATTTAGACACTAATGAAATCAACGATTCTGCTTTCTTTTATTTGTTTGCAATAGCAAAACCATTAAAATTTAAAGATGCGGTAGAAGATAAAAAATGGAGAAAGGCCATGGAAGAAGAAATAACTTCAATTCACAAAAATGAAACATGGAGATTAGCAATACTTCCAAAAGACAAACAAGCTATTGGTGTCAAATGGATTTACAAAATCAAGAATAGTGAAAGAGGAGAAGTGGAAAAGTCTAAAGCTAGATTGGTTGCTAAGGGTTATAACAAACAATGAGGCATTGACTATAATGAAATCTTTGCTCTAGTTGCTTGTTTGGAAATAATCAGATTAATCATGACATTGGCTGCACAAAACAAATGGAGAATTTATTAAATAGATGTCAAATCTACATTTTTGAATGGACATTTGGAAGATGATGTTTATATTGAACAACCTCCTAGGTATGTTGTCAAAGGTTATGAAGATAAAGTATTAAAGTTAAAGAAGGCATGTATGGTTTAAAGCAAACACGAAAAGCTTGGTACCACCACATTAATAATTACTTTGCCCAAAAGGAGTTTATAAAATGTCCACATAAATATGGTCTTTATGTGAAGAAAAAGGAGAGTGGTGATATGTTAGTTGTTTGCTTGTATGTTGATGACTTGATCTTCACAGGAAACAATTCAGCTTTATTTGACAAATTTAAAAAAGAGATGGTCGTAGAATTTAAGATGACTGATATAGGGCTTATGTCCTACTATCTGTGAATTAAAGTGAAGCACTCCGATGAAAGCATTTTTGTCTTACAAAAGAATTATATAATGAAGATTTTGAAAGAATTCAACATGAAAATTTGTCAACTAGTTTCTACACCAATTGTATATGGAGTAAAGCCATCAAGATTTAATAATGGTGAAAAAGTGGATTTAACTACATACAAAAAGCTTGTTGGAAATTTGAGGTACTTGACACTTGCTCTAAACCTGATATTCTTTATAGAGTTGGAATTATTAGGCAATATATGGAGTCTTTAACTGTCACTCATTTTAAGGCTAGTAAAAGGATTTTGAGTGTGTTAAAGGATTTTGAGATATGTTAAAGGAATTATTGACTATTGCTTGTTATATTCATCTTCCAAATATGGTTAGGTATAGCCACAGTGATTAAGGAGGTGATATTGATGATTAAAGAAATGCTACTGATTTTTTATTTAGTTTTGGAGATGTTGTATTTATTTAGAGTTCAAAGAAGAAACCCATCATAAATCTTTCAACATGTGAAGTAGAGTATATAGCTGCCACTACTTGTGTTTGTCATGTTGTATAATTGAGAAAACTATTTAAAATGATGTATATGTCTTAAGAAGAAGCTATTGAGATTTTTGTTGACAACAAATCTACAATTGCATTGGGAAAATTCTTATTTTTCATGATAGGAGTAAGCATATAGATATAAAATTTTATTTTATACGAGATTATATTAGTAAAAAGGAAGTGCAGCTCAAGTATGTGAAGTCTCATGACCAAATTGCAGACATATTTACCAAGGCATTAAAGGCTAAAGATTTTGCATGACTAAGAGTAAGACTTGGCATAACTAAATTTTGAGTTTAAGGAAGAGTGTTGAAAATATAAAATCAAAATAAATATGTTATTATCTCTAAGAGTCTATTTAGAATTATGTGTTGATATTAATGTGGTTAGTTTCTTGAAAAGTCTAAAAGTTGTTTTATATTTCTATATAAGTATAATTTTGAATTAATGAAAAAAAAGACTAAGAAATTTGCCTACATACCACCACTAATTTTCTAATCCACGAACCTATGTTTCTAACACCTCTTGTACCTCACAGTTAACATTTCATCCAACACCCCTATAGAGTATATGTGTAAAGATTGTTTCCATTCATTAAGAACTAGAACAAACTCAATAATCTCATCTCCAATCTCCAACCCAACAATCACATAATTATGACTATTACCATCTTCTAAGGCCACCCAACGCAAATAACCTTTAATAAGAACCCCACGCTTGGGATCAATATATGCAGAACTGCATTCTCTTTTTGTTGTTGAATTATTTTTTAGACTATAAAGAATAACCTTAAATCCTTTACTTGAACACTTCCTTCCCATACAAATAAGCTTGTAATCATTAGTGATAACACCATTCCCGAATCTATAACATTACATGAATTCCAACAATAACTATAATATTCCCAAAATGAAGGTAATTCTCTGTGTTGTTTAGTTGCTAGATTACACACTCTTAATTGTATCTTTGCATTAAAAAAACAAAAAAAAAGCAATTATTGTTGGAAAATTCTTAGGATGAAAAACATAAAATTTCATTTACATCAAAAACTAATTGCATATGCTTATTTATAGGCTAATATTTGAACCATAAATTTAGGCCACTAACCCACTAATTTCACTAATCAACTAAATCCATAACTCCATTATTCCACTAACAACATTAACACCACTAATACCACTAGCTAAATAACAATAAACAAAAATATTTAAAAATAAAACTCACTAATTTAATCACTAAATAAAAAATACCAATTTTAAATCAATTCTAGCATGCTCCATTGATTCAAAATTGCACACATTTAATTGTTTTGTTGGAGCACTTTTCTCCAATGCACATTTCATTTCAATTTATCTTCTAAAACAGTTCTCCTTAATTCTTGATGCACTTTTCATCAAATTTGAATTATTGATACACTTTCTCATCAAACTTTAATAATTGATGCACCTTCTCATCAATTTTCTTGCCATTAAATTTTTCTTTTGGTGCATTTGTCTCTAACTTATAAAAAAGAGATTCTTCTTGTTGTGTCGAATTCGTTGCATCATTTGCCAACTTGTAAAATTTTTTAATATGACCAAATTTTTTACAACTGAAACATTGTGATTTACCTTTATTCCAACAATCTTTTTCATCATAATTGTCTTTCTTGCATATACTGTATGGTGAAAATTTTCCTTTTTGGAATAAGTATGAAAACTTGTGTGATGTTTTAATTAGCAATTAAGGCTCATTCCATTGGCCTCTCATCTATAATTGTTATTTTTTTGCTTTATAATTTGCTATGCATTAATTAACTCTGCAATTGTTATTTTTTAAAGATCTTTTGAATTTCTAAGTGAAGAAATTTTTGATGCAAACCTTTAAGAAAATTCACAAAAAGTTTTTCAATAACTCTATCATCTAGAAACTCTTCATCAAACAATATGATTATGTTAGCAATTTTTATGAGTTTGTTAGCATACCCTTTATATTGTTAGCAATTGCTATGAGTTTATTAACATATGCTTTAATTCTTTCAAGTAGCTTCATTATTTGATTCGCAAATTCTCTCTTAAGATTTAAAATTTACATAAATTTTGTTTTGTCATTACCTAAATACTTATTTTTTTTGACAAATTTCATAATTTTTTCAGAGTCTCACATGCCATGATATTGGTGAAAATTACTTCAAAAATTAAAAGTACAAACAAGTTTTTACTATGAACCGCTTGACTTTCTCTTCGTTGTGACTCTTAATTTGCACTGAAGTTTTATGCCCCAATAATGGTGGAACTTCACTGTCATTCTCAATCATATCCAATAAATTAAATAACTGTAGATATGTTTGCATTTTTGCAGCCTATGATTGGTAACTTTTTCCTATGAAGATAGAAGGTAAAGTTAAAGGAAAAGTGTTTGAGGCCATTTTAATATGAATACTCATTTGTTTTCTCTCAATCTTTTTCTCACAGACCCCATGTTTAGGAATGACTCTGACACCACTGTTGGAAAATTCTTAGGATGAATAATATAAATTTGATTTCCATTAAAAACTAATTACATATGCCTATTTATAGGCTTACATTTGAACTATAACTTTAAGCCATTAACCCACTAATTCCATTAATTAACTAAATTCATATTGTTAAGTAATTAGGATTATAATGCTACAATAAAAGAATTTATGATTTTTGGTATGTTAGAAAATGGCAAACAGATTACTGCTTGTGTCAGAGCACGATCCATGCTAGATTTTTAGAATTTTGTTCGAAAAATGACATTTAATGTTGTCATTTTTCAGGAGTCAAAACAGTACCATTTTTGTGGGCTAATTTCAAAATGTGTGAGTGGGCCCGGTCCGATTGAAAATAGCACTTATGTTGACATTTTTTGAATTTTTCTAATGAAAAAGTTGCAAGTGCATGGGATTTACTGTGCACTGTAGCAGCACACAATAAATCTCGTGATTGCAGCTGCAGTAGAGCACGGGTTTGTAATTTTTTTTTAAATTCTACCTTTAAAAATCCAAAATCAATCCATTACCCCTCCTATTTCCCACCTTCACTTGCCTTAACTTTCATTTTCATTTCATTATGTCTTCCTTCTTCTTATTTTCATTCTTTCAATTTCAATATTTTCATCTTATATTCACTTTTTCCATTTCACTATTTAATTATTGTTGAAGAAATTTTATTGAAATTATTGTAGAAGATTTTGTTGAAGGTAAAAAAATATATAATATTATGTGGATATAGTATAAATTAATTTTGTTAATCAAATTTTAATGTATGACTAACTTTATTTTTATTTTTAAATTATAGGTTATGTTAAGTTTGCAATATAATTCTGGTCAATATTTTTAAAGGTAAGTTACTATTATTTTATTTATTTTGACAAAAAGATGTAGCTTAATCTAAGATAATTAATTTTTCACGCAACTTTATTTAATTGATTATTTATTTTTTTACTCTATCAAGCATGCAATTTGTCTGAAAAGTTAAAATATATAAATTTAAAAAAGAAAAATATTATTAGGTATATATCAACATATATGTTATAACTCAATTAAAAAATTGTGTTCGCATGATTTGTATATAAAATTGATAATTGAAAATTTTTTGTATATTTTTTTTGTTTATATTTAGAAATTATTTTTAAATTATAGGTGTTGTTAAGTTTGCAATATATTTTTCGTCAATATTTTTATAGTAAATTATTATTATTATTATTATTATTATTATTATTATTATTATTATTATTATTATTTTATTTTGAAAAATAGCTTTAGTTTAGGTTAAGATAATTAATTTGTACATATCATTTTATAGTTTATTTAGATAAATTATAATCATCAAGATTTGTAGAGCAATTAGTTTTTTGAATGCAGTTATATTATTTTACTTTTATTTTGTCATGTTCTAACATTTAAGAATATATGAAAGTAAATTGATATATAAATTCATAATATATAGTTTTTACAAGTTTAAAAAATTTAAAAGTGAACTAAAATGCAAATATAGAAGATTCAAAGAGTAATCAATATAAAAAGTTAAAATATTTATGAAGATGTGTATATGTAGTCCACATATATAATATTATGTTATTTAAAAAAAGTATTGTAAATATGAAAAAATAATATAATTGTAGGTGTTAAGAAGTGAAATAAAATTTTAATTTGGAGGATTAACAAACTAATTAGTACAAAAGATTTATATAATTTTTTTAGGTTAAAAGAATAAATATTTTAAAAAATAGTTGCATAAAATGATAAAATTTATCAATTAGTTTTGGTTTAAACTATCAATTTTTTTAATGCACATTCTAATGTGTAGGAAATTTATAGATGAGTTTAAATTTTATGGATAATTTTTTTATGACAAAAATAGTAAATTGATGCATTAATTATAAACTATACACATATAATGTATGAATTAGAAAATATCAATTCCAATAATGTTAATAATTCCTACTAGAAAATAATCAGTACGGAGTATAGCTGGTTACCAGTATAATACTTCTAGTCCATTAATAAGATCGAAGAGATTGAAGGTTAGGAGCAAACCAACATCTGCAAAACTTGTTCATAAGTAATCAGTTAAATCAAATTTAATTGTGGATGTAAGGGGTAGTAGAGTGATATATACATGTCATGTTAACAATTAGGGGTCAATTTCTTGGGCACTTATGATTTAACTGATGATGATGGCATTGATCAAATTTGTGAAATTTTTGTTACATTTCTTGGATATACCATTGCAAAGCTAATTATTGATACTGAAAAAAATTTAATTGGAGATGAAAAAAATGCTTTAAATAATGTTAATCAGATGAATAACGATGTAGATAGAAATTTTGTACCGAAATGTTGACAAAAGAAATGTATTTGGTGACAATTTGTATTTCGCAAGAGGAAATCGGTCCAGGTTTGGTACACAGTTTGAGGCCAACCATAATGTGAAGGTGTTGATGATTTGAAAATAATAGAAGCAAGTCCTATATGAGAGAGTTTAGAGGGCAAAACCAAATGAATTTTGCCTCATGTTCTAACTTTGGACGTAGAGATGTTGCATGTAATGATACTATAAGAGATGATAATAATGTTGCCAATAATGGGTATATTTTTCCAAATTTTGATTCGGATGAGGATGATGAAGAGATAGACTTGAATGATGCTAGCGAGGAAACCGTTATTGGAATAGATAATCACTTTGTTTTAAATAGCTCAATCTATGTGACAGAAGGCATTCAAAATTTAAACATGCATGCATGATGTCAAAGATTATGTTGGTTGATAATCTAATATTTCACAATTTTACTTTCCATCAGTGTACCACACAAATTTATTTTTATAGAAATTGTGATTAACATGTCTAATGATTCACCAATGCTGAAATGGGATGGTGTTTCTGAGTTATACGAAGGCTTGTCATTCACATTAAAAGATGAAGTTAAGGAATGTGTAAAGAAATTTTCAATTCAGGATAATATTTCGTATAAAGTTATTGAATCGAAGCCCTAATATTGGGTGGTGTGTTACTCGTGAGCCGAAGATATAGGTTGTTTATGGAGACTAAGAGCTATGAAAAAAATGGACATCTCCTTATTGGATTATCAATGTATATAAGCAATCCCATAACTCATGTATTGCATCATTGGTATCCCAACACCATAAATAATTAAATACACAAATAATTTGTGATTACATCTTGAAGATAGTTAGTGCCGTTCTTAATCTCAAAGTTAGTGTTATAATCGCTAACATCATAAGAAATTTCAATTATAACGTATTATACATCAAGGCTTCGTATGCAAAGACTAAGGTGTTAGAGGAGATATTTGGCAACTATGAGGTTTCATATGGAAAGTTACCAAAAAAAACTATGGAGAAATAGAATCTTGGATTTTGCTACGAATTTATTGTTGATGATAGTGTACAACTAAATTATAAGCAATTCATAAAGCTTTTTTTTAGTGTTTAAGCCATATATAGATAGACTACCACACTACAAGCTAGTATTGCTAATTGATATGATGTTTATGATAAGAAAGTTTCATTAGAATCCTTTGATTTTAAATGTTATTGAAGGTAATAATTACTTATACCCGGTAGCATTTGTTGTGGTTGAAGGTGAGCATTAATTAAGTTGGGGTTTTTTTATGACATGCATCAGGCGATATGTCAATAATCAATTAGGTATAACTATTATTTCTAATCGGGATGCAGGTATCATGGCATTATTTCATGATGATAATGGTGGTTGGAAGGAGCCATTAGCTTACCATCGTTACGGTCTGCACCACTTTGTTAGTAATTATAGTATTGCACATAGAAATTCCAAAATCAAAGACATATTAAATAAGGCCAGTATGTCACTTATAATTATTTTATATAAATTGTATATTAGTTCATATATTGAATGTTCAAAACATTATTAATATCTGTTAACCCTAATTGATAGGGAAATAACTTCCAACCCTAAAAGTTTATGAAATGAATGGAAAAGATAACAGAACTTGATGTTGACTCATACAATTAGGCCATGCAAAACTTTTTGGAAAAGTGGACACTATTGCATGATAATGGCCACAGATATGGAAATGCTACAATGAATTACTGAGAGTGCATAATACTTTAAAAGGTATAAAGATGATTTCATATTTGTAGTGTAGTTGAGCATGTATTTACACGGCTTGTTAAATTTTGATGATAGAATGTGCATGTATCGAGCTTAGATAGTAGCAAGTAATAGTTACACTAAACTCTCAGAGTCCTTGAGCTGTTACAAGTCTTTTTTTCCATCAACTTGCACACCATGATTATTAGGAGCCATATGTTGGACAACTTTAGTTCCAAACCCAGAGCTTATAAGGAAAAAAGGGCTAACTGTAAACATCTAGATATCAAAATGAAATAGACAAAAGAGATTGCATCAGGCCAAACTGATGTACACTTTATCAAAATAAGGGCCATAATAGAAAGACATGCCCAAACTTGCCCGGATCATTAGAGTATACATCAACCTATCCATGAATTCGATAATTTCACATACTTATAATACACAAATTAGTTGTAATCCATTTGATATTTTTTATAATTAAAATTTGTCATGTAAATATGTCTATGTTAGTATGTTTTTAATATTTATTAATTTTGTTATTACTTTTTTCCAATTTAATATTATGATTCTATATGATATAATTTTTTTGCTAATTTATATCTTTATGAATATATTGAATGTAAATTATAGTTCTTAAAAACATAATGCAATAAAAAAGCCACATGATCCTCATGGTACCTAATGAAATAGATGTGATCCTGTGCTACATCTAGTTTGTCTTCTATCTCGATCAGAATACCTTTATTGTTGTTCATCAACTTGTGCATCACCCGTTCCTTCACCATCTAATTTAGGGTCAATCATTGATCTAGCATCACTTGAACCAGTTTGCTCGACCGTGTATCACTCGATCTTGCATCACCATTAATTACATTATTGTAAAAATTAAAAAATAATCGTGGTTGTCCGCAGTTTGCTTGTCGGTTCGAATCTTGTTGTCTATAAAATACACTTTGAAATAAATCATGTTGATCCACACCCTAAAATGATGCATACTTGGTATTTCATGTAGGCACTATGTATGCATAAGGTGTCTGTTGTAAATCAAAAGACAAGGGTATCCCTAGATTTTGGTAGCTTGAACCATCCAAATTAGTCGGAGTATAACTTATGGACCCGAATTGAAAAGACGAAAAATTTTGGCTATAAATTTGCATCATCCATTGTTCTTGAGGAGATATTTCATGAAAAAGCCATGACTTGGGTGCTGAAATTTGCATCACATTTGGATCATAATGTCTTTGTGGAATATTTACAAGTCTATCAATCATTACAATCCTATGTTGCTGAGTTCGAAAGTTTACAAATTGACTTTTCATAGGTGGTACATTGATAGAATTTAACCTGGCTATTTAGGATAATCAGTTAATAATCGATCTTCATGACCTACTGCAGCAAGGCATGCTTTCCATTATCCTTCTATTGATTAAAGCATCAATTTGTTCATGGACTAATCTTTCAACACCATCAACCTAAAATAATTAAATTTATTATTAAACGCAAATAATACTTACATTCTTG